>JALMGA010000020.1:4937500-6137500 GCA_023333525.1 Aspidoscelis tigris stejnegeri
GCATTGTCGAGGAAAGGCTACAAAGGCAGGAATTCTTTCTAGCCAATTCTAGGAAAGGAGACCACTTGGATTGGAACCACACCTGTTCTGGGGCATCTAACGTCATATTTTGTTGAGCAGTTATGCTCTCATTAAAAATGTTGATCCAGACTCAGTGTTTTCTTGTCCCTGCCTTAGACCCCACAAGGTGACGAGCTTTCGCCGTGCATAAAGCCGTCAGAAATGTCTCGGTGGGTCGGACCTGATGCCCACCTGGTCCAGAAACCCAGCTTTTAAAGTGTGTCTCATCATGGAGCGGCAGGGCTTCACAGGTACCTTCTCTGCTCCGGGAAGTAGCTACCTTTAGAAACATCCTCCTTGCTGCAGCGCCACGGCCACAGGCTTTTAAGGGCGGACCTGGCTCACCAGTGCTGGCAATGTTCCCTGGTAAAGCCATTTGGAGAAACGGTACAGAGTACGCCCTGCAACATCACTTCCCGAGCTATCACACTTTCCCCAGCCATGGTGTTTTTGCTTTCTTTTAAAGAACAAAATGTTCCCAAACGCAACAGGAATTTAATCAGATCAGTGATTACCATGGCTAGAGCCGAAATAGCCTTACGTTGGAAATCCTCAGACCAAATAACAGTGACAAAATTGATTATGCATAGATGGACTTTATTGATCGGTACAAAATGCAATCCATGCTTCCACAAGCTGAAGCTCACATCGACCCTGCGCTTCCCCCTTCGCCCTCCTTTTCGATAACAATTGTCAGACAAAAGAGATATTGATGCTTTTTCCAGACTTTACATTTTGACAAGTAGATTCACAGTGGGATTCTATGCAAGATGCGATATTGCTCTCGTCCTTCTTTAATGATATTGCTTGTTATTATATCTATTTTATGTTTGTGTGATGTTTGTGTGGTGAATAATAATAATAAAAATAAATAAAAGAGGGGGAAAATTGTGCACAGTGTGGCTAAGGTGGATACAAATTATTTTCTCTTTTTTTTCTTATTAAATTTTTTAACAACTTAAAACTTCCATTTTTTTTTCACATTAATGCTTATAGTGATATGACATCTTTCGCTTGTACTTATGGATGGCTTCCTCCGTTTTTCAGAATCTTCTCTTCATGCCCCTTCCTATGCTCCCATAAATATTTCCTTTTCCTTGTCAGCTGACCAGTTAATTATCAGTCAGATCCATCTGTAATTACATCAGTTTCTTGTAGATAATGGATAAAGGGGTTCCAATCATTTACAAACTTATCTGTTGTTCTATCCATTATAAAACATAAGAACCTAAGAGGAGCCTTGCTGGATCAGGCCACAGCCCACCCAGTCCAGCATTCCATCTCACACAGTGGCCCACCAAATGCTCATGGGCATCTCAAGCAGAGACAAGGGCAAACCTTTGCCTGCTCTCAAATCCCAGCAAATGGCCTTAGAAGCGCCCTGCTTCCCCCCCCCCCCCAGCCTGAAAGATGCACCTAGGCATTCATTCTAGTAGCCATTGATACATCTGTCGTCCATAAACTTGTCTAACCCTACTTTAAGACATCTAAGCTGGTTGTTGTTACCACCTCTACTGGCAACAAATTCCATAAACCGATGGCCCTCTGGGGGAAGAAATACTTCCCTTTGTCGGATCCAACTGTCCAACCCATCAGCTTCATAGATGCCCCCTGGTTCTAGGGTTGTACGATAGAGAAATGTTCTCTATCCACCTTTTCTACACCATGCATGATTTTATGTTCTTCAATCAGGTCCCCTCTTAATTGCCGTCTCTCTTGTCCATCTCTGCTACTTCAGTCAATTTGATTAGCCAAATTATTTTCTCTGGCTGTGTTCAAACCTAAATTTTTATCCAGGTTGAGTCCACTTTCAGAGTGGGATACAAGGTTGGCAAAGGGACATGCGGATTGATTTTGGTTTTATCTAACTCAGCTAACCCACTTTTGGGTTAGATAAGGAGGAAGGGAAAACAGCAAGTCACTTTGCTGATGTGTTCTCCCGCTCTGGAAGTGGACTGAAGCTGGATTGAAACATTGGTGTGAAGGCGGCCTGCGTCAAAGAACACTAGTAGTGGGATGTGTGTGTGTGTCACTCTATGGAGCCGATGGGTAGGAGAGTCGGATCAGACAAGGGGAAGCATTGCTTTACCCCAGAGGGTCATCGGTCCATGGAATTGGCTGCCGGAAGAGGTGGTGACAGCAACCAGCCTAGTTGGCTTTAAGGAAGAGTTAGAAGACTTTATGGATGACGGATGTATCTGAGTACATCCTTCAGGACATGGGAACAGGCAGGATGCTTCTAAAAGCCATTTTAGAGCGCAGGTGAAGGCTACCTGAGATGCCCAGGGGGAGTTGGCGGGCCACTGTGTGAGATGCGATGCTGCACTAGATGTGGCCTGATCCAGCAGGGCTCCTCCTAGTCCCCCACGTTCACCCAAGCAAGGGGGAGGGAGACAGGTCCGGGACGCCGTCCGGGAAGAAGAGCGACCCTTGCCCCTCTCTCGCGGCTCAGCCCTGCACGGAGTTCACCGTTCACACGAGACGACGCGTGACAAGGGGTTGCGGAAGAGCGAGCTGGAGGGGCCGCGTGTGTCCAGTGGGCCAATAGTCGGTCGGTCGGAGGAGGAAGAGGGTGCGGTCATTGCACCAGCAGGGGCCGTTGCAGAGGCCTGGCCCGCTCCTCCTCGCCCCGCACCGGCCAGAGTCCAATCACTGGCCCGACCTGCCCCGTCCGGCCCCTCCTTCGCCGCCTCCCGATCTCTTCGGAGGAAAGTCCTGCGCCGTCGGCCATTGCCCCGGCTCTTGGTCTGGAGCCCAACCGGCGGACACCCCAGCGGTGAGCGGGCCAGGACGTTCCGCTACCGGCGGTGTCGATGCTTCGTGCGCCCGGGCGCCCTTACAGGTGGACAATCGCGGCGGTGGACGCCAGGAGGGCGATGAGCGGCTTTTCGGAAGGAGGGAGCCAGCAAGCGCGGGCCCGGCAGGCGAGGGTGCTGTTCCCCGGGGGAGACATGGGGGCCGCCTTTGGCCAGGAGCGCCCTCGGACCGGGAACCCCTACCTGGAAGATCCTGTCCTTCGGGGCTACCTGGAATCACGGCTACCTGCAAAGGTTTGCCTCTCTGCCTCTGCCTCTCCCTCCTTCGCCCCTTGCTGGGAGGTCCAGGAAAAGCTCTGCGCAGCTTCCACCGGGACTTCTGCCGGTTTAAAGAAGCAGAGAACGAGAGGGAACCTTCCACTCTCCGAATTTGGGGTTCCTCGCATCCTGTCCCAACAGCAGCCTCACCTGGCAGGACTGCGTGGCGACAGGTAGGGACGTCTTCCAAGCCGGCTGTCTTCCAGGGACCGAGGCTGCTTTAGATCGAGGCTGCGGTCACACTAAAGGTTTAAACCAGCCTCGCTCCGCTTTCAGAGTGAGAGTATGCATCTGCAAAGTGGCAAGCTGTTTCCTTCCCGTGTTTAAATGAACTCAGAAAATTCACCTTCCGGGTAGCTAATCTGGAAAGGAAATTACTAGTCTTCTCTCGCGCTAAAGGTGGCCTGAAGCTGGATTAAACCTCAGGGGTGACCACAGCCAGGGTTTAATCCAGCTTCAGTCCGCTTTCAGAGCAAGAGAATACACCAGCAAAGTGACCAGCTGTTTTCTTTCTGTGTTAAATAACTCAGAAAATTTACTTTTGGGATAGATGATGTTGAAAGAAAATTACGGGTCGTTTTGCTGATCTCTTCTCTCGCTCCGAAGGTGGACCGAAGCTGCATTAAACCTCAGGTGTGACCACGGGAAAGGCCTCTCTGGGGGGTCTGAGGTCCCTGAGAGAAGACTCCCAGGTGGGACCGTGTGCACGGCGGTTCTCCAATCCCCCCTCATGAACCTCCTAGGTGTGGAAAGGTAGAGTAGCAAAGAGTCAGGAGCAGGAGGTTCCACGCGTGTCTCTGAACACAGCGGGTGGATTGTTTTCCCTCTTTGGAAGGCAACTCCGTGGCCCTTGGTCGAAGGGGACAAAGGCACTGTGGTCCAAGAAAGGAATTTTGCCCCTTTGGACCTGTGGTTGGAGTGTCCGACTCTTTCGGGCAGTCTCCCGGTTTGATTCCCCACTCCTCCACAGAGCCAGCTGGGTGATCTTGGGCCGGTCCCAGGTCTCTTCCTGAGGTCTCAGAGCCCCTGCCAAACGGGGTGTCTGTGGTGGGGAGAAGAACAGAAGGTTTGTCAGCAGCTATGAGACCCTTAAGGGGGAGAAAAGTGGGGTGTAAAACCAACTCCTCCTCTTCAAAGTCGGCATCAGAGCAGCTGCTGGCAACCAGCGCTGTTTGTGCTGCTAGTCAAGGCATCTGAAGGTTCCTTCTCCAGTCCTGGTGGCTCAAGGTACCTTCTCCAGCCCGGTGGAGACCTCAGTGGGATTAGGACAGTGGAGCACAGGTCCTTCTCATTGGTGACAAGGAATTTTCAAATTAGCCCTTTTTAGATGGCGAACATATATTTAATCCTGTTTTAATTACTTCTAGCATTTGTAATCTTTTATATCCAGCTGACCACAATTCAGCTGTCATAGCAAATTTATAATTAGTTTATATAATGTGGGTGTGTGGACTGGTCGAACAGGAAACATGTGCTTGGCTGGAAGCTGGGAAAAAGCAGAAGTATCGGTATCTTGTGATTGAACCTTGTCTAAAAGTAGACGCTGTAGACACTTTTGTAATTTTGTGGTTTAGCCGGTGACAAAGTGTTCTGAAATAACCTATGCTATCTAAACATACTGCATTCTGTATCAGATGAAGGGAAACTTTAGTGTTCTCTTCAAGTATCGATATTTTATTGAAAGCGCTATTGAAAGAAGGAACTTCCCCTTCATCCCGGCACGCAGAGATTTATTGTATACAGTACAATAAACGGAAGATCTAAATTGAAGCTGAACTGCTCTGAAATTTCTCTGACATTGGTTTCCCAGAGACATTGGTTCTGTGGGGTTGTTGGCTCATTTCACTAGGTCATGAAAACAGACACAGCTTTAACGCACGTTCAAAGCAAAGATCTTTGCCCAGGTCATCTTGTTATCATCTTGAGCAGGTTTGCGGCTCCCTTATCAGATGAAACTTAGAGGGTGGATCAAGGGGAGAACAGCTTGCAGGTATTTTTAGGCGTGGTTCCTAAGCGGAGAATGAGTTATTAATATTATTAGTATCAGTAGTAATAATAAGTCACCGGGGTGGGTGAGTGTTAATTAGGATTTTAGAGATGTTCAGGTGGGTCATGGCCAAAAAGGGTTTGGGAACCACTAGCATAGGAAAAGAGGGAGGGAGGGAGGGAGGGGGTTTCCAGGATGGATAGAGACTCCCTGTATGCTCATCCTTTATTTCACCCCCCTTGGCCATGGTAAATACTGCAAATATTAGCTTATAGGTGTTGCATAAGGGACAATGGAGCATTGCCAAACTATGGAATTACTCTTGGGGCCAGCAAAGGGCTGGGGAGAAAGGAGCTGCTATCATAGAAACAGTTGGAAGAAAAGTTTGGGCTTTAAATCTAGGATACACCAAACTGGGCTTCCTTTAACCCAGCTGAATTAGTTGGGATTTCTGACAAAGACACCCTATCCTTCTCCCACAGATCTCCTAAATTCACATACAGTGGCCTTTAAGCTTCTGTTTACAGTCAGTTTGGTCTTGGAGTTAAGAGCGCCAGACTCTCGTCTAGTAGTCCCCCTCCTCTTCTAAAGACCCCTCTGATCTGATCCGACCAGGAATGCTTCCATCATTCATACGAACAGTGCGGACATCTTACGACATTCGTGCATCTTACGACAATCTGCAACGGATCCAGAGTGCATTCGGCATGGATCGAGAGTGGATTAAAAGTGGATTCAGTTCAGATTTGACGCTTTCAGAGCGGATATGTTACGGGAGATGTATTGGATGCGTATTGGATATTTGTACGAGTCTGTACGCACATTCATATCAGACAGAATCCTACCACATCTGAAGGGGATCTATGTGAATGAATATGAATTTTTAAACATTCAGTTCATTACAAACTTAATGCAAAAAAACCCCATTCATTTAGATCCCTACTTGGGATACATTCATGCCATGCCATGTTTTTTGTTTACCTTGTAGGCGTTTGCTGAGGTTCACGCAGACCTTGAGAGATTTGGGGCTCGTATGAAGAACGAAATTGACCTCTTGGGGCGGGAGTGCGAGTTAAACCCTCCACAACTGAAGCAGTTCGATGCCTGGGGGCAGCGCGTGGATCAGATCATCACCTGCCCAGCTTGGAAGAGGTTGAAGGAAATCTCAGCCGAAGAAGGTGTGGTTGCAGAGGCATACGAAAGGAGATACGGCCCCTGGAGGTAAAAACATGAAGGGCCGCTAGCCTTACCTGTCCCTGTTTGTTCACTGCTGTTTGCAACGGGATGTTCGTTTCCTGGCTATATTCTTCCTGGATTTTCTCTGTGGGAAAAGTAGTCTTGTTTGTTAACAAGTACCACTGGGCTGGACACCTGCTTGATGGCATGGATGCTTGCGTGGGTACTTCTGTGCCGTTTTCTTGATAGAGATCCAGAAGTGGTTTGCAATGCCTACTTCTAGGGGGAGGTTACAGAACAACCTTGGTCCATCTAACAAGCTGCAGCCACTCTTAGCAAAACGTCATTTCTCCTTCCACAGCCGCGTCCATCAGATTGCCAAATTATACCTGATGACACCTTCTTCTGGCAACTTCTGCTGCCCTGTAGCTATGACTGATGGAGCAGCAAAAGTCATTGAGGTGAGACTGCAATGCCTTGCTCGGGAGGCTGGGTCAGGGCTAACTCCGGATACTGGGGAGAACGAAGACGGTGGGTCTGCCCTGGAGTGTCGCAAAATAAGCGCTGAATCTTCCTTCTAAGAGATCCTCTCTCTTATCCATCTCTGCTTCAGAACAATTCAACTGAGCTACTGATGTTCAGCCAGCTTCAGTTTGCAGAGCTGCAGAATTCACCTGCCTGGTTAGCCAAGCTGTCAGGATCAGCTGCTACCAAAATGGTGACTCCACGGAGGTCTCTGCCAAAGGGAAGAAAAAATCCCTGCGGTCCTTTGTAGCACAGGCTGAGGGTCAAGAGAGCATTTTTGCCCTGAGTGGGGGTGGGAGGCTCACCTTAGCTGAGGAAGCAGCAATGCTCAAGGGCTCCCATTTCTCCACTTCCACTGCTAATGGTGCTCCATTCTTGTTGGGACCCCTGGAACAGCAATAATGATGGACATGGAAGGAAACGCAGCATGGATATTGCAGACCAAGGTCTTCCTTCGGTCAGTCTGGCACTGCTACAGAGCCCTTCAGTTACCATCTGAGAGGTCCCAGTACAAGATCCTAGAGGGTATCACTCTTGTAGCCCTACAGTATTCTAATTCTCAGCTGGAGAGGTCCATGGCTATCATCACGCCTAAGGTTCAATCCAGCTTCAGTCCACCTTCAGAGCGGGAAAACACATCAGCAAAGTGATTACGCATTTTCTTTCCACCGTATCTATCCCAAAGGTCAATTTTCTGAGTTACTTATCACTGAAAGAAAAGAGCTGGTCACTTTGCTGATGGGTTCTCTCACTCTGAAAGTGAACTGACGCAGGATGAAAGCTTTAGTGTGACCTCAGGATCTAGGGCAGAAATTGGAACAAGAGCCCAAGACCAGACAAGATCTCTGCAAAATTAGCCCCTTCTTGCCTGTGTCTTTATTGCTTATATCTTCAGAGTAGCTGTCCCATTGAGCACTGGCACCTGCAACAGCTGAGGGTGGAGACCTACAGAAATCTTGTTTTCCTCTTGTTGTTTTCTCCAACAGTCCTTGGGTCATCCCAGACCTCTGGAGGATGCCTTCGCTCACTTGATATCCCGCAATCCCAAAACATTCTGGACATCTGGCCAGTGGATGACTGAATACAGAGGGGGTTCAGATGTTGGTAAGCTGACCCTTCAGGGAGAGGGTGAGGCGGCTTCTCTCAGCTTTGGCAGAACTTCACAATGTCTCCATCAGCGTGTTGCCACCTGAGGGGCTCCTTATTTAGACCTCTGCAGCGTTCAGATGGGAACGCTGGCTACTCACTGTGAATGGTGGCTACAGAAGACAATGCGGAGAACGTAAGACGACCTATACCCTGTTATACCCTGGGAACACTGGGCAAAGATCACAGCATGTTCACTTGAAAACAAACACAAATGTTCTTGGTTCTATAGAAATACACGTAATAATTAACAAGTGCCAGCTAGTCGGAGCCTGAAGAACATCATATGCTAAGGGGAATCCAACAGCTACAAAAGAAAAAACGATAACATCCAGTATAAGGCCTTCAATTTATTATCCTAAATCTAGTTATCTTTTCAATGTACCAGTACCGTAGGGTCTTCTAAAGGCCATTGGCAAGGAGTGGAGAGCAGGTGAAGGTTTTGCCTTTGTCTTCTGCTTGAGATGCCCAGGAGCCATTGGTGGGCTGTTGTGTGAGGTGCGATGCTGGACTAGGTGGGCTGGTCCAGCAGGGCTTCTCTTAGGTTCTTATGTAATGCATTCTTGTGGTCGATTGTCCTGGTTCTGTGATACCTTACCCCATATCAAAACACCACAGGCATCCGGATATTTCCCATGCAGGATGCCAGAATCCTGTCCGGTATCTATCTTCATCAGAGCAGGTTGTACCCAGGTGTTCTCACTGCTTATGTTTATCTTGCTGAGCTATTAAGCTGTTTTCTTTTCACAACAAGAAGGAGATGTTGCATCTTTACCTGAAGCCGAGTCTCACCTGATCCCGTGTTCCTTCTTTGCAGGTAGTGGCACAGAAACGGTCGCGCGGGAGCTTCCTGATGGCACCTACAGTCTCCATGGCTTGAAGTGGTTTACGTCAGCCGCCGATTCGGATGTGACTTTGACCCTGGCAAGAGTCATAGGTGCTGACGGGCAGGTGTTACAGGTCAGATTCCCAGCAGGGCCCAGCGGAAGAGCAGCACGCAAATCGTGAAGTACTTGCCTGAGCCAGTTAGGTCTTGTGGTTGGGGTGCCGGACTCTTATCTGGGAACGCCAGGTCTGATTCCGCACTCCTCCTCGAAGCCGGCTGGGTGACCTTGGGCGAGTCACAGCTCTCTTCCGAGCTCACACAGCCCTACCTACCTCACGGGGTGTCTGTTGCGGGGAGAAGAACAGAAGGTTTGTCAGCTGCTTTGAGTCCCCCAAAGGGTGAGAAAAGCGGGCTGTAAAGCCAGCTCTTCTCATTGCAGTGGTTGTATGAGTCAGTGCTCCTCACGTCAGCTTCTCTCTGACTGCAGGGCTCCAAGGGCTTGTCTCTCTTCTACCTGGAGGTCCGTGACCAGGAAGGGAAACTGAACGGGATTAAGATACGGCGGCTGAAGGAGAAGCTGGGCACCAGGCAACTGCCGACCGCTGAACTGGTCTTGGAGGGAGCCAGGGCACTTCGAGTTAGTGAAACAGCCAGCACAGTGTGGGGGAAGACGCCTGCTGGCCCCCAAACTGCATGTCTCTCCTTCAGGAGGAAGACTGCAGTTCCTGGATGACGGGGACTGCTAACTGTTGGCCTCCCAAATGGGCTGAACTACAATTCCCACCATCTCTTGCTGTGCTCCCAGAGCTGCTGGGTGTTGTAGTTCAGCATCACTGGGAAGGCTGAAGACCGTCTGTGGCAACATGAGCCATTGTTGGGTCTGGGAATAATTAGGAAAGGAATAGAAATCAAGTCAGCAAATGTCATTTTGCCTCTTTATTAACCTATAGGTAATCACATTTGTAATTTTGGGTACAACTCTGGTCATCACTCCTTAAAAAGGCCCAGCTGCCTTAGTCCTGTTAGACCTCACTGTGGCTTTCCTTTCTTCATGCTTCCAGATATCCAAAGAGGGCCGGGGTGTGGCTTCAATTGCCAAGATGCTGACCATAACCAGGATCCATAATGTCATTTCTTCAGTTTCAGCTATGAGAAGGTGATTTTTGTTTACATCCAATGGAAGTGACCATGAAAGACGAGGCTCGGAGGTCTCCAGCTTCCAAACCATGGGAGTATCTGAGAATTAACTTGTATAATGTACTTGTACAAGACAAGGGCCCGTTTCTTTGCAAGTAAGGTAACTGCGCTTCCAAGCAATGGTCACCTAACTCGAGCAAAATTCCCTACCTAAGACATGGAAACTAGGTGGACCTTCCTAGTCCAGTCATACTCAGAAAAAAGCCAGAGCTTAAACAGAAAGGCCTACGGCCACACTTTCACCTTCAACCTCGTTTGTCTTCTGATGGCAACACTGGGCTGAAGAAGGTGTGACCACGGACCTAGAGGCAGGTGATTAAGAAACACACTTGAAAGGCCCCAGGGCATCTCTAGGATGTTTTCATTACTTTTGGAGCACTGCGTGTAAGTAATGGCTTTGCCCCCCTTTCCAGAGTAACGTCCATGGCAAGGGATTATGCCACCAGGAGGGAGACGTTTGGCAAACTCCTGAAGGATCACCCGTTGCACCTGCAGACCTTGGCCCGGATGGAGGTGAGCGTTCTGAAGCCGCCCTAAACTGCCTAGCGAGGATTTGAACCCTGTAGCCTACTTGGAAGGGAAGGTTAGAACAGGCGCTTGTATCAGCAGAACATTTTTGGCGACTTTCATCTGCACAGGGACCATGCGTTACATTCTAGACGTGTTTCGATAAATCTTTGACAATTTGTACTGAGTTAGATACCATCTGGACATGATCTTAAAATGCTCCCCAAACGACCACAAGCTTCTTTGCCGGTGCAGGTCCAGGTCCGAGGAGGGTTTGCGCTGATGATGGAGCTGGCGCGGCTGCTGGGACTGGAGGAGACCGAAGGGGCCACGGAGGAAGACCAGCTCCTGCTCAGGCTGCTGACATCAGTCGCCAAGCTGTACACTGGGAAACAGGTGGGGGTCAGAGGGTGGGTGGGCTTCTGGCACCCTGGTGCGGGAAGGGGAGGAGTCATGCAGAAGCTGAACGGTGATGGTCGAAGGCTTTTCATATGAATCAGGGAGACTGGATCAAACAACATCTCCAAACCCCCTGCACCCCTCCAAGGAGAGTTGGCCGCACGCAGCCATTTGGGGACTAAGTGGGTGATTTTTTTCTCCATGGGTTGTTTTTATTGGGAGAACCTGCCCTGAGACCTTCAGGTATAAGGTGGGATAAAAATACAAATAAAGGAAATCCGTGCACCCAAGATCAGCTGCTTGGGAAGTGCTTGACCGACTGCATCAAGGGTCTCAGACTGCAGCCATCCAGATGTTCCTGGGCTCCGCCTCTCTGCGTTCTCCTGCCCCCATCCTTGGCCCGCCTCACTGCTGGGAAATGTAGTCCAAGAACATCTGCAGGACTGCTTCGTGAGACCCCTGGCCTGGATCCCATCTTTCATTTAGCTACCAAACTCAGGAGCAAAGAAGGCATTACGGGGCTGGAGCATCTTCAAAGGGAATTCATTAGGGGGTCAGCAAGATGGTCTGTGTGTAACGCACCAACAGTGTACTGGTTACTGAGGGTTAAGGAAGAGAAAGAATGGACTGTTTTTGGAAATGTGTGCAACGGTGCCCTTCATCGGTCGTCTTCTGTATAGGCCGTTGCTGTCATCTCAGAAGGGCTGGAGTGCTTTGGAGGACAAGGCTATATGGAAGACACGGGACTGCCATGTATTTTGCGGGATCTTCAGGTGAGGAACTGCCAGTTTAATATACTTCTTGGTTTCTAAGATGTGGCTTCTCTTATGTAACGCAATCTGGGGACCCTTCAGTAATTTGGCTTCTGAGCACAACTGACTGTCCCACCATACTGTCCTTGGTGCATTGTTTGACTGGCTCTTCCCTCTGCAGCAGGATGGACTTGGAGATCATCTTCTGTCCTTGATTGAACTGGTCTCATTTCCATGGTGCCAATGGTGTTGACTTACCTTGGCAGCCTGGGCCTCCATGTTCCCACCACCCACCTCCGAGAGGTATCATGGCATTCTATGAAGAGTGAAGGTGGTTGTGCTTATCTTCTCCCCAAGCAGACAGGCAGTATCTCTGCTTGTAGATCGCATATATAATGGTCGAGTACGTGTGCTTGTTGATGCTGCAGATCTATCTAAAGAGACCCTGGTAGCCTGTTCTCCAATGCCAGCAGAAGAGGTGAACAACTCTTGGGAAGGTACCCTCAGGCGCCACAGGGGCTCGGCTGGCCCAGGCGAGGGTCAGGATTGTTCCGTCTCAGGTTCCAATTAGTCCGAATCATGTTCCGGTGCAGGGCTGCTGCTTGGCTTCTCAGTGTCCAGGAAACTCTCTTATACCTGCTGTTTTGGTTCCTGCCTTTCCACTCCAGAATGACTGAATCCCAAAATGTGCCATTCCTGCCTTATGTTTTCAGCACCCTTTTGACTCTTTTGCTGTCCCTGGAGCAAAATCCCACTTCCCAATAACTAGATCCACCGGCCTAGAGTTGGAATTATAGAATCACAGAGTTGGAAGAGACCCCCAGGGTCATCCAGTCCAACCCCTTGCTCGATGCAGGATTTCCTAAACCAGTGATGGGCAACCTATGACACGCATGTCACAGGTGACACGCCAAGCCCTTTTGGGTGACACACATGGTCACCCTGGCACCTGGGCGTGTAGTGCTTGCTTGTTCTTGAAGTGTATGAAATTCCAACTTTCAATTCAAGAGTTAGCAACAACGGTCACTAATGTAAAGAATTATTTGTTTTTGCTTTTAATAAAATACATATATCAAAATATAACTTTTTTACTAGAGCTACAAATATCACAAAATTATGAATATTTCTAGATGTGACACAGCACCCGAATTAAGCTAGGTTTTCTTGCAGATTTTGACACACTTGGCTCAAAAGGTTCACCATCACTGTCCTAAACCATCGCAGACAGAGGTAAGTTCAACATCTGCTTGAAGGCCTCTAGGGAAGGAGAACTAACCACCTTCTGTGGCAACCTGTTCCCTCCACAGGTGACAACCATCTGGGAAGGGACCACAAACGTTCTGGCCCTGGATGTCCAGAGTGCCATTGTCAAGAGCCAAGGAAAAGCCCTGGAAGCATTTTTCGCTGCATCACAGGTAAGCTCCTTCCAGCATCGATGACTCTTTAGTACCGTGCAATACTAAACCATTGCTACGGCAGGGTGACCACTTGCATGCTTTTGGCTTTACATTGATTGGGTGAATGTTTCTTACCTGGTTGGTTAAGGGGTAGGCGTTTTCTCCAGGACAATCAATCTTTATACTATTTGACGCCATTCTTGTGACGACTGAGGGACGCTCTCTGTGGCTTCCTTGCAGGTGAGGCTGGAAGGGGCTCTGGGCTCCTCTGAGCTGAAGCCTTCTGCCCAAAGGATTCTGAGCGCTCTTCAGCAGCTCAGGGAATTTACTCAGAAAACTGGTCCAAAGGGGGAAGTGGGGATGCAGCTGGCGGCCAGAGACTTTGCCTATAGTCTTGCGCGCATCTATGCAGGTAAGAAGAAGCAGATGAGAATCCTTCGTTCAAAATGCTTTGGGATTCACTGAAGCCTAGTTTGCAATGCGTGGGGGGGGAAATTTAAGAGCGAACGACATCTGTTGGCACTACACCTGGGCCACATTCAGGTAAACTGGCAGCGGCAGGCCTTCCTAGCAGGCCAATGTACGAAGATGATGCAGTCTGATGGGCCCAGGAACAGCAGTGACCTGCTGGGTTTGTCCACCTCTGCTGGACCCTCTCCAGAAGCGGGGGGGGGGATGAAGATGCCAGAGCTGATCTCCTGGTGGACCCTGCCTACCTCTGTCTGTTTTGCTGTACGTTCTATATTCTTTTACTCTGTTAGTCTATATTATTGATTGCATGGTTCTAATATTTCCATGATGACTATGAAAGCTTAGTGATGCTGCAAACCACCCAAAGCAATGGCTTCTGGAAAGGTGGTGCATGAATCTGTTGCATGAGAACCGAACCAGTGAATGCACGCATTTCCCCCACGCAGGAGTTCTCTTACTGGAATATGCTGCCCGGCCCAGTTCTTCAGCCGCAGACGTCTATGCTGCTCAGAGGTATTGAAGGAGAATTATGCTGCCTTCCTAAAAGCAACCAATGCGACAGGATATTGTCCTCTTCCCTGGTGATGGGAGGCGGAATGTCCTGGAGGGATCGAATTGAGGGCAGTTGTGAAGGAGGCCCAGGGAAGGAGGGTGACTGAGGCCCAGAGCTCCTGTAAGTTGAAACAAGATTGGTTCTCAAGGCAGGAGAGATCAAATGAAAGGCTACCTGGGCAGATGGGAAGGTGGCCAAATCATATTGACGGATCCGGTCAAGTCAAATGTCCTGTTATCAAGATATTCCCATGTTCCCTAGCTTGTCAGAAATCATATATTACCGCTTTGAAATTATAGTTGAAAGGGAAGTGGAATATAAGTGTTTTAAATAATATAATAATGTTGATGCCCAAAGGTGGCAAGAAAACTGACGGGACTGTGTTGGGCCATTGAAGATGTACTTTATCAGAAGAACCTTTGCCCTTGTAGGCAGGACACCCCAAGTTGGGATGGGCTGCTCCTGAAGTGGGACAAGGGCGTCCACATTGGGTCAGCCAGATCCACAGCGGCCCCTGTGGTGGCTCTGAAGTTTGTACCATCTTCACGGGCAACATGGGGGGGGGGGAGGCTCCAAATGCCTCAGAACTTCAGAAATGGGTCCACCTTGTTATTCTGGACCATGAGGGCATCCTGTCTGCACTCCCTAGTATTCCAGAAGACCTCAAAATAGGACTGGGGCGTCTTCTTTTGCTTGGCTTCATTCTGGAATATATCCTGGGATATGGACCTGCTGTCCACATGCCGGTGCAGGCTACAGTATGCCCAGGTCAGGCCTGCCAGTGTGTGAAAAGGAGGTCGAGAGCCACCGTCAAGTGCAGAAACCAACCCATGATCTGGTCAGAAGAATGCATGTGGCTGCTTGAGGTGTTTGGAAACATCCACACAGCCTCTGGAAGGAGTCTTGTGTTTCAGCAGAGGAGCACAGCTTCCCCAAGCACCAGGGTTTCCCCAGGAGCAGGGGCATAGGCGCCTCAGAATGTCCAGTGACCGGATGCAGAGCTTGGAAATCACAAGTGCTGCCAGCTTGTAATTTGCACGTTGCCCTCTGAGGGCAAAGTTGTGCATTTTGATGGGCTTATTGCAGTTTTGCCCATTGCACAGGTTTGGGCTCCTGTTCCCTGCCGCTCCCAAATGTACAGGTGTTTTTAGACGTTTGAACGGGGGCTTTGCAGTCTTCTGTTTAAAGCAGGATTTCCCGTGTCCTTCAGTGGCGTTGTTGCCTTCTCCTGCAGGTGGTGTTACCAAGACCTCTGTCCCGTAGATGCTGGAAACAAGACGGGCTCTTACTGCCCTGAAGCTGCGTCTCTGGATCTCTGTTTGGTGTACGACAGGCCCCCAGGCCAGAGAGGAAAGCTGTAACCAAGTCCTAAGAAAGCCAAAAACTCAGGAGATGCCCTGGACAGAAAAAAGCTAATGGGGAAACAGGAGGGGCTGCGTTCACACCTACGCTTTAATCTCTTTTCTATCCACGGTCAGAGTGAAATTACACATCTGCAAAGCAAAGCACTGTTGTTGTTGTTTTTTTTTTGTGTGTGTGTTTTGCATTACCTAACTCAGACAATTCACCTTTGGGTTAGATAATGTGGAAAGAAAATGATGGACTAAAGCTAGATTAAAATGCAGGCATGACTGCCAGCTCCCAGGTCACACCTTGGCATCCCTCCATTGGGTGGCCAGATCTCACAAGCCCATAATAGTCTGCTGTCAAGGGCTCCACATCATACAGAACTGAGGTTACTTTTGCATTTGCTCAGGGAGTGACCTCTCCTTTGCTGGAGGTCTTCAAGCAGAGGGACAGATGGTTGAGTTGAGTGAATCCTGCATTAGGCAAGGCGTTGGACTGGATGACCACAGAGGTCCCTTCCAGCTCTATGATTCTGTGACCTTTCGCTGAGAGAATGACATCCCCGCCCCATGCAGGCACCTACTGTTCAACAGTACATCTTTAATCATGCTTTTTATCTGTCTTTGTTATGATTTTTTTTTGTGTTCCACCATTTGAGTATACGGAAGGATGGAAATATCAATTAAGAGAATATGAAAATTCCAGCAATTAGAAATAAACTGAAGAACTGGAACTGAAGACCTTTGCTGTTGGCGAGATAAACTATCTGCATTATCTATGTAGCATGGGGCTTTTATTATTTTTACCTAAAGTAGTCTATTTTTGGGAGTGACAAACATGTTTTTAAAGGCCTGGGTTTCTTTCTCAATATACCTTCAAAGGTTTTCAATTGTTTCATATCTAATCAAATTAAGATCTTCAAGTTAAGAACCACATTTTAATTTGTATGTAATATTCTCATTAAGAGTATCCCTCTCACACCATTTTCCTTTTGTATCTTGTCTCTTTAGATTGTAAGCCTAAGGGCAGGGACCTGTCTAAGATTAATGATATTGTAACCTGCCCTGAGACCTCTGGATATAGGTTGGGATGGAAATAAATAAATAAATAAATAAATAAATAAATAGAATCATAGAATCATAGAATGGTAGAGTTGGAGGGGACCTCCTGGGTCATCGAGTCCAACCCCCTGCTCAAGGCAGGATCTCCTAAACCATCTCAGACATATGGCCATCCAGTCTCTGCTTGAAGACCTCCATCGAAGGGGAACCAACCACCTCCCGTGGCAGCCTGTTCCACTGGTTGATCACTCTTACTGTTAGAAATTTTTTCCTAACATCTAAACTAAATCTTTTCCCCTGCAGTTTCACCCCATTGTTTCTAGTCCTTCCTTGAGAGAGTGAGAACAGGGCTGATCCCTCTGCCTTGTGACAACCCTTGAGGTATTTGTAGACAGCTATCATGTCTCCTCTCAGTCTTCTTTTTGGTAGACTAAACATTCCTAGTTCCTTAAGCCGTTCCTCATAGGACATGGTTTGCAGACCGTTCACCATCTTGGTAGCTCTCCTTTGAACCTGCTCCAGCTTATCAGCGTCTTTTTTAAACCATAAATAAATAAATAAATAAATAAATGCCCCTATGTGTATCGTGTGCAGCATTTTAAAGAACACCACTATCTATCTACAGGAGTTACAAAATTCTGTAAAAGGAAATTGATTACCCAACTCTTCCCCCAAGGGAATTTCTTCAGATTCTACAGCTGGATAAAGAGAGAGACTGCTAATGTTAATGCTCCCCTCTGGTAGAACACAGGAAGCGACTGTTCAGTCTACCCGTTTCATAGCAAAGTAGGATATAGGGCCTTTTCCCACTAGGGCTTAGAATCCTTCCTAAGAGCCCATTAGGAACCTGATTGGTACCTGACTGGTTCCAATTGGGAAGGCCCTGTCCCCACCTGGACCCCACTGAAGACCCCATCTGCAAGGCCCTGTCCCCACGAGGGCAGGGGAAATCCAGATTTAATGGGTCCTTCAGGACGTTAAATCTGGATTTTGTGTGGACCTGATTTAAGGTGTCCACTGTGGGGTCTTCAGGCATCTTCAAGATCCAGATCTCCAGGAGGACCCCATCTTGAAGATCCTGATCTTTGAGTGTGCGTGGAAAAAGAGGGATAAACTGATCGAAACTGGCCGTTTAGGAGGATAGAATTCTTCAGCCCAGCATTCAAATATGAAATTTTTCATTCTCTTTCCCAGTAGCAGTGAAAAGCATCCACACTGGAGTTTCCCCAATCACTCAAACAGCAGGAGGACTCTCTGCTTCTTAAACCAAGCAAGACCTTCACGCCACCCCATCGTAAAGGAGAAGAGGTCCTTTTTTAAAAAGCAGGACCCAGGAACCCGTTCCCTCTCCAAATGTCCAGCTGACTGTTTTGAATTTGCGGTCGGTTTGCCAGGAACACGGTTGCTTGTTTGGAAAGGAAGTAGGCCAGCGCGCGCTCCCATGCAAAACTCTGAACTTTATTCACTTTTTTAATATATTTAACAATTCTAAATTATTTACGTCTTGCTTTGACAAAAAATGAAAAATATAAAGGAGCGACTTTGCTCCTCTTTTAAGAGAGAAGGGATATATATATATATTTATATATATATATGTACAGCTATGTAGAGAGAGTTTCCTGCTTTACATACAAAGAAAAAAATATTAATAAAAAAGTGCTTCGTTGATGAAAAAAAGACTAAGAGCTGCAAGCGTTTATTCACACTGTACACTGCAGAATCCCAAACCCGTATCAGAACCTCTTGGCACCTCCAGAATGTAAGACGTTGGATCCAATCCCCCTCCCCCCGCCCAATCTATCTGTACCATAAAATCACCCCGCCACAGTGCGCAAGACAATGCCACTTCCCTTTAAAAACCACGCCGCTACCTACCTACTTGAATGGAAAAGCACACTCTCTTCATTCCTCATTCCATCTCCTTTCTTACCATTCTTGCACCTGTAACCTCGGTCAAAGCACTAAACATCTTTGCTTCACGCGCTGCTAACGTTATTTCGTATTAGGTCAAAGGAGTGCTAAGAGAGGATTTCCTTGACTTCCTGAGGGAGTAAAGAATAAAATAGCTTCCTGTCTATTCTATTCCCCGGCAACCTTAGCCGTGTTCTAAGCAAGCCTGGCACCTTTCACAAAGGACGCAGGAAATCCATGCATCATGGATGTGATGGACTCACAAATCCTCCCACTGTGGATCTACGAGGTAAGCCAAGACACCCCAAGTTAAAAAAGTTGTTTGTTTGGAAATTAAACATTTGCAGGTTTTTTTTTTTTAAAAAAAAGACAGAGCTACTTATTGCACTTCTGCTGCCTTAGGTGATCTTTTCTTCCCTGTATTGATCCTATAAGCATTCCATATGGGACCCTCCATGCTTTCTGACACAATGCAAAAAGGTTTGCGTGTTCTGGCATGGAGACTGTAGAAAACCAAAACAGAGATCAGTGTTGTATTCAGTGGCACACAGGGCTAAGTGTCAACCCTGGCCAAAGGGAAACGTACGCCCGCCCAGATCCAAGCTGCAGAAGGAGAGAAGGGCAGACAGACGCCCCGCCTCACCACTTGATGGTTTAGGAAGGCAGGCAGAAGCTTCGCCAGTAAGCTATGGAAATGCATCTTATACATTTCCTTCCCGGAAAGAAAATATAAGCTGAGGATTTGTGGGGGAGAGGAGTGAAGGGTAATTAAAATATGATGCCCATAAAATCTAAAGACCAATTTTAATAAAATATTAGAAAAAATTATTTTGAGAAAAGGAGAAACTTTAGTAAGTTGGTTTTGGTTCTATTGTGTACCCACTTAGAAGCATTCCTAATCTTGGGAAATCCGCAAACCGGCCATGGCTGATTTTGCCCATCCTAATCTCTAGGGCTCTTGGGAACCTGGGTGTTTGGCCTACAGCATTGCTTACTCTGGTTTTACATGCAGCCCACCGAGTGCAGCGAAGCAGTTCTGTCTTCGTTGTAAACTTTAAAAGTGGGGCAACTATCAGCCCTTGAATGGCTAGTAAAAAGCTCCCACGCCAATTCCCTTGAAATAAAATCCATGTACAGAATCTTTCATATGTGGTGCCAGTTAAAACGATGGTCCTGAACAGGCAGGATGTCCAAATCCCCCCTTCCTTCACCTTCCTCAAGCAAGTAGGTACATCCGTTTGCCAAAGCGGGCCAGGGGTTTCTCGCCCTGAAGCCGCGCTCCGGTCACCAGCGAGAAAAACTGCCCACGACGGAACTCTGCAGCCAGCGTCCTCCATTTGTGCAGCAAGGGTAACTAAGCCCACTCCAAGAACAGAGAGGGAGGGTGCTCTTTCGAGACGGCAGCTCTCGGTTCTTCTAGCAGCAAGCGCTTCCCAAACAGCGCCTTGCGGTCGGGAAGTCACGGGAGTGGACTGAAATCACACGCGCCGATGCTACAGGGATTCCCCGGTGCCTCTGGAACGCCCTCCTCTTCTCTCTTGAGAGATGGAGCCCTGTCTGTCTGCGGCCCAGTCCAACAGCAAGGCAGAAGAAGGCCTGTGGGGACAAGGCAACGCCACGCCCGGCCCCCTTTTCCGTCTTCCAGCAAAATCCACACAAAATTTACAGACAGAGAATGAAAAGGGAGCCGAGGGTAACAGCCGGAAAGAACGGTTTCCACGCTCCACCGATACGTGCCTGATATGCTGTCGCTCAGAGCAGGACTCGGCATTCTTAACCCAGAGGGCGAGGTGCCTCCAGTCCTACTAGCTTTCAGTCGACTGAGAATGCGCGTGTCGGCTTCACATGGAGAGAGAGGCGGCCCTGGTTCTTCCCCAGGTCTTCCCCTAGGCCGGAGCCTCAGTTTGACGTGGCGGCAATGGGCTTGTCCAGTTCCAGGTCAAGGTTGGAGCTACTGGGATGCAAGCTGCTGTAGCAGGTTTTGCAGACCCGGCTGGGTTCAAAGAGTTGCTGGCTGGGCACTGGCACCTTCTGGTTACAGCAGCTGGAGCAAAACACATTTCCACAATTCCTTCAGTCAAGAACAGGAAGAGAAGACGTTAAAATCAACAGGCAACCCAGAAGACACCGTTTCACCAATGAGAACGTGCCTGAATCGAGTACCGGTAGGAAAATGTACCCCCTACCCCTTGTTTTGGGTTAGATGCCAGAGAACGGGACTTGTGAAGTGGAACGGAGGGCTTCAAGTCCATTTCCTTTGGCATCTTGCAGTTGTTTGGGGAGCTATGGGATGGAGATGGTGCTATGGCGCCAGCCCAGAAAGTCTGACCTGGAGTGGTGAAGAAGAAGAAGAAGAAGAGTTGGCTTTTCTACCCGCCTTTTCTCACCCATCTAAGGGGACTCAAAGTGGCTGACAAACCTTCTGTTCTTCTCCCCTCAACAGACACCCTGTGAGGTAGGTGGGGCTGTGAGAGCTCAGAAAGAGAGCTGTGACTAGCCCAAGGTCACTCCCAGCTGGCTTCGTGGGGGAGGGCGGAATCAAACCAAGTACTCCCAGATAAGAGTCCGACTCCTTAACCACTAGACCAAACTGGCTCACAGTGTTTATTCAGTCCCCTTCAGCTGCACATTTAATTCTGTGCCACATCAGGGCCCACAGAGTACTAAAACGGCACCTTTATTTCCTCCCAGCTGTTGCTCAGGGAGTAAACAAGGAGCAAACCCTGAGGACCGTCATGGTGACCTGCAGGACGTACAGTGAGACCGGTGCAGCTCTGGGTGGTTTGCAGTCGCACCATTCTCAAGCACAGAGGCAAAGATGTGAGTCCACAGGGACCATGCGAAGCCACACCGGAGCAGCCTGAAAGCAGCAGCCCCCATGCCGTGAAAGATGCAGCAGCTGATGCAGAAGGTCAAGTGAGCTGGCCTGTATGAGCGCATGCACAATGCTCAGGGAGGCGTGTGGTACAAGGGCCATTAGGAACCACAGTCCCACACCTGCTTTTCCAGATCAAAAGGCTGACTGATGTAAGCTGAGAAGGTCCTTGGTGCAGCCCCTGACGTTCAGAGCTCGACAAGCATTAGGAATTATTACAGACACCTCGCTCCAACTATGCTGACCTCTGCAACGTGTTACACACAGCAGCTTCACAGCTGCGTCTCCCCAGCAACTACACCGGCTTTTGGAAGGAGATGGGAAGCCACTGGCAGTAGAGAAACATCCTTAAAAGTACCCAGCAGGTATGACAAAGCTTCAGTGCTATGGCGTGGGTGTTGCTGTTGTGTTTAATTTAAATGCTGATATAAATGTAATCACAAACAAAGAGGAATTCCCAGGTTTACGTCTCACAAACACAGTATCTCCAGCCCAGCATCAGATACTCTAGATTTCAAGGTCCCACCTTCTCTCTAGGAAACTCACTCGGGTTAGACTTGGGCTGCGGATTTAGAAGTCTTCTTATGGACTCCAATAGAAGCTGCTATTAGAAAAGATAGCTGGAGTAAAAAAAAATTTTTTTAAAGCCCCAAAACTAGTGCACAAAGAAACCAAGGGCCGGGAAAGAAGCTACTCAAATATTGCTCATGATGCCAATCTTGAAGAATGACAATCCCCAAGTAGGACTCTGTTTTCTGAAGAAGTCCAGTCCTGGATATTTTGGAACGGAAGCATTTATGGACATGTCTACCTGGATCCAAATCTCTCACACAGAGAGAATTGTTTTGCCTGCAGATTTCATGCGTTTCTCAGTGACCTCCAGGTCCTGCTCCCTCCCCTATCAAGCCTTACTTCTTCTCAGTGGCTGTTCCAAAGGAAAGCTGACGGCTTGCTTGACTTTGCACCAAACCAACCCTCGAATTACTCTGAAAATTTCTCAAAAGCCACCCGCTAGGGAATTCCCAACAACCATCAACGGTCCACAATACCAAATTAAACAGGGAAAGGCTAAAATAATTTAGTGATGACAAAACAGAAAGCAAGTGCCTGTTGTTGCAAGCCAGTGTTTCCCAAAGTGTGGTACGCGTACCCGCAGGGGTACGGGAAGAGTTTGGTGGGGGTACGCGTTGCACCGGAGTTTGGTGGGGATCACGTGGGAATATCCACCGCACCGTGCTTAGCTGTTTTTTATGAGGGGTACTCAGCGTTACGAAAATTATAGAAGGGGTACGCATATGTCAAAAGTCTGGGAAACACTGTTGTAAGTGAAGCATCCCTCAGCAAAGCTGTTTATGTGTTAGCCAAAATTGCAATACAGCATGTAAAACAGAAAAGGCCGGATTCTTCATTTAATGCGAGGGGAACGGTCTCACGAGGCTTTTTTGGGCCGGTGAGTGGTTCAAGGAGAAGGGACCAAAAGTTAGTATGGAGCCATATCTGAAGACCGCAGACAGACAAGGTAGACTGTTGCAAATGCTCACCAGGTCTGATCAACGCGTTCAGGTCCCCTGCAAGGAGGGCAGAAAAACCTCAGAAGGGAGACTCAACCAGAGGAGATTTTAAAAAGGCACAGAGACCACAGGCGCCTTCTTCTCCAACAGGGGGTAATATACAGTTAGATTCTTTTAAGAATCAGAGGTACGAACCCTGTCAGTGATGAACTTCAGAAGATGTAGCTACAATTCTTATTTTAGGAAGTAAATTTCATGAGGGTAATGTAAGTATCATCTGTTCCTAATCTTGGCATTTAAAATGCACGCTCTGATGATAGATCAACTGCTGGGCTGGCAGATGGACCTCAGGGTAAGATGCCCACCATCTCCAAGGAGCGTTGTGAGGAACGTCAGGTGAAGCGTTGTACTACCACCAGCCTGAGTTGACAACATGGAGCTAAGTCAGAAGATGGATACGGTATTCAGCACCAGGGTGATTCAGCCCAAAAGTCTGCTCCCAGCTCTTCTTTTCAAGTCTTCTAAGATTCAATCACATGCAGAGGACCTAGCAGCAACATGGGAAATGCTTGTCCCATCCAGATCTTTGTGTATTTTTAAATATAAAATAGGGAGCTGCATTTAAAGGGACACTGTATGTTCAAAGCAGACTGTGAAGCAGAGGAGCAAGATGGTGAATAACTGGCAGAGTAAGCCCCATGAAATTTGAAGGGGACCACCGCATTGATTGTACCACAGTGTTATAAACAAAGGAAGTTTAGCAAGGAAAAAGTAGAACAAGTAAACCCGGTGTACAAAAGGCGAAATGTCAATCTTTCTAGTTTCATCTGATTCAAACAGTACCCTCTAACGTGTAGAGGAGGCATCTAAAGGTCAACTGCTGGGAGATTTGTGAGCAGCCCTGCTCAGGCTTCCATATGCAACTGCTTGTCACTGTGAGAAAAGGCTGCTGGACTACACAGCCCCAAGGCTTGGAGACAGCATGGCATTTCTTAGATTCTTACAGAAGTTCTTCAGAGGTTCTCTGGCACAAGCTCGCGGTTTCTGCATGGGCTCCATTCACTTCAATGGGAGTTTGCACAGCAGAACATTCCCGAGGGTTGGAATTTTCCCAGCGAGTAACGTATCTCAATAATCACAGAGGTGATATGCTACCTCTAAACATCTCCCTGGTAGCAACTCCCAACAGCATCCTATGAATTAGCCCTTAACGCAAAACCTGGAACCACACTTGAGGTCTAGTATAATGTTATGGACAGGCAGAAAGATTTCAGAGAGGCACTGAAAGAAAAATCTTGGGCAAGGACTATTCAAATGGCTGACATCCTCAAGAAAACTTAACTCCACAAGCTTCCACTTGCCTAATTTAGGGTTTAGCAAATGCTGGGACCACAAAGCCTATCTAAGGACCCAGGAACGGTGAAATCTGGGAGGTATCTCAGCAGAACTCCTAGTGGACCACAAGAGATGTGATGTAGTGTGTAAGTGCTCTAGAGCAGCGGTTCTCAACCTGTGGGTCACGGCCCCTTTGGGGGTCAAACTACCCTTTCAGAGGGGTTGCAATGAGTCTCCTGCCTTCTCGCCCCATCCTCACCCGAGCAGCCCCGCCCCCGTGGTCGGGGGTCTCCACAACATGAGGAACTGCATTAAGGGGTCGCAGCATTAAGAAGGTTGAGAACCGCTGCTCTAGAGCTTGAGAGACAGCTTCCCAAACGAGAGTAAAACCGGACCTTCTGTTGGGGCCAGCAAGCACAGTTTGAGGAAGGAAATGAGAGGCTGGCACGCAACAACTTTTGGAAGGGTAATGTTCACCATATTCTGAAGCTAGTTCTGCAAAGTTCAGTAAGGTTTCCTATTACTTTCCCCATCCTAGAGATCAAAACTAATGAACAGATTAGGCCAAGAGGCAAGTTTTTGGTAAATCCTGGCAGAAGCTTCTTAATCATAAGAACTGTGTAGTAATGAAACAGACTGGGCTCTTCGTCAGTAGATGAACTAAAGCAGTGTTTACACTCTACGTGACAAATTGTGGACTTCCTTTTGCACCCAACTGTAAGGATTAAGTTCAGATGTCAGCTCTTTCTGTGCTTACCTTGCTTAATCCAGATTAGCGAGATCCATGCTACGTAAATCTGGATTAAAAGGATTAACCAGATCTGGATCAACTACCAGTGGGCTTTAGAACAGCAAATACAGATGCCCAAGCCCTGGTCCGTATCAGTGGACATGAAATACCTCCACACGGACTGCCCGCGCTGTGATGCAACTGGCCCATGGCATCTCTAACACCTGATGCCATTGGCCATATCCCCATCAATCAAATGTTATACCCGGGTGGGGGTGCTGAGCCTTTGAAGGCACATAACACTGTTGCCATCAATGCAGCCACTGTTGTGGAGGCACTGCTAAGATGTCTTTGCAATCACACTGTAACTGCACAGTCACTCATCACCACGCCCATGTTCTTCCTAGATCTATTCTATGTGTGAATGCCCCTTCCTTGATCTCAGTCAGGGAGTGCTAGCACAGATTTAGACCACACTTATCAGGTCTACTCCTAATCCGGATTAGTGAGCCCTTAGCACACTTCTGCTAATCCTGTGCAGATGACGTGTGCTAAGCAGCTCTTTCATCTGGTTTGCTGTGCAGACGACACGTTCTTAGCAGCTCCTTAATCTGGATTAACATGTTACGTGTGGAAGGGCCCTTCATTTCCACCACTAGCTTTTAAAGTGGCCTTATCTAAAACCATTCTTGGCCTCAGCTTCACTCCAGCAATATGAAAATAATAACCCTGACTGGCAATTAAGGTAGGGCTGGCGTAAAAATAAACCAAAATAGTGCATATAAGGAAATTTAAAATAAATGTTTCCTGTAAATGCAAAATATGGGAAAGGAGCCTTCTTTTATTCACTCAAAAGACCTCTACATAGTTATCTTACAGGCACGTCGTCTCTCAAAAGCAAGCAGCTGAGAGAGCCGACATTTACCCTCCCGGCAGTGGTGGTGGTATCTAGTGCTGAATGTTTTATTCCGGGAGGCGCTTGACCAAGGAAAACCAACAATCCCCCCTCCCACCCCAGACTCCCTGAGTCTAGAGACGGGCGCACATTACCTGCAGTGGTGTTTCCTGCTGACCAGCCAGAATGCACTATCGCAGCCGTAACAGTGTGCGGCTAGATGATCGGGAAGCCAGCGTGTCACCTAAGTGCCAAGGAGAAGAGAGAGGAACCAAAATTAAAAAGTCTGGGAGCATCACAAAACCTCGCGAGCTGTGCTAGAGGACTGGCATAAAGCTTTTCCAACAACGGGCAAAGGGCAAGCGTCTTGCAAACCATGCCGCGTGGCAAAATTTCATCCCAATGTCTTTGCTCCTTCTTAATGCCCCGTGTTAGTCTAGAAGATGCCGCCCACCCTTTCCCAATGATAGACAAACAACTCACAGCAAGGGTTCCGTTGCAGGGGTAGAAATACTTCCAAGTATTAGAAAGAACAGGGGTAAGTGGGAAGACTTAAAGAGCCTAGCATTAGAAAGGTGAAGGTTACGGAAGAGGCCTGCATCATTAGTAATGTATGCCGATGTGAGGAAAGGGAGAGGAAGGCCACGGAGATAGATTTTGCCTGTACCTCTGTGTCCTGCTTATCCACCTGCTCCCAGCTGGCTTCAGAGAAAATCTCTGTACTGCAGTGAGACAAACAATTCTGATCCAGATTGCTTTCCGAGTCAGGTATTGAGGTCTGTTGGCAAACAAACACAGCTGAACAGAATCTATTCCCAATTCCACGGAACATGGTTTAGACAGCTGAGAACAGGGAATCTTGCGCCTCCCCTGTTGGAGAGATCTGTTCATAGGGCGGGCAAAGGAGAAGAGTTTTGACGGTTTCTCGCAAATTCTGCAAAAGGGGAAAGCTAAACTCAAGGCTAAAACTGAGATAGAAAGAGGGACAGAAGCAGGGGACACTGGGGTGTTGCTGCCATCTTTCCCCTAAGGGAATGCAGAACAACAGGAGCTCTAAGGGGTCCGTGGGACCACAAAAGGTGCAGGAGCAAACATGGCCGTCATCAAACTGGGCTCCAGACAGTTCAGCAGAGTGTAGAAACCGCTCTCCCTGTTGCAGAATACGGACAGGACAGAGCTGTTAAGCCCTTCAGGAAGCCACAAGCAGGCTGACTGCAGCAGGAGTGGTCAGCAGATGCTCTCTTTGAGCCAAAGCATGAAGCCATTCAGTAGTCAAGGCCTTCCTGTCCTTGCAGCCTCCGTACCGGTGGAAAGAACGGGAATCAAGGTCAGGCTGAATCAAGTTGGTGCCAGCCCCGTGGGCAGATACTGCTTTCCAGAGTCCAGAACAGGCATGCTTCCTTTTGGTGCTGCACAGCTCCAAAGATAATCTCTCACCCAGCCAGAAGGCCAGGGAGACAAAGTTCTTAACACAATTGGACTTTGGAGGCCAAGGCTCAAACCTCCGCTCAAGGGTGGAACTTTAGCAGATGACTTTTCTCCAGTTGAAGCTCCAACTTCACAGCATTACTGTGAGAATCAAATGGAGCTCTTTTGAAGGAAGAAGAGCTAGAAATGCTTAAATGGTCACCTATTTCACCTAGGGTTACTTTGTGGCAGTTCATTAACTCTTCTGGCAAGTGGAACACTGATACCTGTTCTTTCTCCTAAATCAGTGATGGTGAACCTTTTGAGCTCGGTGTGTCAAAATTTGCAAGAAAACCTAGCTTAACTCTGGTGCTGCGTCACATCTAGAAACATCCATAATTCTGTGTTATTTGTAGCTCTAGTAAAAAAGTTATATTTTTGATATATGTATTTTATTAAAAGCAAAAACAAATAATTCTTTACATTTGCTAAATCTTCAATTGAAAGTTGGTATTTCGTACGCTTCAAGAACAAGCAAGCACTACACGCCCAGGTGCCAGGGTGACCAGGTGTGTCACCCAAAAGGGCTTGGTGTGTCACGTGTGACACGCGTGTCATAGGTTGGCCATCACTGTCCTAAATTCACATCTCGTTCTTCTTCACTGCCTTGAAAACAGAACCTTCTAAGAACTTTGGCTGCCTCCAGACTTCCTCTTCCCTGCACAGTAGCGCTGATGGCGCTATGCAGGGACTTCTGGTCCACCAGACTGGCAGGTCAGAAGCTTTGGCGTCCCTGTAGAGTTTTCATGAAAACAGCAGACTCCAGAAGACCAAGCAGTAGTGATGTTTGTCAAAAGGATGGCGCTGTCTTAGAAGCAACCATTCCAATGATGCTACCCTGTCATAAAACCATCAGTCCGTTACATCATTAGAATTACTTTATTAGAATGGATTTGTGAACATCTAAACCTAGAAATCAATACAGCATTATGCAGATCTGCTAGGACGATTGAACATAACAGAAAGCTCTAGGACTTCCAAAACACTTTGGTGGAACATTATGAATTCATGGCCCTGCTCCAACTGTTCTCTGGATCATCTAATCTAGAGGCTCCCAAACGTAGGTCACTAGATGTTGGGAAATTACAGCCCCATTCAGTGTGCCCAAATGATGGGAACTGAGGCCCATCGAGTTTGAGAAGTCCTGTCCCAATGAATGTAAAGCTATCTTTAGGGCCGTGGTCACACCTTCACTTTCAACTTTCCTCATTCCATCGTCAGCTCTGAGTGCTCACACTTTTTCATTTCTGTTTTAATTTGGACCTTTCACCCTGCATTTGGACTTCCATTCAGGGAAAGTCTTCAAATAAAACAAACAGAAATCAAAAAGTGTGAGCAGTGAGATCTGAAGATGGACTGAAGAAGTTTGAAAGTGAAGGTCGGACCACGGGCTAGGTTTCAGATAAGCCGGCAGACCTCCTAAAGCAAAAATAAAGGAGGGACCATTTTAAAATTCTATTTATTAACGTCATTGAGGCTGAAATATATGTGCACGTGCAGAAGAGAGCTGTAACTAGCCCAAGGCCACCCAGCTGGCTTCATGGAGGAGAGCAGAATCAAACCCGCTAGTTCCAGATAGGAGTCCGGCTCCTTAACCACTAGACTAAACTGGAGAAGAAGAGAAGGATGGAAGAAGACGGAGGGAAGGCATACAGAGAGAATAGTAGAGAATAGTCTTGTTTATGGTATTTTGGTGTTTCTTCTGAAGAGCTCAAGCTGGCACAAATTATTTTCTTTCCCCCTTTTGATACAGAGAGCAAATGAGGTCAGCCAAGGCTAGGCAAAGCTGATGAGTTCTCCAGGACCTCCTCGTTCCGGCCGCCAGCCACCACGCTACGCCCGCCTGTCCCTTGCAACAGTGGTATGTGTCCAGTGGGAAACTGCGTCCCAAATGCAGCTATCCCTTGTAGAGCACTAAGGTCCGGTCTCCACAAGCCACTGGGCCAGGCAAGGTCTGCTTTGACTTCCTGCAAGCCAAGGGCAATGCGGAAGGGATGCCTGGCCTTCTGGTCTAGTGGTTAGGGAGCCAGACGCTGTCTTACGTACCTCCCCAAGCCCACCCATCTCCCATCTCCGTCCGCTTACCACTTCATCCCCGTAATCGCCATTGAAGCGTAGCGAGCTGTTCAGGTACTGACTCTCCAGGCGGCTCCTGAGCTCCTGCACCTGCTTCTTCAAGGACTCCACCTCCTGCTGATGTCCGCTTTCGATCTGCCGGAGTCGCTGCTGAATAATGTCAGCATAGATCGGCATTCCGTCGTCGTCCAGGTGGCTCCGAGCAGGCTGGTCTGGGCTGTTTGCCGCGGGCTGCCGGCCCGGGACGGCGTGACCCCACTTGTGGGGCAGGTTTCGCAGGTGCTGCTGCGGGGCAGAACTGCAGCTAGCTGTGGAGACCTGTCGGCTTAAGGGCATCTTTAGCCTACCTTCCTCTCCGTTCATGCAATGTCCATTTGGTGAAGGGTATTTTGGGATAACACTGAATCCCGCAGGACTCTCCGCCACCTTGTTCTCAGGCTCCAACTCTCCATTACACACAATATCTTTATAGTCACCTAAAGGCAAGGCACAAGGTGAAGGCATTGAGTCGAGAAGGTTGCTGCTCTTAGGAGTCCTGTTTAGGTTCACGGCCAATTTATGCAGCTCTATGGAGTCCTCCGTCTCAGCCCCACTTTCCACAGTTTGGGAAACTTCACCAGCACCACTGTCCACGGGGTAAAGCCAACAGCTAGAGACATTCTGGATCGACTCTGGTTTCGCTCCGTTCTCCGTTAACGTTTCAGTTGAGCTCTCCATGTTTGACGTCCCCATCTCACGTGCGACAGGCAACGGTAGGCTCAGTTGGGGAGGTTCATGTGGATTTTTGCCTTCTACAGAAAACCTACCAACGTTGCCCTCCTCTGATGTTTGAACGTTACTATTTACAGCATTGACCAAGACGCCAGGCTGCAGTTCCCTGCCCTGAGCCAGTTTCCAGACTGTTTGGTGGAGAGCCACATTCTCCTCCTGTTGTCCTTGGAGCTCAGAAGCACCCTGTAAAATCTCCTGCTGGCTGGGAATCGCATTGTCCAATAATGTTTCTGCCTCTACCTCTGTCTTTGCGCATACATTCTCGGCTGAACTGTCCTGGCTCTCAAGCCAGCTCCCCTTATCCTCTTCTCCCTCTTTACCTGGGGTTTCCAAAACGCACCTCACACCCTCTTCCGCGCCGCCTTCCTCTTTGGTAGCCTCTTGCAAAATGTTCTCTATCTGTCCCTCTGCCACAGCCACTGACAGTTCTGCCCCACCCAGGGTCCTGCCTTGCTTGCCCAAACATTCTCCGTCAAAAGGATCGTCCCCAGAGTTCCCGCGGGTGCTGAGCTCCAAGGAGCGGCAGTGCTCCTGCCACTTCTCGTTGAGGCTGGGGTCGCTGCTGCGGCGGTTGGTCGCTGATACAATGCTGTCGCCAGCCGTTGTCAGGTTGTCAAACGACCGGGTTTTTGGTAGCCTGAGGGAGGAGGAGGAGGGAGATGTTAAAAGCTGAGAAAGATCCCATGATCGTTTACATTCTGCTTCACTCGCGGTAAAGGCTACCACGCATGACCTCTCACAGCCTGCTATACTAGCAGGCAAATGGTTGTGAACAAGGCCTTTCCCTCACAGGCTGAGCATCTGCTGGTCTGAACAGATAAGCTTACCTGCCCAGAGGCTGATCTTCAGGGCTGGAACCTGGGACCGGATAAGGGGCACAGGTATCCTCCGCAGGGGTGGAAGGGGAAGAGCAGGGCAAGTAAACCGCACTCCAGAGCATCAAGTTTCGCACATGGCACACAGGATACAGCACCTGGCACACACACGCACACGCCCAGAGAGAGAAATCTAAGAACATGTGCTGCAAACAATTAGCAATTACAGTTCCATCTCTAAAGGGGTCAAGGGGCCTTCTCCCACACCGACCTACCCGTGCCTTGAGATCTGGAGGTGAGGCTCTTCTGGTTGTCCCACCGCCCTCAGTAGTGAGGCGGGAGGGCACCCGGGAAAGGGCCTTTTCGGTAACGGCCTCCAGTTTATGGAATAGTCTCCCCCTCAAGGCGTGCCATGCCCCTTCTCTGTATACATTTAGGAAGGCAGCGAAGATGCACCCCTTTGCCCTGGCCTGTGGCTAATGTGACTATTCTTCTCCCACTGTAGATATTAGTATTCTAATATTTAGTATGCATTTTTAAATATGCTGGATTTTTTAAAAGTGTTTTTATGGATATCATTGTTTTGATCTGTTGTTTTAAAACGTGTAACCCGCCCTGAGACCTACGGGTATGAAGAAGGCTACGTAATACCTGTAAAACAGGTGTAAAACATCTGTAAAAGAGATGGACGTAAACTGGGACGAAGCTGAAAATACCTGCTGACTGGAGTTGCTGGAATAATCTCGTTGCTCAATATGCTACTTAGCATGGGATGATCTAAGTCTAAGTCACTGAGATACACCTACCACCTATACAGATATCTGTGCTGCCAACAAGCACTTCCATACATCACACGAAGACAACTTAAGACAGCCACGAATGCTTACCTCCAAGGGCAGAATGCTACTCTACATCTTTGGACAGAAGCACCACCTGATCTTTTGACATAAATAAGATTTCCTTATTCTTATGTTCAAAGATGGCTGAAGAAGAAGGGTTGGCTTTCATTCCTCACTTTTTTCACTCTTAAGGGGACTCAAAGCAGCTGACAAACCTTCTGTTTCTCTCCCCACAACAGACATCTTGTGAGGTGGATGGAACTGCGACAACTCAGGGAGAGAGCAGTAACTAACCCAAGGTCACCCAGCTGGCTTTGTGGTGGAGTGCGGAGTCAAACCAGGAGACTACCAGACAAGAGTCTGACACTCTAACCACAAGGCCAAACCGGCCATTAGCAACGGTTCTTCTAACACAGTGTTCTATAAGAGGGGTAAAAGCTGGCTTCAACTGGTCCCTCATCTACAATATACAGTGAGTGGCACTTGGTCTATTGCTCTCTTCTAGCCTAAACCAGCTCAGAACAGAAGGAAGGAATAATTAGGAAACCATTTGTAGCTCCTGGGAAAGGGCATTATAAAACCATAACGAACTAAATAAGAAAACATACGGATTCTGACTGTGAGGAGTAAAGTAGATTCTTGAAGGCTTTGTTTCCTGCCCGTAGCAGAGACCAAACTGAGCAGGTCCTTTCTTGGGTGTGCTTTTCGCCTCTCTCCTTCGCATTGTTGCACAGGAATGTACCAAAAAGGCAAGAGTAAGTGTGCTGCACCAACTTGACCTACACAGAATAGGGTAAAATTTATAGGAACGCAGGCACTCAATCGGAAGACTGGAGAAATTACTATCACAAACTGAGCGTGTGTGCCCATTTCAGTCTGGCTTCAGGTCTAGTTATCCCTCAGAAACTACCTTGGTGGCCCTGGCTGATGGCCTGCTCCAGGAGAAAGGCAGTGGGCGGGCAGGCAACCCTGTTGGTCCTCCTGGGTCTCTTGGTGGCTTTAGATATCATAGATCACGGGATCCGGATACAAAGTCTACAGAGGTTGGGAGGCAGAGGTACAGTGTTGTGGTGATCCAAAGCTGATGCCAAGGAATGGCTCCTTCGTTGTCCATTTTATTTCCCATGATCTCTAATATTTAAATTAAGCCCCTGTGAGAGGTCATCAGGAGATCTGCACTGAGATGCCACCAATATTGGGCTTTACAGGTTAACACCCTGAACTGAGTCTAGTAGTGAATCAGCAGCCAGAATAGCTCTCTTAAGTCCCGTGTTGTATACATTTGGCATTGTAAATCAGTGAGGTAAAGAGTTTTTCACAGAAACCCATCTAATCTCCATTCCATCTGCAAAGTCTGTCAAAACCTTCTTTTTATAACAAAGCCATCTCAGCAGATAAAGCATGGAAGAAGCCGGTCTTAAAGGATCTGCACTGGTTACCTGTTTGCTACCAAGCCCAATTCAAGGTGCTGACACTAATATTTAAAGCCCTAAACAGCTTGGGCCCTGGGTATCTGAAGGAGCACCTTCTCCCATATAGACCTGCCCATGCGCTGAGATCTCAAGGGGAGGGCCTTCTTGTAGCTTCTTCTCTTGCAGAGATATGAGGCATAGGGACACGCAAGAGGGCCTTTTCTGTGGTGGCCCCTAGACTCTGGAACAGCCTCCCTCACAAATAATGCTACTGAATACTACCCCAACTTGTAGTGAATGAAATAATGGGGGCTATTATATATTCAATCAGCTACAGCAGTGTTTGTTCATGCTTGTATAAATGCATGGACCAAGCAAACTCCTCTTCCAGCACGGCCCAGAGATGCCCAAAGGCTGGGCAGCCCTGCGCTAAAGCGTTCAAGATGGCTGGTCTAACGGACTGTCACAGAGGGCTCAACTTACCAGGAATGCTTCGTTAAACTCAAAGGAGCAAGGGAACTGCCTTTGCAGTTGATGGACACAGTCAAGCCACTGCAGAAACACGGGGCAGCGTTCGTTCAGGTCGTCGGAATTCTCGCCGTGGCCACAGCGATCAGCAAACTTATGGCCAAAATCCAGCCACTCCATCTCCACTAGCACCTGGAAACCCTGAAGGAGGAATAGGGCAATGAGATGCGTATTCATTTTGGTTCACAGGGATGCCGTGAACCACTTGGGAAAATCAACTACTAATCAACTCCAGTCAAAATCGATCAGATGAAGACCCATACGGGCCCTCCTGTTTGTTTCAATGAGGCCTGTGTAGCAGAATTTCCAATGGATGGCAGACCAAGGGGCAAACCTGCATTGCTTATTCTGAATGACATACCTAATCCATCCATGCCTCAACTTCTAATAACCTCCATGTATAGGCCGGGATATAAATATAAATATAAATAAATAAATAAAGAGGGTCCCTGTTCCCTCCCACACCATTTTCCTTTTGAATCTTTTCTCTTTAGATTGTAAGCCTGAGGGCAGAGACCCATCTAAGATTTTTATAATATTATATCCTGCCCTGAGACCACCAGGAATAGGGCATGATAGGAATACAAATATAAACAAACAAACAAACAAATAATGATTGCTACTCTATTACTTTTCTATACTGTCTTCCAAGAGCCAGGCATGAAACTCTACTCCCAGATATTTAAGAGTCTTAACCTGTTTGATTTTTTTCCCCCCCATCAGCTATCCAACTGAATTTTTTTTTTTGTAAATACCAGAATTTTAGTTTTCTTTAATTAGCCACCAACTGGTGTTCGCAAAACCATAACCCCACTGTCTGCATATAACGGCTGGATGTAGAAGGCTGAGGGTCAGTGGTGCCATCTTCCTCAAAGCAAGACTCAGGTTCTAGATCTGAGGCAGAAGGAGGAGAGTCTATGTCAAAGGAGGAAGCATTATGATACTTCTTGGTACAGTCTCAGTTTTGGCTAGGGAATTTAAGGAGACACAGAAGCTAAAATACAACCTTGTGCCATTCCTTTCTGAATCGAAGTGGGATTAGATAGTGGTATTATCACATTTACTGTCGAATGAAGAAAGAAGTCAGCTGTCAGGACTGGCATTTTGCAGTTTTTCTCACAGATATGGTCCTGAGATAGCATCAAAAAGCTGATCTGAGATCTATGAAGGCCAAATATAACTAGGAGCTAGTCTTGCAACTGTATTTTTCAACTAGATTATGTGAAACAGCATGTGGAAAGGATCCTGGGAGAAATTCCAGTTGCCCTGTCCCCAATACCTGTCACCATATTGATGCAGGTGATGTTTTTTTCCAAACAGGTGAGTCAATTTCAAGACATATATTTTTTGAAAATGAATCTGTTCTTTCCAGATTTTTTTCTAGTGATCTGAAGTGAAAAGTTGTAAGCATCAGGAAGAACATTTAGGCCCTCTAGTGGTCAGGAAGGAAGATTTAGCCAGGAGAAACCATTCTCCCTAACCTTTGTCTTAAAACTGTGTTCACACCTAAGTTTTAATCCAGTTTCAGTTCACTTTCAGAATGAGATTACACAAAGTAATGCGTAAAGAGCTGTTTTCTTCTAGCATCTAAATCAAAAAATTCACCTTAGGGCTGGATAATGTGGGAAGAAAATGAGTAGCCGCTTTGTTGATATACTCTCTCACGCTGAAGATGGACTGAAGCTCGATTAAAATGCAGGTGTGACTGCAGTCTTAACCCACAAAGGCCTTTCCCTCATCTCCCAGTGCATGAACATTTGTGGTGGGAAAGGCAAAAAGTGTTGTTCCTTGTCAGTGGTAGCAGAATGCTACCACTTCCAACTCCAGAAGCAAATCTTCCAGTGCTTCCTCCCCTCAAAGGCAGACCTTGTAAAAGATGCCGCCACAAAATCAGCTTTGGAGGGTGACAAGGCGTCCCCCAATGGTGGCACACACTTCCCTGGGATTAGAGGCACCACTGCAATGCTACTTTTGCGTCTTCTGTCCCCTCTCTATCCACAAAAGTAAGGATAGGAGCTCTGAATAAAAAGTTAAGAAGGGAGAAAGAGAGTTAACATATAGAAGTCATGCCAATCCCAGCAACACCAGAGTGGAAACTGGGAGAAGGGCAAAGTCACAACTCCTTTAAAATGGCCTAAATAATCCTCCATTGTCAATCTCTGGTGGATTGGATTGACACAGTAGTTGGGCGTTTTCCAGCTCTTATTGCAAGAATCCACCTTTCTCCTATGCATTCTAAAAACCTTGTGTTAGCATTAGACTCGTGATTTTGGAATTGGCCCTACTCTTCTGTAGTCTACTCTACATATTTATTTATTTATTTTATTTCTATCCCGCCCTTCCCCCAAAATGGGACCCAGAGCGCCTCACAACTAAAATTCCATTTAAAAATAAATACCATAATACAAGCATCAAAATAAAACTAAACAGCCATTACAGTTAGAATCAATTTTTGGATGTTTATATCGATTCTAAGAACATCATTAGAATTAAATAAAAGTTAATTAAAAGTCTGTCTAAACAGCACTGTCTTAACCTGCTGACAAAAGGAGAGCAGAGAGGGGGGCCTAGTGGACCACCGACTCAGAACACCGATGGAAGGGAGTTCCACGATTTGGGAGCAGCTGTAGAGAAGGCCCTCTTCCCAAGTTCTCACCAACTGAACCTGAGAAGGTGGTGGGACTGATAGAAGGTCCTCCCCAGCAGATCTTAAAGCCCGCACTGGGTTATAGACGGAGATACGATCCTTCAAATAACCTGGACCCAAGCCATTTAGGGCTTTATAGGTCAAAACCTGCACTTGGAATTAGGAACGAATTGGTAGCCAATGCAGCTGTTCCAACGGGGGTGGGGTGGGGTGTCACATACTCTCTGCAGACCCGTTGACGTTTCCAAGTACTTTCCAGAGACAACCCCGCACAGAACACACTACAGTAGTCCAAATGGGATGTAATCTTTGTAATCAATAATCCCACGCCTTTCAAAAACAGAGCAGAGGCACTCCACCGTCGCTACTTCCAAGCCTTTGGCCACACACAAACCTCAATGGTCCTGTAATATGGATCCAGGAGCAACTTCGCCAGAGCCACTATCTGTGGGGTTCTATCCCAGCCGTCTGAGCAATGCACCAAAACCGGTCGCTGGTCTCTGTCCACCGCATGAACCACCAGAAGGGCTGATTTCAGTAGTACTGACAAATGTTGGAGCCACTTGGTGCTTTCCAGAGCTGACAGCCAGCTGTGGAACAAAAAGGAAAACAGTTTGATCTCCTTACTTCATTAAAGAGAAATCTTTAGACTGAACAAAATGCTACCCCCCTTTTTCCAAGCACAGTCAAAGATCCAGATCTTTAAGATCCAGATCTTTGAGATGGGGTCCTCCCGGAGATCCAGACCTTGAAGATGCCTGAAGACCCCACTGTGGACACCTTTAATCAGGTCCACACGAATTCTGGATTTAAGGTCCTGGAGGACCCATTAAATCTGGATTTTCCCTGCCCTCATGGAGATGGGGCCTTGCAGATGGGGCCTTCAATGGGGTTCAGGTGGGGACAGGGCCTTCCCGATCGGTACCATTCAGGTAGCAATCTGGTTCCTAAAGGGGTCTTAGAAAGGTTCTAAGCCCTGGTGGAAAAAGGCTCGACTTCTCCAACAACGGTAGGAGGGGTGGATCAAAACATTCTAGGGAACATTTCTGCAGCAGGAACAATGCACAGCATTTTAAAATAAAAATGATCAAAGTTCTTCAAATTAATGTGAGCATTTATACTTCTTTTAAATGGTAAGCAGGCTAATATGAAATGATATAGGCACATCACTACTACAGTTAACTGGATCAGCAATGAGATTCTGTGTAAACAGTCATTTTTCAAATATTGTTTACATGATGCCTAATCAAGATACGGTAAAAATAAACTGCTCAGCTCAGCTAAGCAACCATCAGCCCTTGCTTTAGCACTGCATTCTTGATAATTTATTTCTGCTTGCCATTTTATTTTTGCATGGATGGGACTGGAACAAGGCAAAGTGAAGCATGAAGAAAAGAGAACAAAATAATCTACTGTGCAAGATTCTCAGTTCTGGTCACTGGCTCTGTCAGAACTGCCCAACAGAAGGGAGGAAATAAGTACATTAAGGTTTAAGGTGTGCTTGCGCGCATGCGTGCGCATGCACAGATGCACAAAATAAATGCACTTACTAGGGGTGTGCATGAATGCAATTTTTGAACGTCCAAATTCATGTGAATAGAGAAAAAAATGAATGTATCTAAATCAAAACCAATTCAAATACATTCGTATCTATTTGTATGAATATTTGATACGAACGTCGACAACATTCAGTTTTTCATCCCACATGGATTTGTGAGAATGCCTACAGATACAAATAAGATTCATACAGATAAGTATGTAACGCGTACATATCCGTACACATAAGAATGTCTGAATTATTTGAACGAATGATTCAAAATATTCATATCCGTTTGAATATTTTAAAAATGAATGTCTGGACATTAGATTCAAATCAGATGTTCGAAGTTGGCTGAATTCAATCCAATAACGAGAAATACACCATGGTAAACATACCACAAGAAATGAGAATCTTCTGTAACATGCAGATGTTCCACAGAGGAAAAAGAGGGTACTCTCTAGTAGTCAAACCCACCAAGGAAAGCATCTTTTAATAGGAGGAGTTATGCTGGATCATGCTACAGTCCATCTAGTCCAGTATCCTGCCTCACACAGTGAGCCACCAAATGCTTCTGTGCATCTCAAGCAGAATGCAAAGGCAAAACCTTCACCTGCTCTTGGTTCCCTGCAAATGTTCTTTAGAGGCATCACCTAGGCATTCATTCTAGTGGACATTGATACGCCAGTCGTGAATGAATTAAGAGGAATCCTGCCAGATCAGGCCACGGCTCGTCTAGCCCAGCATCCTGTCTCACAGAGTAGCCCCATTGCTTCTGGGCATTTTCAAGCAGAAGGCTATCCCCATCTGCTTTAGTGGCATCCTGCCTCTCTTTCCAACCTGGGGCACTACCCAGACAGCCATTCTAGTAGCCACTGATACCCCTGCCCTCCATGAATAGTGAAGGCTCAGGGTTTAGATTAGAAGGACATGGTGCGGCTCTAAATGCCAGCAAGTTGTGGCGCCACACACCACTCGCGGCCATCTCTATGCAGCTGGTTCTGTGAGAAGAGGATGCTGAACTTGAAAGGCCGAAGGCTAATGCAGAAGGGGATTCCTGAGAGTTCTTAAGGCCTGGGAGGACTGGTGGCAGCGGCTGCCTGTACCAAGCACTGTTTAGTCTGGTTTTCAGACACTCTCAACATTTTTGCAAGTCTATATTTGGCCAAGGGAACACAGTAGGCGACTTTGGGCCAAGCTGCGATCAATCTATGTCACAGGGTTGCTATGAGGATAAAATAATAGGAAGAAAATGCATACTGGCCTGTGAAAGGAGAAATGCCTAACTTAGTTAAAAATGTAAAAAGAGAATTCGGGATTCAGTTTCCTTGGAACAAAAACGCCATACTTATCGAGGGAGGGGTGGAAGCAGGAGAGATGAAAACAATATAATGTGTGCACGCCACTTACTTTCCTGGGTCTGGCATTTGTGTGCAAAGCAAACGCAGCGACTGGAAGCTCTTCCGAATAGAATGGATGTTTGCCATTCCCATGAACACAACTTCACAGTTTGGATAGTACTCTGTCAAAAGAGCAACACAGAAGACACTTCAAACAAGGCAGAGTCTCACTGAATGAGGGAGCTTTATTAGAAAAACAAGCAAGTGCCAGCTTCGCCCTGCACCAAGCCCTGCTGTCACATCGGACTCCTCCGGCCTTTGACATTCTCAGGCGCTCCAACATTTTAACAAAGGCGGAGTGTGATAACAGAAGAAAAAGAGAGTTATTCTAACACAGTCCAAAGAAAACACACAAACGTTTATTGACCCGCTAGACTGAGTACTGGGGACAATGGGTTCCATCTGTTAAAAGTGGTTTATATACTCATTATTGTCACCACTGAACTCCATTAGCTGGCAGCCCTGCAGGGAATTTGAAAAATAAGACTGATGTGGTAGATCAGCGTGCCTGAGGCCTGTTTGTGGATGATTCACAGCCTTGTTTCTCCTGAGCCAACTTGCACGAAGGGACTGGCACACCGTTGCTGCTGCTGGGATATGAAGGCCATTACGCAGGATGTCCACAGATCACTCTGAGTGGAGTAATTACAAAATATACTCATACAGCATGTGTTTGACACTGATGGAATGCTTCAAAAGGCCTCTCCGTGGAAAGATTTTGCAGTAAACATTAAGAGTCATGGAATAAAAGGACAGACCCTGCTATGTGTAACCAGCTGGTGAAGGTAAAGAAAACAAGGGGAAGGAATAAATGGGGTGTTTCTCGAGATAAAAAAGTGATCCCTACGGACACTGTTTTTTAACACATCTGGATCCCTACAGACACTGTTTTTTAACACATCTGGAGTCTGGCAGGACCAGCAGAATGTTCAGGTTTGTTGATGACACCGAATTGTTCAGAGTAACAAAAAAGGGACCGTGGAGAGCTCCAAAAAGATCACTGTCCCAGGGGACTGGGCATCAAAGTGGCAGGTACTGGCCAATGCAAGCAAGAACAAGCAAGAACAAAGTGATGCCCATCAGAGCTAAAGATCTCAACTACTCTTAGAACCTAGTGAGATCTAAGCTGTGATGGATGGGAAAAGAGACCTTGGAATAGTAATAGATAGTTCAGTGACAGTTTTGACACAGCAGCACATTAGGTAAGTAAGAAGTAATTCTGAAACCAAAAATACTAATATTATAATACAAGTATGCCCCAGTATCTGTAGGAGGTATGAACCAGTTCCTATTGCAGTTACAGGAAACCATGGATATATGAAACTCTGGGTAATCTTGTGCAATTTCCCATGATTCCCAGGAAACCATGCACGTTTTCCTGGCAATCATGGGAAATTTTGCAAGATTTCCACACGATTTCCAACTGACCCAGGCCTCCGGGAAGACTCCAGAAGGCTTAATGGCACCAGCAGGTGGTGGTGGGAGGTTGGCCCAGATGACCGCAGATAAGTGAAACCATGGTTACTGGATAAGCGGATATGGGGGCTAGGGATGTACACGGATATTTGAAAATCTGAATATTCGATTCGAACCCATCGAACGTTGACATTCGAACTCAAATGTGTAGATTTGTATCTGCCGTATACGTATCTTGCGCTTAAAGTATGGGACTGAAATGGGATGTATACAGGATAATATGGGATGCATACGGATTTTTACGGAATGCGCACAGATACGTATAACAGATACGAGTGTTGTCGACATTCACCTTTAAATACAAATCTAACATTTGAATCTACGGATTCAAACCGGATTTTACGACGTTCGGATCTTAAATATCTGAATCAAATAGGATTTTCTGACATTCTAATCTACTCGGATTTGAATGTCAAAAATACATTCATGCACATCCCTAATGGGGGCATGCCTGTACTATTATGTAAACTGATGGTGTGACCACACTTGGAGGGCTACGGCCAGTTTTGGTAGCTGCATCTCAAAAAGCAGAGTTAAAGCTTAATAAAATTGCTTTCAATGCTTGACTTAATCTGCAGAAGAGTCAGGCTTCTATAGTGAAGTTCCTTGAAATTCTCCATCCCTGAACGCTTCCTTACTGCTTTACCTCCTGCTTTCGTTAAAGGCAGCTACTCCAATAACTTCGATTTAAGCAGTTTACATGAAATCTTCATTCCTTCCCCTCTCTCTGTTTGCGTAAACAACTTGTGCTATGTTTGAAACATACCTGGGCACTCACAGCCTCCCCCTTTGGCTCTGTTTGCCACTGCAGCCGCATAAGAGCGCGCATCTAAGATCAGAAGTTTCTGAGGCTGGATAGCTAAACTTTCGGCTCCAGAAGCATTGGAAATAGAAGAATCTGTGTAATTAAAGGGAAAACAGACAGGTATCCTTCTGCAGTTGTTGTATTCAGAATGGTAGAAGTTATATTTACATTAGCAGACAAAAGATCATTTCCAGGCTGGTCCTTTTATGTAACTCAAAATCCCACAACTTCAAAGCACTCTCCTTACTTACTTATTTATTTATTTAAATGCATTTCCCCTCTTTCCCCAAGGCAGGACAGAAAATCCAATAAAAACAACCTAATTCCATGGCAGCAGCATTACTGTAATTCTAAAATGGTGGGGGAGAGCAAGACACCATAATCCGTAGCAGTCTCTTAAGAGCTTCCTGGTTTTAGTTCCCCAAATGAGTTCACCTAAATGAGGCTAACAGTGGGGACAACCAGTCTTGACAGACTCCACAGTGGAACACCCATAAGCTTCTTTCAATGTGGGGACCTTTAGCTGGGCCTTGCCTTTCCTCTTAAAACCCAGGATTACTGGTACCAGCAAAGACCACCCCAGAGGTCATTCGATCCATGCACCTGAGCGGAAATATCAATGGACGATTATAAATCCAACTCCATGGACCTACAACTTTTCAAAAACCGAGGGCCTACTGAGCTTACCAAATTCCACATCAGAAAGGTCTCCTCCATTGGAGAAGTCTCTTGGGCAGTTTCCATTCGCCAGTTTGCTGCTGTTAGATTTGGAATCTGAGGCACAGGCTTTAGCCACCGACTGTACAAGATGTTCATCATCAGCATTTCTCCAGCCCCACCAGCTGACCTCAGGCTGGCCACAACGTGAAATGACCGCCCCATTGCTCTGATGCCTATGCATATGCAGACAAGGGAAAAACAAAAACAAAATCCAGAAATCAAACAGTTAACAGACATCGAACAACAGGCCCCAAAAGCAATGCCACATATTATATTTTAAAAAGTAGTTAGTATTATAGGGACTGTTTCAATGTACAGTGCTGCGCAAACATTATATTCTGCTAGGTCCAGTTTTTGGAGAAAACGGGCAGGGACGTTGTCCCAGACATGTTGGAGAACTCACCACAGATCTTCTGTGGATGTAGGCAATCTGTGGTCAGTTCTCCAACATGTTTGGGACAACATTCCTGCCCAGTTTCTCCAAAAACTGCGCCTAGAAGAATTGAAGCTGTTTGGAAGGCAAAGGGTGGTCACACCAAATATTGATTTGATTTAGACTTCTCTTTGGTCACTCACTTTGCGTTTTGCAAGGATTCTTACTCTGCAGCATTTCCCCCACACCTGCCTCAAACTTTTGCACAGTACTGTACATATGCGCCTTTTCGAAAAGATAGGATTTAGAGAGATTTGTGTATGACTAACGTGCAGCTGGCTTTCTTTTGCCACAACAGCTGAAGATAACAAGTATTGGCAAGTACTGGCCGGGTGACTCTGTGTGTCTGTGTGTGTCTCACACATTAAAAAAAATCTCGTAGCATACTCTAATCAAAATGTTATTTTCCAAAATGTAGTGGGTAATTCTGTAATTTTTAACCCTGTACGTTCCCTTGGTGGAAGTGGTGTTATAAATAAATGTTGTTATTATTAATTACATTATTAATTAGCCACACAGAGTCCTCAATTTCTTCAAAATGAAACCCGCATTTAATAAGATCTCTTGCCCAACCTGCCACTGAAGAATGCAGTGAAACTGCATAACAAAGGGGAAAGTACGTACAATAGAACCACAAAGAATGAGGATTAGGTTCTTGGAACATGGCATGCCGTATACAAATGTGTAATACAGGGGATATGTTCCAAGTCCTACCATGGTTAACAAAAAGCTGCAGGTATTTCAAATGCAGGGAAATGCACTCAATTTCCCATAATTCCTGTGAAATCCTGTGAGATGGGAAATCATGCATCATTTCCTGCAATTTCCTGAGTGTCCCAGGCCTTCAGAGAAGTTCTAGGTAGGCCTAACGGCAATGTGGTTTCCAGATCAGTGGATACAGAGGTCCGACTGTATAAGCAATTTAAAACAATGAGAATCAGGAAATTAGAGGAACCAACCAGAAGCAACTGGTCAAGGAGGGAAGGCAGGCACATATTTGGCATCTTCTAAGGACAGTATAGGAGGAAGAGGACACTCACCAAAACAAGGTGAGGAGCCTTCAGGATTCACTCCTGGAGGCCTGACAACTTGGAAAGTCCTCATTCTTCCTATCAGAAGATGGCACAGCTTGCACCGTATGCCTTATATATTGGAAATAATGTGTCCCTTACAAATTCTTCCTGTCCCACAATCACTGGATCAGAGATTTATGTAGTACTGGGATGGATCATTTTCCTAGGCTACTATGTCACTGAGCCACTTGCCAAAGTCGCCAAGGGCTCTGGTTTCCCAGCAAGCAAGCCTAAGCTACCTGGGGAACAAATTCACAGGGTTCTTGGCCTCCAGCCATGCACCCAGGGTCAGCGCTGTTGCCCAAAGGCACACAAACAGAAGGCCAAGAGGAAGCTTTGAGATGGCTACAGAAACCAAGAAATATCCTGCGTTGTGATGAGGAAAAAAAAATAGTTTGACACCAAGAGGCAGCTTTCTGATGGAAACATCACCTGTAGACCACAACAGGGATGCGTTTCCAAGAACGGAAGCTTGCCACGCTCTCCAGTTCTTTATCTGTAATCCAGGCAGGAACGATCAGTTCTTGAGGGTAGCTGCTGCAGAGCCTGTGGGGAAAACCAAGCCAAGAGTAAAGAGTCACATGATAGGTTTGCTTCCATATTGCTGGATACAGTATGCTGTGTATGCTAAACCCGAAGAAGGAGATGCATGTAACGTTTTCCTTCCTTCGGGCCAGATACAGTGAGAGGCTCTTTCTGTACTGGGCCTTATGCTAGATTATATCTTGGAGTAGGAACCTATCATACTCCTGTTCAGGCTACAATAGATTGCACCTGAGGCCTGCCCTAGTCTGCACTAGCACGTGGGTGGCAGGTCCCTAGTCTGAGATATAATCCAGGATAAGGGCCAGAGACAGTGCCAACAGCATTAGCTTGTGGTGGTGACAGCAAGCTTAAATTGACTGAGTTCTTTCCTTGCACTTCCCTAACCCGCATACCTTCACCAGGACAGCTCTCTCAGCAATAAAGCCTGTCCACAACTAGAGAGAGTATCCATAATTTCCCCACTGTCAGACGTGGCTCCCTAATACAGGATAGCCCAGTCTTATGAGACTGTTTATAAGATGCTACTAAGTTTTATAAGGGAAGATAGCACTGGCCATAAAATCAGAGGTATGAATACTTATATCACTTGCAGACAGCAGAAAAGTTGATAAAACCTAAGAGCGTAACAGCAAGTGCAGGTGAGGGCCTGTAACTCCACCTGCTGATATTCAATGATCATAATAATAATCTCACAAGAACCTAAGAGGAGCCCTGTTAGATCAGACCGCGGCCCATCTAGTCCACACAGTGGCCCACCCATTGCCCAAGGGCATCTCAAGCAGAAAACGAAGGACAGGCCTTCACCTGCTCTCAAATCTCTGCAAATGGCCCTTAGAGGCTCCTGCCTGTTTTCATAGCCTGGAGGATGTACCTGGGCATCCATTCAAGAAGCCATTGATACACTTGTCATCCATGAATTTGTCTAACCCTTTCCTAAAGCTATCTAGCTGGTTGCTGTCACCACCTCTTCTGGCAACCAGTTCCACAGACCGATGACCCTCTGGGTGAAGAAATAATTCCCCTTGTCTGATCAGACTCTCCTACCCATCAGCTTCATTAGGGAATTCCTGAGAGTTCTTAAGAATGCCCTTTGGTTCTAGTGCTGTGTGATAGAGAAAAGAGTTTTTCTCTATCCACCTTTTCTATGCCATGCAGGATTTTATATACTTCAATCAGGTCCCATCTTAAACACTGTCTCTCCAGGCTGAAGAGGCCTAGATGCTGGAGTCTGATTTTGTAAGGGAGATGTTCCAGCCCCTTAATCATTTTGGGTGCCCATTTCTGCACCTTTTCTTGTTCCACAATATCCCTTTTGAGGTGTGGTACCAGAAGTGTACACAATATTCCAAATGGGGGCTCACCATAGATTTATAGAGGCAAAATGACACTTGCTAACTTGTTTGTTATTCCCATCCGAATTATTCTTGGCACTGAATTAGCTTCCTTTTGCCGCTGCTGCACGCTGGGCTGACGCCTTCATTGAGCTGTCTACCAGAACCCCAAGATCCCTTTCCTGGTGTGTTGCAGAAAGCTCAGCCCCCCTGTTAGAAAAGGATCCAGCCGCAATCCCTGAATGATCTTCCCCAGATACTGGCCTCAATGAAAACTAACCTAGAGCTCACCCAATGGCAAATTATTTGCGAGTACAAGAGCACTTACTTGAACTTCTCATTGATATTGGAGATCCTCCATGCATTGTTCATATCAAACCCCATGCGTTCAACCTCATTCTTAAATCTCGAGGTTACGTGTTCTCCTGTGCAACAAGATCATCAGAGCGAATATCTAATTTAATACGTTTGTTCTGCACAGTACGGTCATCTTCACCAATTTAGTAAGAAAAACAGCACATCTATTCATCATCCAATCGTTAAAAAAAAAATCAACATTCTGCATCCAATTCTGGAAACACCCTGTGATTTAAACTGATTCTGAATACAATGGATTACTGATCAACTGATTCATGGACAGCACTGGATCTAAGCCTCACCTGGATATCCACAGCAACTATCACACTGCTAGGGGAGAGTTACAGTATAACTATGGGTGCCTCCAGGCAGAATGTTAAAAATGTGGAGTTTAAACCTTTACTGCGAAGTGAAGATCTTCCACAAGGAAAATGGTGCAGTTGCTTCCTCCCCACATTTTCTGATACTCCATCGCAGGGGCAAGAATTCTTCTGCTTGCATGATCAGCCCCTTCGTCTTTCAATCCATTCTCAAACTGGACATAAAGCACAATACTACTGAACTGGGCAACTAAGATGGCTGGCTGCCACTCACACAGAGCTTTGGTGGTCACCGTAACATTTACAGCTATTTACTGGATCCAACTGTATAAAATAAAAACCGACCTTCAGGGCCAACATATCTTTTCTTTGAATTGCTTTCACTTGGCCGTTCTATTGCACTGACCTCCTCAAGTATGACAAACGTAACTAACACAATGCAGTTCTAGAAGATTCACAAGACACAACCCCAATCCATCTAGAGAAGCCATATCACAACTGTAAAAGCTTTCCCTCTTCAAGACCCGTCTCAGGAAAAGCCATATGACTTTCAAGGAAGAGCATGCAGCTTTTCAGGCAGCTCAATACTCTCTAAACTACCACTCCTGGATCTGGAAAATGTTATTTAAAGCCACCCGTCTTTTTTACTGCCCACAGAGAGTCAGCTGTGTGTCTCAGCAATTCTTCCTACTTTTTCCCTCTTCCATTTCCCAACTCTGGTCACACTGAAGGTTTAATCCAGCTTCAGACCACTTTCAGAATGACAGAACACATCATCAAAATCACAAGCTGTTTTCTTTCAGTGTTAAATAACTCAGAAAATTCACCTTTGGGGCAGATAATGTGGAAAGAAATTTACTGGTCACTTTGTTGATCTGTTCTCTCGCTCTGAAGGGGGACTGAAGCTGGATTAAGCCTTAGGTGTGACCACACCCCCATGAACTACAAGACCATATAGTATCCAATGCATTACTTTAAGATATGCAATCCTGAAGACTCAGCATCAAAACAGAGAGCCTCTAGAAGCCAAACGGTGCTCAGAGCAGATGGGTCTGTAAGCTTCTCTTTCACCTCTAAAATATAGCGCAGATAAATCAAAGTGAAGTTTTCAGTCATGTACTGTCACCAAACCTTGAAACTTCTGATCTCCAGCCTGCCACTGGCTCAAAAGTTATAAATCGGCATTTCCAAATGTGATTAATCTACTTTCCTAGATATGCAGCCAAATTAAAAACCGCAGTCCTGTCTATTTTCCCCCATAGCCTCTAGGTATCACTGCGTAATCTGGATAACTGCTCAAATAAGATTCAATTTGAGAATCCCATTTTCTTGAAAGTGATATCAACTAGCTGCTTTGGTCTGAAAATGACATTAATGGAAAGGATTTATTGTCAGTTATTTCCCTAGGTCTGTGGACAAATTGTAGTAGAACAATAAAAGTGCTAGCTTTTCCCAATAAACCTTTGCTGGCTATTTCAGGAAGAAATCATTTAAAACAAAACCAAAAAAAAAAAGGCAGCAATGTTGCTGACCAGGGGAAATCGTGCATAAAAAATACAGATGGCAGCTATTGCTGAAAACAGAAATTACTGTAAGCTGTGAGGATTCCTTCCTTCTGCCCTCAAAAATTCTACAGGCCAAAAATCCAGAACCTGACCGACTGACCTCGGCAATGGCACATAGAACATTTGTCTCCTACCTGGTCGACACAGGTCGCCGTGCTGCTCTTTCTCACTCGCATATACCTCCATACACCAAGCATGGTAAGCAAACGAAAAAAGATCTTCTATCTTTGACGGAGGGCGGATGGCGTTGTTCAGACGCTTGAGCCACTCCTGACACTGCTCGAAAGTAGCGAACTGACACCTTTGAAAAACACCCCAAAGAGAAACCTATTAGTTGTCATTCAGAAAAGTCCCAGCTATGTGAATTTAATTAAACACATACCGTATATTCCGGCGTATAAGACGACCCCCAACTTTTCCAGTTAAAATATAAAATTTGGGATATACTTGCCCTATGTGTATAAGACGACCCCCGGTGTATAAGACGACCCCTGACTTTTGAGATTTTCCTGGGTTAAAAAGTAGTCTTATAGGCCAGAATAAACAGTAATTGTTGCACTGAAATTTTAAAAGTACAAAACATATAAAATTGCTACATTCTATCACCTTCAGATCATAAACCTTTAATTCCTTGGTTGTTTGTATAAATCTTCATGCCTGTGACACTCTGGCCTGCTTTCTTTTAAGTCACAGAGATGCTCTTGGTATCTTCTATTTCAAGAGACAATTAAGAAAAACGATACCAAGATTGAATTAGTAAAGACAATGATTTGTGCTTCTGGTTTGTAAGAAACGCAAATCAGGGGAACTGTTTGCAATCTAATCTAGATGTGGCTTCTAAATGAACCATTCACAATCACTCCATCACGCCCCAGTTTCCCTTCCTTCTATCATGCCACAATCGTCCTGATCACACCCACCACCTCTCCTAATAGCACCCAACATCTCCTTCCTTCTCCTGTTCCATTTTCATCGTTTCACTACTGCACCCATGGCCTCCTACTCTCACGCTCATGTTGGCGGACTGTCACTGCCCATGACGAAGACCAATGTGCTTTTACTCCACCTTCTCGAGTGGAGGACTTCATAAACTTGCAGAGGATCTAGCACAAGGACATGCATGCATCCACTTCCTGCTTTTGAGGCTTTGAAGGAAGTTGATGCATGCGCATCCATGCACTAGGCCCTCAGAGAGGACCGACTACCTTCCATTCTGGAAGTCCGAAGAAGGAGGAGGAGGAGTAGGAGTTGGCTTTTCTACCCCACTTTTCTCACCCATTTAAGTGGATTCAAAGCAGCTGACAAAGCTTTCTATTCTTCTTCCCACAAGAGAACAACCTGTGAGGTAGGTGGGGCTGTGAGAGCTCAGAGGTGTGGCTACTCCAAGGTCACCCAGCTGGCTTTATGGAGGAGGGTGGAATCAAACCCAGTATTCCCAGATAAGAGTCCGTCTCCTTAACCACTAGACCAAACCGTGTGGCCAGCAACAGGAGTGTTGCAAGGACACAAGGGGAGAAAGTAAGAAGGCAGAAATCCATATACTACGGTAGGATGGCAGGAATTGTGATGGGATAAGGGGAAGAAGTGGGGGGCGCTATAGGATGACTGAACCAAACAATCACTGTATCTCCCCCCAGTTCATTTTCACACTAAGTCCCAAACTTTCCCTGGCATTCTGTCCAATAGAGTACCCCACAGCCTTCACTCCAGTTTGGTATGAGTATACCAGCAGTTCAAAAAGTACTCATTTTGAGGTTATGCTGATCTGTGAAATCAAAAGAAGAGAATTCTCTTTCTCTGTAACCCCTAAATGAGCATGATACCCATTTGGGCCTGAAGCATGTTGCTGTTTGGTACCATCGAGTTGGGTATAAACCCTGGTTGACTAGATGGTCACCTCTATGCAAGGTCCTTGGCAAACTATACAGAAGCCATCTGCCACAGCTCCCAAGGAGAGGCTTGGAGACTGAATGTATTATCCAGCCAGTTTACTGAGCCAAAGATACTCCGTTCATTAACCAGAAGGTCTAGGATGTGATCTTACTAGAAATTAAAACAACCCAGGATGCACAATTTTAATATTCACAGTGAAGCTGAAAATCTGCAATGGAAGCAGCATACCCGTGTAATGCAGTTAATATGCAAGTACGTACCTGATCACTTTGCAATCTTTACAAGTCAAATGAAGTTGAAATATATCTCGGCATTCAACACTTTCTATAAGCTGTAATGGGACCTGTGATTAAAAACATTGTGACCTTACTCAAGAACACTTAACACAGTTTTTCAAGAATTACTGTAATCATTTATTTTAAGGCCTGAATTTCACTATTAATGATAGTATCTATTATCACGCACTGTTCTCTTCCCATGTGAATACGTAGCAAGCATTAAACCATGAAGATTATGTGAAATTAGGATACTGTATAGCACAGAAAGAGATTCCTCGCTTAAATGCTACCACTTCTTTTTCCATGATGTTTCAGTGCAGCGGAAGTTTTAACTAGCTAAAATACGCTCTACAATGACACTTGTACCTTTGGGGCAGTTTAAATCATCGTTCAAAACATGCAGCACTAAATAATTATCCAAAGAACATTTATTTACACAAATCGAATTACAAAAGACTAATTGTTTCACTGATACTTACAGTCTGAAGATCTGGGTTTTCCCCTGTGCACCCTTCACTATTACATAATGTTTTCTGTAGTTTCATCACTGCCTCATGTTCACTGTGGCACACCTTCCTGCCTTCTTGAACTACTTCTATTTTACTTTGCTTTACAGTCCTAACATTCACCCTCAAGAGGCATTTTCTCTCTTCAAGACACAGTACTGTACTGAGAAGGAAAAGATCTGTCCTTTATAACCTGTTGCTGACACCATAAATGCCTGCAGAAGAGAAGACTGAGAGGAGACATAAGTCTTCAAGTATCTGAGGGGCTGTCACAGTGCAGAGGGATAGTCCCCTATTCTCACTTGCACAAGATGGAAGGACTAGAAACAATGGCATGGATACAGATATTAGAAAAAACTTGACAGGGCGACCAGTAAATGGAATAGGTTGTCACAGGATGTGGTGAGCTCTCCTTCAGGGGAGATCTTCAAGCAGAGGCTGGACCTAATCTGTCTGGGATGGTTTAGGAAATTCTGCATTGAGCAGGGAGTTGGACTCAAGACCCTAGAGGTCCCTTCCAACTGTATAATTCTATGATTTTATAATTCTATGTTAACAGTAAGAGTAAACAGAATCTGGAAACATAATAGCCACACCTAGGATAATACTCTGGAAAGAGTGAAAATTGTATTCACACTGTTGGTACAATTAGCCCTCTACGTCACATTGTCACTATAACATGTAAATCAGCCCAACATAATGATGTGTATCCTGCAATTTGCTATACAATTATCTTGGTAACTTAATTTTTGATGGTAGCAGGATGGGCCCACACATCCAATGAGAAGAACAAGCACACCGGGAAAGCTGAAGAGCTAAAAGGAGAAGTGTTAGCATAGCCTTCATGACTGCTGGTATGCACCCTCCAGCCCCAATGCAAGTTCAGACTACTGGAATCACGGGGGCATCCCTTCTTCTGCCACTTGGTCCAAGATGAGTACCTGTATCCACCTAACTCTGCTTTATCTTAGCGAATAACTTGATTTACACAGTTCCCTTTTAGGCACCTTTTTTTTAGAACCTAAGCCCTACGTAAACTGAGGTAGGACTGTGTCATTTCACTGTCCATTCCAGTCATGAAATGGTCATTTGCTGCCTATTAAAATATAAGAAGATCAGAGACTGAAATATAGGCACAGTAGTGGTGTACGTTACACATGCATTATAGAAAACACTCCTCAATTATATGGGAAATGATGGTGAATAAAGTGTAATATTGGCACTTGAGGGGGTGATTTTATTTATTTATTTACATTTATTTGTTTATGTTTATATTTATATCTTGCCCTGTACCCAATGGTCTCCGGGCAGCTAACAACCCTTAAATTCAAACCTATCAAAACAACAAGAACCAATACAGCATTTAAAAACCAACATGATAAAAACAATACAAAAACAGTTAAAACAATACTGTTTGCTGTGAATGATTTTCACAGTTCAGAATTAAGGCAGAATTACCCGAGAACCAGAGGGCACTCCGTAATGCTGATGAGCAGAAGAGTTAGGACCAACAAGGAGAGGTCTTTTTTTCACCCAGAGGGTCATCGGTCTATGGAAGTGGACAGTGGCTCCGTCTCAAGTATTTGAGGCAATGTATCACAAAACCCCACTTGCTAAGGAGGGAGCTATTGCACTCATCTCTTGTGGAGGGCCTTCCATCCTTCAGTCCCATCCATCAAAGCTCCTCTTATTTACAGTTTTCATGCCCAAGTACACTACAAATCATGCAATTAGTTCAGCCTCCAAACAGCAATTTATAGTCTTAAACAGCAATTTCCCAATAAGACAGTTGTCTCTGTAAAATGATGATCATTCCATTTGTTCTCGCCAAACATGCAAAGCTACACAACCTCGCCCCCCAGTGTTATTTTACAAAAGGCAACCTGGAGGAGTCAAGGTTATCTTCAAATACATTTCTACTAGAGAATCCTGTGTGTATATTTTTTTTTTGGGGGGGGGGATTACTCACTGCCCATGAGGAGCTGTAAAACTGAGAGGGGGAGGGTTTGCCACTATTGGGAAGGAATGGATGTTACAGATCCCGCTAGCTGAAAGGTGCATGTCTGTACCACTGCAAAGGATCTTCCACTTGTCGGCAGTACCATGGTGCTGCCCTCTGTGACTGCTGCCAGTGGCCGCCCCAGCACGCAGCAAACGGGCGAACTAGCCCAGACAACCTGCTGCACCCTAACCTTGTCTGCTCCGATTCTGGCCAGCAGTACTGTCAACAGAGGTTCCTCTCCCCTTCTCCAATTTGTACTGATAGTCCTAACCTAAGCAGGTCATATGTACAGTAGCCCTTGCAAGCTTTACCACCACCTTCAGGACTTTGCCACAGCAAGGCCAAAATCTAAAATCCAGCTAAGGACTTCACACACACACTCCCAAGTCTCATATTCTGAATATTTTCCTAAGCTGTAGCTTAGACTCTCCACCAAAGGAAGGGAGGGAGGGAGGGAAGGGAGGAGAGGGAGGGAGGGAAGGGAGGGAAGGAAGGGAGGAAGGGAGGGAGGGAGGGAGGGAGGGAGGAAGGAGAGGGAGGGAGGGAGGGAGGGAGGGAAGGAAGGGAGGGGGGGAGGGAGGAAGGAAGGAAGGAGAGGGAGGGAGGGAGGGAAGGAGGGAGGGAGGTAGGAAGGAAGGAAAGAGAGGGAGGGAAGGGAGGGAGGGAGGGAGGGAGGGAGGAAGGAAGGAAGGAGAGGGAGGGAGGGAGGGAAGGAGGAAGGGGAGGGAGGGAGGAAGGAGAGGGAGGGAGAGAGGGAGAGGAGGGTTTTAAAAAGGACAAAGAAGTAGACAGAACAAGTTCTTAACCCAACCAAACCCAATTCCACTATAAAGAACAACCACTCTGGAAGCCTGGGTAAATCCCTCCCCCTGGCTGTCAAAGAATGTGCCTAGGAGTCTCTGCTCCACATTGTTTGAAAATTAGGGAACATCAAATTCCTATTGTTACGTGATCCATAAATGTATGTAATCAGTTAAAAGGCCCCATGCATTACAGCTCCTGCCTACAGTGTAAGCAAGCATTGATCAGCACACGTTTATTCCGTTCCAAGCAGATGTGCAGAAGAAAAATACTACCCAGTTACACCATTTTACTTACTGAGCTCTCATAAGCGGGAAGTTTACAGATACTGTACTGAATTGTGAACAAAAAGAAAATGAAGACACAATGAGAAGTCAGGCTCGCATATTCTCACCCTTACTTAGAGGTAACTTGCACTCCACACAGAAATGTGTGTGATTGGAGGGGCAGATTGTGCAGGTAGGCAGCAGCATTCATTTTGGTCTGAACGAAAGGACGTGGATCTCAAAAATTCTGCACTGCAACTAAACGCAATGCTAGCAGAGGTTAATTGCTAGCAGCTTAGTAAGGAATTCATTCAAAACACCAAGTAGCATATTAATGTTCACAGAACTTGCAATGCAACCTTTAGCTAGGAAACATTTCACTAAACAGTATTTTGTTAGCTCAGCTGATAAATAAAGGATGGAAACTGACAGCATCCTAAGTCACTGAGAATCACGGCACTGTAACTTTTTCCAGTGACAACCACATTATGCCCCTCTTCATATGACACAGCAACTCTGTTCATCCTATCTTCAAGAACTAGAGTACCTGATTAGTTTAATAATGTTTCATCCCACCAACATAATTTCTACATGATTCCACAGCTGGTGATGAGCTCTGAAGCAGAACTAACATTACTTGATAAGTCAGGTGAGGTTTGCAGCTGCCATTAAAACAACTCTTTAACTTGCCAAATGAGTGAGACTGAATCTACAATACTGAGATGTAAAATAAACTAAGATACCAAAAGCAAAAATGGTGTGGAAGCACCTTTCCCCTAAGTACCTATTTTATTTTAAAAAGCAAGAAACAGGAACCGCATGTTCAAAATTCAGGCTGCTCAACCAGAACAGCACAAAGAGCAAGGATTTATGGGAGGATTTCATTAAAGGGGTAGTGAGTGTTGTGGCTCTTTCTTGAATTAGAACTTCTGCAGGCAGTCCCAGTTGAAGAGGGGAGAGATATGCATCAAGGAAAATCAACGGAGCAGCAACCAAGGCTGCCGCTTACTAAAAAATGGTTACTTCTTAGTTTTGATCTCTATCAGAGTAAAAACTCTTATGGGTTTCCCAACTGCATCTAACAAGAGACTTCAAGAGGATTCTGGGTAATGTGAAAAAATGAATCCCAATGAAAGTACGATTCATGGCACAAGTGTCAGGCAGGGCTAGCTGCCTGCCATAACATTTCTATGTAAGATCTCTGCCACCTATGTGATTCTGTATATATGTATATAATGGCTGCCTGTTGTTTTGGAACTGACAGTTAACTCCCCCCTCCCTGCTGAGGTCAAGTGATACATTTGTGTTTGAAGGTTTTGGCTCCAAGTTTAAATTGGTTTTGAAAAATAGTTATTGCTCACCGGTTAAGGGCCAAACCCCGCCTAGCTATGAAACATATAAATATGCTGGGCTTTCTGTTCCAAGTTGCTCCCAACAAGAAATGTCCTAACGCTGAGCTGAAATAAACCACTGTTCATCTTTTTCAAGAAAGAGTCTCATGGTCATTCTTTGCCAGCCTGACAAGAAGACCACTTCTATGCAAAGAACACGGTTAAGCTTCACTGCAGAATTTATCAATTTTCAATCAACCTTTTGCAATTTACCTTACATCTAAGCTGGAGCATATGAACTGTGACCCAAACAATTCCACTTCTCGGCAGTGAATTTTATGTTCTGTGAATGGCCACGTATACCCTTCTCAGTAGCACGCAAAATGCTATTTTTCTGATATCAGTTGACACAGATTCTAAAGCTACAAAAATCCCCCTCAAGCATTCTAAGCGGCAGCATATGACACAAATTTATATCTGGATTTTCCAATCTAAAGCAAAGATTTCAAGACATGACTATCAAACAAGGAAGCAAAAGTATGCTTGAAAAAAAAGAGAAATTCAACAAGAGTGTTGATAATTCGGAAACAAGGCTGTGGAAAGTGGGACGTACATTCTATATCCCAGAGAGAGCATCAGGGAGGCAGATATAGTTCCCAATTTTGTATCGTTGTTCCGTTGGTCACCTCTTGGCGCTATCAGGGAATTAGATCTGAACAACTCTATGATTCTATATATGAGCTACAAGATCTCAAGTTCCAAAGCATCAAGGCAGAAAACAAAGACTTACGTTCACAAGTGATTCCTTAAATTTGATGTGAAGTCTGTAGTTAGAAAGAGCAATGATAGCATCCTCTGCTCGACCTACGTACTCAGTGCTTTCACCATGAAGTTCAAGAAATGGGACCTACAGAGTCAAGCAGAAATCAGTTTCTGAGGTGCCTAAAGAAGGCTGAGGTTGCACATTCCAAATAATGGCAAGAATTTAAAAGCAAAAACCACAATACTCCATGTAAATACTCAGAACCAATTGGTGAGAATCTGTTGATAGCTGAGTGGATCATTTGTTGGTGAGATTTGGAGTTGTAAGGGCAGCTGCCCTCTACAGGGATGGAGGACCTATTGAGATGGTCTGCCTCCAGAAACTTATGGAATCTCAGCAATTCCTGAATGCTCTGGGAGATTTTTTTGGTTGGCATTGATGACATGCCTGTTGAGACCCTGGTCTATCTTTGGAATCAGAAGGTAAGCAGGGCCATTGACATGACTGCTCCCACGTGCCTTTGATGTACCTGCAGAGCCTATAAAGCACAGGAAGGTTGCAAACTAGGGGGCAGGTGGTGGAAATCCTCCTGTGAGTCTGACTGGACACAGGTCAGAGAACTTCAGTCAGATCTAGTCCAAGGAAGCATAGGCAACAGCCATGCAGTAACTGCTGTGACAAATTCACAAGCCATTTTGAGGATAAAGCTGCCCAGTTTCATGGGGGTTGGATGCTATACCTGGAAACAGTCCAGAGGTAGTCTCCAGAGAACCATCTGGTCCAGTTATTTTGGGTCTTCCCCTAATCCAAATTTAAACAACTTCTGCCTAGTGGGCAAAGTACTGGAGAGGACTGTGGTTATTCAACTGCAGGGGTGCCTGGAAGAAACCCATTACAATTTGGTTTCAGGCCCGGTTATGGGACAGAAACCCTCTTGGTGCTCTATCTGATGGCCTTCTCTGGAAGAGAGACAAGGGGGGGGGGTTCAACCGTGTTGGCTCTCCTGGATCTCTCTGCAGCTTTTGATGCCATTGGCCACGGTATCCTTCTGGAAAGGCTATGGAGTCTAGAAGTTGGAGGCACTGTGCTGCATTGTTTCTGCTCCTATCTCTAAGACCAAACCCAGAGTGGTTGTGAGAGGATCTTGCTTGACATCCTAGGAACTCACGTGTTGGGTCCCTCAGGGGTTGATCTTATCTCCCATGCTCTTTAATATTTATATGAAACCACTGGAAGAAGTCCTCAGGAGATCTGGAGAGAGGTGTCATCAATATGCAGGTGGCACCCAGTTCTATCTCTCCTGCCATCTAAATTAGGAGCACTAACTGAACTGCTTGACAGGTGCCTGGAGGCGACAATGGGCCGGATAGGAGCCAGTATACTGAAGTGAATCCAGACAAGGTGAAAGTGCTGTGTGTCACAGGGTCTCAAGTCCATGCTGTGTGTGTCCCATCCTCAATGGGCTGGAATGCCCTGGAAAGGACAGGTGCAAAAATCTGGGAGTACCTATGGACTCTGTGCTGATGCTTCAAGCTAAGATGGAGGAGGTGACCAAGAGTGCCTATTTTCAGCTTAAGGCCCCTTCTGGACAGAGATGATTTGGCCATGGCTGTCCACGTTCTAGTAACTTCCAAACTGGACTATTATAACGAGCTGTACATGGGGCTGCCCATGAAGACAGCTCAGAAACAGCAACTGGTGCAGAATGCAGCTGCTAGACTGCTGACCAGAATGGCTGGCCAGATGTATCTCATGCTGGTCTTAAAAGAGATCCACTGGCTTCCAATTCACTATCAAGGCCAATTCAAGATGTTAACCTTAACTTATAATGATTCAGGCCTCAAATATGTAAAGGAACACTTCCATATCAGTAGAAGCCTTCCTGGTTGTGCCACCGCCCTCAGTTACAAAAAGGACAGGTACCCAGGATAGGGCCTTCTCACTGATGGCTCCCAGATTATGGAACAGTCTTTCCTGACCTGTGTCCGGCACCTTACAGGACAACATGGCCTTTGGCTAAATAAAGTAACAGTTTTTCCACCTCACTTTCAGCCACTGTTATTGTTTTCGTATGTTCATTTGATATTTGACACAATGCTGTAATCCTCTCTGAGCCCTTTGGTTATAGGGTGGGATAAAAAAGGCAAACAAACAAATAAAAATAAACTAGGGTAAGATTTTGAGGGCATGCAAAAGAGAGCGGCAGGAAAACCAATCTGAAAGGTTCTGTAGATTTCAGCTGTAAAGACGTACCCAACGGCATACAGTTCACATCTTTCATAAGGACCTACAAAGGAGCTTAATTCCCAAAGGTGTTTTCCACACACACAGCTGGAACTCCACAGCTGGAAAGAGTGATACTTTTAACAATAAACTCATTTGCATTGCTCCTAAAAAACTTAATTCTATCCAAGTAAGAGCTTAAAATAGGGCTTCTAGGATTCCTGAAGCGTAAGAAAAGGCCTGCTGGTTGGGCAGGACAGCAACTGGATGCTCTCTTCGTATTGTTTGTTCACAAATGGTACTCAGAAGACATCCTGATAAGCATCCGAACCTTTGCCAGAAACTTAGAGCCCTGAAATTATCATTTAATTGGCACAGCCTTGATAAAAGCAACAAGGAAGTCTGAATTAAGTGAAGCCAAGTCAAGTACATTTAATTTCAAGCATCTGATCCTGGTGTGATCCACTCTGCCCCTATGTCACTGCTCAGATGGCAAAGGAAAATCAGGTGACTACCTGAAGAGACTCATCCTCACGGATCAGCTGCTTCCTGGGGAAGATCTGATTAGCCTGGATGCATTCAAGGCTGTGCTGAGTCTCTTCATCCTGAGAAACAGATCATCCAGTGGATTACACAAGATATATACCCACATGTAATGGATCTTTCCACTCTTCCAGACATTTGGAACTTTTTCTGTACTTTACGGCACCAAATGAAAAGTTTAATATAAGCCACCATGTTCTTAGTTGCACAAACTTTTTGTTTGTTTGTTTATTTCCATAATCATCTTTTGTGCACCAATATAGGCTGGGGCAGATCTATCCCAAATTTTGCTTGGACAGTGTTGGCTCATATGTGTAAAGGCAGGTTTCTCCATCTCCCGTACTGCACCAATTCACTGAGAAGCACACAGATAATGTCTGAAAAAATGTGGTGGTGTTTTGTTTTTTTTACCAACTGCAAATTTACACAGAGCAGACCTTCTGAAGCTTTCTACTAGGGATGTGAAGTTTGCATTCATACGGATTTGTACATATCTGAAAATTAACATTCAACTAAAATACCAGAGATTGGCATTTGAATGCAAAGTGAATGCTTTTGTGCATTCATTTGTTGCTTCATTATATTTGCAAAGAGGTAAAGCAGGTATCCAGTCACATCTGCAGTGGATTCAGAGTGAATTTAGAGCAGATTCAGAGACGCAACTGATGGCAGGGATTGAAACCCTACCGTATTTGAAGTGGCTCTATTTGCACAAATATGAATTGCTTTCACATTCACTTGAACGTAAAGTAAACATAAAAAACATTCATGTCTCTACTTTGTAATTTATCACAAGCAAAAAGAAAAGAAAAGAAAGCAATTCTATTTGGTTTGGTTTTCAGACTCAGACTTGCAGTTAACACTGATGGGCAGCAAAAAGTGACAAGAAATATAAGGCAGGTATGTGAGCAAGTCGAAAGAAGAGAACTGTTCCTATGCTCATCATGAAAAAAACTTAAGCCCTTTCCTTTACAAACAGCATGAAAATGCAATTTGTATGCATTTATTTGCAAAGCTAAACTAAATTCATAGCAATTAATACTTTCCATTTAAGCATTTTATTCAGAAAACGTAGCATTTTTAGATTCTTTTTTTACAGCTTCTAATTTTAAAAGCTAAATATCAAATTTACTGAGTTTAAGTTTTTATATTAATAATACACTGATTTTATACTGTAATAGCATACATTACAAAGCAGTATTTTTATATATTGCCCTTGGACAACCAAAAAGGGGCAAGATACAATTGCATTAAAATAAACAAAATACTGGTTACATAGGCTCAACATTGCAAGTCATTGGCACTCAGAAAGCCAACAGATCTGCATTTCTATTTTAATGTGACAGTCTAATGGAGCTACACACAGGTGTCAAATGCTACAGTAGTTTTAAGAAGGACAACAGGACCCAAGAACAACCAAGGTATTGCTACCTGGACATGCGACAGAACTAGTTGCTGGTGCAGCAAAAATATTAAAATGCTAATAACCAATAAATAGCTTAAAATGCCTTCAGAGGCTGGGATGGTTTCATGGGTAAAGATTATTTCAGCTTCTGATGATGAAGATTATCTTTATGTATTTATGATAATTTGAATGTTTTTGCCCTGTGTGTTTCACTGCTACAGCTGTTCTATTACAATATTTTGAATTTTCTTGTGCTTCCCCTTGGTTATTCCTGAAGACGCGGGGCACAAACATAAAGAAAATAACAAATGCCATTACTGAATTATTATAAAAAGCGCAGAAAGAACAGAAATAAAAATAAGAATTTAAAACATGATAAATCCATAATAGGGATCTAATTGTTCTTTCTCAACCAGATCAGGACAACCAAATTCCACAGGCTTCAAAGGGCATGAAAGAAGAGATTAATTATTTGAAGTGTTTATAATGTATATAAACACTTCTATTCCACCCCATAACCCGAGGGTTATCCATGCTGGTGAGATATCAAGGTCACAACCTGATGCCATTACCAGGCAGGTCGTCCAGCTGGTTCTTCAGCATTAAGGTAGTTCATAATTAGGGCTCACTGGGCAGGCTCAATCACAAGCAAGACCATATGGGCAAAAAACAGTCCTTCTGCAGGGACCTAAAGCAAATGATGGCCTCTTATAAAAGAATGATAGGCTGAAAATCTCGGAATCAGTTTGTGCAGAACATAAGAGTTGTAGAAGAGCATGAAATGAATTCTGGATTTAAGAATGAGAAGTGTAGGACTCTCTCTCTCACACACACACACAGAGTATCTCTGGTTCCTGTGCCATCAGGTGGCAAAAGTCATTCGTTTCAGAAGCCATAAAGATTAGACAAGACCCTTTAACATAATGGATAAGAGTGGATAATAATCTCCCTTTAAACAAAGATGGCATTTAAATTCCATTTTGAAACCAATCAATATTCAATGCAGAGTTAAATTATAGCTGAGAAGGTACCAAGAAGCATTTAATTGTCTCAAACAATTCAGAGATGACCAGAAAGATGGGTGCAGGTTTCAGGGAGGCACGGAGGACAGGAAGTAACGTGAACCCTTAATCCATCATTCTTGTGAAGATGCCTCCAGTTAAGATGGACTTCGGGTAACATTATAGACACATCCCTGCAGTGTTCTCAGCAATCATGCATAAGTAGTTTGTTGTTACCATCTTCTGGGAAGAAACTCTAGCTTGAATTCTAGGTGCTCTCAACATCAGTCAGACCATTCTGACTTCTGAAGAAAATATTATCCCTCAACATAATACCCTCATATTTTAAAATATCCTGCATGCATTCAATGGCTATCAAAGCTCCACTTTTATACGCTTCAATTCACAGGTGGACATTCCATGCTTACCATGACAGAGCCCAGTTGAAGAAGCAAGGTCCTTCTTGCTTTTACTCTTAATGCAGGACTGTTACTACTGTATCTGAAAGACAAAATTACAAAGTAGGTAAAGAGCACAGCACATTTACTGCTGGCAAACTGCAAGTAATGTATTCATTAGATTCTAAAGACCTCAGATATAAATGACCAAAGATACCTCCAAGAATACACAGACCTATAATTAACTCTTATTGCTTATAAACATAACTGAGGGACTTCATTTGCTCCGAAAAAACAGTTGCTATACATGATGTACACTGAATGGGGATTTGAACTTTCTGATATCCATACCACAAAGCAACCCCCTTTTGAAGCTTGGAGGAGATTAAAAATATGATAAATGGATATATTGCTCCAAGAACGTAAGAAAAGCAAGACCCCTTGGGATGTGAGCCCACCCTGTTTTGGTTTCCCCTGTCTTGACACTGACTTTGCACTGAACATTACAGCTAAAAATAAGGCAAAAACAAGACAAAAGCATAAGCAGTCTTGTACGCTGACAATCAATATTATTCATTCAGAGGCTCATAAGAACATAAGAACTTAAGAGAAGCCCTGTTGAAGTGGGCCATAACCCATGTAACCCACAATCCTGTCTCACATAGTGGCCCACTAATTACTTTTGGAGATCTCAGACAGAAGACGAAGGCAAAACTTTCACCTGCTCTCAACTACCTGCAAATGGCCATTAGGAAAACATATCTGTCTCTCCAACCTCAAGGTAGTACCTGGGCATCAGTTCTAGTAACCACTGATACAACTACCCTCCATAATTTGTCTAACCTTTTCTTAAAACTATCCAGGTTGGTTGCTATCACCACTTACAGTATATCTGATAGACTGATAGCCCTCTGGGTGAAACAGTACTTCGGATTGCGAGTCCTAACTCTTCTGCCCATCAGCTTCATAGATTTCCCCCTGGTTCTCTGTTAGAATTTTATTTACAACTTATGGCCTGTATTTTAGTTGAAGGTTATCCCACTGTGGCAACTGCTCCCTATTTGATCAGCTACAGTGAGAATTACTTAAGATCAAGTCCAGGATCCCCTTTCCCCTGGCTGATTTCTCAACCATCTGCTCTAGGAAACCAATCATTTAGCTTATCTAGGAATATTATCTCTCTCTCTGATGAGGCGTTCACTCAAACTACGTGAGAATACATGGAATCATCCGTTATTAAGTACATTTTCCTTTTTGGATGCCTCCTTTACCTCATTTTCCAAATGCCGGTCTCCTTTGGAAATTTAAAGAGTGATAGCATGGCCCTAATATTAGACTTTCTTTCTTGCCTGGTATTCTTACCCACAATGCTTCTGTGGATGAGTCAAATTCATCCAGACATTCCAATTCAGAGATTTCTATCTCTTCTTTAATGTACAAGGCTACACCAGCTCCATTTCACACTTTCCTGTCTTTCCTGTACAGTATCCCATTGTTTTTTATCAGCTCACCAGGTTTCAGTTATGCCAACAATATCGAATTTTATTATCTGTCACTATACATTCCAGCTCACTAAGTTTGGCTCAGAGGCTTCTGGCATTTGTGCAAACCCCTCTGGTGGAGTTCATTCCTGTAAGACCATGTGATTTCTTAAGACTTTATCTTACATCTTTCTGCTTGAATATTACTGACTAATTTCCCCTTTGCTAATTCCTATTCTCTTTACACAGACTGGATGCTGCCCAGTTCCTATCAGCTTTCCCTCAGAGATCAGTTTAAAAGCTGTTCTGCAACTTTTTTAATATTAAGTGCCAACATTCTGGCTCCATCTTGGTTCAAGTGCAACCCATCCCTTTTGTACATGTTTGGCTTGTCTTATTAACACCACTACCTCATCTGTGCGTTGAGGGTCCTGAGCTCTGCCTGCCTCGATGGCCTGCATGTGGAACAGGTAGCATTTCTGAGAACCCAACAACTTTAGTTTGGCTTCCATAATCCCCTGCTTAGCCTTCCCAATGTCACTTGGTACTGACATGCACCCGGCAAGCAAGTCAACATGCCCATTATTATTTCTAATAACTGAATCACCCTGTAAAGAAGCCTCCCTCCTGCCACCCATAGGAGTATCCTTGGTGCAAGAGCTTATAGGCACTTTCCTCTAAGGAAGGGTTCCTTCTTCAGCCTGATATGCTCCCTGCCTAAGACCTCCGTTCTCCAAGGCAGCTGGAGAGCTGTCCAACATGGAGTGAGATGTTCCTGCTGCATCCCAGAAGGCCTCATCCTTGTGCCACCTTGGCTTCAAGGGAAGAAAACTGTTTCCTGAGAGCTAGGAGCTCATTATACCAAAAACATACCCATGATTTCTGCCCAGCACATATGACTTCTGTCTAGCAGGCGGACAGGCGTACATACGGCACTTGGAAAGCTCCCCTATTCCTGCTATCTACCTTCATTACTTTTCAAATATTTTTGTTATTAAATAATTTTTTTTTAATTATCTAAGTCATTATTTTAACTTTTGCTATTATTTAGATAATTTTCCAATAAGCCCCCAAAATACATTTCTAAAACTTTTAGAGATCTAAAATATTAGGAATGGAATTCAACTCAAACACTGTGGTTTATAGATATCATCACTGCTGAACAGACTGCACTTTCTAGCTTAAGATTCTGAAAATAGTGCCACTTTTCCAATAGTGACTTGCAACACACAGTGGATTACAACTAATACAATCTCACCATAAAGACAAAATTCAGTCAAGTACCCTCGGTGGTAAGGTCACATAAAACAATCTAGACAAAAAGCCGTTTTCTAGAAGAATTTTTCACAAAACAGTAATAGCCTCAGTGTAGAGAAGAATCGGAGTGCTAAGAAATATGTAAAAACCTAAATGCAGAAAAACAGAATCTAAGCAACCAATGGAGCTCAAAGTTGCAGCTTCGAAATTGCTTTAAGTCTCCCCAACCTAAGCCATGCGCTGCCAGGAACGTGGGACTAATTTTGCCACTTGCTATTCACACTGTACAGCATGTGCAGTATTTGCAAATACACTCAACACGAAAGCACAAACAGGCTAGACTGTTATGATTTACTACTGCTCACCCGTATCTTATGACATACCCTAGGCCATTCACAAAACAGCTGATGTCTACAATATGTCAGTCTTAATTAAAGATTAAAATGAGTCAAGAACACAAATTCAAGCAGCTAACAATGGGAAACTTTTTGTTTCACAATATTGCTTCACAAAATGAGTGCCACTTTAACAAGATTTCCTTTGGACTGAATAAAATAACACCTGCTCTCTATTTCTATCTTCAAAACTACAAAAATCCCAGTATTCTATATAGATATATCCACTGAATTTTTTGGGGGGTAGGGGAGAGGGAGAATTCAAAACTATATGATTCTTTAAACACCCTTAATGTTGTAAGGGATTAAGTTTACACAAAGAAATTCATAGTAATTCAAAATCTTGAGCTATATACTTCAAGACAATTTAAGAGCAACTTGGCTTTTTTTTTAAAACCATCAACTTACCTGCTGGTAGTATCTTCTTAGTGTAAAACTGTAAATGTTGTTCAGATGTCCCACTATGGTATTTCACACGGAAAACTGAAAGAAAGACAAAATGTCTCATTGAACCGCCTGTTGACCTGGGGAATACTACCTCTAGCAAGTTATTAAGGAGGTTCAGCAGAATATAAATATCCAAATAAATTGAAGTTTCTAGCAAGAAATGACCTTCCTCCTAGCACCCTATTTAAGCAGTCAAATTTACCTAGGACTCATGGAAATGCCATCCCATGTGTGAATGTTATTTTTCAAGCCAATCCCTTCTCAAGGTGGCTTTCAGTTCACATATAGGGTGTTTTTCCACTGCAGCCCTTTGATCTGGATCTAAGAAGATCCGGATCTAAGGAATGGGTACATTTCTTAATCCGGATCTAGTAGATCCGGATTAAGGGAAGCACTCAATGTGTTTCCACAGGAGGTGTAGCACCCATTAGAAATGGGTGCTAACACCCCTGCTGTGGAAACAGCTTTGCACCCATCTGGGTAATCCAGATCGACCCACAAGGGGTCGGTCCATTACCCCAGGTGTTTTGGGGGGCAGGGGGATGCAGTCTTCGAAGCAACTTCGAAGTGGCAGAAGACCCCATTGTAGACCCCCATGGGGTCTACAGAAAATCCGGATTAAAGGCCAAAAAGATCTGGACTTCCCCCACAGCAGTGGAAACAATTGGGTTCAAAATGGGTGCCGTAGTGGAAATGGGATCATCCGGCTCACAGCCAAAAGGTACAAAAACGGGTACAATTGACAGTGGAAAAACACCCTTAGTTCCAATTGTAATACAAAATAATTTACCTTCACAGTTACTGCAGAAATCAACTGAATTAGGGTGCTTGTAATGGTCCCAGATCCACCTTTCCATGGCCAGCTTTGTCCACTATCCTCTGATTCACAATGTCACACACATTCAGGCTGTTCTCAGACTTTGGGCACTTTCACACTTCACCTCTCATCTCTGAGAGGTGAAGTGCTGGAATGATTTAGGCATCCGCAGACACCTAAAGCATTCATAACTTAGCCGGTGTTTAACCAAGTTCTGGCTAAATGTGAATTTCCTCCATTATGGTGGCAACTGTGGAGCCCCAATGATGCTGCCAGCGCACCTGTGTGGCACCACCACTAGGTGTAACCAGGTGACGCAGCTGAAAATTGCACCTGTACCGCCAGTCACATGCTCCCTCTGTCTGCACTTCTTCCACCCAGCAGAGGTGCAGATGCAGTAGGCAGGCATATGTGTGGAACGGTTTTAACTCCTCCATGGCTATATATGCGAGGGACGCTCTGGCACATTAGTTCTCAACCTGTGGGTCGCAACCCCTTTGGGGGTCAATCTACTCTTTCACAGGGGTTGCTATGAAGGAGCAACGAAAATAATTTTATGGTTGGGGGTTAGGGTTAGGGTTAGGCTGGGGGTCAGCATAACATGAGGAACTGTATTAAAGGGTTGCAGCATTAGGAAGGTTGAGCTGTTTCTAGTGAAGAAACAGCTCCACTTGGTGCAGATGCATGTGGAACTGTCCCCCTGTGTGATCCAGAAATGTGTTAAAGAGCTTTCTTCTGCCAACATCTGTTTATGAACTTTGATACTAATGACAGCAAGAGTTAGAATCTGAATAGTCCTTCTTCCAGGTGTGCTTCAACTGGTTTGTCTTTCTGTCATCCAAAGCCTTTCACAGTTCCACGGCAAGCAGGAATTTAGTATACATAAAAGGAGGCATATCTGAAAGCCACTGCCTTGACAGTTCTTTAGTTCACACAGGTTAAAACAAAATCCTGAAAATATTATGCTGAAAACAAGGAGGGTGAAAAAAAATCTGCGGTCAACATAGAGATGGTTGGGGTGTAAGACTTTGTTACCATGCCGTATATTGCTTGCTCATCTAGTCATTTATCTGTCCGCACACGTTCACTACCAGTTGCTAAATGAAGAGTGAAAACAAAAAGGTCGGGGAAAGAAATGACCGGGACAGACCTAGATTCAGCTTCTTGACAATAAAATACAGTTTAATATTGCACCTATTACAAGCTAATACAATAAAAATCACCTAATATTTTGTAATTACTTTAGTAACATGAACATTGAAAATACTCATGTATGTACTACAGGACAGTTTCCCAGCTAAGTTCAGTTCTAAAATATCTGCACAGATGGGCTCATCTTTGACCAAGAGCCACTAATTGCACATTTATTTTGTGAGAAACATCACGTGCTTCAAACAAGTGTTCCGGCTATACTTGCAAAGTTGAAGTACCACATATACTTATCTTACGTCTCACTGAACATCAGGAGTCTTATAATGAGTAAACAGACAGAAGTCTGCGTAATCTGCTAAGAACTCATATTGATATCTTGCCCAAACAGACACGCACCATCGTGACATAATGAAAACTACAAAGTCTTACAACAAGTTATTAACAGCATTTTAAAAATTAGAAAGACTTGTACGGGGAATGTTTGTTTTTGTTTAAGTTCCTTTGAGTCATCCTTAATATCTCCTTAGCTTGTTGGACTTCTCAATGATCCAGAAACAACAAGCACACATAATCATGCTTAAACATTATTTTTTCTCTCTTATGCAAGTCTGTTTGCTGCTTTAAATCTAGTAGTCTACAAATGCTTTTTAATCTATCAGAGTCAACATACAGAGGACCAAAGATTTGCCAACATTGCTGCACACAGCAAAAATGTTTATGACACATGAAACGCACACACAAAAGAAAGTTTTATGAACTTACTTAGTTTTTGTGCAACAATATAAATATACTAAGATTAGGTCAAAACACCTGACAAAAAGCCTTCACAATTTTATTTTTTAAACATTGTAATTCTTTCAACGGCGACCTCAAATGTAAAACGAAAATAAGACAATCTTTCAGCAACAGAGTAACTGTAACAAAGGGTTACAGAATATCACCGTCATTGTTTTACAATATTGGAACTCCATCTCTTAACTCGTAAACATCTGATGCATATTATACACTTAATGTCAGACCTGGCATGTCGGGTTTATCCTTGGCAATTGGCACAGACCTGGTACTGGGCACAGACTGTACATATGGAACTCCATTAGTAAATAGCGCAAAGGGCTTCTATTTTGACACAGAGCTTGTACATATCTTAAAGCAAGCTGTGGGCACCACTGAAAGAGATCTTTTTGGCCAAGAATGGAAGATCGGGCAAAGCCTGATGGAGCCATTGTGTGCATAGTTGGTATGCAGAGGGAAATGCAATAATTGGTTGAAACTTGGCTCGGAAACGTTTTTAAGAGCCTGACCAGAGAAGAGAAAGCATACTGGTCAAGCTGAGCTGAGCAAAGCGCTGTTAAGATCGTTCATCATTCTCTAAGGTCTGACGGTGCATCATACCTTACCTTAATTTGAATGACTAAATTCATTTTTCTAAGCAGATTTTTTTAAAAAATTGTGTGTGTGTATATATGCACACACACACACACACACACACACACACACACACACACACACACACACACACACACACACACACACACACACACACACCACTGTACCCAGTGCTTTACAAAACAATAACTGCAACCCAATTACAGGCCTGGGTTCAAAATTAAAGTACAGAAAAGATGCTTGGCAAATCTTGGGGGCAAATCAAAATAGCTCCGTTTGGTCCAGTGACTGTTCTGCAGTTTGCTTCTGAATGAAAAAGTAGCCGTTACGAATAGCGAAGCTCAAAGCTATGGGGAAAACGGAGCGTGTGAACTGGTGAAGATATACCTCTTTGTCTTTGGCTAAGAAATGTGTTACTCTCCTCCTCGGTAATACACGCCCCTTTCCCCCTTTTAAAAACGTATTTACAGTTCATGTGTTTCCGAGACCTAACTTGCAGGACAGCAAGTGAATTAAGCGCCGTTGGCAATAGTCTGAATTTTCCTTGGCATTGCTCTTCTTTGGGATTGGGATGCAGATGGACCTATTCCAATCCTGCGCCCATTGTGGAGTCTTCCAAATTCGCTGGCACATCGAGTGCAGCACTTTAACAGCATCACTGTTGGGGATTTAAAACAGTTCAACGGGAATTCCATCATCTTCACCAGCCTTGGTGATAGCAATGTTCCCTAAGATCCACCTGACTTTACTCTCCAGGCTTGTCTGGCTCTAGGTTGATGACCACAATTATCAGTCATGTTAATATTTTTCTTGTATAAGAAGTACTATGAATTTTCTGCAACCACTTTTCATCTCTACTACTTTTTTTCAGCACCAGAAAAATGCACACCTGGGGATCCTTTTGCCTTTGGTCCATTTGTTTCAACCCTTTCTGTGGGCTCATCTTCCAGTGTCATATAATTTGTTTTCCTGTAATGCTTTTCTGTTAAGTTTTCTTGGCAAGTACACTGGAGTGGTTTGCCATTTCCTTTTCCAGTAGATCACCTTTGGTCTGAGCTCTTCACTGTGACCTGTCTGTCTTGGATGGCCCTGCATGGAATAGCTCATAACTTCATTAAGACGCACATGTCCTTCATAACCCCTAAGTATCATTTTCAAGACGACTGGCAACTTTTCATAGCTAGTTTACAGATTACTGGTTCTCCAATTTCTAACCCTACCTCTGTAACTGCCTTCCTGTCACAGTAAACTGATGTTAAACATTTTTTATTGTTCTGCATATTCTTGCGTCAATAAACAAATAATGTACAGTGGTACCTCGACATACAAGTGCCCTGACATACAAGTGTTTTGAGATACAAGCCGCCGAGCGAGTGATATTTTGCTTTGAGATGAGAGCAAGATTTGAGATACGAGTATGTAAGTACAGTACAGTACATAACAAAAACAACTGAGATGGTGTTTTGGGAGCTGGAATGGATTAATGGGAAAATTGCTTTGAGATACGAGCGATTTGACATAAGAGCAAGGTTACGGAACGAATTAAACTCGTATGTCAAGGTACCACTGTATTCTTATCAATCACTGTAATTATTACATATTTTGTTTACTGTCAATTGTCATTATTGGTTTCAATAAAGTTTATACCAAGGGGGGAGGGGGATTGCAAAAGCCCTTCCAACAAGGCAGTGATGAAGGGGTCTCCACCAAATACTCCAAGTTTTTTTAAAAAAATAGCAGTTGCATTCAAACAGAGAGTAAAGCTATAGTAGGCATTACAAGATGCAAATTTGTGTAAGTCACCCAAAAGGTTAATTCATGTGAACCTGTCCTACCTTATGCTCCAGCTGACCTCAAAAATAGGAATACTTATATAGAGATACAAATATGAGTAGCCACTTGTTTCTAGGAATGTCTACAAATACTCAAACCATTCAAAATTCAATCAAATTCATTCAAATTTGGAGATACGAATTCGAATTGAATGTCTATGAATTTGAATTTAGACATCTGAATGAATTTCAAATTTTTGAATCGTTCGTACAATTTATTTGGACATTCATATGTGTACGGATATGTACATGCTGTGTACTTGCCCATAGGCATCTTTCCCACATCCGCACGCGTTTGTACGGATCCGTTCGGGACAAAAACGGGATGCGTACGGGCACATATGAATATTGTTGACATTCATATTTGCAAAAACGGATCGAAAATTCACAGAAATAGATTCAAATGTATTTGAATTGAATATGAATACATTCAAATTTTAAACATTCTAATTGATCTGAATTTTCAGATATTTGATTTGAAGGAAATCCCGAAAATTGCATTCATGCACATCCCTACTTGTTTCTAAGCCTGTTTTGAGAAGAGAGGTTGCTGTAACCAGGAAAAGAAGAGCAAAACCCATTCCAGTTACTTGTTCCAAAGCACCATCAAACTGAATCAGTTCATGCTGGTTCTCTGGCAGCCCAGTTTCCACAGCAACTAACGGTGCTTGGTGCTAAATTAAGGGTTTGGGAAGCTCTTGCACCGGGTCTTCTAGGATGGCCAGTGCTGAACTTCCAACTACAGGACAGAAAGAAAAATGGAACCGTCCATCATTTCCTATTCTCTGCAGTGTTCAGAGGATTCTAATAATCTTCTCTCTTTAAATTTGTAATAAATTCAAATACTGTTAACTTGATTCAACCGCCTTTGTTAGATGCTGATCGCTGCTTTGTGAAGCATCTGCTACCTTTCTCTGAACTTGGCCAAGTATTTTCATACCTCCTTCTATTTGTCCTTTGCATCACTACAGACCAAATGGTTTCACTAGGTTTCCAGGGAGGCAGCAGTTTTTTGAAGCATGAGTAAGTTCTTACTTGGGAGGCATTCAAACCTGACATCACACCCATGAATGAGATGGCTCCTTTCCAGTGGAGGGTATAATGAAATAAACTCTTACAGCATGGTTATTTATCTTGAATGATGACTTACAAAGTCACTTACAAAGATGAGTTTAACAGTCTTCCTAAGGCAACCAAGGCTCAGAATCCAAGAAAACAACAGCTGATAGTTGTTACTGCTAAAGAACTTGTAGGAAAGTAGTTATTGAATTTTTTTTAGAAAACTTATAGAGAAATTAAAAACAGCTACCAAGGCAATGGTAGTCAATTCCTTTTGGCAAAGGAACCCTAAGACCAGCTCAAAAGATGACTCAAGTGTCCTGCCAGGATGCTTTGTTTATCAAGCCATCAAAAGCCACAAAGAGAAAACTGAATACTTCCACTTCTAGGCCAACTGAGGATTATGTCAGAACTCAAGACAACTATGTAAACTACTGTCAGATGCAAACCAGGATCATAAATTGTAGTCTGACCTTAATCAGATACCACAAGGCAACTAGGTTCATTTGAAAAGCAAAAACACTCCAATCTGGTTTTACCTATCAATGCAAGATTTTTGACATTCTCATGTCAACCTGTTTAGGAACTGTTGTATGTTTGCACGGCATATAGTGTAAGCAAAATGATGTCCTGCATCAACTTTATTTTTGGCTATTACTGCTGTGGTTATTATCAGTCAAATTCTAGATGATCTATGTATGTACTATGGAGTACTATTCTACATGCACAAGAGTTTCCTTATTAGCTCTGCGGCCACACATCTGCTTTTTAGGGATGTGGTGAACCAGGGGGAAGGGTGCCTGGGGTTCATACCAAAACTGAAAATGGTGGTGGTAGTGGGGGCTCTTGGGGTTTATACCAAAGTGAGGGGGGGAGGGCAATGAAGTTTGTCTTCAGACTGAACACTGCTAAAGGTTCAGGGTCACTTCCTGCCCAGCCCCGAGTTGCATCCCACTTTCATCCCCACCATGTCTCTGGCATCCCACCTGGTCCCCATGAACCTACGCTGCTCCCCTGTCATGGACTGCATGGTCTAAGGGAGACCAAGGCCAGTTTCCTGCCTCCTCTCAGCCTGTTAGAGCTTCTGGAAGAGAGGATGGCTACTTCCTGCAAGGTCTCAAACTGGCACAGGCCTGTGGGGAACTAGTAAGACCTTGCAGATGCCATGGAAGTATGGCAGAACACTACCTGAGGAAGGAGGGAAGAGGCTGGAGCAGTCCATGGCTGGGTGTGATGTGATTAATCAGTGTGCTGCATGATTCAGGGGGGTAGCAGGGAGACCGGGAGATGCAGGAGAGGTTGCGGCATGATTAGGAGGTTGTGAACCTTTTAACAAACTTGCCAGCCAGTTCATAGTACCAGCTAGATTCAGGATGGCATCATCATGCACCAAATCAGGACACTTGTGCAAGTGCAACACCACCCCACCTATGAACACAGAAGTAATGGTCGTATTTGTGTGGTTAAGTGAACAGCTGAGCTCCTCTGCAATTTTTTCTGGCACTTACCAGCTGTTTAATGACCCCCAAGTGCCAAGGAGAGCCTAGGCTTGCAAGGTGAAGCACCTAGCAGTCATGGGCTTTTCTACTGCCACTCGTACAGAATCAAACAGAGGTTTGTGCGAACCCAAGCAGAGACACAGGAAATATCTCAAGAACATCCAGTGAGCTTTCCTGACCAAGTGGGGATTCAAACTGAGAACCAAGTCCTTAGGTTCAACATTCTACTGAAATAGAATACATAAGGGCAATTTTTTCTTTAGTGCTCCACTAAAGAAATCTATTCAAAAGAGGTTTTGATTTTCTTGTTCAGGTTAATATTTTGGATTATTATTTCTGTTGTATTGCTATATTGCAAACTTTAAAAAAAAAATCTGTAATCTGTTCAGGAATAGCAGTGATGTTCTCCTTTCCGGTTCTCTCCTTGGAAAAGGACCGGGGGAGTCCAGAGTTGCTCAGCCCTGCTGTTGGAAAACGCTTGGCTGCATTCCAGCAACCAACCCTTGTCTCTCTCTGTAAATGGGGGGGGGGGCATATCCATAATTTCTGTCTTGGCCAACCAAACCTTATAGACTCCCGCCGGCAAAACTATGCACAAGAGGACAATGCCTCGAGATCACATGCTACTCATATCTGAGACAGGCAGGAATGAGCCGAAGTTCAAGTCAAAACAAAAAGCAAACCACTCTTCTCTAACAGGCAAAGCAATTTATGTGCAGTCATTAATCCACAAATCAAAGCCAACAAGAATGTCAGTAGTAGGCAAAATGATTAGATTGCAAAAATGTTTGCTTAACAAAAAAATTAAGCATGGGAGGGGGCAGCACCGTCACTCCAAAATGAAAAGGTACATTATCTCTCTGTGGAAGCTTGTCTAATAAAGAATAAAGGTTCACTGCATGCAGACAAAGAGCATAATTTGATTATAATGAGTACCCAGCCAGAATATAATGTCCCTGTTCACAGCAAATTCTTGTCACTAGAGGTATGAACAACACGAAGACAGACATCTGTTCCCCAAATGCCATTTTCCAACAAACTTGCATATAACTGGTCCTTTTCTCATGCTAAATTGAAAATCTATTTGCAACAAATATTTATCATTGCTAATCCAGGTTTATTTAATGTATGTGAAATTAATACAGTATGTTAGCATGGGCTCCCAGTTTGCCATTACAAAAATACTTTTCCAACTGTATTTAAACGAAATGCATGATTAAGTTTCTTTTGAAGTAACTGCCATTTAAAATTAAATGCCAACTCCGAAGAAAGCAAATTTGTTATCTAGGAACTTGTGAAATTAGAAATTTATCACTCAAATGTATCGTGAAGAACAACCTTCAATATTTAGGTATAAAAACACAGTTAAGAATGAACTCACTTAAAAAGCACATAACGGTGCCTGAAAGAAGAAGAAGAGATGGCTTTTCTACCCCAATTTTCTCACCTATTTAAGGGGATGCAAAGCGGCCGACAAAGCTTTCTATTATTCTGCCCACAACAGAACACCCAGTGAGGAGGTAGGTCTCCAAGAGCTCAGAAGAGAGCTGTGACTAGCCCAAGGTCACCCAGATGCTTCATGAAGGAGACCGGCTCCCTAACCACTAGACCCAACTGGCTCTTCAACCAAAGGTCTAGTGTAAAGAGATGTATCTTCACCATGAATCTAAAAATATGCAAAGACGGAGCTAGAGGCATTTCATTTCAAAGCTTGGGGGCTACCACTGAGAAGGCCTTCTGACATCTTCTTGCACCTTACATGATGGCAGGTCTACATGCGAGGACCCAAGTTGTTTAAGAGCTTTCATAGTTTTAGCACCTTAAATTGGGCTCAGTAACAGATTGACATGAAGTGCAGTTTGTTTGTGTGTTTATTATTTGTATTTTTATCCCACCCTATACCCAAAGGTCTCAGGGCGGGTTACAACATTTAAAACCAAATATAAACATATTAAAACAATAAAGGTGTCTGAAAAGTGGGGAGAAATAGCTAAATCCTCATTTAGCCAAAGGCCAAGGCCACTGCCCTCCTAAACATGTAAAGGGAGGGTGCCTGATGCACCTCAAGGGGGAGACTATTCCATAGCCAGGTGACAATCACTGAGAAGGCCCTATCCCAGGTCCCTGCCCCTTTTGTTGTGGAGAGCAGTGGTACAGTGATACTTCTTTAGCTGAGGGAGGCACCAATCCAGTTCGTAACATTCAAACTGCCCAAGGTGCAGGGAATTTGTGAAAAATCTCTCCCGCTAGTACATTTCTCTACACGAAGGATGGAATGCAGGTGATGACAAGCATGTGAGGGAAAGCTGAGAAGCACCCTCCGTCTCTCTCCTAAGTCCTGAACTTGCAGCTAGGAGCTGCACAGGGAGATGGTGGTACTGAAGACACTTCCCTGCACTCTATCAAGGATAAATGGTGAAGGAAAAAGTGACTTGGATTTTTAAGCTCTCCCTCAAGTTTCTGCAATGTTAAGAACTGCAGTTCAACATACCCCCTAGTCCAGAAAGGGTTCTGGACCATGTAGGAGTAGCATGGTACCTGACTGATCACCTCTCAGTTTGCATTATATTGGTTTATTTCTAGACCACCATTTCAAATATCTGCTCAAGGCATTAAATGTGACAAAACACAGAAAATAGAGAATAAAGTAGCATGAACTAGAGGGAAAAGGCCATGGACAGGGAAAAGTTCTCTCTGTATCAGCAAAGGTTAAATGTATGAATATGTGTTTGCAGCACTCACGGGAAACAAGATCTTGGGGAACACTCAGTTTTGCACAGGACTATTGCCTGCATATTCACAGTCTCATCAGCAAAAACAAAATCCAGAACGCCCACTAGCAGTAGACATCCTGTGGAAGGCGCTAGAATTGGGGAAAGAGCAATGAAGGGGCTATGGAAGGAGGGCAGGACACTGGGAGGAGATGGAGATGGGGACTGTACACTGCCCCCCCCCCAAAAAAAAGAAACTCTAAGGAAACAACCAGTCTCTGGCACTAAGTTGCAACTATGCATGTGGCTTCCTTCCAAACAGATACACACAACCCTTTATTCAAGAAACCGCAGAGGCCAAGGGAGTACTGTACTTTGGATCCAGCCATGAGAATACACTTGTGGTCTACTCATTTTGATCTCTTGCGCCTCTTCCTTTCTTCTCAGGGCCAGAACGGAGTAGACTTTGGCAGTATAAAATGGGTTAAAAGATTACTTGCTGTTTTACAGTGGCCTAGCTGTTTGTGTTAGCCCTTTGTGCCTTGATATATAGTTTCTCCCTTTTGATACTTAATTCACATAGAGAACTGGATGTTAAATCACCCATTTTGCAACTTTTCAATAAAAATCTGTCTCAGCAGGAATGAAAACAAGGGTTTTGCTTCCCCACCACTTCTTGGGTCAGAATTAGGGACGCGTTGAATGCAATTTTTGAGATTCGATTTGAATATCTGATTCGATTTGAATCTTTAAAATTCAAATTTAACCAAATTCAATTTGCATTAAGCAAATTTGAATCTATTCATTTGAATTTCTCATTCAAATTTGCACTTACAAATGTCGACAGCATTCGTATGTGCCCGTACGCATCTGTATGCAACCTGTAGTTATCCTGTATGCAACCCGATTTCATCCCATACGGATCCATACAAATGAGTACGGACGCGGGAGATATGCGTATCTGCAAGTACGCATCACGTATGAACCTGTACACATATGAATGTCAGGATAACAGATCTGAAATTCGTTCAAATCTTTAAATTTGAATTTACGGATATTCGATTCAGATGTCAAAATTTGGATGAATTCAATCGACTATTCGTGCAGACCCCAGGTCAGAATAGCTTTAAAGACTTCTCCTCTACCCTTGCCAAGCAAATGCATTATAGACTGCTCCCAGAAGCTCCATAATCGGCATCCAAGCTGCTCCACACACCGTCTGGCTGCATTTCCAACTTCAAAGCCCAATGCAGAAGGCACAGACTGAAAAGCAAGGCTACTGCTTCCCATGTTCATCCCTCCCACACATCACTATAGAAAGTCTCCTCCCCATCTGCCCCATTTTGTAATCGGTGGTATCTGCTAACTTCTTCTGAATCCATCTGGATTCATTTATTCTTTCGTGAGTCCCTGACACCTCAGGCCCCACGCTGTGCCTTTTTTTGGATTATGTTCCAGAATAGGGACCTGCCATCCACGTGCTGGCACAGGCTATGGCTGGCCCTGGCTAAAAAGCTGTTGGATCTCTTCACTGGGTGCCCATTCTTTTACCCATGAAAAACTACTCCCTTTTCCCCACATTTCAAGCCAAGTGTTAAGGAAGGAAAGATATGGCTGTACGTTTCTTACTCCATTCTTTTTCTCTCCCCCATTTGGACGTTTTCAATGGGAGAAGTGCCAAGCCAGGGGCGTTCAAATGTAACAGTCATATTCAGGGCCTTCCAGAAAATGGAGGCAACCGTGACTTACTGGGAGGACCTATGTTCCTCACCCTAGGAGGCTGTGTGTGCAACACAAGAGGGAAGAAGCTGAGACTCACTGGTAGAAGGCCGCATGTCCATGAGGAATTAACTCTTTGCCCTTCCCTCCTTCAGTTAGGCTTCAAAATCAACCATAAAGACGCTATTTTGGAACCTCACTGGCATCCAAATACTTAACCAGTTTTGATACCAGCAGAAAAATTATATCAGGCACAGTTCAGAGAGGTTAATGCTTCTAAATCCACTGTAGTTTCATGTTGGGGATTACCCTCCCGGGCATGATTTAATAAGTGGAGCAGAAGACAACAGCAGAAATAACTCTCCTCCTTAGCAGATATGTGTCTACGTACTCGTATGTGTTTCAGGTCATATTTAAGAGCCTGAGCTTTTACAATCACAACGAGCAAACAGCCTCCAAAGGGGATGGAAAGGGTTGCAGCACTCATAGGAAAAAAAACAGGCTAGCTCTGTTCAAAATATAAGGTCTATTACCAGCTCTGGGACTCCTTTTTACGTCTCTTTGCCACCACTACTTGGTGTATTTCTCATCATTATACACTGCTTCTGTGAAAGAGAGGGCACAGCTATTACTATAGGTACCTACAGAATCTTCAGATACAATGCCTTTGTCTTCCTGCTTAAGCAGGCCTCAAATCCACTGAGGAAAGCAGGAACATGCCCTATGAAAGATCAGCTGTAATGAAAACCCGGAGTGAATTCTTCCTGCATTTGCACGCTCTCTGCCACTTGACAGAGACTCCACTTCAGACTCAGGGCAGGTATGTCTTTTTCTGAAGATGGGTCTCCCTCACCTTAATAAATCTGAAAAATGTCTGTGGGCAACAGGCTCTCGGGTTCTGTCCCTTCCTGGAAGCTCAAGGATATGGAAGAAGAGAAGCCCTTGGTCCTGTCATGACAACTTCTGTGTAGTCTAGCCTCTAAGGCCAGGATAATCTTCCGGCAATGGATCCTGGATATCACAGCTCAAAACAATTTGGCGGCCACTGCGCATGCTAAAGCCACCCTTATCTTACTGTCTCCAAACAACAGGTGAATCTGGAAAACTATCACACCTTCTCTTTGACTTCCCAACTCTGTAAAATCTTCACAAACTCAAGGTTCGAATGACTCGATATTATGACAAACCTAAGTAGCTTCCAGAATATTCCCTAGTACAAAAGACTCTGTATGTGCAGCTAAATCATAGTGGAAGATCTGATACACTTCTTTTTGGAATGCTGTTTATATAACAACATTAGGGGGCACTATATAACCCCACACACACACACGTCTAGTGAGTTACTAACTACTTGGTAATCAGGCAAAATTGCATACACTACTTATGGGACTAGACATGTATACAATTTTAAACAGGGGCACTGCTCATTCTTAAGGCCATGAAGATTTGAGCCATGTATTATAATCTGGAAGGCTGAAATACACAGAATGTTAATTTTATATAAAATTAACTGCTGAGAAGCCTTACTCAAGCAAATTGACCTGCCTCCAACTAAGAAAAAAAAGACTATCCAAGAAACACTTGACCATCCTCTTCCTTTCCCCCACAGAATGAAAACCTACTATTTCTCAAATTACATTAGAAGTATAACAAGTTTCTAGGCCAAATGACAGCTACGTACAAAAAGGTCAAATACGTTTCTCATGACTGCTTAATGAGCCACAGAGATTTTACACTGAGATTTTTTAACTGCACACAGGTTCCAGGATCAATGTGCAGATATACCTGGTGTGACACAACAGTTCGGTTTCTGCCAGTCACCAAATGACAAAAAAAGGTGTTATAAAAGCAAATGCGGGCTGCAGAAATCCAGGAGTTGGGGAAACAGGGCTGCCAGGGACCCAGGAACTAATCCAAGTCAATGTTCACATTGGCCATTAAGGGTCTCCAAAGATGCAGGCATCCTAGCTACTCATGGTAGGGTGAAAGTTGTCAGAGGTGGGTGCTATGGGAAACAGCTGAAGGACCTAGGAGTCAATACAGATTAAATATTAGAAAAAACTTCCTGACAGTGAGGGCGATCAGTCAACGGAATAGGTTGCCACGGGAGGTAGTGAGCTCTCCTTCACTGGAGATCTTCATGCATTGGTTTGGGATGGTTTAGGGAATCCTGCATTGAGCAGGGGGTTGGATTAGATGACCCTAGAGGTCTCTTCAACTCTATAATTCTACGTTCTGTGTTCAGTGTCAGATGCAGCTCTAGGACCCAGTGACTTCCCTCATCTCAACCAAAGTGCATCAGAGGTACCCACAGCCAATATTAAAGCCTGAACTTGGCTGCCACTGACGAACTCAGAAGAAGAATTTCCTTCACCTTCGCTAAATTCTGAACAAACTGGGAAAACAGCTCCTGAGGCCAAAGAGGTTCCCAGGATGCCTTACAATTCTCTAAGCCCTCCTTCTGGCACTGAATGGAGGACACTCAGCTCACCAATGTTAAGTCAGGCACAGTTAACCTGCATCAATGAATGGAGTCAGCCAAGGAATCTGGGCTACAGACGTAGGGTCAGTAGTTTCAAGAGAGACCAAGCTGACCATATGCATCTTTAGAGACAGTATCTAGGAACACCTGGTAAGACAGTCAAAAGTGGAAGGGGAGCATCCAAGGCAAAGAACGGGAAAGTGCAACTCAAATCACTAGTGGAATTTAGAGACATATTTATCTGGATGAACCAACTGTGAAGTGAACAGGACACAATAGGGCTCGGTCAACCAGTCACATATAAGCTAGTTAACCAAAGGAAGACATATTTTATTGCCAAAATAAGTCCTATCCTTCTAAGAAACACTGAAGGCAAGAGCGAACATGATACTGGGAGGAAAAGATTTTTCAAATTCCTAGAAACTACATCCCTTTTTTAATGCACTATCCTTTCATAAGGATGACTCCATGTGTTAAGATACTAAACAATGAAAATTCCCTGCCCTAACTTTGGCTATCTAGAAATGTATTAATCAGGCCAAGCAATGGTGTGTAATCCTTTTGTAAGCCTAACAGAGACAATCATCCCCCCTCCCCCATCACACACAGGATTGTTGAGTTATCAAAATCTACCTATTGTTTAGGTCAGGTTAAGGGTTGTCCCCGATACTCAAAAAAGCAGAGCTTTCTACTATAAATTGTAAGCTATTGCCCTGCAGTGGGCACAAAAAAGGTTATATTAATTTAATGATTACAACATTTTGAACCAAAACAGATTTCACAATTCAGTTTTAGTATATCATGCAAACTAGAAGCAAAAACTCAAACAATATTTAATGCATAGGCTGAAGAAACAACAAAAAGGTTTCAATTACAAACAAGTAAACTTTACAGAATCATACCTCTAAAACACAAATAAATGAATAAGAACATATGGAGCCCTGCTGGATCAGGCCACAGCCCATCTAGTCCAGAATCCTGTCATACACAGTGGCCCACCATTTGCCCATGGGCATCTCAAGCAGAGACAAGGGCAAACCTTCTCCTGCTCTCGGATCCCAGCAAATGGCCTTAGAAGTATCCTGCTTATCTCCATGGCCTGAAAGATGTACTTAGGCATCCATTCTAGTAGCCATTGATCCATCTGTCATCCATACATTTGCCTATCCCTTCCTTAAAGCCATTTAGGCTGGTAGCTGTTACCACCTCTTCTGGCAGCAAATTCCATAGACCGATGACCCTCTTGGTGAAGAAATACTTCCTTTTGTCTGATCCAACTCTCCTACCCATCAGCTACATAGAATGCCCCCTGGTTCTAGTGTTGTGTGATAGAGAAAAGAAATATTATCTATCCACCTTTTCTATGCCTTGCAGGATTTTATATACTTCAATCAGGTCCCCTCTTAAACGCCGTCTTTCCAGGCTAGAGAGGCCTAGATGTTGCAGTCTGATTTCGTAAGGGAATGTTCCAGCCCCTTAATCATTCCAGTTGCCCTTTTCTGCACCTTTTCCAGTTCCACAATATCTTTTTTGAGATGTGGTGACCAGAAGTATACACAATATTCAAAATGTGGCCTCACCATAGATTTATAAATAAATAAATTTGCTTTAAAATATGCAGTCCTGGGAGGTTTTACCTCTCCTTTCTCTAAAAAATAATAGGCTTCCACCAGTAACCTGAAGTAGAATTAAATGTGTTAAATTCACATTATCTGATAAAAAGCATTTTCTAGAATTATCTGTTAAGGACAAGAAAATACTGCAGTATACAGGAAGAGACACAATGTCCCACCACACTGCACATTAACACCAACAGAAAAGTAACAAATTCCTGCAGTTGCCCAACTCCTACTTTTACCTGGACTTAATGCAGAAAACTACATAAATATTCATGGAAGAAGACAGGGCTTCCAGAAGCCAGAATTACTAGCAGATCCTGAAAACTGTCACCGAACTGCCATGGGTCAAGATATGAATCACAAAATGGGTACTCCTTTCCTTGCAACCACACAGTATATTGCTAACTCGAGACATAACTGTGTAATTTATTTTTCAAAACACTGAAGAAGGAGGAGGAGTTGGATTTTCTACCCAACTTTTTTCATTTAAGGGGACTCAAAGCAGCTGACAAACCTTCTGTTCTTCTCCCACAACAGACACCCTGTGAGGTAGGTGGGCCTGTAAGAGCTCAGAAGAGAGCTGTGACTAGCCCAAGGTCACCCAGCTGGCTTCATGGAGGAGGGCGGAACCAAACCCAGTATTCCCAGAAAGGAGTCCAGCTCCCTAACCACTAGACCAAACTGGCACTGAAAGACAACTGAGGCAATGAAGACAATGTCCTTTAGAAGGGCAGAAATGACGTGCCACAAATTTCATCATTTTTAGCTCCATCAGGCAGAATTTTGTCAGCACTACCTTTTCCCTCAATTTCTACCACCAATCACCCTCCGTTTATTTTGCCTTTTCCTTTCCCTGCTCAAATCTGGCTCTATCCTTTCAGCTGGAATTTTCTGTGTGTTTGCTAATTTGCAGCAGTGTGTGATCTAAACAAGCGCTTCCGTGAAACATGATAAGAGGGACACACAAAAGTGTTTGTGAAGCTTTCTGCTTGCACATAGCCTTCAACCTGAGGTTTGTTAGAGCTGGTCAGATCAAGAACATTTCCAACGCTAGCTACATAAACAAACGTTACTGCAGATCACGCGCAGTTGTCCATCTCACAGCCGGCCTTCTGGCAAATTGTAAATGTTACTGCATTCTCTTGGTAGCTCTTTTGCTGGAAATTTGCAGTGCATGGATTGATTCTTACTGTATTTAAATACTCTATTTTAAGCTTCCTTGTAGATTGTTATAGAAACTAAAGATACACTGTTTTAATCAATATGTTATTCACAAACAATCTGAAAGTCTGCAGGCATATACTGAATACTTCCAGAAATAAATACTGAATGTTACAAGAAAGGAAAGGAGAAAGCTGATTAGTTTTATTGCAATTGCCTCCTCTTATAAATCCTTTATCCTGATAAAGATATCAAATTCCTTTCATCTCTTCTAGTGAAATAACAGTGCTTGAAAACATTTAAGTTGCCTTGGGTAAAGTACATCACTATGTCAGGCCTCTGATCCTGCTAGTGTCTCTGCACTGCACTGCCTACCAGTCTCAAGAGACCTAAAAACAAAATTACTCCATGAAAAAGGCCAAGCTCCACGAGGAAACCATACTGCCAATAAGATCTTACTTTCACATTCCGCACTTTATAACTCTACCAAAGTGCTTTAAAAGCTTGCTTTTCAGCAACGCATACCCTTTCCTAGTTGAACACAGGTTTCTTCATCTCTAGAGGTGAAGTCTTTTCTCCAGAAAACACGCGAATATTTGTTTGATTTTTGAAAACGTATCAAATCGTAACTGAAAGGGACAAGTCAACTACTTCACATAAAGCCTAACACTCGACAGCTTATATTTAAGGGACTTATCAGATGCGTAATAAATTCCAGCATCCTGTCGGCATGCCTCAAATGCTGGCAGACCGCTGGGCCTGGCTTTTAAGAAAGTATAGTGACTTCTGCAGTTTCTTAAATCCAAAGTTCAAAGCCAGAAGAGACGGCCCCGCCTCTCCTAGCCGTTTACCCCTAAATGCACGTTTTAAGAAAGCTTGAGAGCTCCTGCCCTTTCAAAACAGCGCTGGCCTACCTCTCTGCTGTGTCACATTGGGCACATTCTTCATTGGAAAAGCACCAGCTGCTCAACTGGGAACTGACTGCAGGTACAAACAGAACCACCATAAAACAGTGCAAAGCACCAAGTTCCCAGATAGGTTGCTTGTGCTGTGCTCATGACGGTCACAGAAAACTGGCAGCCGTTTTTACATTTCTGTGGGGAAATGCCAGCCTTTATTTATTTATTTATTTTTTAAATCGTGTTTCCTTGCACCATCTACAGTCTCCTTAAAAAACTTATACTGCTTTCGTAGTTTTGAAAATTACTTGACTTCTAGTACTTTTGGTCTACTGTTGCACAGTCTTTCTTTCATGGCCCACTTAATAGCTTTTCCCTGGGCTTTCTGTTATTTTTTTTCTGTACGGTATTTGATAACAGTCAGAATTATATTAACCTTGCAAACGAGTTCAAAGTTATAAAAATAATCTTCCCTGTGCTAAATTCATAGTTCCTTCAGGCTTTCTTCATTTATCTTCTGCATTCCTTCCACATTCTTTCCTGTTATCTATTAATTTACCAAAAACATAACAGAATAGAAGCTTCATGGCCATATTTTTTCAAACCAACAACCTACTGTAGTAGAGAAAGTTAACAATTACCTATTACACTCAGGTTTCAAGTTCACAGGGAAATAACTCTCTGCCAGCCTATAAGAAACCAGAAACTGTAAATTTGTGTATCAACCATCTATTTTAGGGCTGGTGGTAATACAAGTTTCAGAAAGACACACAACTGTCCCTCCTTATCCACAGTTTTAAACTCTCTGCTGCTGTTTATCAGTCAAACTAGCGCTCGAGTGAACATACTGGCAAGAATTACACTCAAGCGAAAATAACTGGTAAGATTGGGTTAAACCAATGGTGGATTTGCCAGGTCTTCCAGCTTCTTCAGAATGCAATGATTTTGTAAAATGCACAGTTCTGATGGGACCTAACCCTTGCGCATACTGATGGATCATAGTACCTCAATTATAACAATTTTGTTAAGAACTCTGGAGATTATCAGCCCAAGGTAGCAGGGGTGAAATTACCACAGTATGACCCTGGCTTTTTGCTGGTGGGCATGAAGCAAAGGGGGAGGTTGGAGCATTTGACTAACTGCTAAGCCTGGAGTTTAATTATTATTTCACTCTGCACGTATTTTTGGTCTCTGTCTGAATGGTGTAGGGCCCCATCCTGTCTTTTCTGCCCATTCAACTAAAGCCCTGCAAGATATCCTTTACCAGTGCCCCTCCTAGCATATGCAAGAGATAAGGAAAGACCTACTTCTGTTCTACTGCCTGCCTCCAAACAGCCTTTATTCATCATAAACGGAGAGACAACATTTACTATATATGTGAGACTCCTAACCCTATGATTCTCTTTCCAACTCACTCTTCAATCTTCCTTTTATTGGAATAGGGAAAAATAACTTGGTTCTTACCAATGTGGGTTCCACATTCATATTCATTCTTTTTTTAGCAAGTCCTCAAACACAGAATATCCAAATGGCACTAACACAAAGTTCATAGTTTACCACACAATCCCAAAGGGAACCTGTATCCATAATACTGTTAGAAGTTAAACAGGTATGCCCTATACACACTTCTATTTTTTAATCTATATTAAGCATTGTCTTTCTCAGGCAGGGGCTTTAACCAATCAATGTAAGTTAAAATTGCAATTAATTATTCCTAAGCAAGGAACTAAAAGCTTCTGATGCAGATGAAGGCTTACATATCAGACCGCTTCCTACATACACAAACAAAATCCCTGCACATGGAAGACCGGCAGATGTGAGAAGGGATAGGCTACAACTTGTCTCCTTATATTTCTATATAGAGATTAATATTATTTTTGTCTGAAAGCACACACCGTACATCTAGTTCCCTTTCAGTGGGAGCCAGGCCTATGTCACACCCACTATTTCCTTCATCTTACTAGAGATGACTCAAGCAGATCTCTGCAGAATTATCCTCTAATCAGACCATGTACTGATCAAGTACAGTACATTGCTAACAGCCACCCAAATAACATACATCTTAAGATTTATAATTTATATTCGGTATTTGATGTCATCAAATCAATTTACACGTTTTAGATCTAGTGCATTTCTCTCAGGCAATTTACTCTGCCAATAAAGGAAACTGGATTGGAAGAACAGGGTTTGCTTACAAGGAAAGGTCTTTATATTAATTACCATGTTTTTTTCTAGTCCAGATGTGGGAAGGTCTCATCACGTCATCAATCTGAATCATAAGAACTATGCAGGAACATTAGGGCCAACGGCATCACAGTCCATCTCTTTTAGATAAGCCCATTTGTCTTACTGGTTAGCAACCGTCTCATTGGTCTTGGGTATTTTTCCACCCAACAAATGTAGTGATCAAAATATGGAGCTCTGAAATGAGGGATCCTGTGATTCTGTTTCTCCAAAGTCCCTTTCAAAGACCAGAGGATTAGATTCCTTGCTACCAAATCCCCAAGAGCACCCTATCTCTGAGGATGATGGGCCCACCAGTGCGCACACTAAGAAACATGGGGAATGTATTATACATCTGGTGCAAACCACCAAGCTGAAAAATAAATGGAGCTTCATGAACCCGTCAGCCCTAAGTCTCAAGCCAGAGATTTCTACTACCACCAGTTCTCCCTATTGCTTGCTTTTTTTTTTTAAGTTGTCTTATAAAAGGGGGACAGTACCCAGGCAGCTAAGGGGCTTATCACATTTGGACACATTCAGGAAAATATCTCAGGATAGGGGCCTGTTGTCTGCATGTTAATACAGGCTCTGGCAGACCTCACTATTCCATGATATACTCCAGAATAGAGGAAAATGCGAACATAGCCTAAGAATGGCAGCCTTTTTAACTAGTAGGTAAGGTGACAGAACCTTAACCAATATTCAACCATCCCAGATCATGTTAGTTATATTAAAATGTCCAGTGATAATAAACGGCAGACTTAAAGGAAATATACTACAGCCCATTCTGTTTTGATGTCATCTTGATTTCCCTTCCACGTAACTATCACTTTTGTTTGGCATGCGTAAGCCAGATGATGTAAGAACACAGAAATGTGCCTTATAAGACATTAGGGCATTGACCACCCAGCTTGGAATTGTCTACACTGAATCTCAAGGTGTTTCCAGCAATGAAACTTTTCCAAACCTACCTGGAGACTTCAGAGACCACAACCCTCGATCATCATTTAATGCCTATTTGCTAGAGAACTACATATGGCTCAAGCAAGTAGAAAGGCACACGCACCAACCTCCGACCAAAACAATTACAAACCCTTAGCTTGGAATTCAGAACAGCCGCGTTTCCTCTCATATTAAACCACATGATGTCACAATGCACAAAGCAAGCACTCTGCAGAACACTAAGAATTATATGCTCATGGGCGTGACGTTCATAGACTTTAGGGTATTCAGAGAAGAATTTTCTCTACTTCTTCTCTATGAGTAACCAAGAATTCTAAAAATGTCATGGGCCTTTTCATGGACTTGGCTATCCAATCACAGCCTAATGAAGTATCTTATGATTTGCCTATAACATGGATCATAAAGGAAACGGAATGAAACAATTGGCACTAACTGAATATCCTGGACAAACACAGATACTATTAGCCAGATGAGAAACAAACCTCCTGATAATGACTTTCAAGTCTGACTCAAGAGGCTCAGTTTAAGTATCATACAACCCAGAGTTAATGAAGACTAAGCCCTCATTACATACTGATAAAGAATTTTGTTGGAAGCATCATTCTCCCTCCAGGTGCAAAGTTGTTGTTGTTGATAGGTACCATCAAGTCTGGCTGTCCCCAAGTGACTAAGTGGACCCATTCATACAGTTTTCCTAGTAGGTATAGAAGTGGTTTCCCATCACTGTACCTTCTTCTAGGCAGGGAGATGCTGAACATCAAAATTATGACCCTCTGTTTTCTAGGCAGTATAGCTACCATATCCAGAAGCAGAAGCAGTAGATCTATGGAAATAAGTCTGAACATCAGAAGTAACACATGAAGATGTAACAAGGAACAGTAAACCATGATTTGCCTGTTCTTTTTTTTCAATCTCAAATCATGGGTTCCTAAACAGAATTGGTACAACTTAATATCTTGCATTCATCAATTGAGATTTCTTATATTCTGCACAAAAAAGGAAGAGTAGAACACAGGTCAGTACTTTAGAAGAAAATGTAAACTAAAGGCTCAGCAAAGAAGCCTTATTTTCTCTACCTTAGGTGGCAAAATCTCAAGTTATTTCAGGATCTGAGGTAATAGTCTCAAGTTTGGGTAAATATACTGAAGGACAGATTGTTAAATTGGAACAAGTGTAAACAAACCTCAGACTCTAATGACACAGAGAAGTTGTGTACGATCTAAGCAGAGTTATGCTTATTTCATCCACTTTTAATCCATTTCTCCCTCAGTAAAGAACTCCGGTGCCAGGTAACATAGCAAATGACATAGTGTACAGAACAGCACCTTTTAAGAGTTTCTAGAAAGATTTTGCACCTAACAAGACTCTTGCCCTTTGCATATGCCGAGGTACACCGTCCAGGCTGGGGAGACAGGCAAGATACTTCTAAAGGCCATTTGCAGGGGACCACGAGCAGGTGAAAGTTTTGCCTTTGTCTTCGGCTTGAGATGCCCAGAAGCAACGGGTGGCCACAGTGTGAAATGGGACGCTGGACTAGATGGGCTGTGCCCTGATCCAGCAGGGCTCCTCTTATGTTCTTATACTTAACAAGGATCTCTACTAATGACAATAAGTGTTAAGGGAAGGCAAAGTCATCCTTGAGTCAAACTTGATTCTGAATGACTCCAGAGACACATTTCTTCATTATTATTATTATTATTATTATTTTGGAAACACAAGTTGACTGGCATTGCCTTTTTCCAGGGAGACATGCAAAGGTCTAAATTGATAATGCTAAAATTTGGTGTTCTTCCTGCCAAAAAAACCATCTTTGTGAAACATACTCCAGTGGGAAAAGCCATGGTAACAATATACTTCCTTCCCATGCAAAATGGCCCACGTTCCATTTCTGCCAACTTCAGATGGGGTTTGGAAACACTTGGAATAAGGGCATTTCCTCTACTGAGAATGATTCCAGGAGTAGGTATAAGATTTATTTTACAAAGACTGAAAACTCAGTTATCGAGTAAGAACATCACCTGAGCAGCAGCTGAAACCATCCTCTAAATTACACAGCTTATTAAAGCATTTAAAGGTAGCGAGCCTTTCTTCCTCATACCTGATTTTATGTTCTCTTTATGCGTAACAGCTACCTGCAATGTTGTCCTTGAAAATTTTTTGTTCTTGTTGTTGTTGTCCTTGAACAATTGAGCCCTTTTGTCTTTTCCTCCTCTCTTAGTGTCTCCTCGCAGTTAGTCTCCATATGGATCTCAATCTGGTTCTGTGCATTAAGACAGGTGTTGGCCTTTTTGCAGTTAATGCCCATGGGACAGTGTCTCAGAGAAGATGAGTAAAGGAATGGTGGCCGGCGTTCACACTGCAAGTGCCAACCCATCCCAATCTTCACCCACACTCACCTCCATTCCCGTGAGGAGCAAACACTCCTGTATGGGAGCATCCACCCTGTCACAAAAATGGCCATGTGCACCAGGCTGGTAATTGGGTGGCATGGCGCTCTTGGTTAAGCAGTTTTTAATGCTGCACAACTCATAGCAATCAGGGTGGCTTACGGTTGTGCTCGCCATGTGCAATTGCGCATGCATCAGCGTCCTGGAGCAGTGGTTCTCAACCTGGGGGTCGGGACCCCTTTGGGGGTCCAATTACCCTTTCAGAGGGGTCGCGACGAGCCTCCCGCCACCATTCCCTCCCACCTTCCAGCTGCTTCACCCCCATGGTTGGGGGTCTCCACAACATGAGGAACTCCATTTAGGGGTCACGGCATTAGGAAGGTTGAGAACTGCTGTCCTGGAGGAACCAAGCGTGAAGAGACCCATCGTTTGCTGCCATGTGTATGACACAGCAAACTCCAGCTCAGATCTCTTACCTTCTGCTGTTTAAATACTGCTTGACTACCTTATGCTGTGCCATCACTCTATTCATCCCGGTGACATTATAAATCCCAGGTAGCACCTGATCTCCTTCAAAACTCATCAATGTGCTTCTATATGCCATGCTCTCTCCCATGGAAGCCATAGTAATTTTTTTAGTATAGTTCAAGTCTCTTGAACTCTTTAGACACCCAGTAGTCCCCTCTATCATACCACCAATGGTATCAGTATACATGTATAAAATAATATATGCCCAGTTCCGGATTTTTAAAGCAGTAGTAGAATGGAAGGGCAAGTACTGGACTAATCACTCAATGAGTTTACTCTAAGTAGCAGCAAAAGCCACGCTTACTATTTCTCAGACCACAACCCAAGGCCCTTCTGGCAACAGAAGAGTGCTGAAATTTCACAAACAGCACTCAAGGCACCTAGGCCCTTCAGATACAGAAGATACTGTTTGCTTTCCTAGCTCAGATGGTTTGACCTACAGCAAGGCTTCAAGCACTTGGTAGACAATACGAGATGGACTAGTTAATTGACACCCTTTACAAATATAAGATTCCCATAAAGTAGCATGAGATATGTACCCCAAGCCTATGCACATTTAGTTGGAAGGACTATTGTGTTAAGAGTAGGTTTTCTCCCACAAAAGCATTTCCCCATTGAGTTGCAGCCACAGGTAAGCGACGTATCTGCCAGAATATCCATATATAAGCTGCAGCACTATAGCTTTCATGCAAGGATGCAGGAACAGGTTTTTTAATGCAGTACTCCACCAAATTCTTCTTTTACACATAGACAGTCAGGTCTGGAAGATAACCAGAAGTGGTCTGGAACAGGGGTTCTTAACCTTTTTTTTTTTCTCCACAGATCTCTCTGCCAGTCACATGAAAACCAAAGACCCCTTCTCAGAATGTGCAGGAGGGAAAAGCACAGATCCCTTCTTGGAATGTAGCAGCAGATAGCTTTATGATACTCAGCACTGGAAGTTCAAGCTCATGGACCCCTTGAAATCTATCTGCAGGCACCAAAGGGTCCATGGACTCATGGTTAAGAACCCCCTGTTCTAGGACAACTGTCACTCCCTACAGACTTTTATGGTGATTTTTAAAAGCATCAAATGCAGAACCAAAGACAGGATTTCTTGCAAATGTCATCACTGCTGCACCCTATATTCCTTCAAAAGAACACAGATTCTCCACCAAAGTTGTATCAAAAAAGGCGTAACAGAGACCCATGACATAACAAAGGTTTCATTTTTTGCTAGTCACAGCCTCACAAGCCTAGTATCCAGAGAAAATAAAGGGTTCCACCAAAAATTCTCATCTGGGGCGGGAAAGGTTAGTTTTTTTCCTCCTCATATTGTTCACTTTTATTAGCCGCCTTAAGTTCACGAAGTGAATGGAATACAAGCACACAATTATTTAAAAGCAAAGCCTATTTTACCATGCAAGTACTGTGGGGAGTAAAGAAAATGTCTGCATCAAAACAGATCTGCACTTTTGTAGGTGGAAGGCCCAGCGATAAGCAGCAAAGGTGACTAATTCACATTTCAATCCTACCTTCGCTTCCCTGTGAGTTGTCACCATTAAACACAGTGAGATTTACGTGGGATTGGAACTGTACATTTGGGCTCTTTCATATGTATAAAGGACATAACGTACAGGGTATCAAAAAAAAAAAGGCACCATATTCACACAATGGCAAAGATGATAGCAAAACAACAACAAACAGACAAATCCATTATCTAAATCTCTTCCATACCTATATAATAGGTAGCAGACAGCATTTCTCTTTAATCCATTTCTCAAACCTAGCAAAGAAACAGCTAAACAAGAATGACTTCTAGCCAGCTTCTCGCTAAGCAGCCTGAGTCTACAATTCACTAAAACATGTGTTTTGTCCAAGTCTCTGCGGCTGATTTATACTTGCTACAAGTAATCTGGCAAGTGGTTATTTCCAAGTCATATCCATTGCACAGATTACAGGGAAAAACCGGGTGGATTCCTCCACACACCCAGTTCAGTACTGTCTAATCTGTATCATGACGGTCAGTATGGAAATACATGACAGGAGTCACTCTTGATTAATTGCTTCATGATGATAACGCCAAACGTGGAGGTGTGGACGCCAACACGACAGGCGTGGACACCAACATGACAGTGCTGGGGATAGGAAGGGGTCAAAGGTGATCCCACGTGGATAGTGAAAGAGCAGCTTTAGTCTCCTGGTATGTAAAGAATGCAGATGCACACCAGGCAAGGCCAAAGAAGAGATACCCACATACAACTCATTCTAATAAACAAGCATTTCTTTAAAAAATCACACATGCGCCAAATTTAGTAACCAAGGTCCCTATACGAAACAAGCTACTTTAAACTCCCCAAGTCGGGTAACTGAGGCCATGGTCACGCCTTCCCTTGAAACCTTCTTCATCACCAGGTCTGGCTGCCCACACCTTTTCCTTTCTGTCCATTTTATTTATGGACTTTCCATTTAGGACAGTGGAAAGCCCACAAACAAAACGGATAGAAATGAAAAATTTATTTATTTATTAAAATATTTATACCCTGCCCCATATCCCAAGATCTCTGGGCAGCTCACAATAAAGACCCACATACAGCCAAAGATTAAATACATACCCCATTAAAACAGTGTTAAACTGCATAAATAGTTAAATACTTAAAAGTTAAAATAGTGCTAGAGTGAATTAGTGCTCAAAGGCTTTCATAAAAAGCCAGGTCTTTATATTTGGTGCCAAAAAGTTAAAAGGGCAGCTGCTAATCAGCCTCCAGAGAAACGACATTCCTTAATTGGGGTGCCACAGCTGAGAAGGCCCCTCCTCCACATGTCTCAACACAGATTTCTCTAACTGGTGGGATGCGGAAGAGCCCCCCTCCAGCAGAACTTAAACCTCAGACAGGTCTGCGTGAGAGGAAGCTGTTCCTTCAAGTGTTGAGATCTCAAGCCATTTAGGGCTTTAAAGGTCATTACCAGCACCTTGAATTCATATCGGTATACGTAGCCAGTGTAGCTCTTTCAAAACAGGTGTTATATGCTGCCAGTAAGGTGTACTGAGCAGTGGTCAGGCTGCCACGTTCTGAACGTAACTGCAGCTTCCAAATCTTCTCCAAGGGCAGCCCCAGGTAGAGCACAGTGCAGCAAGTCTAACCGGGAGGTGACCAGTGCATGGACCACCGTGACTAAGTTATCCCTGTCCAAGAAAGGCTGCAGCTGGCACACCAGACCTAGCTGGCACCTGTCACTCTGTGCCGCCGAGGCCACTCGGGCCACTGATGACAGAGGTGGACCCAGGAGATCTAGAGGCCAAAAAGGTGCAAGCAGCCAGGCCTGGAGAGGGACTGAAGGAGGTTTAAAGGGAAGGCGTGAGGACAGGCCTGAGTTGCTGCAACACTGATCTTTTTTATCGGTTCTGCACTCACCTGAGGCTGTGACCTGAAGCAATGAGGGTCATGTGGACTGGCTCCCCCCCACCACCACCACCAGCAGCCCCACCCTAGACAAAAAACCCTTCCAGAAGCAGCCTAAATAAGCGTGTAGCTGCTCTCCGAGCACAGGCATCATCGCGAAGGAGGACCGGAGGACCGGATCTCCCCCCCCCCTCCCAACACCCGAGCAATGGACCCACGTCCCGAAAAAGCACAACGGGAGGTTATCTGAGGGGGGGGGGGCGCGACGATCCTATCCGCGGCCCGGTCCTCCAGCCTCACCCGTCGTCCCCCTCCTCACCCAGGGCCAGGCCAGTCTCGACCGCCGGGCACGGAGGCTGGACGGCGCTGCTGATCCTCCTCCTCCTCCTCCTCCTCCTCGCTCGCCTCCCATTGTAACCCCGCTGCTGCTGCTGCTGCTGCGGGCCGAGATGGAGGCGGAGGAGGCGCGGTGTCACGCAAGAAGGCCCCGGCTCGGCCACACCGCTGGGCGCCCGCCGCCTGACCCTTTGCCGGGGACGCTCCGGCCGCCGGGCCCAGGCAGGAGACCCTTCGGCGCGGCGCGGCCCAGCTGCGGCGGTGACAGCCGGAGAGAGAAGATGCCCGGCCGGCCGGCCGCCCGCCTCCCTCAGCCCGCCTTGCTCCGCTCCCTCCCTCCCTCCGTCCCGACGTCCCTTCGCGTTCGCCCGCCTCGCCCTCCCCGTCCCTTTCCTCACCCGGCGGCGGCGGCGGCGGCCGGCCATGGCGAGGCTCCTCCGTCCCTGCCCGCCGCCCTCAGGTCAGGATGGCCCCGCCGCCTCCTTCTCCTCCTGCCGCTGCTGCTGCTGCTGCTGCGCGGCGTCTGTCCGCCCCGGCTGGTGCTGCTGCCGCTGCCGCTGCCGCCTTCCTGCTCCTTGTCGCCGCCGCCTCCCCCTTCCTTCCTTCCTTCCTCCCTCCCTCCTCCTCCTCAGCACCACAACAACATGGCGGCCGGGGCCACACACCACCGCCGCCACGGAGGGGGAGGAGCAGCGGGGCAGCGGGGTGGGCGGCGCCGCTCGGCCAAAGCACGAGGGAGGGGCCGCCGCCGTGACCAGCGGCAGCGGCAGCAGCGGCAGCAGCAGCAGCAGGAGGCCTCGGCCCCGGCAGCAGGAAGGCCGCCGCTGAGGGAACGAGGAAGGCGGGGTGTGGGTGGCGGCGGCGGGCGGCGCAGCAGCAGGAGTCCGGCTCGCTCCCCCCTCCCTCCCGCGCCTCTCCTCCTTCTAATCTAGAGCCCCGCCCCACGAGGTTCTGCTGGGGGCGGTCGGGCGGGGGCGGTCTCGCTTTTTGCCGCCGCCGCCGCCTTGGGTCGGGTGACGACGAGCGGGCGGCCGTGTGGCTCCTCCTGGCCCGTCGCCGGCGGGCATCTCTCTCTCTCTCTCTCTCTCTCTCCCCGCTCCCAGTCAGGGAGAAAAGTCGCCTTTTGGCACCGGTTAACCTTCGCCCTTACCAGGTGGATGTGTTCACACCTGGGTTTTAATCCGGCTTCGGTCCACTTTCAGACTGAGGGAGCATAAGGGCGAAGCGGCAAGCTGCTGACTTTCAGCGTTTTGTCAGGGAAACCCACTTTTGGCTTAGGTAAAGTGGAAAGAAAATGGCTATAAGTCGATTTACAGCTGGGTCCTCCCACTCTGGAAGTGGACTGGAACTGGATTAAAACGGAAGTGTGAACGCAGGCAGGCAGGCGGAAAGAGCCCCGAGCCTTGGGGGCGGAGATGCTTTTGGGAAGGGGCTGCCTCCCCCACGGCGGGGGGGGGGGGGCTCTCATCCAGGTCAGGGGCCGAATGGCTAGAAGTGTGTGGGGGTCAAGGGCTAAAGGAGCCAGACTCTTATCTGGGAATACTGGGTTTGATTCCGCCTTCCTCCACAAAGCCAGCTGGGTGACCTTGGGCTAGTCACAGCTCTCTTCCGAGCACTCGCAGCCCCAGCTACCTCACAGAGTGTTCTGTTGTGGGGAGGAGATCAGAAGGTTTGTCAGCCGCTTTGAGCCTCCTGAAATGGGGGAGAAAAGCCAACTCTTCTTTCTCCACAAACCCACCTGGGTGACCTTGGGCTAGTCACAGCTCTCTTCCGAGCACTCACAGCCCCAGCTACCTCACAGGGTGTTCTGTTGTGTGGAGAAGAACAGAAGGTTTGTCAGCCGCTTTGAGTCCCATTAAATGGGTGAGAAAAGCAGGGTAGAAAAGCCAACTCTTTTTCAACTGGGTCGGTGTGTGTGTTTGAGTTTTGCCTTCACAGCAAGCTACGCACCTGCTTGAACATTTGCACCAGCCACAGTGGCTTCCTGTGCATTGAAGATCGAGTTATGGAGTTAAATCCGGTGCTGGTGGTGGTGGCAGTAATAACCTTCATTGAGCTCCGAATTCAAGGGCTTTCAGGGGGGCGCTGGTGGGTCACAGGAGAGCAATGGGCGTCACAGCCTGAACGCATGGAAACCCAAGAGCAGCATGTAGACACAGGAGGTGGTCATAGTAGGGAGCAAACTTGGATTTCATAGAATCATCTAGTTAGAAGGGACCTCTAGGGCCACTGAGTCCATTTGGGGGGAGGCGACAAGTAGGGCTGTGGTGGCAGAGTTTGGCTGGCTGCTGAGACTGGGGATTGTTTGTGCTTGCACTCTGTGTGTGAGTCTCTGTGTATGTGTGTTTTCAGTCCGCACATACAGCAAGGCAACCATAAGAAAAAAGTGGGATAGGGGCGGGACCAAATAGGCAATGCTCGTGGTGCGCGAAACATCCCAAGGCTGCAGTTCTGCACACAAATCCCCATGGAAGTTGACCTTGCTGAACAGGATTGACCGTGCTGCAATGTTGTGGCAGGGTCCAGCCAAATACCATGTAGTGCAAAGTGTGTAACGCAAGTCCGGTGGTCAGTACCTCGGCCAAGTGCAGAGGGTAATTCTCTCTGCATAAATCAAGTGGAGCCCCAGTCCGGCCGTGTGGCTGGGGAGAGCAAATCATATTACTGCGAGGGGAGATGCCAGTTTGGTTTTGTCTTATGTTTTTAGAGCCAGCATTTCCCTAGTGTGGCCTCCCAGAGAGGAGCCAGATGGGCTTTGCACCATTTTGCAGCCATGCGCTGCCCTTGACAGCCTCAAATTTGGCCAATTCATTCAGCCAGGCCAGCGAGGGCCATCCAGTCACTGGCCTAGACTAGCATTTGGTAATGATGTCCTGTAGTTTTTAAACAGCAGTATATTCTGTTTAAGTATTCAGGAACTCAAGCTGGTTCAAAGCGCAGCAGCCAGACTGTTAACTGGTGCTAGCTATAGGGAGTGTACAATTCCCTTACTGCAAAAGCTCCACTAGCTGCCAGTTCCTTTCTGGGCACAATTTAAAATGAGCGTCAGTTTGGTCTAGTGGTTAGGGAGCTGGACTCTTATTTGGGAATACTGGGTTTGATTCTGCACTCCTCCATGAAGCCAGCTGGGTGACCCTGGGCTAGTGACAGCTCTCTTCTGAGCTCTCACAACCCCACCTGCCTCATAGGGCATCTATTGTGGGTAGAAGAACAGAAGCTTTGTCAGCTGCTTTGAGTTCCCTTAAATAGGTGAGAAAAGTGAAGGTAGAAAAACCTTCTTCTTCTTTGGCACTAAACGGCTTGGGATCAAGATACCTGCATGATCATCTTGCCCTTTATGAGATCAGACTCCAAGGCCCCTCTCTTTGCGCTGCCTCTTTCCCAGATTTGGTTGGCAGGAACAAAGGTGAGGGCCTTTTCAGTACCTGCTCCTAAACTGGAACTCCCTCCCCATGGAACCTAAGACAGCCCCATCTCTTCCTGCCTTTCAACTTTTGTCTTTTATTTTTTGTATTGTTTTTAATAATACATTTCTTTTAAGTCTACTGTATTGTTGTTTTAATCTTGTATACCACCTTGAGTCCCTTTTTCGGAAAAAAAAAAGCAGGATATAAATTAAGTAAATAGACAATAAATAAATATATGACCAAACCATGTGACCAATTTCAGTCCAAAGTTTGGAAAAGTTCCTTTTTCAGCCTAGTGCTTCTGTGAGCTCTGGAATTATGATTATCAGACAGAGAAAGAATATTTTCAACTTCAAATTGACCTCTAGAAACACAATGTGATTCATAAAGGTTTTTGTTAAAAGCATTCCCTCCCCTCCCCCCCAAAAAAAATATGGAAAGCAAGTGCATTGTATAAAGCCTGAAGAAGTACAGTCTGCGCTGCTTGGGTAAACATTGTGCAACCAAGTTCTAGCCACATGAGTTGGAGCTGCTTCTAGAATGCTGCTTCCACTCCAACCCTGTACTTCACAAGCTTGATTATCTATGTATTATTAGTATGTCTATCCAGACTCATATCTGATGGAATTTGGGAGGGTTACAGCAATAAAAACAAAATATAAAATGGGCACGTTGAAAGCAATAACAGTGCCTGAAAGAGGGGAGAAGTTGTTGAATCGACCAAAGGCCCAGGGTGCTTGATGGACCTCAGGAGGGAGACCATTCCAATAGTCTGGGGGCTACCACTGAAAAGGCCTTATCTTGAATCACCCTTTTTAAGTACTGAAGGTGATAATACAAACAGGAGGGGCTCTCCTTGTAGATCTTGGGGCACAGGAAGATCAATATGGGAGGAGGCCGGAGTTCATGTGAGTTCCCAGGAAGCTAATTCAGAAAATCCGTCTTTGGGTTGGATAAAATGGAAAGAAAATGGCTAGTGACTTTGCTGATCTTTTCTCTCACTCTAAAACTCAACTAGAACCGATTAAGACTTAGGTGTGAACACCGCCAGGAGCAATCAGGGAAGCCTTGGAGAGCTGACCTTGACTCTTGGGTTGAAGGTTCCTCCCTCTTAGTTTCTTTTGTTTCCCAGTTGTTCTGTATTCTGGTCGGAAGCTGATGTATAGGACAAGAGCCCAATCTTATATATATAAGGATATATAAATATAAGGATATATAAATATAAGGATATATAAATCCTTTCTGACAGTGGAGATTCTTCAAAAGACTGCTTGAAGGCTGGTTAGGGGAAATAACAGGAAGGGAAATACACAATTCTCATGCTCGGTTGCTCAAAGAGGCCCACGGATTGCAAAAGGAGGACAAGATTTCTCAACAGGTAGAGCATTTAGGAAGGGAAGTGAAATTACAGGGTTCTGCTCTGCAAGGCATCCTAAAACAAGTCAGTCTTAGGGGCCAAGTTAGAGGAGTTGCAGGTAGCTTTGTCCTTCCTTCCTTCCTTTCTAATTTAATTTTATTCTGCTTGAGTCTCCATTACAGTAATATCCTATTATCACCATTTCAGATCTCATTCAATGTGCACAAGCTCACAATTATGACATTTCACTGTCCAAACCCTTTCACATCCTCCCTGTTCCTGCTTTCCTACGATTTAGTTTCAGTTTCCAGTTAAAAGGTCTTAAATTTTGCTTGGTAGCATGGAATAGGGATGTGCGCAAATATCTGAATGCATTTGAAATTCGATCAAATCAACCACATGTCAACATTCAAATCAAATGTCCATACATTCATTTTTAAATAGTTGAACAAATACAAATATCTTGAATGATTCATTTGAATAATTCAGACATTCGTATGTATATGGATATGTACGCATTGCATACGTATCCGTACGCATCTTATCCATCTCTGTATGCATCTGAATACATATGAATGTTGACATTCGTATCATCAAATTCGTATCAAATATTCATATGAATAGATACAAATATATTTGGACCGGTGTGAATTTTAATATGTTTGTTTTTTCTTTATTCATATGAATTTGGACATTCGAATGTTAGAATCAAATCGAATGTTGCAAATTGCACCCCTACTCCTCTCACCTTTTCATCTCTACCCATTTTATGTATGGACTTTCCATTCAGGAAAATCCAAACAGAGGGCGGAAAGTCCACGCATGAAACGCCTCGACGGGAAAAGGTGTGAGCAGTCAGATCTGAAGATGGACTGAAGAAGGTTTAAAGTGAAGGTGGGACCACAACCTAGGTGAGGCAACATGCCGTTACGGTGCTCTTTTCATCCTGTCTGGGGATTCTGTGTGGCAGTCATAACCCAGGATCACTGATACTGCTTTCGTCTCCCCTGGCTTGCTTGCTCGTCTGTTTTATAGGGCCAGTGAATGGGTGTTTTTCCACTGTCACTGAAAGTACCCATTAAGTACCCATTAATGGGTACGAAATGGCATTTTTGTACCCATTAATGGGTACTTAATGGGTACTTCTAGTGACAGTGGAAAAACACCCAATGATAGGATTAGAAGAGGCTAAATGAGGAACGAACAGCAGGAAAGACTCCAAGTTCAGACGTCTCCACCAATGGCTGCCTAGCCAAGGCTTGGATAAATCCTCTGAGGAACTGGTTCCAATACTAAACTGCTCTCTGAAAGAAATCTGTCCTGATATTCAAGCTGAATTTGCGACCTTGTAACTTAAGCCCATTCTTCTGTGTTCTTTTCTCTGGAACGTCAGACAGCAGGTCATGATCTGCTTCTGAATGATATCCCTTCAGGTATTTGAATAGGATTATTGTATCCCCCCTGAAGGCTTCTTTCTCCAGGGCAAAAGTAGAATCATAAAACTGTGGAGTTAAAAGGGATGACAAATGTCATCAAGTCCAAAACTTTCTGAGGTTCACAAAAGCAAATTAAACTGCTGTCCAGACTCTTCTTGATAAACGGTTTCTCGTCCAAAGAATACTTATAACATTTGCAATTTGGATGGACTTGGGGCAACTGGGACATTCATAGACGAATCAAATGTTATGACACTTGTACGTTAACATTCGTACTAATACAAATGTATTAATAATTTGGAAATTTGTGAAACTGGGGAGAGGTGAAAGTGGCTGTGCCAGGCATATCTGAGACGAATCCAGATGTGGATCGAGAGTGGATTAAAAGTGGATTCAGGTCAGATGTGATGCTTTCAGAGCGGATTTGCTATGGGATAAGTATTGGATATGTATCGGATACATATACGTTTGTTACAGATACGTATCAGATATGGGGTGTTTTTCCACTGTCACTAAAAGTACCCATTAAGTACTCATTAATGGGCACATAATGGGTGTTTTTCCACTGTCACTAGAAGTACCCATTAAGTACCCATTAATGAGTACAAAAATGCCATTATGTACCCATTAATGGGTACTTAATGGGTACTTTTAGTGACAGTGGAAAAACGCCCGATGGCATTTTTGTACCCATTAATGGGTACTTAATGGGTACTTCTAGTGACAGTGGAAAAGCACCCATGTATTCATTCGTATCAAATATTCGTAAGAATACATTTATATTGAATAGAATCCTACCACATTTGAAGGGGGTCTATTCGAACGAATACAAATTTTCTTACATTCAATTTGATTCGAATTAAATGCAAAAAAACCCCCATTCATGCACATCCCTAGAGACAACACATCAGCAAAGTGACCAATACTTTTCTTTCCAGTTTATCTATCCCAAAAGTGAATTTTCTGAATTATTTAACACTGAAAGAAAACAGCTTGTCACTTTGCTGATGTATTCTCGCACTCTGAAAGTGGACTGAAGCTGGGTTGAACTTTATGTGTGAGATATGCGTCTGGCACTCTAGCCACATGACTAAACTGGCTCACACTTTGATCGGTTTCGCAGACACTTCATGCTGCTAACTTGCTGCTAACTTGCTCCAGCTCATGGGAGGTGGATATGTTCCAGAACCTCTCTTTGGACCTCTAACCTCCAACCTAATTAGCTGTGGATGGAAATTCAGATTGGAGACATCAAAGGGAAGCTTCCAACCAGATTCTTCTCTTATTCATCATCCTTGCCCATAAAGCTAAGTGCCATTGCTAACTCTTCAATCCAATAGGCAACAATGCCAAAACTTTTTGTTTTCTTTAATATCAAGCCTGCTATCTCTCATCTGGAGTCTACGTTTTGGTGAAGAACTTTGCATGCATGTCTGTTACAAATTTTGTCCTGTTATTTTTAACCTTATTCTGTAACCTGTCAAAAGGAGGTTTGACCGTGGCCCTGGATTCAACTGGATTCTATATACAAATACATTATGTATGGAGAGCCATCATATATCGTTTAAACAGCAGCCAAAATATTAGAGATTGCCAAAATATTAGAAATACAAATCGAATTCGCTCCATCCGTATTCATATTACATAATTTCCCATTAGAAAATAGATCCAAAAATAATGCCCATCTGTTATAGCCAGAAATTGGAAGAAGTTAGAAACATTAAACATTCAGACCTGGTATAATAAAGTAGCAGAATATGCAGTAAATGAGCTTATTACCTCTCAAGACTGCAAATATACAAATAGAAAAGAACGATATGTGTTTCTAGAAGTTTGGAAACCGTTGCTAGACTTGTTAACATATATGTGGAGGAATTAACATTATCAGAAAATGCGATAAATTTTTTGTTGAAATGATAGAAATATTATATAGTAATATTAGAAAATATATGAATCCCATGTAAATTATAGTCGGTGCCAATTCAAGATTTATACAACTTCATATCTTACCTGTAACACAACTCAAGTTTTGAAATAGTATTGTTTATTGGTTTATTTCAGTATAATATATGTAAATTTGTGTATTAAGTTGTAAATGGTATACATAATTAATAAAACTATTCAAAAACAAACAAACAGCCATAGCTTATGGCAGGCATGTCGATTTTACTGTGCCTCTGGTGGCAGCTGAAATTCACTTCCAAAAGAGAACTTATGACTATACTTGGTTTTGAGTAAACATGTTTTAAGAGGGCTGCACTGTATTTCCCTGGAGGAAAAATTGCAGTTCTGAAGATGTACTGAAATACCTTTCATATTGTAGGTTGTTTTCTAACTTTTCAGTGAGCTCCTTTCAATCCTGGTTTCAAATGTGTTTACAACTTGAGTTATTCATATCCTTCAGGTTGCCTGACCTACTTGTGGGAGATAATTTAAAAACAACAACACACACCACAAGCACAGCCTTTGGTCCACAAACACTCCTTTTTGTTCTCCGGGAGGGGGAAACAAAAATAAAAAAAAAGCAAGAAAAGAATGAGGAGTCCACAGTAGCCTTGTTTGCATGCAAGAAGGAAGGCCATTTGGCTTCAGCTAAGATTAGCCGGTGTTGGAGGGAAACAACTTACAAAGCCATCTTCCTGAACTGTCAGAAAAGCAGGCCTTTCTGTGCCACGGAAAAGCTGTCTTGTCGGGATCTGGCACTGAAAGGATCCATAGACTTCAGGACATTCTCTCACCCCCAGTCCACCTTGCAATTCTTACTGGAGGCACACAATAAATTAAAAGCCATTTTCACAGTGGCCTTCTCTAGGGAATGCTCCAGCGCTTCTGCCGGCGTTCTGCATCGTGAGAAATAAGAAAAGTACCTTGTGTCTTATCAAATGGCTCAGCTAAAGGTTCTTCTTTGAATGCTAAAACAGAAGCCCAAAGAGATTGATAGCGTGTATCCCTTGGGTAACATCAGGGCACTCATCCCAGGACGAAGCGCTACAGACAACTAATGATTCCATTCAGGACTCAGCCACTTCCCCACAGCAAATCAGTCCGGGAGAAGGGCCTGGTTTTGTAGCATTCAGCTTCCATTTCCTGAAGTTCATTTGTTCGGAAACTATTAGGAGCTCATCCAGGCCTCAGTTGTGCCAAAATGCTGAGTGCATGTCCCCATGAGCTGTTTCCCGGTCCCAAGTTACACTAATTTAGCTATCTGTGGCTTCAGTCATGCATTTCATTTTTATTTTTTTAGTTAAATAATGGATATGGAATCCCCAAACCGCTTTAGGGCTTTTCAGGACACAAGCAGAAGGACTCCTTGCAAGGCAAATTTTAAATTGCAGGTGAGGAAACCGGGTATGGAAGAAGAAGAAGAGCTGGGTTTTCTACCCAGCTTTTCTCACCCATCTAAGGGGACTCAAAGCGGCTGACAAACCTTCTGTTCTTCTCCCCACAACAGAACACCCTGTGAGGTAGGTGGGGCTGTGAGAGCTCAGAAGAGAGCTGTGACTAGCCCAAGGTCACCCAGCTGGTTTCATGGGGGAGGGGGGAATTGAACCCAGTATTCCCAGATAAGAGTCCGGCTCCCTAACCACTAGACCAAATTGGCAGTGAAAGACAGTTGAGGGTTTGCAATTTCTCCAGGGGGCTTTCTGCAAGTACTTCTCTTAATTTGGATTAAGAAGATGAGGATCTTTTGGTATCTGGTCCTGCTGCCTGGATTCCCCTCTTACAAGGAAGATCAGGCTTTTACAGAGTTTAGTGCAGGATCCCTATAGCAGATCAGAGTGAAGAGGCAAGAAAGGTGTGGATAAGGCATTGGGGAGGGAGGGAGGGAGCAGGCAGGCTTTCACGATAGCTGCAAAATCAGACACTTTTGTTACACACATACACCCATACACTTATCTTGTTAAATTTCCCTTCCATACATCTGGTTCATTTCTCACTCCCCCCCGCCCCACTTTCAGCAGACCCCTCTGTTACTTTTAACAAAGAGAGGCAGATCCTGGGAGGAAGGGGAGAGGAAACAACCCCAAGAGGGAAGCTGATGGCTGTGAGAATCCCTCTTTCTAAAATCAGATACTTTGTAAAATCAGATACATCTGATCTTTCATTGCAACTTCTGTTCATTCTGCACCAGCCAGCATGTGGAAGACAGGCCTGTAGACACCTTACGGTTTTGCACTACTACAGGCAAATGCAGAGGGCACCTCAGCCCATGTGAATTGTTCCCTTTTCGTTGATTGTGTGATTAGACCATGAACATTTTTGACAGAAGCAAACAAAAAGGAATTCTTTCGATTGAGACTAATAGTGAAAAAGCTTGTTTGACAATATCAAAACTTCAAGCCTTTGCCAACCAGAGAGGCTCAAAACTTTATATGTATACAAAGGGGTACTTATGGGTACGTAGCCAGGGGTTATTTTTAATAGATCAATTTCATTTTTATGAGTTACTAAATTTATTAATAGTAGCAAAAGAGCCTGTGTGCATGAGAGGTCCAAGACCATAAAATGTCAGCCTAGCGCAGTGATGGCCAACCTATGACACGCGTGTCACAGGTGACACGCCAAGCCCTTTTGGGTGACACACATAGTCACCCTGGCACCTGGGCGTGTAGTGCTTGCTTGTTCTTGAAGTGTGCAAAATTCCAACTTTCAATTGAAGATTTAGCAAACGAAATTCAGCAACAAAAGTCACTAATGTAAAGAACTATTCAGTTTTGCTTTTAATAAAATATATATATATCAAAAATATAACTTTTTTTACTAGAGCTACAAATATCACAAAATTATGGATATTTCTAGAAGTGACACAGCACTCGAGTTAAGCTAGGTTTTCTTGCAAATTTTGACACACCAAGCTCAAAAGGTTCGCCATCACTGGCCTAGCGGATGACCTTCTGCTCCCACGGTGGGTATGTGCAGAGCAAAGCTGCATCATAGTTTGCTGTCTGCAGCATGGAAGCCAGCTTTGCTTGGATATACAAGAACTTTCATGGAACTGCAGCATGGCTGCACAGAGATCTACAGGCCAGGGGTGTTTTCCCACTAGCACTAAGTACCAATTAAGGACCCATTAGGTTTGGTATCGACCAGGAAGGCCCTGTTCCCACTTCAGACCCCATTAGGACCTAATGTGTTCACACCTGTTCCAAGGCGAATCTGGATTGAATGGGTCCTTCAGGCCCTGAAATCTGGTCTTCCCGTGGACCCCATTAAAGGGGGTCATTTGAATTTGAATCGAATGTCCATAAATTTGAATTTAAACATTTGAACAAATTTTGAATTTTTGGATTTATTTGTTTGAATTATTTGGACATTTGCATGTGTACGGGTTTGTACACAATGCGTACTTGCACATACACATCTTTTGTGCATCCGTACACATTTGTACAGATCAGTATGGGACAAAAACGGGTTGCATACAGGATGAACATGGGATGCATACAGACATGTACAGATGTGTACAGATGTGTAACGATTTGTACGGGCACATGCAAATGTTGTCGGCATTCGTAAGGGCAAATTCAAATAAAAAATTCAAACGAATAGATTCCAATTTGCTTAATTTAAATCGAATTTGGGTAAATTCAAATTTTAAAGATTCGAACTGAATAGAATTTTCAGATATTCGATTCAAATCGAATTGAATGCCAAAAATTGCATTCTTGCCTACCCCTAGTCCTGGCAAAAGCTCTGTGGAATTTAGCTGCCTCCTTGGCAATTCAATAGAAGACCAATACAGATAAATCTGGATAGAAACAAACTGATTTAGACATTAAATTAGATTCATCTGGTTAATTTTAGCTTCGTCTTTCATTTGCATGTAAATTCAAACCTAAGCATAACTTGCACAAGAAGTAGTCATATCCAAAATATTGTTCTTGTGGCTATGGCTGTTCTTGTTAATATCTCATCATCCTAATTATTGTCAACATTCTTATTAATAACACAGCAATTGCCGTGGCAGTAGTAATATAACATCAAAAGCAATTAAAGGTAGGGTGCTTGGCTTTTCACAATTCATGGTAATCCAATTTATTGGAATTTTAATAACTCATATCAACAGAGCTGGTTTCCCTTGTTAATGCACGTAGAGTTTCAGGTTTTAAATCAGGGTGCTCCAGCTCTGCCACATCGTATGGAGGTCACCCACTTGTCACCTAGAGAGCCCCTGCAAAGATGAGTGATTTATTATCTACGTGTGATGCCTTCTCAAGGAGAACTGAATGCCCTAATGAAGCTGTGGAGCGGGTTTTACTGCTCCACGCTTCTGAAGATTGGGCATGGCTGCACACTCTGGTAGCCGCTCAGGGATGGGAGTGGCTCTATGGTGTGTGAATGCACCACTGTCAGATTGTGTGTGGCCAAGTGTGGAAAAGTTGTAGCTGTGGTAGTGCAGGGCTACTGGCTGATTCTCCTCTAACTGAATGACAGGAACCAGGGGAGGCTTGGATCAGTGGCATTTACATTTAAGGAAAGTTGTTGTTAAAAGATCCAGAATTATATTATGAAATGCAGCCTTATCTCTTGATTATCAGTTTGTTCAGATGTGGCTACAGGTGCAAAATTTGGACCAAAGAGCTTTTTGGCAGGGCGTAATGACTGCAACGCCTGTATTTTACAGCCCACCGTGATCCTTAGCCACTGTGCCAGTCTGACTAGTATTTATGACCAGTTTGGGGAAGCTCCGTTCTTAAGAGCAGGCTTCTGAGCCAGCTGTATTTTTAATTCTTGCATGGTGGTTTTTTTTCAAAAACAATAAAGTGGCTTCATTCCTTTTTTTTGGCTAACAATGTTGGATTCCTTTTTTTTAAAGGCAGCTAATCCCTTTAACACGGTCAATTTCTGGAACTAACACAATCCCAGCCCCAGAGGAACATCATCAGGGCTCGGGGACATAATCCAGCTTCATTCTGCTTCCAGAGTGAAGCAACAAGCTGTTTTCTTTCAGTGTTAAATAACTCAGAAAATTCCCCTTTAGGGTAGATAATGTGGAAAGAAAATGACTAGTCACTCTGCTGATGTGTTCTTCTCTCGCACTGAAGGTGGGCTGAAGCTGGATTAGACCTTAGGTGTGAGCACAGCCATTCTGAAAGTGGACTGATGCTGGATTAAACTTTACTTCTGACCACAGATATTCTGAAAGTGAACTAAAACTGGATTAAACCTTAGGTGTGACCACAGCCATTCTGAAAGTGGACTGATTATTATTAAACTTTAATTCTGACCACAGAAAGTGGACTGACACTGGATTAAACCTTAGGTGTGACCACAGCCGTTCTGAAAGCAGACTGATGCTGGATTAAACCTTAGGTGTGACCACAGCCGTTCTGAAAGCGGACTGAAGCTCGATTAAACCTTAGGTGTGACCACACCCATTGTGTCTGCTGCAGCTCTGGATTTGTCCTTGCGAAGTGCTCCTTCGGACTCCAACTCCCATGATCCTTATCGATACTGTAGTCCAAACAACGAGTGGACGGCGACCCTTCCAGTAGTTTAGCCCTTCCCGCAGAGGAGACCCCTCCCCCAGCCCTGGCCCCTTATAATTTTGAAAGCTTAATTTCCTTGTGCTGAATAATAAATAAAAAGGAAACATACGTAGGGTCCCAGGCCCATTGTGCCCCCTCACTCTCGAGGGCGGAAGTGTTTCTTTGGTCCCGGAAGTGATAGGTAGCAAGCCGGCAGGGGGGCGGGGCGAGGGGGGAGAGTGAGAGACCGTATCCGCGGGTGAGGGAAGGGGGCCACACGCAGTACCGGCCAGTGGCGGGTGAGTGAGGGCCTGAAGGGGGAGGGGGTGAAAGGGGTGGAGCCACGGAGGGACGCGGAGGGAGGGGGTGAGGAGAGGCTTTTGTGACGTCACACCCACAGGGGGACGCGTGGCGGCGGTTGACGTGGCGGCGGTTCCTCTAATGGGCGGGAGGGAGGCTGTGAGGTGCAGTGGTTAGAGTGGTCGAGAATCCCCCAGGAGGCCGCAAAACCCGTGGCGGTTATTTTAATTTATGTATTTATTTACATTTTCCATCCCGCCCTATACCCAAGGGTCTCAGGTTAGGGTTACGAAATATAAAATGAACCCATGAAAACCGTGAGGCCCTAAATGACTTGGGACCCATATATCTGAAGGATATTCTCCCTTATCGACCTGTCCCTGCCTTAAGGTCTGCAGGGGAGGCCCTCCTGGTTGTCCCACCACCCTCAGCAGCAAAAGGAGTGGGCACCCGGGACAGGCCCTTCTCAGTGGTGGCCCCCAGGCTGAGGAATAGTCTCCTCCTTGAGGTGCGTCAGTCCCCTTCATCGTACAGGGTTAAATGGGGATACGCTTTCCTCTTCCCACTGCCAGATGCTGCTGTTATTTTAGTGATGTTGATTTTAGATGTTGTTGCCCACCTGGAGACATCCGGGTATAGGGCAGGGTAAAAATGTAAATAAATAACATATTAAACATATCAAAACAATAACAGTGCCCGCTTGTAGGGAGGAGAAGCTGTTCCCTTACTTAGCGCCTTCACACCTTGCTCGTCTGAACACAATGAAGGTGCCTGGTGCATTTCAGGAAGGAGACTGTTCCACAGTCTGGGAGCCACCTCTGAAAAGGCCCTATCCTGGCTGCCTACCCCTTTTGTCACTAAGAGTGGTGATACAACCAGGAGGGCCTCCCCTCCAGATCTTAGGGCATGGGCAGGTCGATAACGCAAGAAGGCATCTCTTTAGATATTGGTGGATATCTCAGTGCATGAAATGCGTCATAGGTATAAAGCGTTCATACACACCTGTGCATAAAAGATACATATACCTATTTATGCACAAGTTTGTCCATCATAACCTATGATTTGTCATGAATGTGTCCTCAAGTGCACATTGCTTCCATTCATCTTTGCTCAGAATTATCAATAAAGTTGTGCTCATAGCTTTCCTTGATTCCAGGAGACATCATATGGTATTAGCTTACCAATCATATAAATTCCTGGTTCGAACATGTTAACGGCAATCCAAGGAATGTCTATGGTCGTCCAAGGTACAGTGTGCTTGCGTGGCACCTGAGATGACCCTGGAGCACCAGAATAGGTGCACATGGTTGTGCTGCTGGACACTGCAGGTAAGTTCTTCGTAAAGGTGTTCCATGCCCAATCAACCATTAGTGAATTCTGGGGAGGCAGGGCACGTTTGGAGGCTGTAAGAGCCTCCTCAAGTGCAGGTGCTCTTCAACAGGAGTTCACTAATTCTTGACTAGAGGCCATAATATGAATTGCCTAAATGGTTTCTTTCAGCTCTGTGACTCTATGAACCACTGTCCAGTCTTTTTAAATCAGGGTTCTCCAATAGTCTTGGACTACAACACCCAGCAATCCATTCCCAGTGGCATAGAATGCTGGGAATTGCAGTTCAGGGACATCAGGAGGACCACAAGTTGAGCAGCAGCCCTGATTTAAATGATGCTTTTGGTGAAGCTAAGCTGCTTTTGCTCTGATTCACAGAGAAGTTGCATCTCGTCTCTTTTTTCCCCCTGCAAGGCCTGCTGTATGAGAACTAACCTGTCTTGATTTTTTTGTGTATTCCTGAAACAGTTCCAGATACTACCTTTGTGTGTCCTAAAGACAAAGATATTACACCATCATGCCAGCATTGCCGTTGGATGAGCTCCAGTTTACCGAGAAAGATTTGCTGACTGGAAAGACAAAAACTGTACCTGCACTGGTAAGCAGAATGTTGCGTTTCAAAAAACAGTTTCAGCAGAGGTGATAAAAATGCCCAAGGGGCAAAAGGGCAGATAATACCCTCCCCAATGTTTTCAGTGGAAAAAGGAATGTTTAAAGACTCATAGCTGGAGCTGACTAGCGATGTCAAGAGCAGAAGCTATTTTAAGCGCTGGATTTGAGGGTCCATAGTGAAGCAGCAGCAGCAGCAGCAGCGTTGGCTTTTCTACTCCGCTTTTCTCACCCATTTAAGGTGACTCAAAGCCACTGACAATCCTTCTGTTCTTCTCCCCACAACAGACACCCTGTGAGGTAGGTGATGCTGTAAGAGCTCAGAAGAGAGCTGTGACTAGCCCAAGGTCACCCAGCTGGCTTCGTGGGGGAGGGCGGAATCAAACCCAGTATACCCAGATAAGAGTCTGGCTCCCTAATCAATAGACCACATTGGCTCATTCACTGAAGAGAAGGTTAAGAACAGCTGATCTGCAACAAAGGAAGAACGAGGTCAGTGAAACAGGCAAGCAGGCATGGGCTGATATTCACAATGGCAGCACGATATGGTGGTCAGGCTGATTGTACAGTAGCAGGAGACATGCTTTGTTTGGAAAAAGTCCCAGCTTAAGCTCCCTCCACATCTCTGGGAGAAGAACAGAAGCTTTGTCAGCCGCTTTGAGTCCCCTTAAATAGGTGAGAAAAGTGGGGTAGAAAAGCCAACTCTTCTTCTTCTGCACTCTTCCTGTCCAGTGGTAACCTCCTCCTTACAGTAAAAACTGTTGTGTGAAACCTTGGCTCAGAGTGAACTGTTTTCCATGTTCCTATGCAAATCTGGAAGGAGGACTGGAATCTTCCAATTAGTTAACTTGCCTGGAAGTTGGCGGAAGAAGCTCCTCTTGTTGTGAAGGTGGTTCATTCTTTAGTTCCTAGCGTGTCCAGGTGAGTCAGAAAAGGGCCTTGGCCTGAATTGCTGAGGAATGGTGGCCCAACCAGGGAGTGGATGATACTGAGCTATCGGAGTACTGATGATTTGCTTCTGAATAAGATGGCTTTATCCTCTGTTAGCCTAAGATAACCTCTCCGAATCTGGCGTCTTCCAGATGTTTTGAATTACGGCACTCCTCTGCCTCAGCACTGCTGCAGGGCCCTGTTGGTTGAATGGGTTGAGATATTGGCTGCTTTGTTACTTGATGTTTGGGATACTGGAGGCTGATTTACAGCATCAAACCATTTGCCCTTCTGAGTCATTGGAGGCTGCCTGCAGGAGGTCGCAACGTTCTCTTGGGTTTCAAGGCAGGAGACATTCCTACCCTGTCGAAGGACATGGAAGACTGAGCCTTAGCGTGCAGATAGGTTTGATCTCGTAACTAGAGCGGAGTAAATGTAAGAAGCAAAAGAGGTAGCTTTCTATCAAGTCACGCCACTAACGTAGCTAGAGTTGCCCGTGACAGGGCTGGCCATAATTCCATGCCATTTAGCAGACCTGAGCCCTTTCTGCACTGGGCCTTATTCCTGATTATATCCTAGAATAGAGGCATTCCATCCCTGGGTGGAGTCTGCTGTAGTCTGCACCTGCATGTAGGTGGCAGGTCCCTGAGCCAAGATAAAATCCAGAATAAAGCCCAATGCAGAAAGGGCCCAGGCTGAAGCTCGTTGGGAAGCCAGAGTTTGACTAGTGTTGGGGGCACTGCTGCAAACTGTACTGGTTCTTGGAAATTTTAGACAAGGAGCTTGCCTAGTCCTTCCTGGAGATGTCAAGCCCCCATTTTCTATGCAGGGTCAAAGAACCAGATCTTCAAGATCCGGATCTTTGAGGTCTGGTTCTCCTGGAGATCTGGATCTTTTTTTTTTTTAATGTAATTTTATTTTATAACTTAACTTACAATTACTATTATTAAAATCTAAACATTTCAACCATTGGATTTACCATCAATCATCCAAACATAACATTTCTTAACCATATAGCCTACATCTCAGTCATAACAAAACTAGTACAACCTCTTGCTCTATTTGATAACAATTCGATGTTTTACTCCCAAATTATCTCCGGAGATAGAGCTTGAATTTTATTCCTCAAGAATTGCAAAGAATAAGAGTCAGCAATCCTATAGCACGAATTAGATTGTGCTTTCTTGATAAATGGCAGCCATTTACCAATAAATTTGCTTTGTACTTCCACTGCTTGCATCTTCTCCTTTTGTGCTATTAACAGTTCGTTGGTAAATTGGGACCACACTCGTGAAATCCAGTTGCTTTGAGACAAACGTCCTGGGAATTTCCAAAATAAAGCAACCTCTGCTTTCGCTGTTGTGATCAGAGTCTTTAAAAGTTCTCTATGTTGGAGGGGGGCAGCAGTTTCTTTGAAATACAAAAGAAAAACCATAGCTGAGGTTAACGTAAAAGTTTGGGAAGTTATATCTCTCAAGGCTTTTTCAACCAGTAGCCAAAATGTTTGGATTACTGGGCATTGCCACCATAGATGGAAATAAGATCCACGTTCGTCACAGCCATTCCAGCACTGTGGAGAGTGCTTAGTATCAATTCTGTGAAGAACCAGTGGCGTTCTGTACCACCTATGTAGCACTTTGAGTGACAATTCTCGTTCAGCTTGAGATTTGAACGAGGAAAACATTTTACTTAGTATTTTCAGCCAGGTGGCATCATCCAAAGTAACCTTACAATCGGATTCCCACATTGTCTTCAGCCCCTGTAAATTGTTAAAGTTATATTCTAGAAGGAGTCTATAGAGCGTCGAAGATATACCTTTGTTTTTATATGTAACATCCTTTATAATATATTCAAATGGTGTTAGATCCCTTATACCTATTCCTTCTCTATGAAACCGAAGAAATATGTTGCGAACCGTGAGAGGGACCATCCAATTCTTAATCTCCTTGCTCAGCATATCCCTTATATTTCTGGAGATCTGGATCTTGAAGATGCCTGAAGACCTCATTACGGACACCTTTAATCAGGTCCACACGAAATCTGGATGGGGCCTTCAATGGGGTCCAGGTGGGGACAGGACCTTTCCGATTGGCACCAGTCAGTTACAAATCAGGTTCCTAATGGGGCCTTAGAAGGATTCTTTGCCCTAGGGAAAAAAGTCCAGAGACATGAATTGGGTACCTTTGCACACAGAGCAGTTCCTGGACTGCTGATCTGTAGATGTTGCTTTTTTAAAAAGGCGGATGTAAAAACCAAAGCAACGGCAAAAACATCAGGTTTTACTTCCTGTGTGCAGTTGTGTGGCATCTTCTTGGCTAACGCTACATCATTAGGTGCCCAGTGTAGGGATGGGCAAGAATATTCGAAACATTCAGAATTCTAATAGAATGTCTATACGTTCATTTTTTTAAACATTCAAATGAATTTGAATGTTTCAAATCATTAATACTAATTATTTGGACATTCGTATGTGAATGGATGTGTATGTGTTACATATGTATCCATACGCATCTTATTCGTATCCATACAGTTTTGTACAGATCCATATGGGATGAAAACGGGATACATACGGGATAAAAATGGGATGCATACGAATGCGTACAGATGCGTACGGACACATACGAATGTTGTCAACATTTGTGTCGTCAAATATGAATTGAATATTTGTACGAATAGATATGAATGTATTCAAATCCATTTGAATTTGAATCCATTAGTTTTTTCTCTATTTGTACAAATTCGGACATTCGAATATTCAATTTGTTTCGAATCAAATGTCAAAAATTGCATTCATGCACACCCCTAATGAGTATTTGTGTTTGGTATCACAACAGAACTCTTCAAGAAGAACGCCTGCGTTTTGCACATAAATTACTTTGCTTAACGTTCTTTAACATTATATTTATATTTATGTATAACGTTTTAAAAACTCCACCAGTGATGAAGTCCCCTGGAAACTAGTGGAGTGCCATCCCTTTGAATGTGCCCAAACCTCACTGGTTTAAATAGCAAGGAGATCCTGTTGGCTTCCAGCTGCATTCTTGTGACTCCACAAAGGGCTTTTTAAATCTGTCAGCTCAGTCCGCTCACGTTAAACTTTGTGGCTCAAGCAGGCTGCAAAATTAGTTTCCTCATAAACCAAAGTGGAATATTAATTAAAGCCCCAAACCACATGGAACGGAATCAATGGCCACTTGTTTCCCTGTATGCAGAATGGAATCCCCAGGCTGGTTGCTTGAAAATATGTTAGCCGTACACAGTTACAGAATTTGTTTCACACTAGAAAAAAAGTTTATACGGGAGCCATAAACCTTTGGGGGCCCATGGGCACATCTGGGATTTGGAAAGTATGCTGTGATGCTTTCTAGTTTACTCTCTGTTTTTGAATGGCAGAAGAGACTCTGCTTTTTCAGAATAGCGGTGGGGAAAAAAATGGAAGGAGTGCGATTAAAATGGAGCTGTGACTTTTTAATTTTTTTTAAAAAATACAGCAATAAAACTTCAGGGTTCATTATTACCTCTTTTATACAGTTATCATACGCCATTCCATTATTCACTACAGGTGACTTTCTCTGTTCTTCAGGATCTTACCTTGTTATTTAATATCTCCCATTTCCACTGGTGCTTGTTATATCAGTCGAATCCAGCCATTGTTAATCCTTCTTCCTGTAGAAACTCTAGGGTCTCCAGTGTTTTAGATACTGTATTTTCTGGCGTATAAGACTACTTTTTAACCCAGGAAAATCTTCTCAAAAGTCGGGGGTCGTCTTATACTCTGGGTGTTGCCTTCTTATATGGCGAATATATCCCAGACTCTATATTTTAACTGGAAAGTTGGGGGTCGTCTTATACGCCGGAAAATACGGTACTTCTCTATTGCTCTTTCTTTTAAAAGGTTCGTCAATTTGTCCATTTCCACAAGTTCAGACAATTTGAGTAACCAGCTTTCCACTGTAGGAATTTCAGGTTCTTTCCACTTTTTTGCATAGATTTAGTCTTGCCGCGGTGACCATGTACATAATTAAAGGATTTGGGCTATCTAAGTTGCCATCTATTATTCCCTATAAAAACATTTCTGGTTTAAATGGTATAACAATTTTTAGTATATTTCTCATTGCCACATGTATTTTTTTTTTTTTTGCTGTTTTACAGGTCTACCATATGGTAAAAAGTTCCTACATTAGTTTTATATTTCCAGCACTTGTTAGACAAGTTTTGGTAAATCTTTGACAATTTATACAGAGTTTGGCACCATCTGTACATCATCTTAAATATGTTTTCTTTTAACACAGTACACGTAGTAAATTTCACATCCTTTATCCATAGTTTCTCCCACTGTTCCGTATGAATGCTGTGCTCAGAGTTCTTTGCCCAAGTGACCATACATTCTTTGGCCTGTTCGTGTTCCAGGTCTATCTGTAGTAGTAGTTTATATATCACTATTTTTATAGCTCATAGAGTTGATGGAAGTCGCAAGAGGTTTTTAGAATTATGTGATTTTGAAAGGACTGAAATTCTCTTTTCTATTCGATTAATGGCGTACACGTTAAAAGTAAAAGGTAGCTACCCATGTCGCTCTATGACATAGATGGGAGAATGCTAGACTCTTTCTATACAAGTCAATGCAGATCAAGGGAGCTCCGCCTCCTGTTACTCCTGCTCTGAATGCACGAGATGGACTAGATCAGAGGTGTCAAACTCAATCCGGCCAAGGGCCGGATTAAAAAACAAACAAACACCCTGTGAGGGCCAGGGGGCGTGACTGGGGGCGTGACTGGGGGCCTGACCGGGGCGCAGAGGAGGGGCTGGGGACGTGGCCGGGGGCGTGGCTGGGGGCATGGCTAGGGCACAGAGGAGGGCTGGGGGCGTGGCCGGGGCGTGGCTAGGGAGGGGCTGGCTGTTTATGGCGGCACCCTGGCAATGGAGGGTCCCGCCGCGCGCTCGCTCGCCTCGCGTCGCCTCGCCGCGCCTCCTTCGCGCCCAGGGAGGACGGCAGCGGGTGGCGGCGGGCGGTAGGCGGCGGCGGGCCCCGGGCCGCTGCGGCGGGGGCGGGTTGCTGCGGTGGCGGCCGCGGGCGGCCGCGGGCCGTATTAAAACGCCCCGCGGGCCACATCCGGCCCATGGGCCGTATCTTTGACATGCCTGGACTAGATCCAGATTAAGAGGCCCTTAATCCGTATCTCTTGTGGATCTGTTTAATTAGGGCCGTAAGGGGGCTAAAATGCCTTGTTCTGGATTATGGGAAGTGTGCAGACAGCAGGCCTCTGTGATGTGGAATGACAGAGGGCTGCTTTTCGGTGGTACACCATAGCGCACCCACAGAAAACGCCCTCCCCCAGGCACCAAGGCTAGGAACTTTCCCCCCTAATTTTCAGGGGGACGCAGAGGCAGATGTGAAAAACTTGCACAAGCTTTGCAGCTGCGGGGATATATGGCCCAGATGTGCAGACAGTGTTGATTTGGCCCATGCCTCTACGTGATCAGTGGGACTGGTTATTCCAGATCCACTGATTTGGATCAAAGCGAGGTAAACGGGGGTGGGGGGGAACAACACCACCTGATCTGGTGTGACAGTCTAGAATCCTTGAGCTCCACACACCTCAAGGCTGTTCTGCCTTGAGTCTTGGAAACAGCTAGGGGCGGAGCGCCTGGAAGCCATCAGATATTTATCTTAATGAAACCTGTGAAGACGGTGTCATCACCTGTGCACGCCCCTGAAAAGATTAGTGCGGATGGAGGACGTCTCCTCTGACAGCCGGCCGATAGTGCCCTCGGGATGAAAGTGCTGGGAAAACTGCCAGCATGCCGAAAGCATCCACTTTGCCCCAAGCCACAGGCCGCATTTCCCACAAGTATGCGCAGCGTCCCCGGCTGCAAGACTCCCTGAGATAATTCAAACAGCAGCACTAAAGCTTACTGTGTGTAGTCCTCGGTCTGTTGACACTGATGGTATTTTATTTTTCCACAGCATCCAGGAAAGAAAACAGAGCGCTCTTTTGTGCTGTATAAACCCCCGCCAAAGGACAGGGACCCTGCAGTGCTGGAAGAGTTCTTGGAACGGGCCAAGTTTATAGCAGATGATCTGGACTGGCTGTTGGCTCAGCCGCATGATAAGTTCTGGTGCCAGGTATTGTTGCTTTGTAAACAGATGGGGGGAGGAAGGGGAGGTTAATGGTGCTAGAGGGGGCATAATCCCCTCTTCTTCTTCTTCTTCTTCTTCTTCTTCTTCTTCTTCTTCTACTACTACTACTACTACTACTACTACTACTACTAGTAGTAGTAGTAGTAGTAGTAGTAGTAGTAGTAGTAGTAGTAGTAGTAGTACCACCACTATTAGTACCACCACCACTACTAGTACCACCACTACTACTACTACTTCTACTGTCGGGAAGAAGAAGAAGGAGAGTTGGCTTTTCTACCCCGCTTTTCCTACCCATTTAAGTGGACTCAAAGGGAACAACAAACTTTCTATTCTTCTCCCCACAACGGACACCCTGTGAGGTAGTTGGGGCTGTAAGAGTTCAGAATAGAGCAGTGACTAGCCCAAGGTCACCCAGCTGGCTTTATGGAGGAAGAAGAGTTGGCTTTTCTTGCCCGCTTTTCCCACCCATTTAAGGCCACTCAAAGTGGCTGACAAAGCTTTCTATTCTTCTCCCCACCCCAGATACCCTGTGAGGTAGGTGGGGCTGCGAGAGCTCAGAGGAGAGCTGTGACTATCCCAAGGTCACCCAGCTGGTTACATGAAGGAGTGCAGAATCAAACCCGATATTCCCAGATAAGAGTCCGTCTCCCTAACCATTAGAGCAGTCATGTCAAAGATACGGCCCGCGGCCTGTATTAATACGGCTGCCACTGTCCTCCTTGGGCGCGAAGGAGGCGAGGTGAGGTGAGGCGAGCGCGCGCACGCGCACGCGCGCGCGCGGCGGGACCCTCCACTGCCCGAGTGCGCGGGCGCCGCCATGGACAGCCAGCCCCTCCTCTGTGCCCTAGCCACGCCCCAGCCACGCCCCAGCCCCTCCTCTGTGCCCTAGCCACGCCCCCGGCCATGCCCCAGCCCCTCCTCTGTGCCCTAGCCATGCCCCGGCCACACCCCCGACCACACCCCAGCCCTTCCTCTGTGCCCTGGCCACGCCCCCGGCCACGCCCTCTGGCCCTGACAGTACTTTTTTTTTTTAATCCGGCCCTCTGCAAAATTGAGTTTGACACCTCTGCATTAGAGCAAGCTGGGCTTCTGTCTCCCCGTGTGTGTGTGTGTGTGTGTGTGTGTGTGTGTGTGTGTGTTGCTCTGCTTCCTTCTCTGACTTTCCACAATGCCTTTGTGTGGTTCTGGCAGGTGATATTTGATGAGACTCTCCAAAAATGCCTGGATTCCTACTTGCGCCATGGGCCCCGGAAGTTTGACGCTGTGGCCAGCTTGCCTCCAGAGGTGAATGACCTCCAGAAACGCCTCCATCGGAACGTTTTCCTCACTTTTCTCCGAATGTCCACTCACAAGGAGTCCAGAGTAAATACCGCATCTTCCTTCACTCTGCGTGCTTTTGAGATGTGTATACATAGTAGCGTTTATTTTCTTTCTTTTTTTTAAAGCAGGTTTCTGTTTATCTTTCCTAATGACTTTCTTTTCAAAGCTTCAAGTAGATTTTTTCCACTTTCATTAGAGCACTGTTGCTTACTGATCAAAGAACAAAAGCTTATTATGTCCTTACATATCCAAACAGTTTTGAGCAAACTTTAATACGTTTATTTAGGTGTATTGTCGATTCTGTCTCTAAATTTCTGAAAAGAAATGCCCCCCCTTTTCTTTTTTTTAAAAAAACCTTTACAAATGTCTGTTGTGTTTTTATACTTACATTTTCTTAGTAGATAACAATCCCAGGCTGGAGTTTAATCTGGCATTGCTACTAGTTGTTTCTTACACAGAGGCTAAACATTTGAATGTTTCAAATAAGGTGGATACATGAAGATTATTTATTTAATGCCTTTTAAAAAAAAAACCCAGAAGAATTAATTTCAAAATGATGGGCAAAGAAGAAGGATTTTGCTGTGAGCCAGTTAGGTCTAATGGTTAGGGAGTTGGACTCTTATCTGGGAATACTGGGTTTGATCCCGCCCTCCCCCAAGAAGCCAGCCAGGTGACCTTGGGCTAGTCACAGGTCTCCTTTGAGCTTTCACAGGGTGATCTGTTGTGGGGAGAAGAATTGAGCTCTGTCAGCCGCTTTGAGGCCCCTTAAATGGGTGAGAAAAGTAGGGTAGAAAAGCTAACTCTTCCTCCATGAAGCTAGCTGGGTGACCTTGGGCTAGTCACAGCTCCCTTCTGTGCTCTCACAGCCCCACCTACCTCACAGGGTGTTCTGTTGTGGGGAGAAGAACAGATGTTTTGTCAGCCACTCTGATTTCCCCTTAAATGGGTGAGAAAAGCGGGGTAGAAAAGCCAACTCTTCTTCTTCTTCTTGCTTATTTTAACCATAGCTAGAAGGTTGAACGTTGAGTAGTGGATGAAACCTCAAAAATGACTGAAGGTGCAATCTCATGTGTTCTGGGTCACCTAGAATACCAGAACCTCAGACGATGAAAATCAAACTGTTCATTTATTTATTTATTTGCATTTTTACCCCGCCCTACACCCAAGGGTCTCAGGGCGGGTTACAAGATATAAAATGAACATATTAAAACCATGGCAGTGTCTGAATGCGGGGAGGAAAAGGCTGTTCCTTATATTTAGCCAAAGGCCAGGGCAAAGAGCTGCGTCTTCACAGATTATCTAAACACATGGTGTGAAGATGCCTGACCTACCTCAGTTTGGAGCCTATTCCACAGTATGGGAGCCACCACTGAAAAGGCCCTATCCTGGGCGCCCACTCTTTTTGCTGCTGTGAGTAGTGGTACAACCAGGAGGGCCTCCCCTCCAGATCATAGAGCACAGACAACCCGATATGGAAGAAGGCGTTCCTTAAGACATTTTGGGCCCAACTCATTTTTAAAGCACTTAAAAGGAAATGGAGTGTGCCTGTTTGAAACTTATTTTTATATTCTTATGAATATCCTTCTGTAATTTTTTTTGAAAAGACTCAAAGCAGGATCCCTCACATGGTTTTGCAAAGAATGTTTATGGTTTGCCAATTATTGTGTGCTTTTTAACCTTTTAGAGCTTTAGGCTTTATGAACCCTTGTGCTCAGCTGGGAGTGTGGGCTGTTTCCGCTGAAAGTGCTGGGACTGGGTTACACCTGTGGCTTTCTGAGAGGGACAGCCCAGTCTTTTGGAGTAGAAGACACAATTGCTGGGAGATTTTGCTTTAGTATATTTGTGTGCATGGTAACTATTGCCATTCTAAGATGGTTAAACACTGGGCTGCCTCTTCAGGTTAAGTTAGAATAGTAGTAGTAGTAGTAGTAGTAGTAGTTGACTTTTCTACCCTACTTTCCCCACCCATTTAAGGGGACTCAAAGCAGCTGACAAAGCTTCTGTTCTTCTCCTCAAAACAGAACACCCTGTGAGGTAGGTGGGGCTGTGAGAAGAGAGATGTGGCTAGCCCAAGATCACCCAGCTGGCTTTGTGGAGGAGTGCAGATTCAAACCTGGTATTCCCAGATAAGAGTCTGGCTCCCTAACCGGGGACCAAACTGGCACACAGAAATGGTTGTCAGGAGGATACTGATGGTACCGTACTCCATAGTTCCCAATAACGGCTTCCGGTAGCTTCATGTAGAGCAGCGGTTCTCAACCTTCCTAATGCCACGACCCCTTAATGGAGTTCCTCATGTTGTGGAGACCCCCAACCACGGGGGCGGAGCAGCTGGGAGGTGGGAGGGAAGGGCAGCAGGAGACTTGTCGCAACCCCTCTGAAAGGGTAATTCGACCCCCAAAGGGGTCCCGACCCCCAGGTTGAGAACCTCTGATGTAGAGGAAGTGTTGGCTTTTCTACCCCACCTTTCTCACCCATTTAAGGGGACTCGAAGCGGCTGGCAAATCTTCTGTCCTTCTCCCCCTAACACTCACCCTGTGAGGTAGGTGAGGCTGTGAGAAGTCAGAAAGAGAGCTGTGACTAGCCCAAGGCCACCCACCTGGCTTCATGGAGGAGTGGGGACTCCAACTGGGAGATCTTCAGATAAGAATCCCACAGTCTAAGCCCAAGACTAAATAGTATGGGAGTTGAGTTTGACTCACAAGTTAATTCTCCCAATGCCAAAATTGGCCACTGCCCTCTGACTTTGGACTTGGAGCTAGGAGCTGGGCTACATCAGTCCAGTGCTTCCAGTTCCCATTGGCCGTAGTTGTTCCAGATGGATACTGTGGTCAGCTGGCAAAAGATGCTAATTTTTCAAGGAGACGGAAAAAGAAAACAGTAAGGGACGTCAGCCAGGGCAGCTCAGCGGATTTCAGTGTCAGAATCAGGCCTCTGAAGCCAGATTAAAACAGGTGTAGGTAACCACTAAGCTTACCTGCAGTTGGATTGCAGTGAGGGAGTAAGGCATTTTCATTTGTGGTGCCAATTTTTTGACAGCCCAGTCCTGAATTGAGAGTTTAGACAAGAGATAAAGATGCTTTTGTTTAATTGAGGCTCTTAGCAATAGGTAGGGTGGCTGTTCGTATATATCGATGATGTATTGATATTTTATTATCTTGTGTTTGCATGTTTTTAGGCAAATGGTAAAACAGTATTTTTCGTGGACTTTTCCGTCTATATTCTTTACAGGGTTCCCCACAAACATGTGATTGTATACAGATTCTATATTGAAAATGTATGAAAACTGCCCTGCAGAGCTTTTTGCCTCAGTTATGTGCTGGTCACAGGATGGAATCTTTTGAAACCTTTCAGAGTTTGTGGAACTTGGCTGGTTTTAATCTTGGTCTAAGTGGTTGGTCTAGTGGTTAGGGAGCTGAACTCTTATCTGGGAATAGCAGGTTTGATTCTGCCCTCCTCCATGAAACCAGCTGGGTGACCTTTCTTTCTGAGCTTTTAAAGCCCCACTTACCTCACAAGGTGTTTGTTGTGGGGAGAAGAACAGGAGGATTGTCAGCTGCGTTGAGTCCCCTTAAACGGGTAAGAAAAGCAGGGTAGAAAAGCCAACTCTTCTTCCTCCACAAACCCAGCTGGGTGACCTTGGACTAGTCACAGCTCTCTTTCGGGCTCTCACAGCCCCACCCACCTCACAGGGTGTCTGTAGTGGGGAGAATAGAAAGCTTTGTCAGGCGCTTTGAGTCCCATTGAACTCTTCTTCTTCTTCTTCTTCTTCTTCTCCTCCTCCCCCCCCCTCCTCCTCCTCATTTCTCAAGCCTTTGCAATATACACATTTTACCACAGCATTAACATAAGATTGTTTTTGTTTCTCACCCAGTAAACATTTTATAATCTCTCTTTTCCTGCTCCTTTCCCTCTCCTGTTTAGGAACATTTCATTACACCGTCTGTTTTTGGAGAGATCATTTATAACAACTTCCTCTTTGATATCCCCAAAATCCTGGATCTGTGCGTCCTCTTTGGAAAGGGCAACGGTGCTCTACTCCACAAGATGATTGGTTAGTTAAGTATTAGTGGGTCAAGGTTGAGCAGGGGGCTGGATTTGATGACCCTAGAGCAGTGATGGCGAACCTTTTGAGCTTGGTGTGTCAAAATTCACAAGAAAACCTAGCTTAACTCGGGTGCTGTGTCAATTCCAGAAATATCCATAATTTTGTGATATTTGTAGCTCTAGTAAGAAAGTTATATTTTTGATATATGTAATTTATTAAAAGCAAAAATGAATAATTCTTTACATTTGCTAAATCTTCAGTTGAAAGTTGGTATTTTGTACACTTCAAGAACAAGCAAGCACTACATGCCCAGGTGCCAGGGTGACCAGGTGTGTCACCTAAAAGGGCTTGGCATGTCACCTGTGACACGCGTGTCATAGGTTGGCCATCACCGCCCTAGAGGTCCCTTTCAACTCTGTGATTCAGTGGTGGTGGGTTTTCAGGGGATGCTTTGGAAAACAAGTCTGAAGCTGAAGTTGTCGCTATTTCAGTCTATGCTTAGAATGTAATTTTGTTTGTTTGGGCCTGCCCAAAATTTGAGTGAAATGAACTAGTCTGCTGCCTATGAAAACAAACAGTTCAACTGAATATTTGTATTTTATTGTGCCTTTGGTCACGGAAAAGGACATTTTCAGCGGGGGAAAGCTGTGGAGAAGTTTGTGAAAAAGTGTGAAAACAAATGTGAAAAATCCGGTTTTTCAGTTTAATGATTTGTCAACAAAACAAATTTTCAGATTTTCTAATTGGATAACGAAACAAATTTTGGTTTGTGTGCATATCCCTGTTTCTCAGTACTTAAGTGGAAGACTGAGGGCCTAGATTCCTAGAAGCGTGCTGTATGAAGACTTTGTGATACAGACCTTGTAACTAGAGTTTGGAGAAGTTCCTCTTTTGGACCGTAGCTGTCGTGATGCTCAGCTGTAAGGGCAGCCACCGCTTTGGCCCAGGATCCTCAAAATGCCTTTTTACAGTCTGCCTTATGGATCTTTAAAACGGTTGCTCTCTTTTTCTTTTCCTGCTCCTCAGAAAACATCTTTACTCAACAGCCAGGCTACTTCAGCGACTTGGATGAAACTGTGCCCACAATCCTGCAGGTTGTACATCTTGTTGGATGCATTTCTTGTTTTATAAAAAGGCAGGGAAACTCTGGCCCTGTAGATGTTGCTGGATGTCCGAGACATTTTCTGTCTCCGCCAGCGTGGTCACGGCAAGGTGTTTCGCATTTTTTTCTGTGGTTAGAATAAAATCTCTGGCTCTTTCTGAGTGTTCCACTCATTTGGGGTTGGGTGGTCAGGCACGGTGGACGATCCCGAGTCGGGGTGTGCGCAAATGTGATTTTCAGCATTCGAACAGAATATTCAAATGTCCAAATTTGTACAGATAGAGAAAAAACAAATGTATTAAAATCCAAACTGATTCGAATACATTCTTATCTATATATTTATTTGTACCCAGCCCTATACCCGAAGGCTTCAGGGTGGGTTACAACATTTAAAATCCAATACATTAAAACAATAAACAATCTTTATTAAAACCATAGTGTCTACTAATGGCTACAAGTGGGAAGGGAAAAGATGTCTCCATTTAGCTAGTGGCCAGGGCAAAGAGGCGCATCGTCCCTGCCTTTCTGAACGTATACAGTGAATAGTATCTATTTGTGCACATGACTGGAAAAGGTGATCCTGAATTAGATAATTTAGCTGCAGTGCAAGGAGTGCTTTTGCTGTGTTACAGGGAAGCATTTGCTGACATCCAACTTCGCTTGCACAATGCTAAAGCGGTAGGGGTGGGCATCCAGTACAAACGCATAAGAGCTTAGTAACTTCTCTGGCGCATACTGGACAAGGTGGAAGATTTTCATTTCTTTAAGTATTGCAGTAGTTGAGACTGGCAGATCACTCATTCGTCACCCAGTAGTGAAAACGCATTGGGGAGTGTTTTGCTTGAACTTGAACTTTCTCACATGTTTACGGTCTTGCTGTAGACCCTGAGAAGCGAGCTGGTAGTTTGGTTTTTCTTTCAGGGTCATCATCCAGAATATCACCTGGGGGAGGCAAACTGAACTGGTGCTGGCGTGGGATGCTGGGAGCTGTAGTTCAGAAGTATCTGGAGAGTCACAGTTGAGCACCCCTGGGCTGGGGGCGCTTGCTGAAACTAGGCAGGTCTGAATCTGATCATACGTGGAGTTTGGGTATCTCCATGGTTGAGTCACAAATGAAGGAGTGAGATACTCCTGAGAACATAAATATGCCACCAACTTTTGCCCTCCATGCAGGGAGGTGGAAGGGAGAGATGCTGATTGGATAGAGAACATAAGAACATCAGAGGAACCCTGCTGGGTCAGGCCACAGCCCATCTAGTCCAGCATCCAGTTGCACACCGTGGTCCGCCAATTGCCCATGGGCATTTCAAGCAGAGACAAGGGCAAACCTTCTCCTGCCCTCAGATCCCAGCAAATGGCCTTAGAGGCATCCTGCTTGTCCTCCCAGCCTGAGAGATGTACTTAGGCATCCATTCTAGAAGCCATTGATACATCTGTCAGCCATAAATTTGAGGGTTGAATAGGCAGGCCAGCTATTTGACAGCTGTGAAAATCTAAATGATTCAACTTGGTAAGGAGAAAAGCTGTGTTTGTTTTTGTTCATGGGTGGAAGTGGTCCTCCATTTAGGGAGTGCTTGCCCTGTGCTGAGAAGCAAACCTGGCTTCATCCCATTGGTTGACCTGTGGGGGTAACTCTGTCCTTTGTCTTCTAGGTGTTCAGCAACATCTTGAGTACATGTGGTTTGCAGTGTGAAGGGGCTTTGGCCGCACCACAGAAGCTAGAGGATCGAAAAAGATTCACTCCTCGGGACTTACCTTTGCAGGTGGGGCCCCATCCTCTGCTCTCAGACACAGCACTAACCTGGTTATAGAATCCTTGCTCTGCACCTTAAAAATGTGAGCTTCACCTTGCTCCATAGCTTTGTATAGCAGCTTGGTCTTGGCTGCCTCCCTTTTTTTTAATTTTTGTGTGTTTTGGCTTATTTTGTAATGTTTTGTATAACATGCAATTTTTACGATATGTTTTGATTTTTATTTTGGATTGCACATGTTCTGTTTGTTGTAAACTGCCTTGGGCAAATTTTCTTTTGGAAAGGCGGTATACAAATAAAATAAAATATTTGGCAATAGGCTGCCCTGATGGTACTGTACTTTCTGCAGCATCTTCCTGTTGACTTTAGAGTTTTCTTTTTAACCTTCTCTGTGGAGGTGGAGGCTACACAGGTGACAAGGGGAGATGAGAAGGAATTGTGGGTAGAAGTTGATAATGTTGCAAGCAAGCAAGTAGGCCACAAAATGTGTTCTAAAAACATCATTGCATTTTTCTCCTAGGAACTGAAGGATATCATATTGTATCTGTGTGATACTTGTATCACTCTTTGGGCCTTTCTGGATGTCTTTCCTTTGGCTTGCCAGACATTCCAAAAGCATGACTTCTGTTACAGGTATATTTTTAGGCTACCTCAATGTTACATGTCTTGTGCGTGTTTCAGTTTAACCAAAATATTTGTATGTAAGAAAGGATACAGGAGGTATGTCCATGTGAGGAACTATAAATAGATGCAATGGTTTTCTGGGAAAATACTAGGTCCTGCAGAATAACAGCTCAACAGCTGCACCATAATCTCTGTATTTCTAGTCATAAAATGAAGTATTTCCTCTGGGGAGCTAGAGTGATGTTATGAGACCATTGCAGCACCGAGCCTGTCTCACCCAGGATAGGCCAAGTGTGCACATGTGGCGTCTGCCTTGCTCTGTGACATCACCAGTCTTCCACGAGTATAACTGCCTAACTATGGGTGTTTTTCCACGGTCATTTACTACCCATTTTAGCACCCATTAAGGAGCCATTTGGGTGAGAGTCGGATGACCCCATTTCCACCACGGCATCCATTAGGGACACATTTGTTTCCACCACGCTTCAGGAAATCCGGATCATATGGGTACTTTTTGGCCTTTAATCTGGATTTTCTGTAGACCCCATTAATGGGGTCTTCAGCCAGAAAATCCAGATTAAAGGACGCCTGTTTCCACATTAGTTGGGCAATGGGATTTAGAGGAGGCTAGGGGGAGGGGGCACCCTTGGGGGAGGAGCCCCAAAACCTAAGCTTCGAAGTCATTTCGAAGTCACTTCAAAGTCTGAAAAATAGCTCCGGAGCATCTTTGAAGTCTGTGCTGATCTTCGGAGTGAACTCCGAAGTCACTCCGAAGTCACTTCGAAGTTTACTCCGAAGATCACCTCAGACTTCAAAGACGCTCGAGAGCTGTTCTGTACAGACTTTAAAGTGACTTTGAAGTGACTTCAAAGTGACTTTGGAGCCACTTTGGAGATTGCCCCCCTTGTCCCCCCAAACACCTGGGATGACAGGCAGACCCCTCGTGGGTAGATCCAGATTTCCAAATGGGTGCTCCAGTGTTTCCACGGCAGGGAGGCTAGCATCCATTGCTATTGGTTGCTAGACTACCCATGGAAACACATTGGGTACTTCCCTTAATCCGGATCTACTAGATCCAAATTAAGGGAAGTACCCATTCCCTAGATCCGGATCTTCTTAGATCCGGATTAAAGGAGCGCGGTGGAAAAGCACCCTATGTAATCCATATTGAGAACTGTATCTTGTGTAACTGCTCTGCTCCTTAGCAATCATGTAGAGGCTTTATCAGTATTCATACTTAGTAATTAAGCTGTTAACCTGTATTATTTTCAAATACTCATGCATCTATTCAGCATTTATCCATGCATATTATTCAGTGCTTACTCTGCAATCATAAAGCAATAAAACCTTCCTTCTTGGAATTTATTTTATTTATTTATTATTTACATTTCTATCCCGCCCCATACCCGAAGGTCTCTGGGCGGGTAACAGCAGATTAAAATAAAATATACATTAAAAGACATTCAACATTCCTGTCTGCTCCTGTATGTGAATTCCAGGGACCATGTGCTGCCTCTGTGCAACTTGCTGTGTCCGTGCTCTGTTCATTATCAATAAAGTCTCAACAGTTCACCCTCTTCAGATGAATCCCAAAGCCAGAAGTGACGTAGGGTGTTCTAAGCGTTGTGAAACAGGATTTCAAAGTGAATCAGCTGCTCTCAAAATCTTAGAGTTCTAGGAAATGTCGGGCAGAACTGGAACATCTCTGAATCGGGATGTGCACAATTTGACCCCCCCCCCCATTTGCTTCGCATCAACACAAATGGGTCAGAAATTCACATTCATGTGGATGGATCAACTTTGAATGTGCTTGGATACAAATTCGTTTCAGATTCTCTTAGCTTTGGTGACTGGGGCAGCCGCTTTGAATGTCACAAAGCTTCGAACAAAGGCACAAAAGCTTTCACTTCATATCTCTAGCGACATGATTGCACTTACATAGCAAGGGAAAACAATGACCTGTGTAATTCTGTATAGTCATAGTAATAACCGTGTGGATGGGATTTACCCCAGTGTGCTTACATGGGAATGCGAGACAGTGGTTGATCTTGCTCAGAATTGTGCTGTTTGATTGTCAGCTGCTCTTCAAGATCTTAGGAAGACCTAGAGCCTGAAATTTTATTTTTTAAAAAGAGTTCTGGGATTTAATTCTTTGATCTGCCCCCACCTCCAATATCGGAAAGGCTGTTGACAGTATGGCTTCTAATCCATTTGCAGGTTGGCTGGATTTTACGAGCTGCTGATCCCTGAGCTGGAGTCTGCAATTAAGAAGAGATACTCTGAGGACTGCAGGTATGTTTCTTGCTAGGGAGTGTCCTTGTTCTTCTGAAATGAGTGCAATAGAGAAGAAGAAGAGTTGGCTTTTCTACCCCGCTTTTCTCACCCATTTAAGGCGACTCAAAGCGGCTGACAAAGCTTCTGTTCTTCTCCCCACAATAGAACACCCTGTGAGGTAGGTGGGGCTGTGAGAGCTCAGAAGAGAGCTGTGACTAGCCCAGGGTCACCCAGTTGGCTTCATGGAGGAGTGCGGAATCAAACCCGGTATTCCCAGATAAGAGTGTGGCTCCCTAACCACTAGACCAAACTGGCTAGTAGTTCCTCTAAGGAATACTTGTCAGAACTGTAGATTCCTGTCGCCCCTAAAGTTCTTCCACGTTTGTACCCAAGCCCACTCTTAACCTGTCACATTCCTTGCTTTTGTCCAAGGAGCTGAGAGGATTGTTCATGAGGTTGCTTCCTTTTAATTCCCACAGTGACTTTGTAAGGTAGTCTGAGGTGAGGAGAAGAAACAACCAGCTCTCAATTGCCCAGTGAAATTCATAGATGGGAAGGATTTGGACTCACCCCCTTTCTGCACTTACCTGGGTTAGATCCAGATTAGGGGTGTGCATGAATGCAGTTTTTGACATCTGATTCGATTCAGATCGAATATTCAAATGTCCGAATTCATACGAATAGAGAAAGAACGAATGTATTATAATTCAGACCGATGAGAATACATTTGTATCTGTTCGTACGAATATTCGATACATATTTGATGATATGAGTGTCGACAACATCCACACAAATGGGTTTTCTGACTTTCAGTTCGTAACAAATTGAATGTTCGAAAATCCATACTCGTACAAATAGATCCCCTTCAAATGCAGTAGGATTCTATGCGTATGTATTCATACAGATATCTGATATGAATGAATATGTATCCGGTACGTACCCGGTATGTATCCAACACGAAGGCGTACGTGTCTGATATGTATCGGATACGTATCCCGTAACAAATCTGCTCTGAAAGCATCAAATTCGACCTGAATCCACTTTTAATCCACTCTCGATCCATGTCAAAAGCAATCAGGATCCGTTGCAGATGTGACTGGTGCAGCCATTTTCCAGCCTCCCCAGTTTAACGAATCTCCAGAAACATTCATATTCGTACGAATGTCAACATATGAATACATATGTCAAATGCACCTAAGTCAACAAGAAAAGACGAGTGTTAGATAATGCCATGAGTCACAAATGTCTTGATTTAAATTCCCTCTGCCGTGAACTTTTAAATTCTTCTTAAACAAACCACACCTTCCTAGTTGCCTGTCATGGCCTCCTGCCAGCAGTGTGGCAAAAATAATACTAGTCTGCTAGATAATATTACAGCAAGACAATGTATGAATTTATGAATGAATATTTACACCCTTTCCGCATTGGACTTTGGTTCAGGGCAAGTCCTGGCACGAGGGCCTGCCATCCACATGTTATTGCAGACACACCCAATCATGCTTTGCCTGCGCTGGGCAAAGCATGAACCAGGTCAGAGTGCCCAAAATGTTGCCCTAGCCTAGTTGAGTGGTAGAACTCCACATCAAGGTGTAAAACCAATATATCAGACCACGAAGAGCATGCAAACAGTATATCACAGGAGACCCATTTCAGCAATGCTCTAGTAAGTGCTAATGGAAGTGGGTCTGTCCGCAAAAACATCCAAGCAGGAAACTGCAGAGGCTGGAGAACTTTGATGGTGGTTTCTGGAGGCAATGGACATCCAGTGCTAGAAGCCAAATTTAATGTTTTACCAGTGGTAGATTCCTTGTGTGGCTGGCTCAGAAGAAACAAAAATTGTGATCATATTAATTTATGTTCCTCTTCTCCATCCCAGTTTGTTGTCAGATTTGTGGAGGAGGCTGACTCATTCCAGGAGAAAGATGGTAGAAGTTTTCCATATCATTGTAAACCATCTGTGCCTTCAACCCATTTTGGAAAACAGGTACTTACTGGCTTTCAGGGCTGGCAGGTGCCTTTGAAAATGCACCACGTCTGTTGGATTGGTGGAGAGAAGCCATCAAATCATAACTGAAGAATTGTCAAGAGAAGTGATTGCCTTTGAAGCATTTTTTCCACCTCTAAGCAAGCAAATGGGATTTAAATGGGCAAACTGATGCAGAATAGTATATTTACACTTGTACTTGGCCTATCCAGTTCCTGGAAGAGAACTCAGTCCCTAATACCATCAGGATATCACTGGATTTTTTACTGTCAGCAGTGAGGCAGGTCATTGCTCTAGGCTGGAAAATTGCCCAGCAGCATTGGTACAACCCATCTCTGGTTGATAGGGAAGATGGAATACATCTCTGCTCAGAATAGACACATGCCAGGGAGAACTAGGGACATTATTTATTGTACAGTTTGGCAACCATTCCTAAAAAAAGCTCACGAAAACAGAGACTCGTCTATACCTGATTTATGAGCTTTGCATTTTTTTATATTTTAAAAGCAGGCTTCTCTGTTTCACCAGTTCTAAACAGAGTGTTATTTTCTGTTAGTTAGTTAGTTAGTTAGTTAGTTTGTTCGTTCGTTAGTTCGTTAGTTAGTTCGTTAGTTAGTTCGTTAGTTCGTTAGTTAGTTTGTTCGTTCGTTAGTTAGTTAGTTGGTTCGTTCGTTCACATTTTTATCCTGCCCTATACCCAGAGGTCTCCAGGCAGGTAACATATAAAATCAAACATCATTAAAACAATAACAGTATGTACTAAAACAGTACCATCTGCAAGTGGGAAGGAGAAAGTGTATTCCAATATAAGCAAAGGCCGGGGCAAAGAGATGTGTCTTCACTGCCTCCCTAAACATGTACAATGAAGTTGATAGATGTACCTCAAGGGGGAGACTATTCCATAGCCTGGGGGCCATCACTGAGAAGGCCCTCTCCCGGGTGCCCACCCCTTTTGCTACTGAGGGTGGTGGGACAACCAGGAGGGCCTCCCCTCCAGATCTTAACGCACAGGCAGGTTGATATGGGAGTAGAGATTCCTTCAGATATTTGGGTCCCTAGTTACTTACTGCTAGCAACCATGAGATTGTTTTCCTGTTAATTCTTGAATGTTTGGTTTTATATTTTAATTATGATTTTTTTTTTGGAAACCATTCAATTTTAGCAAGTCAGCTGGTGGAGAAAACACAGAATGTGATATCCCATGGTATTAATCCTTGTATTCATTTGATAACCAGAGCCCAGAAAGTTTCAAAGAAGATGTCAGTGGGTTATCAGTGGGTTCTGGTAGTGATGGCTGCACACTGCCTCCATTGCTGAAGGTGGCGTGGTAGGTTTTGAAGACTTAGGGCAGCGGTTCTCAACCTTCCTAATGCCGTGACCCCTTAATGGATTTCCTCATGTTGTGGGGACCCCCAACCATGGGGGCAGAGCAGCTAGGAGGTGGGAGGGAAGGGCGGTGGGAGACTCGTCGCGACCCCTCTGAAAGGGTAGTTCGACCCCCAAAGGGGTCCCGACCCCCAGGTTGAGAACCACTGACTTAGGGCCTTTTCACACTTTGCCTCCTGCCCTAAGGAAGCAAAGTACTGTAATGCTTTGGGGATCTCCACTTACGGACGCCAAGAGCATTTGAAATTTGAAAGCCGTTTGTTTCTTAAATTAACTGCTACCAGGAGGATACAGTGGTACCTCGACATACAAGTGCCCTGACATACAAGTGTTTTGAGATACAAGCCGCCGAGCGAGTGATATTTTGCTTTGAGATGAGAGCAAGATTTGAGATACGAGTATGTAAATACAGTACAGTACATAACAAAAACAACTGAGGTGGTGTTTTGGGAGCTGGAATGGATTAATGGGAAAATTGCTTTGAGATACGAGCGATTTGACATAAGAGCAAGGTTACGGAATGAATTAAACTCGTATGTCAAGGTACCACTGTATTTCCGGGTCTTCTCTGTTTAAAAACAAGTGCTGTTGTTAACCTCTGCTCCCTGCCTTCCCAATAGTTGTAGCTCCATTTTCTAAGGGGTATGGGCTGGTCCAAGAACCCAGTCTAGGACCTCCTGTGCTCAGAACAGTACATGCACCTCTTGCCTGTGGTCTGAGCCTGTGTACGTGTGGCGGTGCTGATGACAGCAATATCCTCTTATTTACAGCTGTGATAATATCCAGCTTTACGTAGAAGAGTTTCTGCAGATCTTCACCTCCGTGCTTCAGGAGAAGAGGTGAGAAGCGTTGCTAAGGTGTCTTGGAAGCTGACCTTTGGCAGTCTCTGTTCTCTGGTTTGAGCTCATTGATGTCCTGCAATGGGAGGGTGCGTTCCTTGTACACGTGAGCCCGTGAGGTTAGAGGGATGGACTCTTCTCTGGCTGTCTCCCTGTTCAATTTTTCACTCCTGCACGAAGCCAGCTGGGTGGCCTTGGGCTGGCCACAGCTGTCTTTCAGAGCTCTCACAGCTGTCTTTTCAGAACCCCACCTCTAGCTCATAGGGTGTCTGGTTGGGGGCGAGATGAACAGAAGGCTTGTCAGCTGCTTTGAGCCCCCTTAAACGGGCGAGAGTAGCAGGGTACAAAAACCAACTCTTCTTCCTTATGGAAAGGTCATCGACATTTCCTGCTTGAAAGTTTAATTTAGAGTCCGTTTGTGGGGAAGTGGAATTGAAGAAATTGGGGAGTCTAGTAGTGGGCCTTTGGTTCCTGCAGTGACTTTTCCCAGTGATGGAAAAAGAAAAGAAACCAAACTCTGAGTAGGCGATCCATTCCCAATCTGGTTCCATTCAGATACAGTGCATTGCTACTTCCATCGGGATGAGCCAATATGGTTTTGCTGACTAGGCCTGATGAACATTTTAGTCCAAATCACCTGATAAGGGAGCTTCAAAAAACTGCAGTCCTATCTCAGACAGAGATGGTATTTGCAGTATTTGGGCTTCCTATGGCCTGGAATGACTCAAAAGATCTGCTGGATGATCTGTGAGTCACTTCCACCCACATGTCCAAGCCCTTAGGGATGAGGCATTGGCAACTAGCACTAAGGTTAATTTAGCTTACTGGACCCAGTGGAACTGTACCCTCTGCCCCATCAGCTGGTTCTCTTTGATCCAGTTCCAGAGCTTTATCCCCTAAGGCTCTCGGCGCTGGAGAGCTTTGATCGGCAAGGTTTCACAACTTGAAGATGCGGGTTCTCGAGTCATTGTGCAGAAGGCACTCCAGCTGAATTCACTGGGGAATCGGGGTGTGCACGAATATTTGAATGCGTTCGAGATTCAATCAACTGTGGCCAATTTTCGACATTTGGATTCGAATAGAATGTCCACAAATTTGAATGTAAAGATTCGAAAGAATTTCAAATTTTGGATCTATTCGTTTGAATCTATTTGGTTGAATTGTTCGTTTGAATTATTTGGGTTCGTACACAGTGTGTACCTGTGGATACGCATCTCTCCTGCATCCGTACGCATTTGTACGGATCCGTACGGGATGAAAACGGGTTGCATATGGGATAACTATGGGATGCGTACGGTTGTGTACAGATGCATATGGGATGCGTAACGATGCGTATGGGCGCATACAAATGTTGTCGACATTTCGTACGTGCAAATTTGAATAGAGAATTCAAACGAATAGATTCGAATTTGCTTAATTCGAATCGAATTTGGTTAAATTCGAATTTTTTAAATTTGAGTCGAATCAAATTTTCAGATATCCGATTCGAATCAAATTGAATCCCAAAAATTGCATTCGTGCACACCCCTGCTAGGGACCTACTTTTTCACAAGAATGGTTATAATCCTGGTATTATTGTCTGCAGGTTTCTTCGTGATTATGATGAGCTCTTTCCGGTAACAGATGATGTGAGCCTCCTTCAGCAAGCGTCCTCCACGCTGTATCCTTTCCCCTCACTTTCTGAGTTCCCCATTGTTTTCTATAAGTGGAGCATCTGGAACCTTCTAATGTTGTTTGGAATGGCTAATGCTTCCGGAGAAACACTTAGACCACTTTACTTTACTCTACTCTTCGATTTATACCCCACCCACACCGCAAGTGGGCTGTGAGTCTTAGGAACTTGGATCAAAGATGTCTTTTGAGAACTTGAGGAGTAGTTTTATCTCAATGATTGAGCATTCACAGACTGCCTCTTCCCAGCATTCCAGGGCTTCTAGTATTTGATATCTGACTTTCTGGTTGGTTATCTTAAAGGTGTTAAGTTTGCGCCTTTTTTCCCCCCTTCAAAACAACTCTGGGTAAAAAAAGTCAAACTTTTCCAGACTTACTGCCGGTCCAGCAGTGATAATAGTCAAGTGGACTGTAAAGGACAAAGCAGTGACAAAAGATTTAGAACTTCAGAACCTAAGAGGATCCCTGCTGGATCAGGCCACCGCCCATCTAATCCAGCATCCCATCACACAGAGGACTACCAATTGCTTAAGAATGTAAGAGGAACCCTGTGGATCAGGCCGCAGCCCATCTAGTCCAGCATCCTGTCCGACACAGTGGCCCATCGATTGCTTAAAATCTAAGAGAAGCCCTGCTGGATCAGGCCGCAGCCCATCTAGTCCAGCATCCTGTCCGACACAGTGGCCCATCAATTGCTTAAAATCTAAGAGAAGCCCTGCTGGATCAGGCCATAGCCCATCTAGTCCAGCATCCTGTCCCACACATTGGCCCATCAGTTGCTTTTAGGGTCTCAAGCAGAAGATGAGGGCAAAACCCTCAACTGCACTTGAATTGCAGAGACATCCTGCCCATCTCCCCAGCCTGGAGGAAGTACTTGGGCATCCATTCCCCTTGTCTGATCTGACTCTCCTACCCATCAGCTTCATAGAAGCACTTTCCCCTGCTCAACCTCCGTGCCTGGAGATAACATTTGTCTGCGAAACGCATGTCTGCAGCTTTGGGTTCTGTAACTGAGAAAAGGCTGGCTATAGATGTTAAGAAAATAAGAAAAAATAATTTGGGTGGTGATATCCGACCTGCAAAGAAGGTGCTGTATCCCTCTGCAGACAGGCACTTGTTTGTCCTGACGTTTGATCTATTGCCTTTTCTGTGGGTGGGTGGGTGGATGGATGGGTGGGTGGGTGGATGGATGGATGGGTGGGTGGGTGGGTGGGTGGGTGGATGGATGGATGGATGGATGGATGGATGGATGGATGGATGGATGGATGGATGGATGCCTAAGTACATCTTTCAGGCTGGGGGGGGGGGGGGAGAGAAGCAGGATGCTTCCGAGGCCATTTGCTGGGATTCGAGAGCAGAAGGTTTGTCCTTGTCTCTGCTTGAGATACCCACGGGCAATTGGTGGGCTACTCTGTGAGACAGGATGCTGGACTAGATGAGCAGTGGTCTGATCCAGCTGGGCTCCTCTTACGTTCCCATCCATCCGTCCATCCGTCAAATCAATGAAATCATCTGGCTGATGCATGGAGGGCCCGGATCTGAGAAATGAAAGCAGAGCTTGGTTACCTGAAGTGGGAGCAGAGACTCGGCAGAACTGTAATCAGGGACGGGGAAGTGTAGATCTTAGGGCAAAGGGCTACACTGGTAAGCAGAACTTGGAGTGGGGAGGAAGAAAGATGTTCTAGATTAGCAGGGAAGCAGAAGCCATTAGCAGTTTCAGTAGGAACAGAAGGGCAGGATCTTTGGGCTAAGCAGAGGAATTCAGCCGCAGAGCCTGGCACCTTTTAGGGCCTGGGTGCCCTCAAGCTTTTCAGGTTTGTTACTCCTGGGAAGTGAGTGGCAGGAGATGGAGACACCAGGAGCATGGAGTGGACATGGAGATGTTGGCAGGGTTTAGCTGAGAAGTAGAACAGTAAAGGAGGTTTGGCAGTGAAGCAGAAGAGCAAACCTGAGGCGGGAGTGGGAAGGCGAGGCCTGCAGCATGCCTTGGCAGGATCGGTGCACGAGGAACTTGGAAACCTGGCTACGGAAGCGAGGAGAAAGCTGGGCAGCTCCCAGGCAGGTTCAGAGGACTTTTCAGGAGTAAACACATTTTTCAGGGCTGAGCCATCAACCAAGCTCATAATTGCATCAGGAGTCTTAATTCCAAGGTAGCTAGTCTGAAATTATGGGGTAGCCAAAAACCCAGGAGAGGGAAACCGAAGTCAGAGGAGCGTCTGAATAATTTGAACAAATAGATCCGAAATTAGACATTTGAATCAAAACTTTAAATTCGAATTCAAGGACATTTGATTCAGATTTGAATGTCAAAATTTGGTCGATTTGATCGGATTTTGAATGCATTCAAATATTTGTGCACATCCCTAATTTAGGAGCCTGAGGAGAGGCTGGAATATGAACTGAGGTGAGAATCTTTCTGGAACAGCCTTGGTGCCCAGGTCTATACATGTTGTAAGTGCCTGTGGGGGCATGCTCTGGCATGGGGTGCCTGTACTTCAAGAAGCCATTTCTTTCCCAGAAACAGTCCCATGTGTACCAGGGCATCCCTCATGCCATATGGTGAAGCCCTATACAGTGCCTGACAAGAGTTCTGTCGCTTATCCATGTTGTTGAAACCAAAGCCTATAACCTGACTTAAAATTCATCCATTGGTATTAAAAATGACTCATATGAAAGCTGAACCCCCCCCCCAATGAGGTTTTTAAAAAGAAAATAAATTTGCTTCACTGCTGAAATATTGATCATTTAATGAACACAGAAAGGTCAGATTTTGGCTAGACAAAAGTTTTGTCGCCCACAAAAAGTAATGTGAAAATCAAACAGATAATTCACTTCAGATACAAAGATATGTTTCATAACATTGGTGAATGAAGTTGTGGTGCTATTAGAGCCATATTTAATATTTTGTGTGACTTCCATGAGCCTGAAGGACTGCATCCATGCGTTTCGGCAATGATTCATACAATTTATTGATGAAGTCATCAGGAATAGTAAAGAATGCAGTTTTACATGCCTCCCAGAGTTCATCAAGATTCTTTGGTTTTGTGTTCCAAGCTTCCTCTTTCATCCTACCCCAAACATGCTCAATGATGTTCATATCTGGTGACTGGGCTGGCCAGTCCTGGAGCACCTTGATCTTCTTTGCCTTGAGAAACTTTGATGTAGAGATGGATGTATGAGATGGAGCGCCATCCTGCTGCAAAATTTGACCCCTTTTATGATTGGGAATGTAAGAGGTAGCTAATACGTCTTGATATTTTAGGCTATTGATATTGCCTTCCACCTTGCAAATGTTTCGCACACCCCTATACCGAATGTAACCCCAGACCATGATCTTTCCACCACCAAACTTAACTGTTTTCTGGGTATATCTTGGATCCATACGGGCTCCAGTAGGTCTCCTGCAGTATTTGCAGCAGCTGTGGTGTAATTCAACTGAAGATTCATCTGAGAAATCCACCTTCTGCCACTTTTCCGGCATCCATCCGTTTAGTAGGCTGTGGGCCTTGGCAAATACCACACGGTTTTTTAATTGCCTTTTGTTTAGTGCTGGCTTCTGGGCACTGATTCGACCATGGAGGCCATTTCGAGACAGAATCCTACAAACTGTTCTAGTTGACACAGGGACTTGAGGTGACCAGGCCTGTTGGAGCTCTGCTGCAGTGGAAGAAGGGCTGGCTTTTGATTTTCGAACCAACAAACGTTCCTCCTGAGCAGTCGTCTTCCGGGGTCTGCCAGACCTGGGCTTGTCAAAAACATCTCCAGTCTCTTCAAATCTTTTTGTAATTCTTTGTACTTGACGCTGAGACACATTAAAGGTGCCAGCCACCTCTGCAGAGGATCTGGTCTTCAGTCTCCTGATAATCAAGGCTTTGGTCGCAGGGTGGATTTTTGGCATGTTGTCAGAGATCAAGTTGCAGTTCAAGTGAAGGTCTGGAGTGCTGGAGTTCTTTTTATACACACCCACTAATTATCTGATCAATTAGTGAGCACAGGTGAGGCTGTAAACTAGGATTAGGTGCATTATATGACAAGGCGACAAAACTTTTGTCTAGCCAAAATCTGACCTTTCTGTGTTCATTAAATGATCAATATTTCAGCAGTGAAGCAAATTTATTTTCTTCTTAAAAACCTCATTTGGGAGGGTTTCAGCTTTCATATGAGTCATTTCTAAAACCAATGGATGAATTTTAAGTCAGGTTATAGGCTTTGGTTTCAACAACATGGATAAGCGACAGAACTTTTGTCAGGCACTATATGTAAAGTACTAGTAAAGCCCTGCAAGCTCCTTCCGCACCTCTTCCTGGCGGATGACGTGCCGGGGGGTGGGGGGCATGTAACTACCGGTGCAGGTGCAATTATGCGCTGCATTGCCAAGTTGCCCTGACAACAGCGCTGCACAGGTGCACTGGCGCCATCACTGGGGCTCTGCAGTGGCACCCATTCGCCCTTACCCGGCACTTTGTTAAGCACTTGGCTAAATTTTGAACGCTTAACGTTGCCCACAAGTGCAGATGCCTAAAGCGTTCTGCCGCCTCGCTTCCCAGTGATGGGAGGCAAAGGGCAAATTTGGTCTTAGCACCATGTTTTCTGCACTCTCGTGTCTGGGGAAAGCCCGCATGAGAGAGCTGCTGCCATCAGATGGGTCTGAGAAGTTGCTGTGTCCACATAGATGCCAGCTATAGTGGTTTCCTGTTCCCATTTCAAGCATTGTCCCTCAAATGATGCCTTTGGAGTGGGAAGCAAAGCTGTACAGCTCCCCTCCCCCTTTTAAAGCTTTTCTCCTTTATTTTTGAGCACTAAGCAGACTTCCACAAACTGATACGTAGGGGGTTCCTGCAATAGAGGTTCAGGATTTTCTTTTTTTGGAGCTACAAAAGACCTTAATGCAGTTGGGTAGAGATGAGACCCGGACAACATACATCCTTCAAGCCGTGGAAGGTGCCTGGGAAGGAATAGACAGGCAGAAGAAATCAGATGGTTCTCCACCCCTGCCTAAAACCATCATTGAAAGTTCAGCTGCAATGACACCCGGCCATGTGGAGGCCTCAGAGGAGCTCAGAGAAGATCACTACGAGGTGAGTACCCTAAAATTAAGACGGGAGCTTTGTCTTGCTTGCCTAGAAGGAGGGTGGAGGAAAATCCAGGCAATGCCAGAGATTCATCTGGGCTTTTATGAGCTTGCTAATGGTGAAGCCCACAGTTAGAGGCAGTTTGGTCTAGTGGTTAGGGAGCCGGACTCTTATCTGGAAATATTGGGTTCAATTCCACCCTCCCCCATGAAGACAGCTGGGTGATCTTGGGCTAGTCACAGCTCTTTTCTGAGCTCTCACAGCCCCACCTACCTCACAGGGTGCCTGTTGTGGGGAGAAGAACAGAAGGTTTGTCAGCCACTTTGAGTCCCCTTAAATGAATGAGAAAAGTGGGGTAGAAAAACCAACTCTTCTTCTTCCTAGACATGACTTTGTAGATGAGGCTGTGGTGAATTTTTAATATTTGTGGGTTTTTTGTTTTGTTTTTAAATGTATTTTTATTGATTTTTTTAAAAAAAGTATTGCCGTTTTTTCATTTACATTACTACAGTTAATAATATATCTAAGCATATTTGAACGATAAGAATAATTTCCTCTTATCCTTCCCCCCCATGGTCCCCATCCCTTTCCCGCTCTGGATAGTCACAAATATTCCTTGAACATTTACGACAACGCACTATTCATTCTAGTAATTTCCTATTTAAAATATTGTGGTGCTTCCTGCTTGTTAACAAATAATTTTTTAAAAATTCCATTTAACATCTATTGATCCCAAAACATTAAATCCCATATAAACTAATTGCAGAGCTTAAAAAAATGTCAAATTGGTACAGTTCTTTAATATATTTATAGCAGTTCGTAAGAGGCCATTTATTTCCATTTGTCCGACCCCAAACTAAGCTGTGACGGGTTTTGATATTTCAGAAGCGGAGCTAATGATGAATTTCATTTTGAGACGGTGTGATAGTCCAGCTAGCTCTGCGTCCTTCATTTCTTCCAGTGCTGTGACCTTCTGGCATAATGCTGTATTTGTCATCTCTAGTGCGCTGGAGCTGCTGTGGCCCCTGTAGCCCAAATGTCTGGTGTGGAACTTGATTCTTTAATCTCCCAAGTGAAGGATCTACTTCCTGACCTTGGAGAAGGTTTCATCCTGGCTTGCTTGGAGGAATATGACTACAATGCGGAGCAAGTGATCAACAATTTCCTGGAGAACAAGTTGGCAGCATCTTTGGAGAAGCTGGATCGAACCATGACCAGGTAGAGTTAGCAGTGGTGACTAGAGATGCACAGAAATGGTTTTATTCTTCTTCTTATTCTTCTTTTTATTCTTATTCTTATTTACATTTCTATCCTGCCCCATTTCCGAAGGTCTCTGGGCAGGTAACAACCTTGCAACAGATTAAAACAAAGTATACATTAAAAGACTTTTAAAAAGGATTCAACAAATATAAAATGATACACAATATGTTTAAGATAATAGTGTCTGTACTGGGGGGAAACAGAGGGTGTTTTTCCACTGTCACTAGAAGTACCCATTAGGAACCCATTAATGGGTACTTTTAGTGACAGTGGGAAAACACCTATAAGCAGCTCAACCAAAGGCCAGGGAAACGAGGTGCGTCTTCACCGCCTTCCTAAATATATATAAGTAAGGGGCATGATGCACCTTGAGGGGGAGGCTATTCCATGGTCTGGGGGCCATCATGGAAAAGGCTCTCTCCCGGGTGCCCACCAACCTCACTATTGAACATGGTGGGACAACCAGGAGGGCCTCACCACTTGATCTTAAGGCACGGGCAGGTTGATACGGAAGAAGGCGTTCCTTTAGATATTTGAGGCCCAAGTCATGTTCGGCCTTATAAGTCAGAGTCAAAACCTTGAATTGGGCTCAGTAGTAAATTGGCAGCCAATGCAACCCTTTTAAAACCGGCGTGATGCGCATCCGGCTAGATCCACTGGGCTAGATGTTCCAGTCAGCACTCTAGCGGCTGTGTTTTGCACTGGCTGCAACTTCCGAACCGTCTTCAAGGGCAGCCCCATGTGGAGTGCGTTACAACAGTCCAATCTAGAGGTTAGCGGAGCATGGATAACTGTGGCCAAGTCAAATTTGCATTCGAATTTGAATCAAATAGAATATCCAAGCGTTTGATTCAAATGTTTAGAATCCTAATGCAGCAAAATCGTATTCGAATAGAATACATTCAGATCTATTTTGTTCAAATGTTAGATTCGAATCTGAAGATACGAATGTCGACAACATTCGTATATGTTATACGTATCTGTACGCATTTCATACGCATCCCATTTTATCCTGCACGCATCCCGTTTTTGTCCAGTATTATCGGCACAAATGCGTGCAGATACGTAGGAGATTTGTACAGATACGTATGTAATAGATATGTATCTGTGCTTTCAAATGTTTTGAGTCATTAGAACGAATGTTTCAGAACATTTACAATTCATTTGAATGTTTAAATTTGAATCTGTAGACGTTCTATTCAAATTTGAATATCCACATTTGATCCAATTTGATCCAATTTCGAATGCTTAGAACATTCACATCCCTAATGACGACCTTCATCATTTTTGCCAGGTGCCTATAGGTAAATAGTCAAATGAGCTGTGGATGCTCTTCTGTTTTCACTACCTCATAGTAGGCTGCTCTTCATACTAGGTGTTCCTGTGGGAACCAGGAAGGTGTTGATGTTCTTTACATTTTTGCGTGGTTGCTTACATTCATAGAATCATAGAGTTGGACGGGAGGGACCTCCCGGGTCATGGAGTCCAATGCTCTGCTAAGTGCAGGATTTCCTAAACAATCCCTGACAGATGTCTGTCCAGCATCTGGTTGAAGACCTCTAGCGAATCCTCTCTTTGGTAGAGACTCACTTAAGTCTTTCACAGGGAGAGCTTATCGGGTGTATATGAAAGTAATCCCAGCAACATTCTGTGGGTGTGAGTCATAGGTAGACCTGTGATCCTAATCTCACTTCCTCAGCAATAAGCACCACTAAGACAGGAAGTACTTCTAAGACCAGTGGAACTGGTCTGAATGGACATGGTAGAATTGTAGCTTTACAGTAACTGGGGATACGTATCAGCTATGTTTTGGATACGTATTGGATACGTATGTGTTCGTACTGGATACGTATCTGATACGTATGCGTTTGTGTCGGATACATATCAGATACGTGTTGGATATGTATCCGTTGGATACGTATATTTGTAAGAGTTCATATGAATGCATTCGTACCGAATAGAATCCAACCACATTCAAAGAGGATCTGTTTTGAAAGAATATGAATTTTCTAACATTCGATTTGTTATAAATCGAACTCCAAACCCCCCATTCATGCACGTCCCTAGTGTATAGCACTTCCAAAAGGGTTTTGGGGAGATTGTTCTAAAAAATTGCCTTTTTGGGCCAGGACGGTAAAGCCAGACCCAACACCTCTCGTCGCTTCACGCCAGAACATCTTCCAGAATGACGAGTTTGATGTTTTCAGCAAGGACTCCGTGGATGTGTCCAGGGTGCATAAAGGCAAAAAGTGAGTAACCTGCATTGGCTGAAGCCGTTTCAGTTGTGCAAGGACCACTTGCACCACCAGGTATGATGGGAGAACAGACTTGGATGGGTTTGCAAGCTCCTCTTCCTCCTCCTCCACCAGTACTTCCCTCCATCTCCTCTCTGACACAAACATTCCTCATTCCTCATGCTGGCTTCCTTCACCTGCATAGTTAACACCTTCCCGGAGCTGCACACATCTGCTCTTCCTTCGTTCACACACTTATGTGAGCCAGTTTGGTCTTGTGGTTAGAGTGCCGTACTCACATAATTGCCAGGTTGGATTCTGCACTCCTCCATGGAGCCAGCTGGGTGACCTTGGGCGAGTCACAGCTCTCTTCTGAGCTCTCACAGCCCCACCCACCTCACAGGTTGTTCTGTTGTGGGGAGAAGAACATATGGTTTGTCAGCTGCTTTGAGTCCCCTTAAATGGGCGAGAAAAGTAGGGTAGAAAAGCCAACTCTTCTTCCTCTTCTTCTTCTTCTTCATGCCCACCTGTAGCAGCCTGGTTCTTGCAAGGGCATTGCATGGTTAATTGTAAGGGCAGGTGCAAACTGTGCTAGAAAAAGGACTGTGTTTAATGGAAAAGCTGAGGTGCTGATATTTGAAGGATCAGCATTGAAGGGTGGAGTTGTGATACAAGCTCTTGGTCTTCCTGAAGTTCTCCCTAAAATGACACTCTGCTGCCTAAGGAAACTGGCTGTTCTGGTTGCACCTGTTCCTCAGATGGTATCTTACATCAGTGCTATGAGAAGAATGCTGTGGGAAGAGCCCGCATGGCAAGCATCTCAGATATTTCTGGGAGCAGAATGTTGCTGGTGTGGTCACATGAAACATGTGTTCCACACTTTGCAGGAGAAAGCAAAAGGGATAAGCTTCTTGATATTTCCTGAGGTTCTTGATTTTGGTGCAAACGTGTTAGGCCTTCAAGATGAACTAGATTGGGTCTTTAGGACTGCATTGCAGCCTTGCTGGGCAGCTCTAATCAGTGCCCTCAGTTGAAGGTGGGACTCACTTTGGTGGCGCTTGGGGAGGAAAATGGGCAGGCGTGTATTCTTCGCCTGTAATCAGTAAGAATCAGTGGACGGGCAGAAAATATTATAAGGCTATAAGGTAGGTATGGAAATCAGTAATCCAACTGGATATTACTGGATTTAGCTCCGGCCTGCATAGGCTAGAAGTCAAAGGCAACCAGGCTGGAGTTCAGTAGCACCAGAAGATCTGGAGATTCCCCAGCCTTCCTGTGTTGCCGGTCAGGTGATCTTAGAAGCATTGACCTCCCAAATTCCAAGGAGACATAACAAGGTCTCCCCCTTTTGGCTTTGCTAGCCTAATTCTGGAGTGTTGGTTTTCATTCTTTTGTCTCAAAATAATCTGAAGAGCCTCTTATTTTGTGGAACTAAGAGCAGCAGGAGAAGGAGGAAGAGGAAGAAGAAAGAGGAGGGGTTGGCTTTTATACCCTACTTTTCTCACCTTTTTAGAGGAAAAGCAGCTGACAAATTGTCTGTTCTCCCCACAACAGACATCCTGTGAGGTCGGTGGGGCTGTGAGAGCTCAGAGAGCTGTGACTAGCCCAAGGTCACCCAGCTGGTTGCATGGAGCTGGTTTGATCGCACTTGTGAGCACTGCTAGTTCTTGAAATGAAGATGCCTGTGGGACCTGCAGAGGTTCCCATTTTGGGAAGCAAGCAAGTCATGGCTTCAAGAATGTGGACTGACCTACAGCAGTGTGAATCCAGTGTGCTTTGGCTGCAGAAAAGACCAAGAACCTGTTTGGATAAGAAGAAGCTGCTGAAAACACAGCTGCCAATATTTCAACATATTTATTCAAATCAGTGGGTGTGACTCCACGTGGAATACTGCATACAGTTTGGATTGCCCCACAGCAAAAAGGATACAGTGGACACAGAAAAGATTCAAAAGGGGACTCCTAAAATTACCAGGGGGTTGGTTGGAGGAGTTACTGCATGAGAAGAATTGGCTTTTCTACCCCACTTTTCTCACCCATTTAAGGGGACCCAAAGCACCTGCAAACCTTCTTAACCTTCCAATGGCCAACAGTAGTGCTTTAGGAAAGGGTTAGAAAACTTATGGAGGGCAGGTGTACCAATGGCTACTAGAATGGATGCCTAGATGCATCCTCCAGGTTGGGGAGACAGGCAGGATGCCTCTTAAAGGTCGTTTGCTGGGATTGGAGAGCAGGTGAAGGTTTTGTCTTCTGCTTGAGATGCCAATAAGCCCTTGGTAGGCCACTGGGTGAGGGAGGATGCTGAACTAGCTGGGTTGTGGCCTGATCCAGCTGGGCTTCTCTTATGTTCTTAACAACATCGTAGCTAAATACTGTGCGATGTTTTGACTTGGTATAAGCCAGCATTCTCTGTTCTTCTGTTGCTTCCTCATGCCAAGCCCATCAGGGGGCGCTGCTCACCTGAAAATTCAGCCGCAAGCCGAGATCAGCACTATGCCACAACTTGCTTCATGGCTTCCTAGGTGCTGCTCAGCTGCTGCAGGACTTTTGCCGACAGCTGTGAAGAAGGCAGCTTAATTTCAAAGCTGTATCTGTATCCAGCCAAGGGTATTTGATGCTTTGGCAATAGTGGCTTTTGCACCTGTACTGTGGTGCTATAGCTGAAGGATTTCCCAGGGCTCAGGTGTCTCTCAGCCCACAAGATGGCTCTGCCTGCCCTGTGAACCATTTGACGTTTCCCCTTTGTGATAGTGTTATTAACATGCTGACATTTCTTGGCGTGACTGGTTGTCATACCCAGCTCTTTGATGCTATGAGAGTTGGTTCCGGCTCCCGTCCAAGGGATGTAGACGTCAGGTTGGGCTTGTGGTTAGAGTGTTGAGCTCTTATCTGGTAATCTCCCAGTTCGATTCCGCACTCCCCCATGAAGCCAGCTGGGTGACCTTGGGCTAGTCACAGCTCTCTTTCTGAGCTCTCACGGCACCACCTACCTCACCGGGTGTCTGTTGCAGAGAGAAGAACAGAAGTTTGTCAACCACTTTGAGTCCCCTTAAGGGTGAGAAAAGCAGGGAAGCCAACCCTTCTCCTCCTCCTTTCCCAGTGTGATAGATGTCTAGACTATGTGCCTGTAACTCCATGTAAATGTCACATGGAATGAATTTTCCCCTATCAAAAAGTGCCTGTTGAAAGAGGTTCAGCATCTCTGTGTTGCTCTGGTTGTTCTTGAGAAGTTGCAGCCATTGGAATCTTCTTATGCTAAAAAAGGCTGATGTTTTAAGGACTGATCTAAAGGGTTTGGGGTTTGGGGTGGGATACTAGTAGGTCATGCCCCCCTCAAACAGCTGTTTAATTGACTCTTTTTCCACATCTGCTTTCAAGATGCAACTCTTTATAAGTTACTTAATAACATTATTAATCAATGACTAGATTAAATTATTTGCTAGGTGGGGAACGCCACCAAGTTTACAGTCACGTTTCAAATATATAAAAATATATAAAAACCACCATAAATTAAAATCATTCTTGAACATAGCATCTCATAATATAAACCACAGTTTAAATTAATCTGGGGAAGGCTGCTGGAAGGATAGGTTTTTATTGCATTCTCATCCACAGTTGAACAATGGGAGGGAAAAGTTAAACGTTTTCTTTGATTTTCTGAAAACTTTTGAACCAAAGAGGATTAGGTTTTGTTGGCGTTGCCATCAGACAGGTGGAACTCCAAGGTTTGGATTTCTCTGTTGGAGCTGGTCAGGACACTAAAGTAGTAAATATCACGCAAAATTGCTCAACTGGTGATTTCAAGGAGCAATCGGTTGCTGGCGACGAGCCCCAAATAAACATGCATTTATGGGTATCAATCTTTGCACCGATCCAGCCAGACTCTTCTTCTCTTTGCAGGAACGACAGAGCGACAACCAAAACCTTACTGAACGACAAACGGGTCGTGGCTGAGCAGAGGCAGCGCTACAACCAGTACTCTGTGATAGTGGAAGAAGTCCCAGTGCAGCCTGGCGCGGGACCTTTCTACCAAGATGACTATGAGGATGAGTATGACGACACCTACGATGGCAACCAGGTGGGAGCGAACGACGCTGATTCTGACGATGAGTTGATCAGTCGGAGGTGAGTTCTGAGCCCTCTGAGAAAGGCACCATCACAGGTAGATTGCAGGACGGGCAAAGTGTGTGTTTATAGGAGCGGCAGGGACAGGTTGGGGATTCGGGGGCCGATGTTTCTCTCCCCTATTCTAACTCAGGTCCCGAGAGCCATCACTGCCTCCTTTCCCTGCAGCTTATTTACTCCTTCTACTTCCATTTTTACCACTCATTCTTTTGGAAAGGGCAGGTCCTTTATATTCAGAAGTGTTTAGTAATGAAAGCAGGGCTGAGGATCCAGCAACTAAGATTACTAAGATTGCTTGAGGGTTGTTGGAGTTACGATCTGATAAAGAAAGCTTCCCAAATGGTCAAAAGCAGACAGTGAAAATTCTAGAATGCAAGGAACTTGTACTTAACTGGACTGGGTTACTTTGCCCTCTGGTAGGACATATGCTGAACACACCTGGCCTTAAGAGCTGGAAGCATGCCTCACTTATGACTTCGGCCCTTTCTTCACTTGCTCGTTAATCTGGATCAAGGAGCTGCTAAAAACACAGAGCCGACCAGCTCTGGATCAGAACTGTGCTAAAGGCTTACTAATCTGGATTACTGGTAGGCCAGATAAACGTGGTCTACATGTGTGCTAGCACTCTTTAGCATACATTTGCTGTTCTGCAGCCCACTCAGTGAGGATTCCCCTGCCTGTGGTTGATCCAGGTCTGGCTAGTATGGATTAACCAAGGTAAGTGCAGAAAGGGCCTTTGCCTGTCACCTTCAGGCACTGTAGTATCAAAGTGCAGATTTTCAAACTCCTGATGTTCTCACACTTTTGTTTTCTATTCTCCTTTCCTCACACCCCACCTGCTAGGCCATTTACTACACCTCAGGTCCTAAGGTCCAAAGAACACGAAGAAGAGGCTGAGGAGGAGGAGGAAGAGGAAACAGAAGTGGATGAAAAGCAGATGGCCGCAAAGGTGAGGCTTGCAGGACGGCAGGAGACCTGGCTCTCAAGGGCCAAGCATCTACTCGTCTCCACAAGGGAGGCGGTTAAACAGGACCCCGGGGGAGGAATATACTGTGGCTTCCATGGAAAGCTGTACTCTGAAAAAGGGAATTTACGAAAACTCTTAGGCCCTTTCTGCACTCAATTTTCTTGTTAATCTGGATCAAGGAGTTGCGAAGAACATGGAAATAGAATGGATCCTGATCAGAAATGTGGTCTACATCCATGCTAGCACTATTTAGCACTAATCTGCTGTTCTAAAACAGTGCAGATGACTCTGCCTAAGGTTGATCTGGATCTAGCTGATCCTGATCTAGCTTAATCCTGATCTAGCTAATATGTATCTAGTTAATACAGATTAACTGAGATAAGTGCAGAAAGGCCCTTAATCTAATGGTGCTTTGGATAGAAAACACCTCCAATATTTACTTATTTACTTATTTATTTATTTATTTATTTATTTATGTGCCGTCTCAGGATGGGTAACAACCTTTAAAACAGCAAATTGCAAACCAATATCTATTAAAAACAATAATATACATTAAAAACGCTTAAAAGATTCAGCATATTTAAAACAACATCCTAAATATTTAAATTATAGTATCTGCCATGCGGGGTAGGGGTGGGGGGAGGGAGTATAATCACATCAGCCAAAGGCCAGGGCAAAGAGGTGCATCTTAACCGCCTTCCTGAATATATACTGAGAAGGGGCGACACATGTCAAGGGGGAGACTATTCCATAGCCTGGGGGCCATTACTGAGAAGGCCCTTTCCCCGTGGGACAACCAGGAGGGCCTCCCCTCCAGATCTCAAGGCATGGGCAGGCCGGTATGGGAGAAGGTGTTCCTTTAGATATGTGGGCCCCAAGTCATTTAGGGTCTTGTAAGTCAGAGTTAACTTAGTATTGGAGGTGGTCCATGGCCATCAAAACTTATAGCTATGGTCACTCTATCTACAGTGCTTTGTTTACATGTGCTATATTTACCTGTCACTTCAAAAACATCTAAAACTTTGAAAAGTATTTTACAGAGAATAAAACAAAAGTCAGACCCTGCCTGACAGTTTTAACAGAAATACTACAAAGGAAGGAAGGAAGGAAGGATGTGGAGGGTTGAGGAAATGCAGGTGCAATTTCTTGATGCAATATAATGCCACAAGTGGAATATTCATACGCTGTTTTTCATTTCCTGATAGGATCATTTTGTGCAGGACCCGGCAGTGCTCCGGGAGAGAGCGGAGGCTAGGCGGATGACCTTCCTTGCAAGGAAAGGGTGAGAGCCAGTTCCTTTCTCACGTGTTTGTGCACCTGTGCTGAGATAGCCACCTATGTGTCTGGGCACCTGTGCTGCAGATAGTCTGCACTGGGACTAATTCTGGATTATATCCCTGAATAGGGGTCTGTCTCCTGCATGCTCGTGCGGACGACAGGAGGACCTGGGTGGAACCTGCTACGGTCTGCCCTGGCCTGTCGATGGCAGGCTTCTATTCTGCGATAAGGATGTGCATGGATGTTCTAAACATTCAAAATTCGATTGAATTCCATCGTGCAGATTCAAATAGAGAATTCAAACAGATTCGAATTTGCTTAATTCAAATTGAATTTGTGTAAATTTGAATTTTAAAGATTTGAATGGAATGGAATTTTCGGATCTTTGATTCAAATCAAATACCCGAAAACTGCATTCGTGCACACCCCTACACCATGTGCTGTGTCACGTGCGCTTTGCAAGAGCAACAGTGTCTCAGTGCACCAGCGCGCTCAGCCACAAACATCGGTGAAGCTTGATCTCTTATTTTGCTCACAAGGTAGAATTCTCATGCGTCTTCTCTCTGTCTTTGGCAGGCACAAGCCGGACAATTCAACAGCTGTTGTGGGCAGTGCCAAAGGGCATGGCCAGAACCGAGAGACAGTGCAGGAGCGCCGGAAGAAAGAAGCCAGCAAAGGGACCCGGGCTAATCATAACCGGCGTGCCATGGCTGATAGGAAACGCAATAAGGGCATGATCCCCTCTTGAAGAATCTGAGCCCAAGGCACCTGCTTCCTCTTTGGACTAGAGGCTCCAAGTGTGGTGCCTTGCCCCCAGGAGACAGAACTCATCTTAAAGATGTTCTCCTTTCTTTGGAGACAGCTGGCGCTTAACAATGGGAATTGCCTCGGAGCTGCAATGGTTTGTGTGTTGTTGTATTTATGTGGAGGATATCACACCTTTAAAGGAGCTGTCAGTGTGTTCGTGTTGGAGCAGTGTGTGCATAAGTAGCTGGTGGTGAAGATGCATATCTGCAAGCATGCATCGTGTACGGGCCTCCTCTCTGCAATGCCATTAACTTCACTGGCTGGGTCTCACCTTTGTGGTGCCACTGACTTTCACTGGTGGTTTGGGCCGCCGCGTTTCCCACATCCCTGAATTTTCAAGAGTTAGCAATTACTTAATGCATTTTTAAACTGCGTGGTAGCTTCCCCTTACTTCAGGTGCTGCTGCTTCTTTGATCTAAAGGAAAATGCAGTTCATACTTGGTTTGGTAGAAAAGGCTATTTGGTTTTTATGGCACTTCCATTTCCCCTTTGTACCTTCCATTGTTGGAGATGTCAGAGTGCCAAAGTCTGGACAGCTGGAGGCATCAGAGGGAGGGAAAGATGTTTTGTGGCCCAAGTGGGGGGGCGGAAGAGGAAAATAGCAATGAAATTGGAGGTGCAATAATTTTGACATGATCCGACCCGTCAGAAACTTGTCCGTTAAACAGAGGTCTGTAAAACCGGAGTTCTCTGCAGACCGACTCTTTCTCTCTTCCCATTCCTCCTCCGCCCTTCTGGGATCAACCAGAGCATGGAAGATTTGCTCCTTCCCTGTGCTCAAGTCCCAGCCTCCCCTTTCTCTGTGCCAGGCTCTTCAAAAACCTCATTTGCTTCCATGTCCAAGTGCCGCGTGATTCTTTGCATTAAGTGTGGATAATGGCTAGTCTGCGGTTTCTTTCGACTGCCCCTTCAATATTCTCTGCTACATCCTCTGAAATCTGCTTTTCCCGTGTTGTTGGACAAATACACAGATGCGCGTACACTGTAGCAGTGATGAAAACTGCCATTATAAGCAGCCACGGCATGATAGCTCGGGGGCACATATCTGATGATGGGCTGGAACAGACTCTGTAATAGTTCTACAAAAGCACTGGGGTGTTGGATGTTTTGCGCCATTAGTTCTCTCAAGGAACATATGCTCTGTGGCAATGAACCTTGCTTAATGCAATCTGTATGTTAAGAGATAACTGATGATCCCAAGGGTCGTTTGAGTTGGCTACAAATTGAACCCGTTATTTTGCGTCTGTGCACATCCCTAATGAAGATGCAACTCACAAATGAACTGCTCAGTTTATGCTTCTGTTTATGCTAAGACTTAGAACTGACTGCGCAAGGACTGCTAACATCACTGTTGTACATGCTCCATTAGGTTATGTAACAGGCTCAAGAAAGGCAGAAATGTACAGAACAACATTTCTACACACACACACACCCGCCCACCGCCCCCCCCCCCCCGGATACAGGTCACAATCATGGCTTGCCCTTGATAACTAAGCAGGTTCAGGTACAACCCACAGCTCAAATGAAGGTGTAAACAGATCATGGAAAGTCAGGGAAAGTGGGTTTTGGGGGGTCTTATCTATGACATAAAAGTTGAAGCAGTGCTGGATGCCTGGATCAACCATGAAATTCTGGATCGGGTCCAAATAAGATTCCGACTGAATCCAAGATACTCGCTGCAGTCCAAAGCACTTAGCATGCCTTTGCACAGCAAACACCAGAAGAACTCGACAAATAGAAACGTCCCCAAATTTATCATTTAGATAACACAGAGAATAATATTCAAAGATCTAGAGAACAAGTTGGAGGAAATTAAATACAGTACCTAAATAGGGGTGAGGGTACTCAAAATCTGACCAAATTTATCCGAACTTAAAGATTTGAATGAATGTCTAATTTTGGATCTATTCATTTGAATTATCTGGACATTTGTATGTGTATGGGTTCGTACATGATGCATACTTGCAAATATGGATCTTTCCTGCATCCGTACGCATTTGTACAGATGCATACGTGATAACTATGGGATGCCTACGGACGTGTATGGATGCATATGGGATGCGTAACAATGTGTACTGGCACGTACGAATGTTGTTGACAAGTGCAAATTCGAATTGAAAAGTTGGTTAAATAAGAATTTTAAAGATTTGAATCAAATTTTCGGATATTCGAATTGAATCCTGAAAATTGCATTCGTGCACTCCTCTGTACCTAAAGCATAGAATGAACACAACTGAGAATGTATTTTGTACATATATAAACTTTATTTCACAACAGGTCCATAGCTTCACGTAGTTTGTTCTTCTTGAGAGAACAGTCTGGCTACAAGTGACACATGACGACTCTCTGCTGCCTTAAAAAATGGAGGTCAGGAAGAGCAGCTTGTAGCGGGAGAGCAAGAAGGTTCTGCAGGAATCCAGCATCTCTGGTTCACTCTTGACTTGTCTCATACTTGTGCTTGATATCCTTCCATTGTTTCTGTTCAACAAAAGACAGCAAGAATTAATTTATCTACCACAAGGGCCTAGTGGTTAGGGAGTCAGACTCTTATCTGACTCATCATACTGGGTTTGACTCCGCCCTCCCCCAGGAAGCCAGCTTGGTGACCATGGGCTAGTCACAGCTCTCTTCTGAGCTCTCACAGCCCCACCTACCTCACAGGGTGTTCTGTTGTGGGGAGAACAGAAGCTTTGTCAGCCGCTTTGACTCCCCTTAAATGGGTGAGAAAAGTGGGATAGAAAAGCCAACTCTTCTATGAGAATGTAGCAACATTGAGCCATTACTGCCTTTGGAACATCTTGGGCAAATGCATTGGTTCCATCCTGTTTCATGCCACATAGCATGGCTTTGTGTGCTACAAGGAAACAGACATCCTTGCCATGCAGAGTGGATCTACCGTATGAAGGATAAACAGTGATGCTACAAGTGTTTTGCCCTTTTCAAGATCAATGCAGTGGTGCTCGGTTTCTACGGCAGAAGAATACAAACCTGTTCTGAGTAAAAGCACCCTATGAAACTTGCCCTAAAGACACATAGAAAAAGAAAAGTTGACCTATATACTCCGCTTTTCTCACCCATTTAAGGGAGTCAAAGCGGCTGACAAACCTTCCGTTCTTCTCCCCACAACAGACACCCGGTGAGGTGGGTGGGGCTGTGAGAGTACGCAAACAGTTGTGACTAGCTCAAGGTCATCCAGCTGGCTTTGTGGAGGACTGTGGAATCAAACCCACTGACTACGAGATATGCATCTGGCCGTCTAACCACAAGGCCAAACTGGCTCACACAGGCAGCAAAAGAAGCTCTTCCAGATTCAGAACTCTTAAGCTTTCAATTCTTGGCACAGAACCTATAACCAGATTTTGCCATAGGGGAAGAGGTGTCAGGGGCTTTGTAACAAAGACAACCTGCAACTTTAGGCCTAGATATAGTATGGCATTAAGATCCAGGAAGGTGTGCCAAGGTCTCATGCAATTCCAAATATACATGGCAGCATCTGACAGAATAACTGCAGTGCTAAGGAATAAAGAATTTGGATGTTTTTGGTTAAAAAAGAAAAAGGAGTAGCATGACAGAGATGCATAAAGTTATGTACTGCGGAGGTAAAACTTGGGGTTATTCAGCCAAATTTAAAGCTGGAAGTTTCCGGGCAGACAAAAATACATAAAAGATGGAGATCATACAATGCATTGCATACAGAATGCATAAAATGCATAGTGTGCATAACTGATAGCTCCTCATCACCAGTCTGTCAACGAGACAATTATTTCTGGATTTCAGGAAAGTCAGGGATAGACAAACTACAGATGGTGTCTCACATCTGGCCCCCGGATGGGTCTTGCATCACTGCATCAAGGAAAAGCGCATACCCCAACTGCCAAAGATTATTCCAGCCTACATCTGCGATCACCAGTACTTAAAGGGATGAGCTGCCACTGCTTGCGATGGAAAATCAGAGAACTGCCTCAGGAAAAATCTGGTAATGGTGGGAGGTTATTCTTCACACAACAGAGTAAAGTTTGTGGCATGCTGGAACAGTTGGTAGTAGGACCGATTGCAGGAGATGTAATCCTGGATGTAACTGTATTGATCTGACTGAGAACACAGATCACAGTGCTATGTATTAACACTTACAAAAGTGGAAAACTGTAAAGTCCAACATGTTAGCATTACAGTTCAAAACTGAGAAGTAAATGAGGGCAAGCTCCATGAAGAAGATGGAGGAGGAGAGTTGGTTTTTCTACCCTGCTTTTCTCACCCCTCAAGGGGACTCAAAGCTGGCAAACCTTCTGTTCTTCTCCCCACAAGGGTCACCCTGTGAGAGCTCTGGAGAGAGCTGTGACTAGCCCAAGGTCACCCAGCTGGCTGCTTCATGGTGAGAGCGGAATCAAACCAGATATTGCCAGATAAGAGACCGCATCCCTAACCACTAGCAATTACGCTCTTCCAGAACTAATGTTACATTTTCTAAATAATTTCCATAAACTCCGAAATGCTGTACATAGTTTACAATGTTTTTAGGATAGGTCACAGTTGTACTGTCACACAACGTATAGCAAATAAACTTTATAACCCAGTGAGAGCAATTATCACAAGATGTGTATATGGTACTGTTGTATTCCCATATGTTATTCAGTATAATTAGTTTTGATTGTTTTGTAATTGTTTATGCATTTAATAATTTTTTAAAAGGTAGTTAAGGGAAAGTTGTGTCACCCCCACCATGAGATACTTGCGCATATACAGTCATTTGAAAGGTAAAAAGGTAAAATAGCATTGAATTTTATCCAAGCACCGGTTGCAAAATGTAGCAGAGACCAATTCAGCCAGAATGGTGTGCGGAGCCAGAGGGGCTACTCCAGCTGCAAAGTTTTGCTCCCCTTCCACTTAACTGTGCAAGGAGCTGCAGCTAGGGTTCTCCTTGAGAGTAAAACCTTGGTGCCCTAACACTCATCCTGTTTTTTAACATGGCACCCACATTCTCCTGCCTTGTCAGCAGAAGCTTCTTTTGGGAGGTTTCTTGCCAGGTTGGTCTAGTGGTTAGGGAGCCGGACTCTTATCTGGGAATACCCACTGTGCTTCCACACTCCTCCATGAAGCCAACTGAGGGACCTTGGGCTAGTTACAGTTCTCTTCTGAGCTCTTCTCAACCCTACCCACCTCACAGGGAGTCTGTGGTGGGTAGAAGAACAGGTTTGTCAGCCGCTTTGAATCCCCTTAAACGGGTGATAAAAGTGCGGCAGAAAAGCCAACTCTTCTTCTTCCTCCACGAAGCCAGCTGGGTGACCTTGGGCTAGTCACAGCTCTCTTCTGAGCTCTCACAGCCCCACCCACCTCACAAGGTGTTCTGTTGTGGGGAGAAGAACAGAAACTTTGTCAGCAGCTTTGAGACCCCTTAAATGGGTGAGAAAAGCGGTGTAGAAAAGCCAGCTCTTCTTTCTTCTTCCTTGGTGAGCGCGCGGAGAACACCGAACGCTTCCTCATCCCATGGTCGGGGCGGGGGGTCACCCCGCGGGAAACGACCACCGGGCAGGCCCGAAGCCGGGGCCTTGAGTAGGGGAGGCCCCCAGCTGACCTTCAGCCACCCGTGCCCGCTTTCTACACCCCCCGACTCCGCCGAGCGCCGCTTACCCCTTTGTTGAGGTGATCGAAAAGGCTGTCCCCGAGCTGGTCGACAGCCCGCTCGAAGATGACGGCTCCGACGAAGACCGTCAGGTAGAAGGTGGACGAGCGGCGGAAGAAAAGGTTGTACACCGTGTTCCCCAGCGCCATTTTCGCTCTGCGGCTAGTCTAAGCGCTCTGAGGGAAACGCGCATGCGTGCCTCTCCCTACGCGGGCACCGAGGGATTTCGGGCCGCGAAGTCTTTTCCCAACGCCGGCGGGCGTGCTTTGACGCCGCCTACCCTTACAGCGGAACTACGCTTCCCAAACCGCCCCGCTTCTCGGTGGCGCAAGGCCTCCTGGGTGCCACAGCCGCCTCCGCCTCCTCGGCTTTCTTTCCTTACCTTCAGAGAACAGCCGAAAGCGGCCGCGGGGCGGTCACGTGATTAAGTCCGTCGCACAGGTGAGCGTGAGGCGGCGTCGCTCCAGCTTCCGGGGGCGGGGCCAGGGACACAGGTGAGCATCATCAGCCTTCGCGTCGCCTCAGGCCGAGCGCCGCCACGGAGGTGCCGCATCCTCTGGAGCGCCTCTGTTTCGGGCTGCTCCTAGAGGCCCGGTGGGTGGGAGGAAAGCGCCACCCAGGCCTCGCCCGTCGCTCTTGCGGCCTCCCGGTTGCCTCTGCCTCGGTGCGTGTCTGACGGAGCGAGCAGGGCTGCTGGCGGCGGCGGTGGACCTGCTGGTGCTGGGCGGGACGTCGACCCTGCCTCGCCCCCGGCCTCAGGGACGCCGCCGTCCGCCAGAGGGGCCGAGGAGGAGGAGGAGGAGGAAGTAGAGCCCCCCTCAGCAGGCCTCGGGCGGTTGGACAGGCGGGCGCCCTGGCCAGCCTCCCTCCCTTCCAAACAGCAGGCAGCCTGGAGGAATATCTTATTTATTCGCATTTGTTGGTTTAGATATTGGCACCCCAGCCTCCCTTCCAAATGGCTGGCTTGAGGGGTATTTATATTTGGCTTTATAGGCACCCTGGCCTTCCTTCCAAATGGCCCCCTTAAAGGATATTTTAAATTAATTAATATTTATTTATGGGCAGCCAGGCCTCCCTTCCAAATGGCACCCTTAAGGGGTGTTTGTTTATGAGCTGCCTGCCTCCCCTTCCAAATGGCAGGCTTGAGGAGTATTTATGTTTATAGGCACCCTTGTGTCTCTTCCGCATGGCAGCCTTAAAGGATATTTTTAATTAATATTTATTTATGGGCAGCCAGGCCTTCCTTCCAAATGGCACCCTTAAAGAATGTTTATTTGCTTGTTTATTTATTTATAAGCTGCCTGGCCTCCCTTCCAAATGGCGGACTGGAGGGGTATTTATTATTTATTTATCTACTGGCACCCTGGCCTCGCTTCCAAATAGTAGCCTCAAGGGATATTTGTTTGGCTTTGTACCATATAAATAAGCATAGTCAGCTTATTGCTGAAAGCACTTTATTCCAAATATAGCGAAATTAAGGTAGCCACATTTAAAAAAATAGGGTTGGCAGTTGATAGCAAAAAGTTAACTTTGTTTCTTTTTAAATATAGCACAAAATTGCACCTGCACTGCCTCTCACACGCTCCCCCACACCTGGAAGGGGTGTGTATGTAGCATGCAGGGTTGTCCAAGCTATGCTGCTAGTATAGATCTGGAGTACTTTTGAATCATCCATGCCCGTATAGTGCAGGGGATGCTCTGACATACATGGTGGTGTGTTTTAAAACTACTCCAGGCCTGTATTAGTGGCTCGGCCGGGATAGCCCGGCATGCTCCATCTGCAAGAGGTGCAGAGGGAGCATGTGACCAGTAGTGCAGGTGTGATTGTGTGCTGTGTTCCCAGTTGCTGTGGCTTTGGTGCCTTTTCTGGGACAAAGCAATCACTGCTGTAATGGCATTGATTCACACTTAGCTGGTGCCTAGTAAAGTGGCCGCTAAGTTCTGAATGCTTTGAGCATCTTTAAGTGTCAACTCCAAGGTATTCCAGAGCTACTCCTTCATTGCATGGGCAGGGGAGGGGGGCTATGTGGGGAAATGCCTGAACTTAGAGTTTTTCGCTGGGATACAGTTTGTGATCTATCTACAGTTGCAAGTTTTCTGCCTATCTGAATAATTCTCTAGTTCTATATTTTTGCTTCCTCTGATCTGTTTTTAGCCTGTTTTTCTGTAGTTTATAGTTTACATGGACTGTAAATAAATCAGTCATTTACAAATTGGAGAGAGGAGACATTGGCTTTTAAAACAAACTTTTTTTTGCTTGGTATGATCAGCCTGTTGGAAGGCCATTCAGCAGGATTTGTTTTTTTTTTTAATTAATAAATTGTATTTGATCTCTTTTTTTTGTTGGAAGGTGTTCGTTGCCACCATCTAAATGGGAAAGCGCTATTTCTGTGACTACTGTGACCGCTCTTTTCAGGACAATCTCCATAACAGGAAGAAGCATTTGAATGGAGTGCAGCACCTTAGGGCCAAGAAGGTCTGGTATGATCTGTATCGAGGTGAGAAACTCATTCACTCTCCTTAAGTGAAGAAACCAACTCTCCTTCTCTGTATTTTAGACTGTTGCAATGTATTGCCATGGTTTTAACCTGCCATAATTGCTCAGGATATAAGATGGTATATAAATCATCAATCAGTATTTTACAAGTGAGCCAGTTTGGTCTAGTGGTTAGGGGGCCAGACTCTTATCTGGGATTACTGGGTTCGATTCCGCCCTCCCCCGTGAATCCAGCTGGGTGACCTTTGGCTAGTCACAGCTCTCTTCTGAGCTCTCACACTCCCACCTACCTCACAGGGTGTGTGTTGTGGGGAGAAGAACAGAAGGTTTGTCAGCCGCTTTGAGTCCCCTTAAATGGGTGAGAAAAGCGGGGTAGAAAATAAACTATTCTTCCTCTTCTTCTTCATGCCCACCAGTAGCAGCATCTACACACTGAAAATAGATGATACTTTTTCCAGTATTGTGCGATAATCATCTTGGCATTGGTTAATAAAGCTTTTATAAGTGCTCGTGTTTGTACAATTAAAATAAGAAAACCGGAGCTGGTGTGAGAGTAATATTTTGCTTTGTAATGATTTGGATGTTCTGTACCTTCTCCCAAAATTCTGCTACTATTGGGCATTCCCACCACATGTGTTTACAGGAACCAATTGAACCACAGCCTCTCCAACATAGAGTTGAAATTTGGTTTAGTCTGAGTGGTGTGAGATTTTGGTGGGCTTTTCTTTTTTTGTAACATTTTTATTAATTATATCAACAATTTGTAACTTAATACATAGATTATACATACAAGATACACTTAACAAATGAACACTATCAACTATTTCAAAACTTAGGTTGTGTTACAGATAACATTAACAAATATGCAGTTCTTGATTTGGCGTTGGCAATAATTTATATGAGATACGTGTATCTTATTTTACACAGACACACACATACACGTAGCATTTCAATCTATTTCAACAAAAAAATTATGGTACTCTCTGATAAAGCCAATTCCTCCAGGTTGTGTGTTAGGAAGTCTAATAGCGGTTTCCATTCCTCTAGATACATATATCGTTCTTTTCTATCTACATATTTACAGTATTGAGAGGTAATAAGCTCATTTATTGCTGCCTTTGGAAGAGCTCTGGTGTCACAGAACCCCCCTTCACTGACCATACTGTTTGTTGTAAACCTGGCTGTGATACGGGGAGGAGCTTCATGTTCCGTCTCTTGTGCTCTTTTGACATTGCCAGATGCTGCAGCCATCCTTCAGGAGGAGCAGAGCAAGAAGCCCTGTCGGAAATTCTTGCAGACAGGTAAGCTTTTCCCTGCAGTGTGTGGCAAGTTAAAATCAATTTTATCCCTGTGGATCTCAGAGAGGAGGCAGATAGCTGCTTTTCCACAGTAGGAATGTGCATGAATGGGTTTTTTTTGCATTTGAATTTGAGTCGAATCGAATGTCAAAACAGGCAATTCGAGTAGAATGTTCAGAATCCAAATGCAACAAAATCCAGTTCAAATCAAATACATTTGAAACTTTTCTTTCGAATGTTAGATTCGAATCTGAAGATACGAATGTCGACAACATTCGTATGTGTTATATGTACCTGTACGCATTGTGTACGCATCCCGTTTTATCCCGTTTTATCCCGTATGCATCCCGTTTTTGTCCCATATTATAAGTGCAAATGTGCACAGGTACGTATGAGAATCGTATGAATGTTTCGAATCATTCGAAATTCAGTTTCATTTGATTGGAACATTTGAAATTCGGTCTGATGTTTAAATTCGAATGTGTAGGCATTCTGTTCAAATTTGGATGTCCACGTTTGGTTGAATTCGATCAAATTTCAGCTGTTTAGAACATTCGTGTACATCCCTATTCTGCAGTCTTTTGGATCAAGAGCTAGCAGAGTGTTTCAGAAGTTGTGTGCATGTGCATACCTGGGTATTTTTGTTCAGAAAATACTGGGTTTTTTGGAGATTTTGCAGAAGAGTTTACTGGCTGAACAGCGTTCCCCGATATATTGTGAGGAGACATGATAGCTGTCTACAAATACCTCAAGGGTTGTCACAAGGCAGAGGGATCAGCCCTGTTCTCACTCTCTCAAGGAAGGACTAGAAACAATGGGGTGAAACTGTAGGGGAAAAGATTTAGTTTAGATGTTAGGAAAAAATTTCTAACAGTAAGAGTGATCAACCAGTGGAACAGGCTGCCACGGGAGGTGGTTGGTTCCCCTTCGATGGAGGTCTTCAAGCAGAGACTGGACAGCCATCTGTCTGAGATGGTTTAGGAGATCCTGCCTTGAGCAGGGGGTTGGACTTGATGACCCAGGAGGTCCCCTCCAACTCTACCATTCTATGATTCTATGATTCTATATCAAAATGGCCATGTGTTCCAGTTAAGGTCATGACAGTTGTAGTTCAGGAAAAGGAGCTTTCCGAATTGTGGCTTAGTGACTCCTTTTTTGCAGTCTAGTAGAAGTGGAAAATTTGGCCCTTTTCAAGCCTAACATAAGTTTGGAATAGGAAGGGGTCTGGGAGGCTCCCCTCCACGTACTAGTGCAGAACTGAGCAAGCTTCAGCCACCATTAGTGTGCTTCATCCATGTTTGATGAAGTTATGGGTCAGAATAGGGCACCAAAATGGCACTCTGTGTCGGCTCCGACAAGGGGAAGTATTTTTTCACCCAGAGGGTCATCGGTTTATGGAATCTGTTGCCAGAAGAGGTGGTAACAGCTACCGGTCTAGATGACTTTAACGTAGGGTTAGACAAATGTATGGACGACAGATGTATTAATGGCTGGGGCATGTGGGGGAGCAGGACGCTTCTAAGGCCATTTGCTGGGATTCGAGAGCAGGAAAAGGTTTGTTCTTGTCTCTGCTTGAGATGCCCATGAGCATTTGGTGGGCCACTGTGTGCGACGGGACCCTGGACTAGATGGGCTGTGGCCTGACCTGATCCAGCAGGGCTCCTCTTAAGTTCTTATGTTCAATCCTGCAGTGGTCTCTCTAAAGTGGACCAGACTTTGTATTCCAGACTATGAAGTACATGCAGAGATCATGCCTCCATAGTCTAGAATGTGATGGAGGACTCTTTTTTTACAGCATACCAGGGAGGCTGGCATGACAACAGAAAGGTTCTAGCCAGAAACTGGGGGCTGGCAATTTTTGTTCCCAGCCTTTGAAGCTGGTGCTTGGGTCTGAGCCACAGTGGATTGTCCAAATGCAGACAGTCCTTGGATTAGGCTTCTGCTAACCTGCCTCCGAGTGGCCTACACTCACTGGCTTGCACAGCCTGGGCCAGAGCAGTCCATGCAGTACAGAAATACCGCTTGCTTGCTTAGTTGCTTTTGTGACTTCCCTGGACACTTTGGCACTTCCTGCTTGATCAACCTGTGTTTGGATTGCTTTGCAGGCCAGTGTGACTTTGGCTCCAACTGTAGATTCTCTCACATGACAGAAACAGATTTGGAGCGGCTGAGTGCGCAAGTACAAGGTAAGTGGACATAAGAACGTAAGAGGAGTCCTGCTGGATTGGACACAGCCCATCCAATCCAGCATCGTGTCTCACACTGATTGCTTTTGGGCATCTCAATCAGAAGACAAAGGTAAAACGTTCACCTGCCCTGGACTCCCTGCAAATGGCCTTTAAATGCATCCAGCCTGCCTCTCCAACCTGGAGATGGTACCTAGGCGTCGGAAAGGAGTTGTACTCATATGCATAGAGTTTGGTAGGTATTAAGAAGCCTGGGAGATATTAAAAAGACTGCCAGGAATACCTACCATTATCTGCATTTAGTCCACCTGTTGACGCCTTACCTGCATCATCAGGATAACTTGGCCACAGTGGTTTTGTTCTGCCAACAGCTGCCTTATTTTCCACCTGCAAAAGTCATGCACATGAAATCAATTGGAGAAAATGGCTTTGTGGACATCCCTGGTTTGCAGTTATCTTTTCTCATATCAAGCAGATTTCCCTGCAGTCGAGAACAGAATCCTTCCTGAATGCACTGGGGAAACATCTGTGGCGTATTTTGGGATGCCAAGATGGGAGGGATGGTGTTTGGGCCTTTCTGGGTATTTGGTGCACGCAAACCTCCATGTGATTTTACTCTCCTGCCAAGCACGTGACCCAAATCTCTGCCCGCAGCTAGCCAGAACAAAAGGGCAAAAGCAGATCTAGCTTGAAGGTCACTGTGGGCAACTGTGTGACTCCAGCAGGGCAGCAGCAGCAGCAGCTGGGAAGGCGGCTCCAGGAGAGAGAGAGATCCAAATTGCCTGGGCTGTTCTGGCCTGCTTGCCGGAGGAACAGCGGTGGGATAATGGCAGGTGAGGTTAATGATGCAGAAGGCTCATGCAACGCTCCTCATTTATGTCCTTACAATCAGAGGAAAGAAGAGCCAAAGAGCAGCAGTGTGCTGGGCCAGTTGTTTTGCTGGGCAACATTGAGGACTGGTTGGAGAAGCGAGCCAAGCGGCTTGGCACGGCCCAGACAAACAGGTATGTGCTCCTTGGGGCTGAGAGACCTCCAGATGGCCTTGGCCTGTCCGCATGATTGGACAAGGAGGGGAGAATGGGGTTGACTTCTCACGCAAATCAGTGGCTCATTAATAGCACGGCATACCTTGCCCAGGATTGTCTGTTCTGAGTGCCGCCCCCTTGTTTCTCCATGTTGCCAGATGCCTGTGTGTGTCTGTGTCTGTGTACACCCACCCACACCCATGTGCACCCCTCCGCGCACACATACACAGGTATGTGTGCAAATGGACAAAGCAATACCAGTGATTGAACGTGCGCCTCAACAGGCCTTATATTCTTGGCTTCCTTCAGACAGCTACAAGACTTTTGAGATAATGCTGTGCTTGAAGGTCTCTTGAGTCCAGCTCTGAAAAATCAGGGGATGCAAATGTGAACATAAGAGGAGCCCTGCAGGATCAGGGCACAGCCCATCTAATCCAGCATCCTGTCTCATACAGTGGCCCACCAATTGCCCATGGGCATCGCAACTAGACAGAAGAAACCTTCTCCTGCTCTCGAATCCTAGCAAATGGCCTTAGAAGCATCCTGCTTGTCCCCGCGGCCTGAAGGATGTACTTAGGCATACATTCTGGTAGCCATTGATACATCTGTCATCCACAAATTGGTCTAACCCTTAAAGCTGTCTAGGCTGGTAGCTGTTACCACTCCTTTTGGCAGCAAATTCCATAGACCAATGACCCTTTGGGTGAGGAAATATTTCCCCTTGTCTGCTCGGACTCTCCTGCCCATCAGCTTGATAGCGTGCCCCCTGGTTCTAGTGCTGTGTGACAGATTTTTTCCATCCACCTTTTCTATACCGTGCATGATTTTATATACTTCAATCAGGTCCCCTCTTAAATGTCGTCTTCCAAGGTTGAAGAGGCCTAGATGTTGCAGTCTGATTTCTTAAGGGTGGTGTGTTCCAGTCCCTTAATCATTCTGGTTTCCCTTTCTGCACCTTTTCTCTTTCCACAATATCCTTTTTGAGGTGTGGTGACCAGAATTGTACACAATATTCCAAATGTGGCCTCACTATAAGATTTATAGAGAGGCAAGATGACACTTGCTGGCTTGTTTTCTATTCCCTTCCTAATTATTCCCAGCACTGAATTAGCACACTGGGCTGACACCTTCATTGAACTGTCCATCAGCACTCCGGGATCCCTTTCCTGGTAGCTCTTCTCATATTGCTGAGCAAACTCTGTTTGTCCATTGTTGTCATTAGATGCGATGGCTGAGAAGTGGAGGCCAGAATATCATTTATCCCAGCCTTAGACTTCTTCCCCTTTTCCTTTAAGCACCTGTCTATCCACTTCTGAAGCTTTTGGACTCCCACCCCTGATTCTCTCTTTTGGGGTGCAGAGGGGGTAGTGCTGGATCCTTTCCTTTTCCCGAAAGGCTTAGCAGATGCTCTGCGAGTGAAGGAAGGTGTCTTGAGCTCACCTGCCTTGCAGGGCAGGATGACACCTGCTGCTCTTACTGCCTGCTGGTGTAACTGACAGGCCTTGGACAGACCCTCCAACCTCCTCCTCTCCACGTGGTTCCTTTGCTTTTCACCCCACGTCTGATAGTGGCATCTGGTCCTCCTAATTGAGTGCTCATAGATAAAAGTCACAGAATCCCCAGGAGGTCTCTGGTGCCTTTTTTTCCTCTTCTCCACACCTCCTTCCCTGTAGCAGACTGTGGGAAGCTTGTTCTACACCAGCTGGTTAAAAGAAAGGGTTCATAGCTCTTCCCTGAATCTTCCTTGTCCTTTCTTCAAACCTGCCCATCCAGTTTGTTCATTGCTTCCCCCTTCTTCTGCTTCTCTCAACCTTTTCCTAGTCCATTGTTCACATCATCTGCCCAAAGTATAAGAGTGCTGGAGAATGGGAAGATCCTTGGAGCTGGTGGTACCCATGGTTGATTTGGTCTATATCTGTGTCAGCGCTGCATGCATTCACTCATAAATCTGTTCTGGCAACTCTGATAGTAATATAAAAGTTACAGCTTGATGTTAGACTGTGTGTTCTTTGCAGATTGCCTTAAATCCGTCCCTTTTGTCTCCAGGCAGAGCTGGAAGACATCTCTACCTATAGAGGTCCAGAATCAGTAAGCTTGGGCCCTTTCTGCAGTGGGTCTTCTTCTGGATTATATCCTGGAATAGAGGCCTGCCATCCAGATGCTAGGACCTTTCTGCATTGGGCCTTATTCTGGATTATATCTCAGAATAGGGACCTGCCATACTCATGCCAATACAGTCTGTAACAGTATCTGATCAGGGCCTGCTGTAGTCTGGACTAACATGTGGATGGCAGGTCCCTATTCTGAGATATATCCCAGAATAAGGCCCAGTGCAGAAAGGACCCTAGTGCGGACTACAGCAATCCCTGAGCAGGGTCTACCATAGTCTGTACCAGCATGTGGATGGCAGGGCTCTGTTTTGGGATATAACCCAAAATAAGGCCCAGTGGAGAAAGATAGATAGACAACAGTGATCTAGATCAGGGGGGCTTAATGGCACCTCTCTAGTTGTTACTGAGCCAGAGAACTTCAGTCTCAAGCATTCTGTACCAGCTTGGAGGGTGCTGGACTGCAGTTCTAATTTAGGAACATTTGGAGGGCTGCTATTGAACATCCCTGGTCTAAATGGATCAGCCCATTTTGCCTGATACCTAGTCAGTTGCTCCTTGTGAAGCCTTTGATGGAACAGCAAGTCCTCTGTTCAGACCTTGTGTTGCTGGCCTTTCTCTGCCGTTTAAAATAAATGATCTTATTCTATTTTATGGGGCAGTTGCAGGGAATTATTGAGGTGAAACCTGTACTTTAAGAAAGGCAGTGTGGATGTGTTCTGTCCTGTTGTATCAAAAGAGTCATTCTTTCAGCATCTTGTTTGCTCCTTTCTGCCAGTACTCTCTCAGAGGAGGAAGAGTCGGTTTTCCAGTATCCACCAGGCTGGCCGTCTGCTCAGGAGCTTCCACCTTCGCTACAGGCCCCGTCTCGTGGAGGTTGGCTGGTCCCACCCAATCTCCAGTGGGGATGATGGCTGATGAAACTTGGGAGATCCGTCCCATAAGATCTTGCCTATGGCACTATGGAGGAAACAAAGGCCTTAGTTTCATTTCCCTTTTCATCGGTTTAGGAATTTGTGCTTTGATAATCCTGGATTTGAATTGCAAAATAAGATCAATGCAGAGCAGGGCATTTTAGTGGAAACAATCAAGTGTTAAAATTTCTAGTTATATGCACAGGCCTATTATGATAATCCAGTCTGGAAGCTACCAGAGCCTGGGTTACTATGGCCGAACTATTATGGCCAAGCTACTATGGCCAAGCGTCCAGAAAGGTCTGTAGATGGTGAGCCAGCTGAAGCTGTAAGTAGGCAGTTGTGGTCACCTGAGCTTCAAGCAATGGAGATGAATCTCAGAAAACACCTAGACTGCATGCCTCCTTCTTCCATCAAGAACAGGGCATCTCCCTACTTCATGGACTCAAAACTATGTGACACAGAGTACCTCCATCTTGTCTGGATTCAGCTTCACTCTATTGGTCCTCTTCCATACCATCACATAAGAGTTAAGCATCACTCCTCGATTGGCTAGAATGGATGGTTCAGGCTGGCTGTGAACCTCTGTTGTATCTCACTTGCCCGCTTACGTTTTGGAGGAATAGAAGCCCATCTGAGACCACCAAGTGGAGCCTATTGTTGTGTTGTTTGGCTCATCCGTGGGTAAGCCCGGGGCTAATGCCTTTGTTCTGGACAAACCTTTTGTACGGTTTACCCGCAGCTGAGGATGAAACTCAAACCCTGGGTCTGCGCTTACGGCATGGACAGCAGCCTGCAGCAGAGTGTGGCAATACCTTTTAAGCCATTGCGTCTCTTCAGACTTCAGCAGTTGTACAGTACTGTGCAAAGGCTTTAGGCAGGTGTGGAAAAATGCTGCAAAGTCTGGAAAGTGATGCTCTGTTCCCCACAGTGTGCTGAACTCAACAGCATCAAATCTGCCTGGGATTCCATGAAGAGGGAGAAGGATATGAGCAAGTCCACACCCACAGAAAGTCTTTAGTGACTTCTTCATGTTTGGAACACCTTCCCTGCCCAGTTCCTTCAAAAACTGTGTGCAAGTGGGCCTAGAAGAACTGATGATGTTTTGAAGGTGAAGGGCGGTCACACCACATACTGGTTTGATTCAGATTTCTCTTTGGTCCTTCTCTTTGCATTTTGTAAACTGATAAAAGCAAACTATTAACACTTTTTATTTTTTCAAGTATTCTTTCTTTGTAGCATCTTTCCCACATCTTTTTTTTACAGTACAGTCGGACCCCTGTATCTGCTTAAGATACGTTGCCTCTCCTACCGCAGTCTCAGTTACCTGAGACTGTGGTTAATCACAAACAGGCCTTCCGGTTCTGGAGTCGTGCAACCACAGAACCTGAAATGCTTTTCTGGCCTCTAGAAGGCCTATTTCAGCCTCCAGAGAGCATTGGAATAGGTGTGCGACCCCACCGGGTGCCTCCCCCCCCCCCCGCCTCCTACGTGCCCCCTTACATTTTGGGGTGCGCTCTGGTGGCATCACATGCCTATATGAAGGCTCTACAGAGGCCGAAATAGCCCTTCTGGAGGCCGAAATAGGTCTTCCAGTTCTGGGTGCTTTTCCCTTATGGTACCTGTGGGGGGTGGGGCTGATCCAGTAACCGTAGTTAACTGAAACCGTGGTTACCGATTCAGTGGATACGGGGGTCCGACTGTACTGTGTATAGCTGCTCTCTTGCTCTGTCATGTCCATATTCTTTGACTTTTCAATTTTTGTATTATTTTTCTACTAGTTGCATTTTAACTTTGTTTTACATGTGTGCTGCCCCAAGCGCTGTGAAGCAGTAGGGTAGAATAGAAACATGAAATAAAATAAAGCCTTCACTTCTTTCAAAACCTGAGACTCCTCTGGATGAGTTCTACAAAAGCAAGCTTTTGCACAACATGGTTTAGCTGTTAGGCAGCTATGTGTGCCTTCCCAGTTACGGGACAGTGTTATATATGACCCTATTTTGTCTGACACCCCCAGCATCCAGGCATGCCGTCGGCTTCTTACAACATAGTTTTGCTTTTACAACCAGGCCTGGTGTGTTGTGACTTTGCTTGTTTAATATGCTCCCTGGGATCTTTCAATAATATGTGATCTGGCGGCTTGTTTATAAATTTATTTATTTATAAAGTACTTCATACCGCCATTTACCATGGTCTTGGGACGCTAGATAGAACAGCACCATAAAACTAACAAACAAGATAAAAGCAATATAAAATACATACCCAGAGCTTCTTGGTACTACTTACTACTTCCCGTGCTGCTGAGTTAAACTGGGAGCTGGGCCATTCCTTGTTTTCCGCCGGTGGTGGCTATAAGTCTAGCATCATGTTGCAAAGGTCCATATGGTATATCCGCATCAGAACATCAGAAGAGCCTTGCTGGAGCCCTCATTCCAGTATTTAAGCTTAATGATTCTTAAGCAAGCTTTCTCTGATCTTTCAAATGGTGTCATTCAGACGAACAATATCCCCCATGCCATGTGACACTGGTAAGCCTGTTATCAGCCTAACACTTAAGCTGATTCACGAGCTTGAAACCCTATCTAAAGACAGCGGACGTTGTCTGCGTTATACATGCGGTGATCATATGCAGGCTAGGCTACTGTAATGCATTCTGAGTGGGGCTGCCCCAGGAGATGGTCTGAAAACTTTGGCTGAAGCAAAACGTTGCTGCTTGTTTTGGAAGCGGGCATGTGACTAAAATCTACAATTTGATTCTGCAGTCAGTCTAACCCTGATCCTAACCCTAACCCAAAATACAGCGACACTTAAAATGGAGTACATAAGAATATGAGCACATAAGAGGAGCCCTGCTGGATCTGGCCACAGCCCCTCTAGTCCAGCATCCCGTCACACACGGTGTCCCACCAATTGCCCATGGGCATCTCAAGCAGAGACAAGGGCAAACTTTCTCCTGCTCTTGAATCTGAGCAAATGGCCTTAGAAGCCTCCTGCTTGTCCCCCCAGCCTGAAAGATGTGCTCAGGCATCCATTCTAGTAGCCATTGATACATCTGTCATCCAGATGGTTGCTGTGAAGACAAAATGGGAAGAATGCTGTGTGCCTCCTGAAGTTCTTCAAATGAGAGATGGGATATATAATTGCCATAAATAACATGAGAGGAGCCCTGCTGGATTGGACCACAGTCCATCTAGTCCAGCATCCCCTCTCACACAGTGGCCCACCAGTTGCCCATGGGCATCTCAAGCAGAGACAAGGGCTCTTGAATCCCAGCAAATGGCCTTAGAGGCATCCTGCTTGGCTCCCCAGCCTGTTTTTATCCTGGATCTTGTGCCCATGGCTGTCAGAAGCAGCCGGTGTCAAGGCTGCAGATCCAAGACCTTGTTTGTTTTGGTTGATGACTGTTGTACTGGGGAGGAAAATGGATTCTCCCCTTCATTCCTGTGCGTGAATGGTTTCAGAAGCTGGGGGTGGAGGGAGAGAGACCGTCCCCCCAGTTCCCAGATGCAAGGTTCAAATGTACGGAACCTTTTGTGTGTGTTTTAAATTTAAAAATGTAGTGTAACTGTTTATAATTCAGACTGAATGAAAAAATTCTAGCATAAAAAATTCCACCCCTGTAAAGCATATTGGGGGGGGGGGGCAAGGGAGAAATTCTTGCCAGTTGATGCGCTCTGAATCAACGAGAGCAGAGCTGTTAAGCAGGTAAAAGCAAAGCCAAAAAGTGAAGAGACTGGCTGTTTCTAAAAAGGGTTATAAAAAATCAATAAAGCAACACGTTTCCCAAGGTACTTCCAGGATGTTTTTGTTTTTATTCTCTCCATTTCTATGCTAATCACTGTTTATCATTTCCTGTAAAGCGACAATGTCCCTGTAGCCAAAATGGATCTGCTGAGAAACAGGTGACAGGTGTCAGAGGCCTGCAGAACTTTGAATAAGCATTTTACCTGAGCTATCCAGACTTCAAGATCTGCTGCAAGAAAGGAAAAGGAATGTAGCAGGTCTCTCCTCTTCCTCCTCTTAACTTAGCCGAATTTGATTGGGAGAGTCGCATTTATCAGTAGAAAGTTGCAGTCCTTTACAGAGGAAAATCAAAAGCCTCGTTTTTGCTCAAGGGCTGGTGTTTAATAGGGGTGTGTGCTTATGCAGTTTTTGGGATGTGAGTCGATTTGAATGTTTACAGTTCAAATTTAACCAAATTCTATTTGAATTAATCAAATTCGAATCTATTTGATCAAATTTTTCATTCGAATTTGCCCTTATGAATGTTGACAACATTCGTGGATGCCCATACGCATCTTCCCTGGGTCTTTACACATCTGTACACATCTGTATGCATCCCAGTTATCCTGTTTTCATCCCATATGGATCCGTACAAATGCGTACGGATGCGGGAAAGGTGCGGATCTTCAAGTACAAAACATGTACAAGCCTGTACATATGTGAATGTCTGAATAGTTTGAATGAATAGATCCAAAATTTGAATCGAATCTTTAAATTTGAATTTAAGGGCATTCGATTCTAACTGGCTCACAAGGGGAGTTTTGCCACTAGCATTAAATACCCATTAAGGACCTGTTAAGGTTTGGTACTGATCAGGAGGACCCCGTTCCCACTTCAGACCCCATTAGGACCCAGTGTGTTCGTGCCTGTCCAAGGGAAATCCAGATTGCTGGGTCCTTCAGGCCTTGAAATCTGATCTTCCCATGGACCCCATTAAAGGGGTCTTCAATCCCATCTTTAGCCTTGAAGACCGGATTAGATGGCGCATGTTTGCACTGGAATCAGGTCAATGGGGTTCAGGGGCAGGCTCTGAGGAAGGCACCCTTGTCGGGGTGTGGGCGCCCTGAAACCCCAATGTTTCGAAGCACTTAGCTATTATCTGAATACGGCTCCAAAGATCGGCACACACTACAAAGCCGTCACCCGGATATCTTCGAAGATGAAATCATCCACGTCACAGGCAATCGGGCACCCTCTTACCACGCGACCGCCACGCAGCCAACGCTCCAGTTACGCAGCTATTTTGCTTAGCTTGGGACAGGCTCTGGAGATTCCCCCCCCCCCCCAGTGCCCATCGACACCACGGAAATGTAGCATGAGTGATGTACACAGCAGCCAATTGCTCCGCATTGCCTTTGCATCTTCCGCTTTGGGACAGATGGGCACTCAACATGGGTGCTCCAGCGTACCCACTGCAAGCATGACTAGCACCCATTGCTATTGAGTGCTACACTGCCCATGGAGATGCATCGGGTACTTGCCGGAATCTGGATCTTCGAGATCCAGATTTGTTGAAGGATCCATTTCTTAGATCCGGATTAAGGGAGGTAAGTGGAAACCCCCCCCCCCCAGAAGAGAGTTGTGATTAGCCCAAGAAGTTATTAAAGTTAGAGGACTTCTGTCCTCATTGGTCTCATGGAAACCTTAGTTCCTCTTTTCCTTGCTGGGCTTTTCTAAGGTTAATGCTGGATCCTTCAGAAAACAAACTGGTTATCTAGTTTAAAGTATATCCTATATATTTCATTTGTACATTTTGAATGAATGGATATTTCTAAGGTGGCTTTAAGGACAGGCTCACAAGGAGATAATGGCAGTAGTCTAGCCTGGATCCAGTTGTTGTTTTCAGTGGTGCATTTGTTACAGTGGCAGAAAATCTAACCTTTTGTTTGGCCCTGAAATCTATCTTGGAGGGGGGAAAAAAGACTAAAGCCATCATGGGACTCCTGACAAATGGCATCGCAGAAGTGAAGGAGATCTCTTACACTTAAAATTTGTCTGACCACAGAAGGTCTGTCATGATGGAGAAGAGGCTGCAGGTTTTTATTTGCACCCCAAACAACTGTAACATATGCCCGTGACCTGTGCCTATAGAATAGAAAACACAGGCAGAGAGAAAGCTTTAAGGGGGACCTTTGGCTCTCATCAAACTCTCGAGCCATTTAGCTGTGAGCACTGGCTCAGTGCTACCTGTAGAAAGCCATAAATTACTGGCTTTTTATAGCCTTGTATTTTTTATGGTGGCTGCTGAGTAGGAAACAGTAATGATACGATGCATCATTGATGTGCCAGCTGTTATGGGTGAACTTGCTAAAAAGCCCTGCAGGATAGGAGCCGGTGGATTGGCTGAGGAAAGCTGGAGGAGCGTCAGTCCTGGGTGGGCATTAATAATTGTGTCGGCCTTTAATCAGAAAGTGCCTGGACGAGGGGGCAGAGGTCAGGTTGTGCTTGCTGGTGGCCAGAAACAGCTTGCTGGGTTGTCACCTTGGGCTGGGTTTTCAGATTGCCCACAGCTGTTTGCATCCATTAAAAGCTAGTTAAGATGCATTACCCACTTCCACCCCCCCATACTGTAATTCAGCTTCTCTGAACTGACGGTGGTACCATTGTGATGGGGCTGTGGATGAAAAGGGAGCCCTAATGGAGCAGATAGTCTTAAGGAAGCTTTTCTGCTAGGAAGTAATCACCAGCTCAGTCCGTCTTCACAATGAACTCCATTGATTATTTGCTCATCATGGGGCTGCCACACATTGAAGATTGCCCAACTAACCCCATTGAAAACCATGGCAATTTGCGGAAGGAATAATGATGAAAGATGATTAAGCAGAAGATGAACCTCCAAAGTTAGCATCCTCCCCACTGTGTGATCAGAAAGATGGAGCCTTTCAGCCATTCTGCCATCGGGATACCATTCCAGAAACAGTATGCCTGATTCTTTCATCGCTTGCTATTTATTTAAATGTATACACCACTCTGCCTTGTGGCACGCAGGGTGGTTGGCAGATAAAAACTGAAATCACAGTTAGATAACAATTAAAATATTAATTATTTAGAGGGCTATTAAAATAGTAAAAATCATTTGCAAGATGCTTGGTAATGAATTCAGCACCATGGAAAGCTCCTGGTTACAGTCGTTATTCCCCAGCAGTAGATCATGCATTGCTAGAGCCCTGGAAGGGGCAGAGGGGTTGTGATTGGAAGCCTCCCTTTGTCTTGCATTGACCACATCTTGATTGAACTCTCTAGAGAGATTGAAGGGAGGCTTCTGTTCAGAGTTCTGCTCTGTCTCTCACTGTCCTTGCTGAAGCTCTCCAAATGTACAGATGAATACTCAGCAAATTACATTGGAACTGGGCATGAATTTAGATTTTATGGATTTCTTTGGATTCAGAAAGTAAAAATCTGCATGCATGGGGAAGAAGAAGAAGAAGAAGAAGAGTTGGCTTTTCTACTCCTCTTTTCTCACCCATTCAAGGAAACTCAAAGTGGCTGACAAAGCTTCTGTTCTTCTCCCCACAACAGAACACCCTGTGAGGTAGGTGGGGCTGTGAGAGCTCAGAAGAGAGCTGTGACTAGCCCAAGGTCACCCAGCTGGCTTCATGGGGGAGGGCGGAATTGAGCCCATGTATTCCCAGATAAGTCCGGCTCCGTAATCACTAGACCAAACTGGCTCTTGCTTCTTGGCTTCTTGCTGTGGGCATGCGCGGGTGCATGTGCTTGCTGCTGCTGCCCACTCTAGACACGACACCTGCAGCATGTTCCCTTTTTGAAGCATCTTCAACCCGGACAGCATCTGTGGGGCATTAATTCAGAGTCTACAAAAACAACCCTAACACAGACATGCCCTGCCCAGCACAATGTGTGATAAATGGTTCCAAACAGCAGCTTTTGGAAAAGTCCCTCCCTCTGGTGACTTTTGGAGTCATTTACTATGTTGATAGGCGCTTAAGCCTCCTGAAAGGCTGGAGGGGAAGGGAGGTAGAGCCATATAATCTGGATCTAAGAAGATCTGGATCTAAGGAATGGGTACTTCCCTTAATCCGGATCAAGTAGATCAGGATTAAGGGAAGCACCCGATGTGTTTCCACGGGTGGACGGCAAAGCAAATCTGACACACTTTGAAAGCAGCCTCCTAGCATCCCCATTGATCAGCCGGAGCGCAGCAAGCAGTGGTAGTAGAAGATGACTCTTCTTGAAGTCCTCTGGCAAGAAATCTTGCCGGGACCCCAAAGATGGAAGAAGTGTGTCATCTTTGGCTTGAAATGCTGAGTCACTGTCTCCTGCTCTGGAAGATCTCATCTCAGGCCCTATCTGCGCATTATAAATGGTACCATTGCAGGCAGGCTTAACTGCAGGTCATGGAAATGATTTTATTTATTTTTATCTAGTGTATGACAAATGCACATTGTGACACATTAATAAAACAGCTAAACACAAGATAGAAAACAGGCCAGGTCTGGAAAGATCCTGTGGTAAAATCAGAAATGTATATCTAAATCACAGACATAGTCTGTTGCACCTTTTGTCACTGTCAGGAAATCAGAAAACTTCCCTCTATATGCTCAATTTGGCATTCTCTCAATTGGCTGGATTGTTTGTCTTTCCACTCTGCAGTCGCATATGGGGGATGGAGTTATTCGCCGCTTATAAAGGCAATCCAGGTGTATCAATGGCTATGAAGACTGATGGCCATTGGCAGAGAGAGCAGGCGAGAAGGTTTTGCCTTTTGCTTCTGCTTGAGATCCTTAGAAGCACTTGGTGGGCCACCGTGTGAGACATGATGCTCAATTAGATTGGTTGTGGACTGCTCCAGCAGGGCTTGTCTTATGTTCTTTTGATACCTCTAAAGGGTACCTGCAAGGAGTTGAGATCAGGTGAAGGCTTTGCCTTTGTCTTCTGCCTGAGATGCCCAGAAGTAATTAGTGGGTCACTGTGTGAGATGGGATGCTGGACTAGATGGGACTGTGGCCTGATCCAGCAAGGCTCCTTTTATGTTCTTCTGAAGAATGGATGCCTGAACACTCCAGGTTGGAGATGTTCTGATCCAGCAAGGCTCCTTTTATGTTCTTCTCAGGAATGGATGCCTGAACACTCCAGGATGGAGATACAGGCAGGATGCCTCTAAAGGCCGTATGAAAGCAAAGAGCAAGTGAAGCTATTTGTCTTCTGCTTGAGAATTCCCAGAATGCTTCACTGCTGGGGAATTCTTATTAAAGCATGTCCACTAGATGCTTGCCCAGCCTCTGCCTGAGTTTGAATTTCCGCGGCCCCTCCAGACTAGTGGAATAAATCCACAGTTGTAGGGAAAATCTGCAGCTTACCTGCTGTGAAATGCCGTCCCAACTTCTGGATGATAGCAGCCTCCCTATAGCTTCCTCATCAGAAGCTGTGAAAGTTTGCGTTGCCACGCGCATCACATGAGATGAGGCAGCTAATCGGGATTGAGCTGCCCTCCCAGCTCTCGTTGGCTGTTCTTACCATCCGGTCAGGACTGGTGGGGAGATTTGAATTTTCTTAATGCCGTACAGAGAACGCTGTTATATTAGCCTTAAGTAAATTCCCAGTAACGTCGCTATAATGCGACACTATATGAAGTATGGACCATCATGTGTGACAGCTTGATCTTGGCTGCACATTCTGATGCTCAGTATTAAGAAGTCTGGACACACCTACCGTATTTGTTTATTTCAGGAAAATGCAGGATTTTGTACACAGCATCCTATAACATCATCAAAGTAAGTGAGTACGTTTTGTCTCATCTCTTTTATGAGAGGCACCTTCTTAATTAGACGGTATCTTTGGAGAGATGGCAAGTCTAGAAATGAAATATGCACAGAAAACATGCAGTGATATCAGTACTTCAGGATGTGCTAATGACTCTTGAAGCTTATTTTATTTGTATTTATGATTTTAATCTGTTTGCCATTAAAAATGCATAATTTGGAGGATCGTCTATTAGGCATTTGTGGGAATCTCCTGCCTAGAGAACCTATAAACTTGATGTTCCGTAAACAAGCCATTATTTTCAGTAGTAACTTGTTTCCCTTTTCTGTTTGGGAATTGTGACCAAATGTGAAGTTCTTCCAAGGTCAGATAAGATGTCCTCTGGTCTTGGTATGCACTGCAGAAATTGCATTGGTCATACTAGTCCACGTCTTCTTCCATCTGTAGCCCATATCCCAAACATTAAAGTGTATTAAGTGAAATCCAAGCTCGTTGACCCCTAGAGGATTTTTAATGTCTTTAAAGTTTAGCTTTAATGGACTTTGCTACTGTGGTGAAATTATTTGCTATGTTACAGCTGCACAACACAGATTTCTTTCCCCCCTCTAGAGACATTCAGTAGGTTGAAATCATGACTTGATCTGCTTTAAGGGCTTACAGAAAATAGAAGGCAGGTTAATAGTTCAGCACCATGGAAAGCTCCAAGGAATATACGTTGTACAGTGCTAGAGTTCTGTATAGCTTCACTTCCTAGTTGCCTTTTTCAGTTTCTACTCCTTTCCTGAAGAGTAGAAGGCGTTAAGGGAGAAGAAACTGGAAGTAAATTAAGATGTATTTGCTCATACTATTACAGAATGCCCGAGTCCTGAAATAGCTCAGTTTGTCTCCCTGAATAGGGTAGATACTAGCAAATATATGTTCGTATGCATTTCATGTTTTTACAGTCCAGAAGTAGAATGAAAACACTAAGACATCTGTGCTCAAATGAAAATCTTAAAAGCTAAAACAAAGCATGCACACACACACACCACTGGCAGACCTTCCTCTTTGGGCCTAATTGAGCCTAATCACAGCCTTGGGATGGATGCTACTGTGTCCGCATGTCAGCCCTGTTTAGCACCTATTGCAATCGGGTGCTATACAGCCTGTGCGAACACACGGGGTCCTCACCATCATGCGGATCTACAAGGACCAGATTAAATGAGGACCAGATATCAAAGACTCTTTTCACTTAAGCTGCTTTAAATCTTGGCTCCCAGCTGTGGCCCCCATGTGCTGTCCTGGCAACCTGCATGAAGATCTGATCCCACTGGATGTCCTGATGTGATTTTCTGTCTCAGAAAGATCTCTACCGATTTTCTGGTTTCTTTTACAAAGTTGAGACATGCTCTCCACCTCGTGCCCCCTAACTAGTCCATCACCCCTTGGATGCCAGCCAGAGGGGAGAAGCAAGAGGCTCCATTTTAACCCAGCAGCCATTTTGCGATCTCAGAATTCCAGATGTACCTGTAACCTGCCAAGTGGAGTATTTCTGCTCTGAACAAATGATTCATATTAAGCAGATAGGGAGCGTACACTAGGGGTTTGCACAAGTGCAATTTTTGGGATTTGATTCGAATCGAATATCTGAAAATTCAATTCGAATCTTTAAAATTCAAATTTAACCAAATTCAATTCGAACTAAGCAAATTTGAAACTATTCGTTTGAATTTTCTATTCAATTTGCACTTATGAATGTTGACAACATTTGTAGGTGCCTGTATGCATCGTTACGCGTCTGTACGCGTCCGTGTGTGTCCGTGTGCGTCCCGTAGTTATCCCATATGCAACCCATGACCCCGTACACTTGCGAATGTCTGGATAATTTGAACAAATAGATCCAAAATTTGAAATTCATTTGAATCTTTAAATTTGAATTTATGGACATTCAATTTGAATTCAGATGTCGAAATTTGGATGAATTTGATTGAATTTTGAATACCTTTGAATATTTGTACCTTTGTACCTCTAGCGTACACCATGGGTGTTTTTCCACTGTCACTAGAAGTACCCATTAGGTACCCATTAATGGGTACTTAATGGGTACTTCTAGTGACAGTGGAAAAACACCCCATGTTACAGTAAGTTAGGAATACTCATGGTCCATTGTTAAATGTAAACACAAAGAGAAGCACTGTGGGCATATATACTGTATATGCATAAGAATATTGTGTATTTTTTAAAATGTTGTATCATTGTGACTTGCCCTGGGACTTTTTTAGGATACAAATCATTAAATAAATAAAATAAATAAACATTCATACACACTTCAAGGGATGCAAGTCTCTTCACACTCCACGTATGACTTGTCTATCACATTGACAGGCCTTCTAGAGCAGAGAAGCAACTGTTAACAATTATTACTGTCACTATGTGAAATTATGGTTAATAATGCACAGCAGGCTGAATTGTTTAATACACTTTAAAAAAATAACAACCCAGAGACTTGTATTTAGAAACAAGCTGTATGATTTATTCTTTTTGTTATAAATGACGGTGAACAATTCCCTCCGACAAAATGTAAGAATGGAACATATTTGCTCTGTCAGGAACATTCGAAGCACAACTAAGATTGTGTTTGTTTGTTTTTTAAATAAAAATAAAATCCCTCTGCCTTACATTCTGCATGAACCTTAGGAGCTCGAACAGGGTTTCAAAATACTCCAACATCTCGATGAAATAGTTTTTGTAAAGTTTACAACGACAGCTTAGCTAAGGAGTAGCTACTCAGGTGCCTTCCAGAAGTTTCTGTATTATATTTCCCATCAGCCCTTGCAGTGGTAGCTAGGGCTGACGGGAGCTGTTGTCCAACGTTACCTGGCGGGCACAGTGTTTACTTCAGCTTTAGTACTCTTTCTGTTTGAGAGATAATGACATAGTGGAGGGAGAACGAAGAATGGGCATTGCTGGAAACCACTGGAAATCCATAAACACTGAGCCTGGTGAGAAGTCCAGTGTAGTCTGGACCAGCGATAACCAATTTCTGGATTCTTGGAAAGGTGTGGAGATTAGCACTCTGATCTCCAGACATGAGATTGCGGAGTACTTTTTAAGTTTGATGTACCGCTGGAGGTCAAACTGTATAAAAAGTTGGCACAACTGAGCAGTAAGGGCTTCCCAGCTAGGATGGCACACTGGAAATCCATAAACCACTGAGCCTGGTGAGAAGTCCAGTGAGAAGACTACACTGGACTTCTCACCAGGTTCAGTGTTTATGGATTTCCAGTGGTTTCCAGCGGTTCACCAGTGCTTTCACTGGTAGGGAAAACTCATGATTGACAATTGGTCAAGCTCCCAGGGGTCAAATAGACTGAGGAGCTGCCAGTGATGGCTGCTGGAGCATCTCCAGGAGAACATTGATGGAGCTATGAGGGGAAGGACTTCTATTGGAAACTTGCCTTCGGTCTCCCCGACCCATAATTGCAGTTGCAGACTGAGAAGGAGAATCAGAGAGATCAAAAGTAATGTTCCAACAGAAACATCAACCCTTCGCCCACCACCCCTGGCAGTTCTGCTCTGAGGGTTACCGCTGGAGGCCGGGTCATTTCAGGGTAACTTTGGTGACATTCATTTGTCGACCCCAGGCCAAGTGGACCTAGAAGGTTCATGTTTGAGTCTTATACAGCTGTACTCCCCAGTACCAGCAACTCTCGTTTATAGGAGGACATGGTTTTTTCACAGATGCATCTGAGGAAAAGCCTGCTGGTAATATGTGTGGACATGGAATGGGGTATGGATCAAAAGCTACATCCCAGAAGACAATAACTTAGAAGCAAGCCCAAGAATTATTCTTGAGGAGCACTTCATCTGGCAGCCACAAAGACGCCCTTTAGCCATGGCTGCAAGGAAGTGAGGGCGGCATTTTGCTGCCTGGAGTTCTCTGAACAGGGAATGTTGGGTAGATGGTTCTCAGCTTCCATTTTCCTTGTGTGTAAAGTGAGAGAATGGAGAGTTGTGTAAACTCTTGTTGCAGTTTTGCATCTGTGGTGAACATGTGGAGAAGGACGTTATTATCCTTTCAGCACTGCGGTTCTCCAAATTTTGCGCTACAGTTCTCATCTCAGAAGGTGCATGCATTGAGAGACCGACTATCTGCTATGCCCCTTCACAGATGCTTGGCGTTGCTGTTGATGGCCAGGTGTTCGGGCAGATTTTAAAAGAACCCACTGAAGCAGGAGATGACGCGGTATTGTGAGTGGATGCGCATGGAATTTAGAACTGAACATGGGCCTGTTCCTCCGTTCCTACATAAAGGTTCCTTCCAGGAATCTGTGGCACAGGATTAAGTAAGCGTGCACTCAATGTCTCTCTTTACTCTTTTAGTAAGCAAAGTAAGAGCCAAGGGGAAGGACAAAGGAGGACTGAGACCACAGCACGCAAAGGCCACATATAGGTGCCCCCCCCTCGCCTCGAGCTGGCAGGTAGGAGACCAGCCATGGGCCAACTGAGTAGGGCTGTGCACGAATATTCGAAACATTTGACATTCGATCGAATTTGTTCAAATTTGGACATTCGAATTTGAATCGAATGTCTACAAATTCGAATTTAAACATTCAAATGAATTTTGAATTTTTGAATCATTCAGATGAATTATTTGGACATTTGTATGTGTACGGATATGTACACGATGCATACTTGCCTGCATCCTTACACCTTTGTATGGATCCGTACGGGATGCGTACGGGAAGCGCCTGCAACGCATAACAATACATACAGGTGTGTACGCATGATGTCAGCATTCATAAGTGCAAATCTGAACTGAAAATTCAAATGAATAGATTCAAATTTCCCTAATGTGAATCGAATTTGCTTGATATTTGAATTTTAAGGATTTGAATCGAACTGAATTTTCAGATATTCGATTCAAATCGAATCGAATCCTGAAAATTGTATTTGTGCACACCCCTACAACTGAGTCTCAACAACATGAGTGGCAACAAGGGGAACGCTGCTATCAGCACAATCTGAGCTCACAACGAGGAGGATTCCACACAGACTCACTGCAGAGGACAAAGAAGGGGGCCAGAAATCAACCATTTTTGCTCCTAGGTCGAATCCTTGTCCATTGAGTCACCTTCTTCCTCTTCCAACTCCACTAGGGAGAGCAACCTCGGAGTACTTTACTAGCTGGTTGCTCTTGCTGTGGGCTGTAGGTACAGGGGCTGGATGGGCCTGAAAAAATCTGGGTGTGCCAGAATCCTACATTGGTAGAATTTGGCCAGGGGAGGATTCTTGTGAAACTTGTTTCCAGTACGTGGATTTGCTATTTCCTAGCAGAATTTGGAAAATGTGCATTTTTTTCCGTTATGAATCTCATGACCCATTGCTTACTAGGGATGTGCCCGAATGTTTGTGAAATTAGTTATTCGTACAAATTTGGACGTTCGTACACGAATTGAGTGTTACAACATTCGTATGAGGATGAACGTTTCTGGACATTCCTGCGGATAGTTCAGAAATGCATAAAACTGGGGAGGTGGGAAAACGGCTGAGCCAGTCACATCTGCAACGGATCCAAAGTGGATTCAGGGCGGATTCCACACTTTCAGAGCAGGTTTGTTACAGGTTACGTATCGGATATGTACTCCTTTATATCAGATATTCATACAAATTTGCACGAATACATTTGTATTGAATAGAATCCTACCACATTTGAAGGGGATCTATTCAAATGAGGACAGATTTTCTAACATTTAATTTGTTACGAATGAAATGCCAAAAAGCCCATCCATGCACATCTGTAGTGCTTACAGTGTTCAAAAAAAAAAAAAAAAATCACAGTACAAATAGTCTAAAAACCCTGGCTTGCTTTTGTTTTTCTAATGTTCTTATTTGATTTTTTTTTTAAAAAATCTTTTAAACTATCAAAACTCAAAATACCCTTTATTGGGTCTGACCAATAAGCTACATTCAGAAAAGACTTTGGAAAATTCTGGCTGTCACCATGCGGGGGCACCTTTGCCTTCTAGAATAAACAGGAGACAATCCTGTTTGGATAGGAATTTCCAGGCCAGAAAGAATATTTAAGGGAAATCCCCAGCAAAGGGAAGTGTGTGTCTTTATTGTCTGGCAGACTTTTTCTCATATATGCACAAGTGAAGATCGACTGAAGGAGGTTAAAAGGGAAGATGTGACCACAACCTTTCTTTCAGTTTGGAGAACTGCACCGCAAAATTTAAAGATTGTGCAAAAGAAAGGCAGAAAGTTTTGGCTGTGTTGTAGATTCAGGACACTGAAGTAGATAGACTTGCAATAGAAGGTTCATATCCAAATATACACTGGAGACCTTTCTTCCTGCTCTTGTTCCCTAGAGAACATCACCAGATCCACCAGCATTCCTTTCAGGTGACCACCTTGTAAAAATGAAACCAAAGTGTAGAAGGCTGCTGACTGAAGACACATGACTTGCTTAGCATTTCTCTCTCTCTCTCTCTCTCTCTATTTTTTACATAAGTGAATCAATTCTGGCAGCAAATTACATTCATAGAAAGAAAACATAGGCATCATCTAAAGTCTCTTTCACCTAGGCGTAGTATAAGAACCAACCGCTTGCAAGCTAGGAGTTGGATAAAATTCAAATTGGAAATAAGGCACAAGATATAGACATATTTCTTTTTCTTTTTCTTTTCTTTTTTTTTTTTAAATAGAGAAAAATGGATAACTACTGGAACAGGCTGCCCAGGACAGAAACGATTTCTCCATCTCTCAGAGTTTCCACCTCAAGACAAGATACGGTTGTGACAAACAACATTTCTAGCCAGGTAACATTATTAGTGGTCTCAGTGGAAGGGAAATTTGCACTGTTAAGATGGCAGACACAACTGTGTCTCTGGTGCCCTCTGACCTTTTCAGGACCTTCCGGTGACAAAACTGTGGAGATGTTACAGGGCACGATGGAGATGGAGTCTCTTACGTCTTCCGGAACATTCTGGTCCAGTGCCATCCCGAGGAGGAACTTTTCCACACCTAGTGTAGCCACGAAGCGTGGCTAGGAGGTCCAAGCCATTAAGACCACACCAAGATGTAACTCCTCGGCGCCTTCCATCAGAACGGTCCCCCAGGTCTACACCAAGCAGGCTCTAAGGTAGCCCCTCCCTCCAAGGTGGAGTGGGCGGGGGGTTGAGGAGAAGAAGTGTGCATAGATGCTGCAGAGAGCCTGCGGAGAGGGGGGCCGGATGATGGTAACAAACAGCACGCGATTGGTGACCAGCCCTTGTTGTGTTAATGTTCATCATGCAATGCCCGAATCTTGGATAGAAAATCCCACTGTGTGTGTGTGTGTGTGTATTGCTTAACTGATTATTCGGTTTATCATAAATATATATATATATATTTATATCATATATATAATATTTTATATATTTTATAGGATTCTAACATCTGATTATAAAAGCACACAGTATTGCATCACTCGGATTGGGAGGCGGGGTGTGGAAGAGGCGACTCCATGCACTTTGACATGCTCTTAACGTTGAGTTTGGAACTTCCGTCATGCAGGCCCCGGGGACTCCTGGGACGAGCCGAACCGGGCCCCTACCCTGGGGAAACCATGCTATCTGCTGAGGAGATAGCTGCCTCTCCAGTGATGGAGGGAAGGGACACTCCCTGCCCCAGAGACAGAAGAAGGGGAGGTGAGTTTACGGGCGTGTGCAGGAGTTTTGACATGGAGGGAAATTCCGTTTCCCCCGCACCCCTGGCCCTCGTGGCTACAAGGTATGTATAGGTAACGTATTGTTTAGGCTCTCCGTTTGTTCTTCAGCGAAGTCCATCTCTCTCTCTCTCTCCCTCTCTCTCTCTTTCCCTCTCTCTCTTCCTTTCCATCCAGATCTCCATCCAACCCTGGCCTACTTCATCCCACTTCTGAGCACCTGGTTGGCGGCGATCAGCATGACGCTGATGATGAATGCGATGGCGAAGGCGCAGATGAGGCTTTTACGGACACACGTCTGTCTGATCTGTTGGTTTGAACAAGCTGACAAGGACGGAGAGGAGACCAGGAGTGGACAAGAGGGAGGCGGGCGTCGGGTGGGGAGGAGAAGAAAGGAGCAAGGAGAGGGGTGGAGAGAGGTTTAGAACGAGAGCATACAGCCCAGAGGTCTTCAGGATCAGAGATGGTCCATTTAGTTCCCATTGCAATAATTCAAGCACCCAAGGAGATGCCCACAAGCTGGGCATGGGCACAGCAGTCCTGTCCCTGCCCATTCGCCTTCCCAGTGCATGCCATCTCTGGAGACAAGCTTATTTCTTGCAACCTGGAAGTAGAGATGTACACGGATGGGGGTTTTGTGCGTTCGATTCGTGTCGATTCGAATGCAAAGAAATTCACATTCATCATTTGAATAGACCCCCTTTGAATGTGGTAGGATTCATAGGCAATGTGAATATTCACTCCCATATGAATCCCATATGAATGCATATGAATAGCATACGAATCCCATACGTACCCCTTATGAAACTTCATAGGAATGTATACAAACATTCGATTCGAATTGGAATGTCAGCCCCTGAACGCACCAATGGGTGTTTTTCCACTGTCAGAAAGTACCCATTAAGGACCCATTTGGGTGTGAGCCAGATGATGCCATTTCCACCACGGCACCCATTGGGGACCCGATTGTTTCGACTGCCGCTGGGGAAATCCGGATCAAATGGGTACTTTCTGGCCTTTAATCCGGATTTTCTGTACACCCCAAGGGGATGTGCGGGTACTTCCTGAGCAAAAGCCATTGATAGGTTTGTTCTCTGTGAATTTGTCTCACCCTCTTGCAGCAGTTTGAGTGGAAGAAGAAGAAGAAGAGTTGGCTTTTCTACCCTGCTTTTCTCACCCATTTAAGGGGACTCAAAGCGGCTGACAAACCTTCTGTTCTTCCCCCCACAAAAGAACACCCTGTGAGGTAGGTGGGGCTATGAGAGATCAGAGAGAGAGCTGTGACTAGCTCAAGGTCACCCAGCTGGCTTCATGGAGGAAGAAGAAGAAGAGTTGTCTTCTATACCCAGCTTTTCTCACCCATTTAAGGGGACTCGAAGCGGCTGACAAAGCTTCTGTTCTTCTTCCCACAACAGAATACCCTGTGAGGTAGGTGGGCCTGAGAGATCAGAGAGAGAGAGAACTGTGACTAGCCCAAGGTCACCCAGCTGGCTTCATGGAGGGGTGTGGAATGGAACCGGGAGACTACCAGATAAGAGTCTGGCACTCTAATTGGGGGACCAAACCGGCAGAGCCTCTGCTTTTCTGCACCGGGGTGAGGAAGCCTGTCACACTCTGTAAAACCAGCCTAACACCAAGCAAAACCCAGCCATGAAGACTTCGGGTATGTAGACATCTTAATTCTCGACTGTTTTCTTGGACCTCCATCTCATCCAAGGTCTTCCTGCTTAATGCACTGCAGTTTCAGCTACAACAGGGGAGGCCCTTGCTGCCTGTCCCAGGAGCACCTCAATCGGCAGAACCTGCTCTTTGGCCCTCTTTGGAGCCCTGCTTTCCTCCGCACGTGGAGTGCCAAAAGAAATCAAGCTGCTCTTCCTCAGCCTGCCTCCCCTCCCGCAGCCGCCACTTGCATTAGCATTCACAGCAGCTGGTGGCTGAGAGGGAAAGGCCACTTTCATAATTAAACAAGGTGTGGGAAGGAAAGGAGGAAGGTGGCTAGGAAGGAGATGAGTCTTGCTTGCTGCCGTTGGGCCCACGCGCTTGCTCGTGCCATGCTCTAGAGGGGCAGAGCAAGGCAGCCATTGGTACTTTGACCTGCAAGGGCATCAAACCCGCCTTTGGTCTAGCCAGTTTGGTCTAGTGGTTAGGGAGCTGGACTCTTATCTGGGAATACCGGGTTCGATATTCGAGAGGAAGAGTTGGCTGTTCTACCCTGCTTCCCTCACCCATTTAAGGGGACTCAGAGCAGCTGACAAGCCTTCTGTTCTTTTCCCCATAACAGAACACCCTGTGAGGTAGGTGAGGCTGTGAGAGCTCTAGAAGAGAGCTGTGACTAGCCCAAGGTCACCCAGCTGGCTTCATGGGGGAGGGCAGAACTGAACCCGGTATTCCCAGATAAGAGTCTGGCTCCCTAACCACTAGACCACTATCTACCCATTGGGTGCAGGGTTGGGTGGGTTTTTCAGCTGTTCTTGTACTGCTGAATAAGGAAGTGCCCAAATATTTGAAACATGCAAAACTCGATCTAATTCATTCAAATTTGGGCATTCGAATTTGAATCAAATGTCTATAAAATCAAATTTAAACATTCGAACGAATTTTGGATTTTCGAATCTATTCGTTTGAATTATTCGGACATTCGCAGGTGGGCGGATGTGTACATAATATGTACTTGCGCATATGCGTCTTTCCCGGATCTTTACGCACTTGTACGGATCCGTGTGGGTTGAAATCGGGATGCATACAGGATGTGTACAGATGTGTACAGATGTGTAGGGGATGTGTAGCGATGCCTGCGGGCACATACAGGCAAATTCAAATTGAAAATTTGAACGGATGGGTTCAAATCTATTCTAATCGAATTGAACGTGAATGCATTCGAATTTTAAAGGTTCGAATAAATTTTAACTTTCAAGATATTCGAATCGAATCCCAAAAATTGCCTTCGTGCGCACCCCGACTGCTGGATTGTCCCATCGATGTTTCGTGTTTTTATGAACGCCGCATCCCGCCCTGAGACAATCTGTTGAAGGGCGGAATAGAGACGTGTGGAAAAATGAAACAAAATGTGACGTAATGAACGAAGGAAGAACTCCTGGGTGGACTTCCATGCAAGGAACAGCCGTGGGGTTTGCGCCGATCCCAACTGCTGAAGCCCAGAACGCTCTCATGGGTTGGGAACCCACCGTGATGGAGCAGAGTCTGAGGTTCAACGTGGCTTTCCTACAACACGTGGTCCCAAATGAGAGCCCGGATCTCCACTCCTTGGCCGAGGGAGACCACAACAGTCCCACTCTTCCTGCGTGCCTCCCTATGCTTCCTTTGCTGTATTTTTGCTGACACCCAGCAGAGGAAGACGGGGAAGGAGGGGAAAGACCGTTTCTGCCTCTTGCCTGGCCGTCTGTGCTCCCTTCTCCGTTGCTATGCAACAGTGGTTCTTCCTTGGTGGCTGTGTGGGCAGCTAAACTGGGGCAGGGGAAGCTCGCGAGCCGTGTTTCCGTTCGCCAGCTATTCATCGGCCGCCGTAAAGGGGAATCCTCCGTCACCTCTTCTGTAAATAGAGCAGGAGGATTCACTTTGGCGTCTACTTCTGTGCCCTTCTGTCTACTCCGCAGCAAACGCTTTGTGACTGAGGCCAAAGGGCTCACTTAGATCCGCGGAGGTTACACGCCTGCGTTCCCTGTCGCCGAGTTGCTCAGAAATCTCCAAGAGGGCTACAAATCCCTTGTTTAAAGCTTTGGGTTTTTAAAAGGTCTTTGAAGTCATCTTTGACTGCCTCATATAAAGTGATGGTTTTCACCAGCGGGGGTTTGGGTTGGGGGGTACAGAAAGGTCGTGATGGTTTTCACCCATGGTTTTTTTGGGGTACAGAAAGGTTGTGATGGTTTTCACTGGGGGGGGGGGGTTGGGGGGTACAGAAAGGTCATGATGGCGTTCACCGGGGGGGGGGGGGTTTGGGGGGTACAGAAAGGTCATGATGGTGTTCACTGGGGGGGGGGTTGGGGATACAGAAAGGTCGTGATGGTGTTCACCGGGGTTTTTTTTGGGGGGTACAGAAGGTCGTGATGGTTTTCACCAGGGGGGGTTTTGGGGGTACAGATTGAATATTGAATATTTCAAATATTCTTGCATATCCCAAGCCCTGAGTATCCCATCCTATGTGCTGTCTACCAGGACTGGCTTTTGGAAGCATACTGCCTCCTATCTACTGGTAGCCGCACAACAGGATGGGTTATAAGCCATTGGTAGCTCTGTTTCCCATGAATTTCTGCAGACCTTTCTTTCGAAGCCATCCAAGATGGCAGCCAATGGGTGTTTTCCCACTGTCACTAGAAGTACCCATTAAGTACCCATTAATGGCCATTGTTTACTTACTTTCCACATCCACCGGACACTCCTCTGCGTTCCCCATGTGGCTTTCCTCCTCTGTCATGATGATGTTCTCGATGTCCTTCATGGAGAGGTGTTCGCAGAAGGTATCGTACAACAGCCGCTTCAGCTCATCAACGGTCAGCTTTTGCATGTCACACTGCCAAAGTGGAAAAGGTTGTTACAGGAGGGTCACATGCTGTCCACAACCACCATCCTAGAGATATGTTAAGCATATTAGGACTGAATGTCTGGGGTGTTCAATAGGATCAGTTTCGCCTGTTCAAAACAGAGACGCCATCGTGAACCAATCAAAAGGTTGCTTTTTTAAATGCCTTTTTTGAATTAGGGATGGGCACAGATATATATATATATATATATATATATTGTATTTCATTTGTATCGAATCAAATGCAAGAAAATTTGTATCCATTGGCATAAATTCCTTCAAACGTGGTAGGATTCTAATAGGATACTAATGTTCTACACCAATCCCATATGAATCTGTAACGAAGCTTCGTACAAATGTATTGGAACATTCCACTGGAATTTGAACGTCGATCTCTGAATGTGCCAACATTTGATTTGAATTTGAATGTCTGAATTCCCCCAATTTTTACAAATTTCAAATATCACAAGTATTCGTGCACATTCCTAGTTTGAATGCATCAGACAAAAGGGTGCTTGATAGGTTCATTTTCCAACCAAATAGCTTGTTGAAAAATGAGTTTTGACATCAGAATAATCAAACAGTAGTCCAGTTTGGTGTAGCCAATGTTAAGTTTGTGAACATCTCTGCCCTACACACATCAGCACACATTGGATGGAGATCTTGTCTCAAATGGAACCATCACTCGCTTCTGTTTTTTTGAATTATTTTGGGGTGTTTTTCCACGGTCACTTAGTACCCATTTTAGCACCCATTAAGGACCCATTTGGGTGAGAGCTGGATGACCCCATTTCCACCACGGCACGCATTAAGGACACGTTTGTTTCCACCGCGCCTTGGGAAATCCGGATCATATGGGTACTTTTTGGCTTTTAATCCGTATTTTCTGTAGACCCCATTTCTTCAGCTAGAAAATCCAGATTAAAGGGAGACTGTTTCCACGTTACTTGGGTGATGGGGTCTAGAGGAGGCCAGGGGGAGGGGGCACCCTAGGTGGGGAGCCCCAAAACCTAAGCTTTGAAGTTGTTTCGAAGTCACTTGGAAGTCTGTGCAAAATAGCTCCAGAGCGTCTTTGAAGTCGGTGCTGATCTTCGGAGTGAACTCCGAAATCACTCCAAAGTCACTCTGAAGTTTACTCTGAAGATCAGCACAGATTCAAAGATGCTCCAGTACTATTTTGCACAGACTTTGAAGTGACTTTGAAATGACTTTGAAGTGACTTCGGAGCCGCTTTGGAGATTGCACCCCCTGTCCCCCCAAACACCTGGGGTGACAGGCAGACCCCTCATGGGTAGATCTGGATTTCAAAATGGGTGCTCTGGTGTTTCCAAGGCAGGGAGGCTAACACCCATTGCTACTGGGTGCTAGACCACCCATGGAAACACATTGGGTACTTCTCTTAATCCGTATCTACTAGATCTGGATTAAGGGAAGTACCCATTCCCTAGATCCGGATCTTCTTAGATCCGAATTAAAGGAGCGCGGTGGAAAAACACCCTTTGTTTCCTTCCCCCTTATCAGAAGGTGCCCTCTTTGTAGTTTGGCTGCACATTTGTGACTGCCCATTCCAAGTGCTTCGAAGTAAGCACAGTATCAATTGCTTCCTCTCCTTGACTGTCATGCTGAGGCAGATGAGATAGAGCATCTGCTAGAAAGTTTTTGCTCCCCAGAAAGTACTTCAATTCAAAATTAAATGGACAGACATGCTGAGCCCATCTTATCTGTCATGCACTCGTTTTCGTCGCGATCCTAAGGGCCTCTAGATTAGGCTGGTCTGTCCATCCCTGAAATGGATGCTGCTAAGTTATTAATGCTTGCTGAGTGGCTGCTTTTTCTTTTCCCCACCCTGGCCAGTTTGCAATATGTTTAAGACAGTGGTTCTCAACCTTCCTAATGTGCCGGCACCTTAATGCAGTTCCTCATTATTGTGGAGACCCCCAACCATGGTGGCGGGGCAGCTGGGAGGGGGGAGGGAGGGGTGGCGGGAGACTTGTTGTGTGACCCCTCTGAAAGAGTAGTTCGACCCCCAAAGTGGTCGTGACCCACAGGTTGAGAACTGCTGGTTTAAGAATCAAGCCTTGTTTGTTATCACTTTGAGCAGGGCTACTCTAATCGCTACATCGAATCTACCTACCTGTAGCATCTACCTACAAAGACCTGCTTGGGTCAGGGTGTACCAGGATTGGTCCTGTAGTAAATAACGTCTTCAGTGCTTCAAACACTTCTTGGAATTCTGGGAACATTTTATTTGTAGCATCAGTTTCTCCCTCTATTTGCTCAGATAGCCCCTACCTTTAACACACTCCTCCGTGACCCTGTCGCACCATAACCATGGATTCTATAGCTGAATTGCTCGCGTCTTGCAGTTACACTGCCATATGGGCAGTAACTTGGACCAGAGCTTCAAAGAGAAAGGAATCATTTTACCTTCCAGAACACAGTGTCAAAGTCAGTGCCGTGGAACTTCTCAGGGATGCCGGACGTGGAGAGTTTGGGGCCCAGCAGCGTCACAAATTCCTCAAAGTCCACTTGCCCATCTCCTGGAAATGACAGAAACCAGCACAGGTGAAGCAGGGCTGAACTTCAGAACAAATGTCAGGTCATGCATTTGTATGGGATTTGTATAAAGATCGCGTGGCTGTCATCTTCAATCCACTAGACCAATGGGAGAAACATTAGAATAAACATGTTTTGGGTACACTGTGACCTCATGTCACCTATGCCTGCTGCGCTCCCAGAAGTGCAAAGAATGACCATTGTTCTTCACAATGTGAGTTCAGACATTGAGGCTGCACCTCATATGGGCAAAATCCAACCCAGGGGTGGGGTGAGGCTATATCTCCCCACGGGCCCTGAAAACCCTGCAGTGGTTAGGGAGCCAGACTCTTATCTGGCAATACTGGGTTTGATTCTGTCCTCCCCCATGAAACCAGCTAGGTGACCCTGGGTGAGTCACAGCTCTCTTCTGGGCTCTCACAGCCCCACCTACCTCACAGGGTGTCTCTGTGGGGAGAAGAACAGAAGGTTTGTCGGCTGCTTTGAGTCCCGTTCAATGGGTGTGAAAAGCTAGGTAGAAAAGCCAACTCTTTCTTCTTCTTCTTCTTCTTCTTCTTCTTCTTCTTCTTCTTCTTCTTCTTCTTCTTCTTCTTCTTCTTCTTCTTCTTCTTCTTCTTCTTCTTCTTCTTCTTCTTCTTCTTCTTCTTCTTCTCCTCCTCCTCCTCCTCCTCCTCCTCCTCCTCCTCCTCCTCCTCCTCCTTCTCCTTCTCCTTCTCCTTCTCCTTCTTCTTCTCCTCTTCCTCTTCCTCTTCCTCCCCCCATGGACTGATTAAATGGCCAGGATGTGGGGAAGTACAACCAAGACCTACAAAATCTGCTTTTACTTTTGCCATTCAGCTGTGTTGAGATAATGGGTCAAAAGTCCTTTCCACATATGATCTTAGTGCCGGACAGGAAAGGGTCTATCTCCCTCCTCCTGCCAGATGCTGTCGTGGGATTGAGAGAACCCTGCCTCCTGCTAGAACAGCGGTTCTCAACCTTCCTAATGCCGCGACCCCTTAATGGAGTTCCTCATGTTATGGGGACCCCCAACCACAGGGGCGGAGCAGCTGGGAGGTGGGAGGGAAGGGTGGTGGGAGACTCGTCACGACCCCTCTGAAAGGGTAATTCGACCCCCAAAGGGGTCCCGACCCCCAGGTTGAGAACCACTGTGCTAGAATGTTTCCTCTGCATGATCAGAGCAATGATAGGGTGCCCAGAGTGGCCTAATAGGGAGATGAGTCTAGAATGGTGGGTCAGGCATGGAAGGCAGGCAAACCCCACTTCCAATATTATACTAGAATGGGGGCCCTATTTCAGAGCTGCGTGCGTACAGATGCAGGAAAGATGCAGGTCTTCAAGTACACATCGTGTGTGAACCCGTACACATATGAACATCTGGATAATTCAAACAAATAGATCCAAAATTCGAAATTTGTTCGAGACTGTATCTCTGTACCACCCTTTGGTGGAAAGGGCGATATAAATAAACATTAGAATTATCTTTATATTCGAGATTGTGGACATTCTATTCCATTTCGAATGCCACAATTTGGCCAGATTCGATCGCGTTTCGAATGCATTTGAATATTCGTGCATGGAACATAGTGGGCCTCTGTCCCTGCTGAGATAAAACAGGTCAGTACGAAAGCAGGCAAAGGAAGCCAACTGGTTTAAGTGTTTGTGAATAGTTCATGCACTCTGAAAGCAGTTAAAGTTTATCAGAGGAATTCCTGGCAATGGAAGGCAGCGTCTTGCAATCCTGGCTCTCCCCGCAAGGAGTTCATGCTTCTGTGTACACCCTCCCATGTCCCTCTTCAACGGAGAAGGCATAAAGGTTAAAGAGCCCATTAGGGGAAACCAGCTTCAGATTAAAATTCAGCAGCATAGCCAACGGGCAGTAGCCCACGGAACTGCGGAGACGCGCAGGCACCCGGCCCCTGGGAATCGTGTATCTGGCCTGCTAATCTGGCGGGTAGATCAGATGAGCAAGCATGGCCTTTGGATAATTATTAGGGGACGCTGCCGTTAATTATCTCTGCTCCTCAAACAGCTTTGTTCATCTGTCACTGCTGCAAAGGCGTTCCCCAAGGCGGCAACAGAGAGGGAAAAGGTACAGCGTGCTGTATTGACGAACCAGGGAGGAAGGCGCACCGTGGGAAGGGCGCAGTTTCAAGGCCTTGAATCTCGTCGGTATCCATTCGGTGTTCTGTACAGGATCTTCATTGGGTGGAGAGCGTAACCTTCTCTTTCCAGCCCTCCAGGGGCCACGTGGTGGAACAGAGTGGCACCTTTTGGGTGGGCAAGGGAAACATTCAGGAGGTTAATGGTCTGGTCTAGTGGTTAGGGAGCTGGACTCTTATCTGGGAATTCCGGGTTCGATTCCGCCCTCTTCCGTGAAGCCAGCTGGGCGGCCTTGGGCTAGTCACAGCTCACTTCTGACTGAGCTATCACAGCCCCATCTATCTCACAGAGTGTCTGTTTGGGGAGAAGAACAGATGGTTTGTCAGCCACTTTGAGTTCCCTTGAATGAATGAGAAAAGTAGAGTATAAAAACCAACTCGTCTTCTTCCTCTTCCTCCTCCTCCTTCATGAAGTCAGCCTTGGGCTAGTCACAGCTCTCCTCTGAGCTCTCACAGCCCCACTTACCTCACAGGGTGTCTCTTGAGGGGAGAAGAACAGAAAGCTTTGTCAGCCACTTAAATGGGTGAGAGAAGCTGGGTAGAAAAGCCAACTCTTCTTCTTCTTCTTCTGGGGAGGGCAGGAATTGCAAGATTCTCAGCCTTAAGGAACCCCACTGGGCAACGTCTCTTTCTCCCTCTTGCTTGACAGCACCTAGCCGGAAGTGCCTCCTGCCAGGTGGCCCCTAAACAGCCACATTTTGAACACACGGCAAACCTGCTGTGCAAATCTTTTGTCTAGGAAACCTGTGAAGAGAAGGGAGTGTTCCCCTTGAAATTCTTCACTATGGGACGCAGAGCTAAGGAATACAAGATGCGGGGCACTTTTGCCCTTAAATGCATTGGGAAAGTATCCCATTGTAGTTACGATGTGGCTGTTGTCCACACTGTGAGCACCAGCCTACCTGGATCTCAATGAAGTCTGCCTCACCATGGCAGCAGCATTGCATGCTGGGCCATTGCTATCGCAATCAGTGGGGCAGTGTGCAACCCCACAGTCACAGCTGCATTGGCCTACCCCTGTGCTGTGTTCATGTATGGAAGATCGGGACCATCAGGCATGCTCTGAGCCACTCTGAATGTGTAGATGAACTGTGGCAACGCATCCAAGCAGCGTCATGATGGTGCTATGTTCCCCCTGTCTGAATGGGGCCTTATGCTTACCCTTGCTTGGACATTTCCATGGGCAATGCTCCTTTGCAAGAGTTCCGTTCTGGGAAAACTCCTTGAAATGAAATCAGGCAAAAACCAAGGGAGATTGGAGGCTTGGACCGTCTCACCTGAAAAAAGTGGGAAAGTGCATCACAGCTGGGTGACCTTGGGCTAGTCACAGCTCTCTTTCTGAGCTCTCACAGCCCCACCTATCACATAGGGTGTCTGCTGTGGAGAGAAGAACTGAAGGCGTGTCAGCCGCTTTGAGTCTTCTCAAGAGTGAGAAAAACAACTCTCCTTCTCCTTCTCGGTTTTGCACTTGTGCACAAAGCCAGCTAGGTGACCTTGGGCTAGTATAAAAACCAACTCATCTTCTTCCTCTTCCTCCTCCTCCTTCATGAAGTCAGCCTTGGGCTAGTCACAGCTCTCCTCTGAGCTCTCCCAGGCCCACTGACCTCTCAGGGTGTCTGTTGTGGGGAGAAGAACAGAAGGTTTGTCAGCCACTTTGAGTCCCCTTACAGGTGGGAAAAGTGAGGTGTAAAAGGCAACTCCTCTTCCTCCTCTTCCTCTTCCTTCTTAGTTTAAAGAAAATGGAGTGTGAAAAGTTAGCTCGGGGTGGGGGTGGGGGGCTAGAAGATGTCCAGCAGGTTGCTAGGGTTGTTTCCACCATGATGGGAAGATGAACGTTCCATGGTTTTCGTTCCAAGCCAGGACAGGCAAATGCTACCCAAATCCATTCCCTTCCTTTCCCTCTGTTTTTATGGAAGATCCTTTCCCTTTTTTTTGCGGGGGGGGGGAGGGCAATGTGTAAGTAGGCCACTCTATAGCCAAGCACGGTTGGGTCCCCCCTTCCCCCTCTTTAAGTCAACCCTTGCCTTCAAAAGGCACCCAGTGAATAGAGCAGCCTCAGTTTCTGGCAAATTCATGAGCTGGATTTTACGCAGCTGTCATCTTTTTTTACGGCTTTAGCGTGAGACTCTTTGTCAAAGATAAATATCCTCTTTATTGGGGATATCAAATCTGTAATAGCTCTGGCAAGGGCGGCAGTCAGAAATCCTGAGCCAGAGATCTTTGTGAGGCTGTGGGCGGGAGGGCAGGCTAGATCAGACGGAGGTGGATCTGTGGAGGACCCGAGGCTGCCTTCTACATAAGAACATAAAGGGATATAAGAGGATCCCTGCTGGATCAGGCCGCAGCCCATCTGGTCAAGCATCCCGTCTCACACAGTGGCCCATCAACTGCTTCTGGGCATCTCAAGCAGAAGACAAGGACAAACCTTCTCCTGCTCTCGAATCCCAGCAAACGGCCTTAGTGGCATCCTGCCTGTCTCCCCAACCTGGAGATGGCACCTAGGCATCCATTCTAGTAGCCACTGATGCATCTGCCATCCATAAATTTGTCTCTTTCTTAGAGCCATCTCGGCTGGCTGCTGTCCTGGCTGCAGATTCCATAGACAGATGACCCTCTGGGTGAAGAAATAATTCCCCTTGTCTGTCCTAACTCGCCTACCCATCAGCTCCATAGAGGGACCCCTGGGGGTGGTCTAGTGGTGGCAGCCTAGACCCTTCTGCCCTCTGGATGATTCTCCAGCCCGGATGAGCCTTGATCATTTGGAGCTGCTTCCTTGCAGGTCTGGGTCCCTGTTGTCAGATGCTCTGGACTCCACCTGGTCTCAGTTACACCAGAGACCATAAAGGACAGCTGCTTATGCCATCCCTCCTGTGGGTGGTCTAGTGATGGCAGCCTAGATCCCTCTGCCCTCTGGATGACTCTCCAGCCTGGATGGGCACGGTCATCTTGGAGGAAAAGTTATTCTTTGTGGGACTGGGGCATTTGACCAGCTGCTCTGGACTCCACTTGGCCTCAGTTGCATCAATTGTGTGTGTGTGTGTTTGGCTTATTTTGCAATGTTTTGTATGACTTGCATTTTTTATAATGCATTTTTTATTATAATTATTGTTTTGCATTGTATATTTTCTGTTTGTTGTAAACCGCCTTGGGCAAATTTTCTTTTGGAAAGGCAGTGTACAAATAAAAGGGAAATGAAAAAAAAAAAGAAGGAAAATCTGAATGCTCTGGAGGTCAGGAACAAAATTTCCTGGTCTTTAGAACTTTGGGGGGGGGGCAATTTTGGTGTTACACCTTGTTGCACCGCTGAACCGGTGGTAGGTATACTGGACCATGAGGTGTGTTGTCTGCATGCCTGTGCAGACCAGAATACCAGGTCCAAGCACACTGAAGCTCTACTGGTAAATTGGACTGGACCAGGAACCCATTTTGGGCATCTGAGTCTAGTTGGCTTTTCTACCACACTTTTCTCTCCCATTTAAGGGGACTCAAAGCGGCTGACAAACCTTCTGTTCTTCTCCCCACAACAGAACACCCTGTGAGGTGGGTGGGGCTGTGAGAGCTCAGCGGAGAGCTGTGACTAGCCCAAGGCCACCCAGCTGGCTTCATGGGGGAGGGCGGAATCGAACCTGGTATTCCCGGATAAGAGTCTGGCTCCTTAACCACTAGACCAAACTGGCTCACAGTGCGTCCCGCCTTCTCATTATTTGAGCTTCAGCTTCAGGGTTTGTCCTTCCAATGAACAGTCAGGGTTGATTTCCTTTTGCATTGATTGCTTTGATCTCTTTGCAATCTCAAGGGTGTTTTCTTCAGCATCACAATTCAAAAGCGTCGATTCCTTCAGCGCTCAGCCTTCCTCATGGTCCCAACTCACAGATCTACATTACTACTGGGAAAACCAGAGCTTTGAGTACATGGACCTTTGTCGGCAAGCTATTTAGTATGCTGTCCAGCTTTGCCGTCGCTTCCCTCCTAAGGAGCAAACATCTTTTAGCTTCATGGCTGCAGTCACAGTTTGCAGTGATCTTTCAGCCCAAGAAAATAAAACCTGACATTGCACCCATTCCTTCCTCCCCATATTCACCGGGAAGTGATAGGACTGAATTAGGGATGTGCATGAATATTAGTAAGATTTGAAATTCGGTTGAATTCAGCCGAATTTGGACATTTGAACTCAAATAGAATGTTACAATATTCGTATGCTAACATTCAAACAAATACAAATGTTTCTGGACATTCGAACGAATAGATCAGACATCCATTAAGCTGGGGAAACATATCAGATACATATCTGTTCATATCGGATACATATCGAATGTTCGTATGAATATAGACGAACAGATTCAGATTGAATAGGATTTTGCCACATTTGAATGCAATCTATTCGTACGAATATGGATTTTCGAACAATCAATTTGTTTCAGATCGAATGCCAAAAAAAAGTGTTCACATCCCTAGACTGAATGGCATTGTCTTCATTTTGTAATGCTGAATTTCAAACCACCTTTTGCATTCTCCTCTTTTACCTGCAGAAAGAAGCTCCTTAATTCTCCTTCCCTTTCTCCCATCAGAGTGGTGTTGTCTGCATATCTGAGGTCCATCCACCACCCACCCACCCTTCCACCCACCCTTCCACCCATCCACCCATCCATCCATCCATCCACCCATCCACCCATCCACCCTTCCACCCATCCATCCATCCATCCACCACCCACCCACCCTTCCACCCACCCTTCCACCCATCCACCCATCCACCCTTCCACCCATCCACCCATCCATCCATCCACCCATCCATCCATCCATCCATCCATCCATCCATCCACCCACCCACCCACCCATCCATCCATCCATCCATCCATCCATCCATCCATCCATCCATCCATCCATCCATCCATCCATCCATCCATCCATCCATCCATCCATCCATCCATCCATCTTTTTATCCTGCCTTATACCTGGGAGTCTCTAGGTGGGTAGCAACGTTTAAAACCAAACATTATTAAAACAATAGCAGTATGCATTTAAACCATAGCATCTTCAAGTGGGAAGGGAAGAGTGTTTCCCCATTTAACCAAAGGCCATGGTAAAGAGGTGCATTTCCACTGCCTTCCAAAATGTGTAGATTGATGCACTTCAAGGGGGAGATTACTCCATAGCCTAGGGGCCACCACTGAGAAGGCCCTCTCCTGGGTGCCCACCCCTTTTGCTGCTGAGGGTGGTGGGACAACCAGGAGGGCCTCCCCTTCAGATATTAAGGCACAGAGACGTTGACATGAGATTGTAGATATTTTGCCCTGCAATCTTAATTCCAGCATATGGGAGCCATACTGTAGTTAGCAGGCCCTGCAGGACCACACATTAGCCACACCTGTGCTAGACTAAAACTCTGGGTCAGAATAAAAAGAGGCCTTTGGCTTCCATTATGGTCTCACAGACAACGACCAAATTATACTGTAAAATTGCTCAAATGTGGTAGCAAGCTTCTTCAGAATATTTGCGGGTAATATACGTGACCTCCACCCAGTGTCATCTCCAACGTATCTGTGTGACTTTGCATGAAATCACGCATGTTTTTGCACATTTGTTGTGAAAAATCTGGGTCATCTTGTAAATGAGGAAAGAGGAAATCGTAAGACCCATCGACAAGGTGGGGGGAGGCGGGGACCATTTTGCTTAAAAAAAAAGGGGGATGGTGTTCAGTAACACGCTTTTTGAACAAATGATAAAATCCTGATAGCAGACAATACAGAGAATTGTGCAGGATGTTTCTGACGTCTTCCTGCAAAATCCAGTCAGCGTGGATAAACAAGAAGAACTGGTTTTTATAACCCGCTTTTCTCACCCTCAAGGGGACTCAAAGCAGCTGACGAACCTTCTATTCTTCTCCCCACAACAGATACCCTGTGAGGTAGGTGGGACTGTGAGAGCTCAGAAAGAGAGCTGGGACTAGCCCAAAGTCACCCAGCTGGCGTTGTGGAGGAAGAAGAAGAGTCAGCTTTCGGGTCCTGCTTCTCTGAACGAGACTCAAAGTGGCTGCCAAACCTCCTGTTCTTCTCCCCACCACACACACCCTGTGAGGCAGGTGGTTCTGTGAGAGCTCAGAAAGGGAGCTGTGACTAGCCCAAGGCAACCCAGCTGACTTTGTGGAGGAGTGAGGAATTGAACTGGGGGACTAGAAGATAAGAGTCTGAGACTCTAACCACAAGACAAAACTAGCTACAAAGGGAAAAACCCAACCCCTTACCGTCCATGTCCAGTCTTTGGATGATGACTTCCAACTCAACCTCATTGGGCATGTACCCAAGAGACCTCATGGCGGTGCCCAATTCCTGTTTGGAGATGAAGCCATTGCCGTCCCGGTCAAAGACTTTGAAGGCCTCGCGAATCTCTGTGGGGAGAGGAAAGAGGGAGACATTTAGGCTACTGGAGTCTGAATACATGAGGTACAGTTAGTTAGTGTGTTTTTCCACTGCCACTAGAAGTATCCATTAAGTACCCATTAATGGGTACTTAATGCCATGCATCCACCCACCCACCCACCATCCATCCATCCATCCATCCATCCATCCATCCACCCACCCACCCACCTACCCACCCACCCACCATCCATCCATCCATCCATCCATCCATCCATCCATCCATCCATCCATCCATCCATCCATCCATCCATCCATCCATCCATCCATCCATCCATCCGAGAAACGAAGGTCCGGACATTCAAATCAATATGAATACATTTGCATGCACTCATGAGCATCCTGTATGCATCCTGTTTTCATCCCGTATGGATGTGTACGGATCCGTACGGACATGTACAAGATGCATACAGGTATGTATGAGATACGTATGTACCCGTACAGATACAAATGTCTGAAATATTTATACAAATAACTCACAATATTTGTATTTTTCAAATTCAGAAATCCCAATGTCCGGACATTTGATTCATATATGAATGTCTGAATTCGTCAGAGTTTGTCTGAATAATGAATATTTTGAACATTTCTGCACAACCCTAATCGGAAGTCCTGTGGGCCCACATGACACAAGGAAGGGCTCCCTGACCTTTGCACACCTGCCCCCTTGCTGATGTTGACTGCAAAAGAATAGGTGATGCACAGATAGTGATAGCAGATAGCTGATAAGCACCAGGTCAAAATGCCATTTTGAAGCCTGGGCTCTTGTTACGTTGTGGCACAAATGATAGTGTCATGCCTTGTTCAGCCTCCTCGGAGGAGAGAAGCCTGCCTGCAATGTGACCACAGGCTGAGGAGCAGCCACAGCAGGGCATTGCAGGCAGGGAAGAGTTAAGGTCGGGTCCAGGTGAGCAGCCAGACTGCTCTGATGATGAGTCCACTAGCAGTGAGCCTAATCAAAGACTCTCTCATCACCTGCTTAGGCAGCAGAAGCAGGTGAGACGGAGATCAGAGCGATTAGCCCAGCTGCACCACGGGCGTGGCTCTGACTCCTCTATTTAAGAACTAGCTCACCTTGCCTCAAGTTGCTGCAGACAATGTCTTAACAGTCTCTTGTTCCCTGTGCTTGAAATCCTGGACTCCTTGTGACCTGCTGACTCTTTGGACTGCCTGACCCTTGCTGACTCTCTGGACTCCTCGACCTCAGATTGGAACTGACCTCGAGGACACCTGGAACCCTTGGGACTGAGTAGCTGTGCAAGTGTTTGCCTGTTGCCCAACCAGCCTGCGACGTGACAGATAGCTGCCTAGCAGAAATTCCTAGGTGATAGGCAGGAGGAGCTAACCAGAGGCGATTGGTTTAAATGGACTGTTTCTAGCTTGCCACAACCTACAAAATGTCAGGGTCCTTGGCAAAATTTAGCACCTCCAATTAGGAGTATAATCATTAAGCAGCTCATTTTATAGCCATTGAGCAAATTAAAGAGCAAACTAGTTTATACCATGTATGTCATCCTAACAGATCAAGCTTTGTTTAAGAAATATTATTGATATAAATAAACCTATTTATAGGCCTTTTTGCGCTACAGCCTCTAGTGCATAATTAGTGCGCCTCTGGGGAAGAGCATTTGCAGGTCGGGTGGGCAGTTACAGCTTACTGGTATGCCCTCCCTTCCCAGAAGTGCACTAACATTACCTAAATACTCACCTGAAGTATCCAGCAACGTGACTATTCACTCTTGATGGCGCTCCGGGGATGTTTGAGGGCGCTGCAAGTTTGCTGGCCCCTCGGACAACCATAGCCATGTCAGCATCGTCAAGGTGATGGTGCTGATGCACGCACAGTAGCGGAGGCGCCAAAATGGCAGTGCCCAGAGGAGGTCCAGGCCCAGAGGAGGTGAGCATCCATCCATCCATCCATCCATCCATCCATCCATCCATCCATCCATCCATCCATCCATCCATCCATCCATCCATCCATCCGACTAGATCACTGGATGATTCAGTAGTCAGCGCAGGACCATCAGCTTGGAAGTGGAGAGGTACCATCTTCTATCTGGTACAGCCAACTTAGATAAACACGGTTGGAGTTCCCTTTGTCCTACTACACCTTTTTCCTCCTTTGAAGGCGAGCTGACTCAGTGACCCTAGAGGTCCCTTCCAACTCTATGATTCCTGCTAAATTGTGCCTATGTCCAATTCCTCATCCCAAAGGACCCCTGCTTTGGGAGGAACCAGTTCGATTTTAAGAAGAGGTTGTGTACACCAGTTGCACAATGGCCGCAAGGACATCACGGATGAAGAGTGTAGCTCAGCAACCTGCCTTCAAAATGGATCCTCTCCCTTCTTGTCTGTGGCTGGCCCTGAGAAGGAAAATGGAAGGTGCTCTTGAGAAGAGCAGAGAATTAATCCTCCAACTCGGCATGAAGTCACACACAAGAGGATGAGCAAACGTGTGAAGACCAAAGTGGCTCTCCATCCGTGGTGCATGTGCTGCCACTAAGTCAGGGCCACCGGTGTTCGTATCACTTATTGCCACTTGCTTTCCTACGTTTTGCAACGTGTGCAGATAGTGGCAGGAAGTGTACAATGGCACTTCAAAATATTTTATTATTTTGTATTTGAATCGAAACACTAGGATTTCTAAATTTGAACTCATATGAGTATCTCAGGTTATTTGTACAGATAATTCGGATATTTGTATCTGTAAAGTTACAGCAGTGAAAATGTCAAAGCCGGGGAATTTTAATTCCCTGCCTTCGATGTTCCCCAATGGGACTGTTTTGGAAATCACAGGAAATAGCTGCAGAAGTCAGCTATTTGGTGTGCCTCCTGAATCAGGCCTGTGCAATTCAGCCTACACAAAATGGATTAAGGTAGATCTACACTATTAGTAGCACAATAGCAGGGCAAGACACACATGCACCTGCCACTAGACAGCAAATAGCACAGGCTCCGGAGGGGACCCCAAGCGAGAGCAATCCCAATCCTAAGGACCTTTGTCGAAGGATCCGGAGAATCTTCCAAGTTTGTGGCAAATCACTCCGGAGAATCTCCAGAGCTTAAGACCTTCTTGTCTTTTGCCCTCGTTGCCCTCATAACTTGAGACTCCTGTCACCTTTTAGAATAGCTCACTGGATCCATAAAACGAGAACTTGGCAGTCCTTGTGAGCATCTGTTTGAGATCTAGCAAGTGGCTCCAGAAGCTTGCCAGATGCCACTAGAAGCAAGAAGGATGGCACGAAAATAACCGCCAGCTCCATTGTCCTCTTCAGCATCTGCTAAGCCTTTGTTGAAATTTATGGCCAGTAAAACTAGCTGCTCTCAATTTCTTTCCGGGAAATTGACAAGGAGATCAAGGTAGACATCAGAAACACATCCTGCCCCTCCTGGTTAGGAGGGCATTTAATTACAGAGAAGTCTCCAAGCAAGGTGAGGAATTATTATTTATGGTTTGATTTATATCCAGACTAATTTTCCGGTCTCTGGACAGTTTGCAGCCCTTGGCAATGGCCGCCTGCAGGTATCCGCCAATCAAAGCCACACTAGGACACCCCGGTTGTAAAGAATCACTTTTTATAAATTGCATCTCCCTTCCAAGACTTTCCTAAAGAAAGTGTAAAAGGAATATCCGACAAGGGGAAGGTTTTCTTCACCCAGAGGGTCACCGGTTTATGGAATTTGCTGCCGGAAGAGGTGGTAACAGCTACCAGCCTAGATGGCTTTAAGGAAGGGTTGGACAAGTTTATGGATGACAGATGTATCAATGGCTACTAGAATGAATGCCTAGGTGCATCTTTCAGGCTGAGTGGGGGTGGTGGAAAGCAGGACACTTCTAGGGTCATTTGCTGGGATTCGAGAGCAGGAGAAGGTTTGCCCTTGTCTCTGTTTGAGATGCCCATGAGCATTTGGTGGGACACCGTGTATGACAGGATGCTGGACTAGATGAGCTGTGGCCTGATCCATCAGGACTCCTCTTATGTTCTTATGTTCTTATGACGATGTGCCCATATGCTATAATCCTATGGGAGGGTCCATGTGAAGGAACAACAGCCCATTTCCCAGGAGATTGGATTCAGGTAGGGAGCCATTGCCTCCTGAATGGGATGGTCTGGGAATGTCCTTTTTACTCCATTGTATGCCTTGGAGTTGACTTTCTAGCATGGAAGAGAATCAAAACAGATGCTCCTAAAATAACTCTTTCAGGGATTTGCGGCTTCCAGACGCTACAAAACCCAGTATCTATATGATTTATGCATCCATTGCTTCTCGCATTTCTGATTTTGAAATGTTGGTGTATAAGCATTAGAAGCGTGCACGAATGCAATTTTCGGGATTCGATTTGATTCAAATAAAATATCCGAAGATTTGAATAGATGCAGATGTCTAAAATTCAATTGTATTCATATTCTATTAGAATCAAATACATTTGAATCTATCTGTAAAAATATTTTATTCGTATTTGAAGATACGAATGTCAACAACATTAGAAGGTGTCCATGCGCATTTGTGCGCATTCATATGTATCCTGTTTTTGTCCTGTATGTATCTGTACAAATGTGTACGGATACAAATAAGATGCGCATGGATACGTATGCAATGCATACGTATCCGTACACATACAAATGTCCGAATAATTTGTATGAATGACTCAAAAGATTCAAAAATTCATCCATAAGAACTTAAGAGGAGCCCTGCTGGATCAGGCCACAGCCCATCTAGTCCATAAGAACCTCAGAAGAGCCCTGCTGGATCAGGCCACAGCCCATCTGGTCCATAAGAACCTAAGAGGAGCCCTGCTGGATCAGGCCACAGCCCATCTAGTCCATAGGAACCTAAGAGGAGCCCTGCTGGATCAGGCCACAGCCCATCTAGTCCATAGGAACCTAAGAGGAGCCCTGCTGGATCAGGCCACAGCCCATCTAGTCCATAAGAACCTAAGAGGAGCCCTGCTGGATCAGGCCACAGCCCATCTAGTCCATAAGAACCTCAGAAGAGCCCTGCTGGATCAGGCCACAGCCCATCTGGTCCATAGGAACCTAAGAGGAGCCCTGCTGGATCAGGCCACAGCCCATCTAGTCCATAGGAACCTAAGAGGAGCCCTGCTGGATCAGGCCACAGCCCATCTAGTCCATAAGAACCTAAGAGGAGCCCTGCTGGATCAGGCCACAGCCCATCTAGTCCATAGGAACCTAAGAGGAGCCCTGCTGGATCAGGCCACAGCCCATCTAGTCCGTAGGAACCTAAGAGGAGCCCTGCTGGATCAGGCCACAGCCCATCTAGTCCATAAGAACCTAAGAGGAGCCCTGCTGGATCAGGCCACAGCCCATCTAGTCCATAAGAACCTAAGGGGAGCCCTGCTGGATCAGGCCACAGCCCATCTAGTCCATAGGAACCTAAGAGGAGCCCTGCTGGATCAGGCCACAGCCCATCTAGTCCATAGGAACCTAAGAGGAGCCCTGCTGGATCAGGCCACAGCCCATCTAGTCCATAAGAACCTAAGAGGAGCCCTGCTGGATCAGGCCACAGCCCATCTAGTCCATAGGAACCTAAGAGGAGCCCTGCTGGATCAGGCCACAGCCCATCTAGTCCATAGGAACCTAAGAGGAGCCCTGCTGGATCAGGCCACAGCCCATCTAGTCCATAAGAACCTAAGAGGAGCCCTGCTGGATCAGGCCACAGCCCATCTAGTCCATAGGAACCTAAGAGGAGCCCTGCTGGATCAGGCCACAGCCCATCTAGTCCGTAGGAACCTAAGAGGAGCCCTGCTGGATCAGGCCACAGCCCATCTAGTCCATAAGAACCTAAGAGGAGCCCTGCTGGATCAGGCCACAGCCCATCTAGTCCATAAGAACCTAAGGGGAGCCCTGCTGGATCAGGCCACAGCCCATCTAGTCCATAAGAACCTAAGAGGAGCCCTGCTGGATCAGGCCACAGCCCATCTAGTCCATAAGAACCTAAGAGGAGCCCTGCTGGATCAGGCCACAGCCCATCTAGTCCATAGGAACCTAAGAGGAGCCCTGCTGGATCAGGCCACAGCCCATCTAGTCCATAGGAACCTAAGAGGAGCCCTGCTGGATCAGGCCACAGCCCATCCAGTCCATAAGAACCTAAGAAGAGGCCTGCTCGATCAGGCCACAGCCCACCTAGTCCATAAGAACCTAAGAGGAGCCCTGTTGGATCAGGCCACAGCCCACCTAGTCCATAAGAACCTAAGGGGAGCCCTGCTGGATCAGGCCACAGCCCATCTAGTCCATAAGAACCTAAGAGGAGCCCTGCTGGATCAGGCCACAGCCCATCTAGTCCATAAGAACCTAAGAGGAGCCCTGCTGGATCAGGCCACAGCCCATCTAGTCCATAAGAACCTAAGAGGAGCCCTGCTGGATCAGGCCACAGCCCATCTAGTCCATAGGAACCTAAGAGGAGCCCTGCTGGATCAGGCCACAGCCCATCTAGTCCATAGGAACCTAAGAGGAGCCCTGCTGGATCAGGCCACAGCCCATCCAGTCCATAAGAACCTAAGAAGAGGCCTGCTCGATCAGGCCACAGCCCACCTAGTCCATAAGAACCTAAGAGGAGCCCTGTTGGATCAGGCCACAGCCCACCTAGTCCATAAGCACCTAAGAAGAGGCCTGCTGGATCAGGCCACAGCCCATCTAGTCCATAAGAACCTCAGAGGAGCCCTGTTGGATCAGGCCACAGCCCATCCAGTCCATAGGAACCTAAGAGGAACCCTGTTGGATCAAGCCACGGCCCATCTAGTCCAGCATCCTGTCGCACACAGTGGCCCACCAAATGTTCATGGGCATCTCAAGCAGAGACAAGGCCAAACCTATTCCTGCTCTAGAATCCCAGCAAATGGCCTTAGAAGAGCCCCAGTCCTGTCCCCCCCCCAGCCTGAAAGATGCACCTAGGCCAGTGATGGCGAACCTTTTGAGCTCGGTGTGTCAAAATTCGCAAGAAAACCTAGCTTAACTCGGGTGCTGTGTCACTTCTAGAAATATCCATAATTTTGTGATATTTGTGGCTCTAGTAAAAAAGTTATATTTTTGATATATGTATTTTATTAAAAGCAAAAACAAATAATTCTTTACATTAGTGACTTTTGTTGCTAAATCTTCAATTGAAAGTTGGTATTTCGTACACTTCAAGAACAAGCAAGCACTACACGCCCAGGTGCCAGGGTGACCAGGTGTGTCACCCAAAAGGGCTTGGCGTGTCACCTGTGACACACGTGTCATAGGTTGGCCATCACCGACCTAGGCATTTGTTCTCTTCAAATCCTCTTCAAATGTGGTAGGATTCAAATTCAATAAATATGTTCTTTGAATCCAATTTGAATCCCTCTTGCCAGTTGTGGCTATGAATTCCCTACAGATCCCCTATGAATCCGCTCTGAACGCGTCAAATCCACTCTGAATCCATTCTGGATCTGCTGCCGATGAGACTTGGCAGCCATTCTCCCGCCTACCCAGGCCCCCTAATATAACGAAACTTCCAACAAATGTGCAGAAGCATTTGATTTGCATCCGAATGCCAGCTGTTGAACGTAGCCAACATTCGACTGGGATCCAAATGTTGTAGTTCAATCCAGTGTTGAACGCGACGAATATTCACGTAGATCCCTACAAAATAGTGAATTGTTTAAACTGGCGTTTTCAGAAGCTCCGTCAGTTAACGGCACCAAAACAGCCACCTCTATTTTCTTCAAGCCAATGCCAGGGGTCTCCATGGCTAAGCATGTGCTGGAGGCTCATTTCGAGCACCCTGCAATTAGGTAATGAGGCAACTGCTTCAGGGTTATTGCATCGGGCTCAGAGGCGAAGGTATTTGATGAGCCTTTGTTTTTTGAACACATTCAGGCGGGATGAAAGGCTGCCGCAAAGACTCCCCTCCAAAGCGGAGAGATAATTTTCCCTTCAAGGGCTGACTCATACGTGTCACTTGTAACATCTTCCTTCCTAATTTGCTTTCCCTGACCCTGCAGTATCCAAATCTCCCCCCCCCCCCCCCGCAGGCGCATGCAAGACCAGAGTCTCCTGGTCGCTCCTTCTGGGCCCGTTGCAGAGGACCGGAAATACTTTTGCCAAAACTGGGAAGAGTCTCAGGCCCCTAGACCTGGGGGCCCAGCTTTGATCATAATCACTGAGGCCCCTAATCTTTCGGTATCCGGGTACGAGAGCAAGAGGAAGAGGGAACATTGTATACTTTGGGGATTTTTGGCAGTTGATTAGTAACAAATCGAATGTTAGGAAATTCTTATTTGTTCAAATAGATCCCCTTTGAATGTGGCAGGACTCTATTTGCGACGAATGTATTCATACAATTTTGTGCAAATATACAAATAAATACAGATCCTGCATATGGAGGAAGTCACATGGAAAATCTTAGAGCATTGTAATATGATTTATTATAATTATGTCACAGCTTTCTTTCTGAGTTCTCACAGCCCCAACTACCTCACAGGGTGTCTGTAGTGGGGAGAAGAACAGAAGGTTTGTCAGCCGCTTTGAGTCCCCTTAAATGGGTGAAAAAAAAGTTGCTGCTCAGGGCATGTGGCCCTTTTTGTCTCTCCCTCTGATCCAGCCCTGATTGTAACTACATTCATAGCCTGAATATTGGTGACGAGCCCCAAAGAAGGGTGGGAGGGGTGGGCCTGAGCCCCACCCCACTTCCTGCCCTTTGAAGCAGGCAGGAGAGAAAAGATGCCCCATGGCTACAAGAAGGCGAAAGGCACAAGAAGGATCCGTTTGTGCCTCCCAGTTTGTGGCCCGAACTAATTTAGATCTTTTTGCTGAAAAATGTGAAAAGCAAAGAACAAAGACAAATGAAAGGAGGAAAAGGAACTTACAAATCAGCAGGGAAATAGGCCATTTGAAGTAACAGGAACATTAAACCTGAAACAGAAATACCACACTGGGGAATGGATTCCTGCTCTCGTCCGGAAAAGAAGTTCCCCCCGGTAAGTTATGACTGTTGTTCAGAGACATGCGTACCAAGTGAACTATTATGCAAATCCGTGACAGACTGCATGTTAGGACGCGATCTTGAGTCAGGTTGTATGCCTCATGGGTCGCGGCTGGGCGCCTCTGGATAGGTTGCCCTTCACTCTTCCCTTGGTGTGCGTCTTCTGTGATCTAAGTGGCGGGCATAGCATGTAACGCAATGCTGCGTTGCATGGTGCTGTGTTACTTCTGCGTCTGTTATTATGGACTCAGGATATCTTGGGATTGATTTCGGGTTTTAGGACTTGAAATGTTTCAAGTAGGGATGGGCAAGAATATTTGTAACATTCAGAATTTGGCTGAATTCGGACATTCGGACTTGAATTGAATGTTATGATATTTATATGCTAACATTTGAATGAATACGAACGTTTCTGGACATTCATATGAGTAGTTTGGACATGCATTAAGCTGGGGAAATGTTTCAGATATTCCTAACAGATATGTACCTGTTCGTATCAGATACGTATCTGTTCATATGAGATACATATCTATTTGTATCAGATACGTATCTGTTCATATCAGATACATATCTGTTCATATCAGATATGTATCTATTCGTATCAGATACATATCTATCTGTATCAGATACGTATCTATTTGTATCAGATACGTATCTATTCGTATCGTACTTCCCCAAGGGAAGTACCCATTCCCTAGATATGGATCTTCTTAGATCCGGATTAAAAGTGTGCGGTGGAAAAACACTCCAGATTTCCCTAGAACTGGTGGAAACAAATATGGCTCTAATTGGGGTCTGCAGTGGAAATGGGGTCTTCCTGCTCTGAGCCTAATGGGGCCTTAATGGGTCTCTAGTGGGTCCTTAGAGACCTATTAAGGACCCATTTGGCTCAGATACTCCCATACACTCTAGGGATGTGGACAATTTCTTTTTTGTATTTGACTTGTATCAAATCAAATGCAAGAAAATTCCTATTCATTTGAATACATGGTGGGTTGGCCCCATCCTTTTGGAAGAAGAAAAAAGACCCAGTACCTATTTGCTAGTAACCGGCAAAGCAGAAAAGAAATGGAAGTAATTGCACAAGCCATCACATCTGACTCCCTGGCTTGAATATTAAGGAGAGAGAACTACCTCCAAAGTCTTGGAAAAGACGAGAGAGTTATGAGTAATTAAGCATCATGGGTGATAAAGTACAAATATTGCCAAGGAAGCTTGATTGGTGGTTTGTTAAATTAGAGTTGTGAAATTAATAGACGAGGCAAATCCAGAGGCGCATAACACAGGACGGCATTTAGCCGAGTGTTTTACACAGCCAGCGTTTCACGAAATCCTTGCTGTAAAATTAACTCCACTTGGCTAGGACGGGCGAGTGCCATGGGGCCCCGGTGGGTGGAGGGAAAGGCAGGACGCTGTAGGCAGAGAGCAAACGCCGCAAGCTGGGAGAAATGAGAGGCATTAAGCAAAGTTGCCAGTGGTACTTTGGGAATTCAGAGGAAATCCACGGCTGACTCACTGTTTCTGCAGAGTCTAATTCTTTCAATTAGCTTCCAGCCTCTTCTCTCCACCCATGGCTGAAGCTCTGGCCCCCCTCAAGGCCACAACTCAGAGCTGACCAAAGATAATTGGCTGCCTGTTGCTGAGCTTGGAATGCCCGCTGGTGGCGATGATTGTCTACCCCTCCTAACGTGGACCGGATCATCTCAGTCTTTTTCTCCTTGGGATCTTGCTGGGGGAGGTAGAGACAGGCGCCGACACTGGAAGGCGTTTGCTGACCTTGGAGTGCGTAAGTAGTGATGCGTGCAAATACACGTCACATTCGAAATTTGTACGAATCTGGCCAAATCCGGACATTCAGATTTGGGTCGCATGTTGGCACATTCGAAGACCGACATCCGGACTTGAACCGAGTGTTTTGGTACATTCGTATGAAGCTTCGTATAGGGGTGTGCGCGGATGCAATTTTTGACATTTGATTGGATTCGGATCGAATATTCGAGTGTCCGAATTTTTACGGCTAGAGAAAAAAATGAATGTGTTCAAATTTGAATCGATTCGAATACATTTGTATCTATTTGTACGAATATTCGATTCATATTTGATGATACGGATCTCGACAACGTTTGTATGTGCCTGTATGCATCCTGTTTTTATCCCATATGTATCCATACAAATGCATACAGATACGAATAGGATGCGCACAGACACCTATGTAATGCGTGCACATCTGTACACAAACAGATGTCAGAATAATCTGTACGGATGATTCAAAACATTCAAATTCATTTGAATTTTAAAAAATGAATGTATAGACATTCGATTTGAATTTGATTGTCCAAATTCGAATGAATTCAGTTGAATTACAAATGATTTGAATACTCTTCCATACTCCTAGCTTCATAGGGAATTTGTAGGGGAACATAAGAACATAAGAGGAGCCCCACTGGATCAGGCCACAGCCCATCTAGTCCAGCATCCTGTCGCACACAGTGGCCCACCAAATGCTCATGGGCATCTCAAGCAGAGACAAGGACAAACCTTCTCCTGCTCCCCAGTGTTGGTATCTGTGATGCCAAAACCCTTGAAGGAAGAGAAGCTGACAGCAACGGCCATGAAAGAATTGCAAAAGAAGCCACTTGCAGCCTTGCCACTAGGTTTGTTTTGGTGCTGAGTGAAGGGACCTTGTGGGCGTGAGAGAGGGAAGGAGCCTTCCTACCCTTTCCCCCTTCCTCATCTTCACATTGCAGGGTGGAGGATCTTAGGTGTAGCCAGCAGCCCAACTGCTCCAGGCTGGAGGGACAGACAGGGATGCCTCTCAAAGCCATCTGCAAGCCCATCACAGGGGAAGCTTTTGCCTTTGTCTTCTGCTGGAGATGCCCGGAAGTGATTGGTGGGCCAACATATAAGATGAGATGCTGGACTAGATAGGCTGTGGCTTGTTCCACCAAGGTTCCTCTTATGATCTAACCTTCTGCTGCAGTCTAGAGCAGCCACATACCTGCAACGGTCCCCTGATGGAAGCAGCAAGGGAGAGAAGAAGGGGAAGAAAAGACGGAGAAGGGGAAAATGTGTGGGGAGGAATGCTTGAAAGGACGGATATTCGCAAAGAGACCTTCGGGTATGGGGCGGGATATAAATGTAAATAATAAATAAATAAATAAATAAATTTGGAAATCTAATTCGAATCCATCGAATGTCGACATTCGAATTCTAATTGGATTTTCAAAAATCCGAATAATTCGAATGAGTAGATCTGTATCTATCGCATATGAATGTGTGCGAAAATTATACGTATTTGCGCCTATAATGTGGGATGTAAACGGGATGGATACAGGATAAATACGGGATAAATACATATTTGCGCAAATTCGTATATCGGATATGAATCTTATCGACGTTCGTATATTCTGAGACCAATCGGATTTTTCAAAAATACGGATCCGGATAATTCAGATCCAAATTGGATTTTTTGAAAATCCGGATTTTTGAAATTCGAATCGAACCAAATTTTTTGAATATTCGATTCAACTCGAATTCGAATGGAAAAAATACATTCGTCCACGCCTCTACTTGAAAGGAAAGGACAGAGGGGGAAGAATATCATGAAGTGTTGGTAAAATTGCTAGAAAACCTGCAGGAAATGGCCAGAGGAGACATGACATCGGTGCCATCAAAGGGAATCCTCCACAAACACACACACATGGGCATCCTCGTACCCCTGTTGGGGGAAGGGTAGCAGCAGCAACAGCAGCAACCCCCCCACTCCCTCCTTTCCCCCCCCCACACACTCTGCCTCTTGCAAGTCTCCTGGCATCCTAGGACCAGTCAGATCCAGACCTGCAAACATCCTTTTTCTCCCTCCCTCTTTCCTTTTCCTCTCTTTCTGAGTACTTCTGAAACTCACGGACAGCTGAAGAGCCCGGCTTCAGGAAATGCTGCAGTGCTGTCCTTTAAGATATGGAAATAATGCATTGACAAACTGCTACCACTCTGGCGCAACTTGTTTATGAATGCAGTATTTCTATAGTGTTTTTCAGAATGCATAGGGCAATGGGTTTTTTCCTTCTTAAATTCCTTTATTTTCATTATAGAACACTCATACAATCGTGAAAGTCTAATTAGATAAGAGATGTACTGTAATAAACTAAAAAGGACACAAAAGGACACTAAGAGCAGAGAAGTGGGAATGGTCGGGGGGGGGGAGGCTCTTCCTGCCATCCTCCAAAAGCAGGACCTTTGAGGCTATAGGCTTTAAAAACAGGCAGTTAGCTAAGGTGGCCCGCGTGAAAACAATAGGCCGAGAAAGAGAACAAGTCAAAAACAGAGTTCCCAGTAAAAATAATTATCTCTTTATTAAAAGCAAAACGTGATGGGCTGACCACACAGGTATGTCACCTTCACTGGTTTCGACTCCCTGCAAATCGCCTTTAGAGGCATCCTAAGAACCTCAGAGGAGCCCTGGCTGGATCAGCCACAGCCCATCTAGTCCAACATCCTGTCTCACACAGTGGCCCACCAATTGCTCATGGGCATCTCCAGCAGAAGATGAAGGCAAAACCTTCACCTGCTGCCAACTGCCTACAAATGGCCCTTGGAGGCATCCTGCCTGCTTCTCCAACCCCTAGATGCTGGAAGTTTTAGGATAATTCAATGCGGAATAAATGTATTATGATATACATTTATACAGTATAAATGATATTATACTGCCGCTTTGCACGTTATTGATTGCTCATTTGACCATATCAGATCACAACGTACAGGTTAAAATTGGTGTTACAGTGCATTTAAGGACAATAATTAACTGCACTAATATGCAATAAAAACAATAACGAGGAAAGAAATGAGATAAAATTAAACCATCACAGAAATAAATGACTACCCACTTCCTGCTGGTGTTCATTGTAGTTCTCAGTTACAATCTACCCATGCAGGGACAAGAGAAGTTGTGTCTCCAACATGTAGATGGAAGGGATGAGCATGAATGTTTGTATTATTCATTATTCGCACAAATTCAGCCAAATTTGGACATTCGGATTCAACGTTGGCACATCCGAAGGCTGAGATCTGAATCAAATCCTTCATTACTTTCGTGAACCTGGGAGGTGGGGAAGCGACTGCCCCAGTCACACCTGCAACGGATCTAGAGTGGATTAGAAGTGGATTGAGAATGGATTCAAAGTGGAGTCAGGGTGGATTTGGTGCATTCCAAGTGGATACGTATGGGATTCATATGGGATTTATACTGAACATTCGTATCAAATTCATATGGAACATTTGTATTGAATTGAAAGCTACTACATTTGAAGGGGATCTATGTGATCAAATACGAATTTTCTTGTATTCAATTCAATATGATTCAAAAATTCGTATTCATATGAATAGATCGCATTTGAATGTGGTAAAGTTCTATTCGATATGAACCTATTCTTATGAACATTCAATATGTATCGGATACGAGTCAATACATATCCGATACGTATCTGATATGAACAAATACGTATCTGATACGAGCGAATATATATCTGTACAAATAAATACATATCTGATGCGTATCCGTAACATACGTGCATTCTGAGAACATCAAATCTGATCTGAATCCACTTTTGATGCACTGTCAATCCATGTTGAATGCAACCTGGATCCATTGCGGATGTGACCGCCGCTCCCTTTTTCCGCATCCCCAATCTAACACACGTCCGAACCATTCATATGAACGTTTGGAAACATTTGTACTCGTTTGAATATTAGCATTTGAATATCGCAACATTTGATTTGAGTTCGAATGTCTGAATTCAGCTGAATTCAATCGAATTTTGAATTTTACAAATATTCATGCTCATCCCTACTGTGCGTTCCTCTGGCCCCAGGCACGTTTGGAGACTCTCCCCAGCCCCGCTCTGTGCTCTTTGCATGACAAGACCCCTCCCTCGACAAACACGTCTATCTCCGATCAGGTCCCACAGGTGGAGAGCTGCGTCTCCTCTCTCCCAGCTGCAAGCATCTTGGCTGGATTTTGTCTCCATATCATCAGGTGGAGATGAAAGGAATCCAAAGCAAAGCCCAAATATCCAGGGGAGGGGGCTTTGGGGGAACCCTGGAGGGGCCGTGCCCCTCCCACTGAGCCCCTCCCCTTCCAATGGCTGTGGCAAGGGAGCAAGTTCAAAGGAAGTTCTGAGAGGCGTTGCGCGCCAAGGACAGGGAGCCTGGGCAGGGCACCTTCAGTCCTGTCCAAGGGTACGATGAAGCTGACGGCACCTGCGAGGTCGGTGGCAGCAAGCAGGCTGCGAGACTGGGTGAGAGGAAGCCAGAGACAGGAGAAGAGCAGAATTAATGAGAGGATCAATGTGGGCTCTGGAGGCCTGCCAGTGACTGACAATGCTCCACTCAGTCGTGACTTCTTCCCTTCTCCTTTCGTCCAGATCTGCAGGCAGCCGCTTGCCAGGGCGAGGGACCTCCGTGGCTGTGATCTCGTGGCGGACGGCCAACACACCTTCCAGGCCCAGGCGCTTCCGGAAGCATCTGTCCTTGTCCGTGGAAGGTGACCTCTCCCACCCACCCCCACTCGCACGTGGTCAGGAACCCTGTAGGACAAGCAGTGGCATAGTGACAGGCGGTGACGAGAGGTGCACACGGACGCAATTTTCGACATCAATTTGAATCAGGTATTCGAACGTCCGAATTCGCACAAATAGAGAAAAAAGGAAGGTATTAAAATTTGAACCGATTTGAATACATTTGTATCTGTTCATATGAATATGCGACACATATCTCATGATGCGAGTGTTGACAACATTCGTATGTATCCGGGCGCATCCGTACGCATCCTGTGTTTATCACGTACGCATCCTGTTTTCATCCCGTAAATATCCGTACAGATGTGCAGGGATATGAATAAGAGGCATACGGATATGTATGTAATGTGTACATATCCGTACACATACGAATGTCCGAATTATTCGGACAAATGATTTGAAATCTTCGTATTTGTTTGAATATTAAAAAGCGAATGTCTGGACATTCGATTCGAATTTGAATGTTCGAATTTGGCCAAATTCGATTGAATAACAATTATTTCTAATATTCTCACACATCCCCAGTGGTGACCTTCAGGCACCTTCGTGAGCCAGTTTGGTCTTGTGGTTATTAGTGTGTCGGACTCTCCCGGTTTGATTCCACACTCCTACATGAAGCCAGCTGGGTGACCTTGGGCTAGTCCCAGATCTCTTTCTGAGCTCTCACAACCCCACCTTCCTCACAGGGTGTCTGCAGTGGGGAGAAGAACAGAAGGTTTGTCGGCCACTTCGAGTCCCCTTAAATGGGTCAGAAAAGTGGGGGAGTCTTCCTCCATGAAGCCATCTCGGTGACCTTGGGCTAGTCCCAGCTCTCTTTCTGACTTCTCAGAGCCCCACCTTCCTCACAGGGTGTCTGCGGTGGGGAGAAGAACAGAAGGTTTGTCAGCGGCTTTGAGTCCCCTTAAAGGTGAGAAAACAGGATATAAAAGCCAACTCTTCTTTTTGTTTGCTAGTGCCCAAGTGTGCTGGCACTTCCCTGGACCTTTCAATGGGGGGGGGGATAGTGGTGCTATAGTCTGCATAATGGAGATGCGGCCATACTTTGACACCCAGTTCCACCACAGGAGGGACTCTGTGCATGCACATGCGTGGGCATACTGATTGATACCAGAGCTTTTGAAGCAAAGATGAAAGAGAGATTGAACAAACCTCCTAGCAGGGGGATTCATGCATATAATGAATAAATGACGGATGGTCCTCAAAGGCTTCTCATGGATACAGATTTTCACTTCTCACTTTACACATGTACACACACACACACACACACAAGCTCATGTTGGACTGGGTAGGAGATGATGAAGCTGTGTTCTCAGACATTTTTGTGCATTTGGGCAGAACTGAAAAATCTCCGTGGCTGGAGATGAACCAAGTTGCCTGTGGGTTCGAAGCAAATCTGGTGGGTTTTGTGATATGCCCTGTCTTGTCATAGGGCATTATCCTGAGGTCTAGTTGACCCCGTGGAGGCTTCAAACTAGCCTTCACTGAATAATGATAGGAAAACAGATGACAAACCACGTTCTCTCCATGAATTGGATGCCCTATTGGCCAGAAAAGAGGGTACAAGGGCAAAGGGGATGGTCTTGCCAACTTTGCTACAACCAAATATGCACCAATTAAAGACATTTTAGAGAATCAAAGTTGTTTGGGATGCGTAGTGGAGCCAGAATTCACCCCATCTTGCACCTTCCAATCCAGAAGGGCACACCATGTCTTATACCGTGGGTGGGGTTTAGAGGTGCGCATGAATGTTGTTTTGGCATTTGATTTGAAATCGAATTAGATCACAGTCGAATGTGGTAAAATTCTATTCAATATGAATCTATTTGTATGTATTCATATGAGCATTCGATACATATCTGATATGAATAGATAACGTATCTGATATGAATCGATTTGTATCTGACATGACTAGATATGTATCTGACATGAATCGATACGTATCTGATATGAACAGACAAGTATCTGATACGAATAGATACATATCTGATATGAACAGACACGTATCTGCTATGAATCAATATGTATCTGATATGAACCTATACATATCTGACATGAATCGATACGTATCTGATAGGAACAGACAAGTATCTGATATGGATAGATACGTATCTGATATGAACAGATATGTATCTGATATGAATAGATGTGTATCTGATATGAACAGATGTGTATCTGATATGAACAGATATGTATCTGATATGAACAGATACATATCTGATACGAATAGATACATATCTGATATGAACAGATATGTATCTGATATAAATAGATACGTATCTGATATGAACAGATAGATATCTGATACGAATAGATATGTATCTGATATGTTTCCCCAGCTTAAAAAATGTCTGATCTAATTGTACGAATGTCTGGAAACATTTGTATTCATTCGAATGTTAGCATACGAATATCATAACATTTGATTTGAGTTCGAATGTCCCAATTCAGCTGAATTTGGCTGAATTTTTAATGTTACAAATGTTCATGCATGATTTTTTTGTATTTGATCCGCATTGAATCGATTGCAAGAAAATTAATATTTGTTCTAATAAATCCCCTTGAATGTGATAGGATTCATATTCAATATGAGTGTTCCATACAAACATTAGATACAAATCACATATCAATCCCATATGAGTCCCATAGAAATCCCACATGAGTCTGTAACGAACCTTTGTAGGAATGTATGAAAACATTCAATTCAAATTCGAACGTCAATCTTTGAATGTGCCAACCTTCAATTCGAATTCGAATGTCTAAATCTGGCTGAATCCTTACAAATTTTGGAAAGTTATGAATATTCATACACACCCCTAACCCTCAGGTCATGTTCTGTACCCTCCTTGGGTGTTTTTCCACTGTCACTAGAAGTACCCATTAAGTACCCAATAATGGGTACAAAAATGCCATTACGTACCCATTAATGGGTACTTAATGGGTACTTTTAGTGACAGTGGAATAACAGCCCTTAAGCGCCTTGTGAAGTATAATGAGTAAGTGCTGGGGGAGACCATTTCAAGGCTGCGTCCCCCAGGCTGCGGAGTTTTGTGCCCGGGGAGACTTGTTGATAGTCCTTTGGTGCGCCAGATGAAGGTCATAAAAGACTTCAAGAGCTCATTAACCATTTTAAATTGCTGTGAATGTCTCTGTTCCTTCTCCTTTTGTTAATGTGATGTCTTATTCCCCACCGTAAACAGTTGGAAGAACTCTTAAGTCGGTGTAGGAGTGTAGCATGAAAAAGCAGAGGCGCAGTGTAAGTTTTTGGAAAGCCCAAGAGCCCTGAAAAATCATTCCATGCAAAGCGCAAGAGATTCCCTGTAGTCAACAGGATGTTCCTAATGTGTGATTCTAATGGGAAGCTAATGGGAGGTTCTGAATGGGTACTCAAATGGAAGGAAAGGTGATTCAAAAGCTCTGGAACTATGATCATTTCCTTGACATTGACCCTCAGCTGAAGACCATGCTGTAAAGGTTCAGCTCCACTAATGTACTTGGTTAAACTGTATTAGCTAGACCCATATGAGCTAGATCTGTATTAGCTAGTAGGGATACACGCAAATATTCGTAGGCATTTGAAATCTGATCGAATCTGCTGGATTTCAACATTTGAACTCTAATCCAATGTCCCAAAATTTGAATGTAAACATTCAAATCAAATTTCAATTTTTGGATCTATTAGTTCGAATTATCCGGACGTTCGTATGTGTACTTGAAGATCCGCATCTTTCCTGGATCTGTACAAATTTGTACGGATCCGCACAGGATGAGAATGGGTTGCGTATGGGATAACCATGGGTTGCGTACAGACGCGTATGGATGCGTGTGGATGTGGGGAGGATGCGTACATGTACATACAAATGTTGTCGACATTCGTATGTGCCGATTCAAATAAAAATGTCAAATGAATAGATTCAAATTCGGTAAATTCAAATCGAATATTGTTAAATTCTAATATAAAAGATTGAAATTCAAATTCAAATTGAAATCCAAATTGAATGTTGGTACATTCAACGACTGACATTCAGATTCGAATCAAATACTTCGATACATTTGTACAACGCTTTCATTGCATCCATAAAGCTGGGAAGTTGGGAAAGCGGTTCCCCCAGTCACATCTGCAGTGGATCAAGAGTGGATTCATAGCAGATTCAGAGTGGATTAAAAGCGGATTGAGATGCGTTCAGAACAGTTATGTATGAGTCTTGTAGGGGATACATAGGGATTTGCAGGCAATTCATGGGCGATTTGTAGTGGGGATTCTTATTGGATTCCTAGCAAGCGTCTGTATAGAATTCAAATCCCACCACATTCAAAGGGATCTATTTGCTTTAGAATAGCAAATGTGTGCTAAAGAATGCTAGCATGGACATAGACCACATTTATCTGGTCTACCTCTAATCCGGATTAGCAAGCCTTTAGCACAGCTCTGATCTGGATCTACTCCATACCCATGCATACATGTTCTTAGCAGCTTCTTAATCCGGATTAACAAGGAAGGACAGGAAGGGCCTATGGTAGTTAGACCTCTCCAAGGGGCATGAGCGCAGAAAGGATCTTAGTCTTTTTTTCAGATCCTTATGGGTGCTTTATGTTGCAAAGCTACTCACTGTCAGTCCTTTGGCATGTGTGATTTTTTTTTAAAAAAACATTATGTGCCTTCATCTTAACATTTGTTGGATCTTGCTAATGTCCTTAAGGGAGGAAGGCAGTATTGGCATTTTCAGATTGATTGTCTCATAGCGTAATACCCACTGAGATGTGCTGTTTCCTAATTAAACATCCCCAGAATTGGGCTCCTGTGAGCAAGCTTGTAAGATCTGGATTCTTACCCTTTAGGCGTATTTTTCTACTTCCTGAAGATTCTTCCAATTTGGAGGATTGGCGTAACGGAACGTAATTAAACTAGACACGATGTCGGAGAAATGCAAATGAACACCACGCACAGACATCAGATCACCCTTTCCTCGGTGGATCTGAAGGTCACCACAGATATGAGGTTCAGGGAAGCAAGTCATGGCAGCCAAATGGCTCTATGAAGTGGACCATGGGTGTCAATACTGTTGCATCTTGGACGGTTGGGGCAATCAGGAAGACTGAGTGATCTAACCCAGGACGAGATGGGCAACTGTTGGCCCATGCCAAATGCAGATGGTCCATCCTTGCTCAATAACAGAGGCTGGGACCAAAAGCTCCCCGTTTTCATAGTTGCCATCTGGTGCTCACGAGGGACCCACTTCCAAAGCCACTTCTGGGCACCCAGCAAAAGTGCTGGGCCTCTTGACCCCCGTATATTGGACTAGCCACTTATGTGCAGCCCACACCAGTAGCCGATCTGGTATGCCAGTCTGGCATGCTGCGTGGACCTGCGCATTGGGCAGTATGATCGCCCAGTAAGATCCAGTGCACAGATGTGGGACGGTCATCAGTGGGCAGTGCTTCTCATGGTGTCAGATCTTCAGACAGATGTGTAGAACGATTCCTCCCTCTCTGGGCGTTGTAAAGGATTAGCTTGGAGTAGAGATGTGCATGAATATTTGTAACATTCAAAATGTGGACAATTCGAAGGGGATCCATTCGGATGATCAGTGCAAATCGGATACAAAACAACATTCATGCACATCCTAAGTCTGGAGTAGCCAAAACATCTGTGGTCCCTTTACAACGAATAGAGAAGGAAGAATAATTCTTATTGGGCAATCATATTGCTGTTTTAACTTTGTATTGTAATATTTGTAATATTGGTTTTTATATCTTTTAAAATTGTTATATCAACTATTTTATAATATTTTTTCTTATTACTCTTTTAAACAAATAGCACTTATTACTAAACTGTCAGATACACTTACACCAAAAAGACCCAGATTCTCTTTCGGTTTACACTTGCTTCCAGGTTGAATCGGGTGTTTTAGGAATTTTAGCTTTAGATTTCCAAAGAGAGGAGGGATGTGCATGGATGGCTGTTGTTGTTTTGCATCCAGTCGTATCAAATCGGATGCCAGAAAATTCATATTCATTCAAATCGATCCCCTCTGAATGTGGTGGGATTCGATTCGATATGAATGTTCCATATGAATTCAATATGAGTGTTTGATTCAAATCTCATATGAATCCCATAGGTATCCCATATGGTTCTGCTTTGAATGCGTCAACTCCGTCCTGAATCCGGTTTGAATCCACTTTCAATCCACTTCTAATCCACACTGGATCCATTGCAGATGTGACCGGGGCAGTCGCTTTCCCGTCTCCCAGGTTCACAAATGTAACAAAGCTTCATACGGACGTTCTGGTGTGTTTGTTTCAAATCCGAGTGTCCAAATTTGTACAAATTCTTATGAATAACGAATAATATAAATATTCATGCCCATCCTTAAAAGATAACCATTGCCTCTCACTGCCCCACCAGGTGCAAGAATCTCTTACCTGCGTCTGTCTGCTCCTTCTGTGATAGATCCTTCTGAATATACCAGGATGCCAACCAAGCACCAGCCCATTTCCTGTTGTTGACATCCGGATAGTTTCAAGAGGAACCATCACAGAAGCAGCAGGCAGACATGGGTAAGAACCTGTCATTGCTTCACATTGGGAATGCAACGGATGCGTGTGGCATTTCCGATAGAACCCTGAAAGAATCACGGGCTGTAACCCCCCATCTGGAGGCACACTTAGCTGCTTCCAAGGGGCTCAGGGACGGTTTAGAGATGGAATTGTCCACACACCAGCCTGCCATTCCCCTCTTTCATAAACATGCTGTGCTAGAGAAGGTGCAATACAGAAGGATTGGGCATGTAAGAGCTGCAGCCTGCTCTTCCAAAAGCGCCTGCAGGCCGGCCCTTTTATAGTGTCTGAAAACAGCAATTTCCATGCGCCCCCACATCTGTGGCTGCTCTGAAGCCCAGGAAAAAAAGAAACTAAGAGAGCTAATCCTTTCTTTCTTCGACCCTCTAGGGGAAAATTCTTCTTTCTATGCTGGTTCCCAGGGGATTCTTTCACATCCTCAGAGACCAGAGACTGGTTTAGGCACACTTAGATTTTAAATTTTGTATGTATTGTACAGCCTTTGTAAAAATTATGTGAAATAGGATGGAGGGTTTTCCAAGCCATGTCAGAGGAGAACAAAGACAGGATTTTCAAACCTTTGTGACTACATGTGTTTTTGGTGTATGTCTCTAGAGATCTTCAAGTTGGGTTTATTTTGGAACATTCCGTTTCACCCTCTTTCATTCGAATCCAAATGACTCCTGTTTGAAAAGGGTTTGTTTGATTCCATCCAAATGGTTTGATTCACAGGGTGCTTCCGCACGGTCCTCCGAAATCCGGATCTATTTAGATCCGGATTTTGGAGATCCATGGTAAGTAGATCCATATCCAGTAGATATGGATCTACTAACACCCATTTTGTCCCCGCCCGCAAGGTTGGGATGGATTTGAGATGGGTGCAGTGCAGAAGCACAGCACCCACCCCAATCCAGGTCTCCGGAGGCCCTCCCCTGGCCCGCCATGAAACCAGGCGCGGCCCTGGCCAATCAGGAGGCGCGCCGGACACATGCACAAAGCGACCTGGGACCCCACAGCCAGAATCGGGCTGGCTGCATTAAGGTAAGGAGGGGGTGGGCTGGGGGGTGGGGTAGGTGAAGCCCCCCTGGCTCCAGAAGCTACGATCCACGGCTTCTGGGTGGTGAAGGGGAGCCCCGAGATCGGAGGCCCCTGGCTCACCATGCTCAGCTCTGGAGGAGCCAATCATGGCGGGCCGGGGGAGGGCCCAGTCCAAAATGGATGTGTCTTAACTGCGGAAGTACCCATTAAGTACCCATTAAGACTACCTTCAGTCTAGTCTTCCGGGAAACCGGTTTAAGGGCCGCTTAACACACATTAGAGACACATCGTGCACGAGCCAGTGCGGACACATGTGTCTCTAATGTGTGTTGTAGTGTGGATGGGGTTTTAGAAGTCCTTAATGGGTACTTAATGTGTCTTAAGGGTCCAATGCGGAAGCACCCAAACAGTTCTAAATTGATTGCTTGTGGCCCTTAATTATAGCCTTTTCTTACTTGCATTTCTATAGGCCTGGTCAGATTTTAGTTATAACATAGATCTTTGCAAGTTGACAAGTCTATGCTAGCTGCTCCCAAACCTTGTGAAGATACCAATTTGTGCAAATATGAATCGAATATTCATACGAATAGATTTGAATGTATTTAATTCAAATTGAATGTGAATACATTTGAATTTTAAAAAATTGAATCGATTCAAATCTTTGGATATTCGGTTCAGATCGAATCGAATCCCAAATATTGCATTTGTGCACACCTCTAGTGCCCTTGTTTTCGGAAAAGATGGCCGCATCAGGGGATGCTCAACTGTGCCTCTCCAGATTTTCCTGGACTACAACTCCCATCATTCCGTGCCGGCACTGTTTGGAGCGATCGTTCAGGAACATTTGGAGGCCCCCGAGTGAACACGCCGCCCTAGGTGGAATTTTAGGAATAACAGCGTCCAGACATGGTTTAAATGTCGGCATCTTGGCAGCATTCTGGCAGGGCCCATAGACAGGCCTCACATCATTAAATCCTGACAGACTAGATTTAATATAGCATGTGATTTCCCTCACTCTATTAAAAGCATTGGCATCCTCTGAGAGGACTCAACCTCCGGCGTGCCTCTGTCAGCATTACTCCAGATCTAGCGTCCAAAAGCTTGCTGCACGTGCAAAATTAACAGAAGAGAAGGAGCCAGTGCAGCGAGTTCCTGGAAGAGCGATCCAGGTCTGGGCTGATGGAGGTCTGGCCGCCTGTTTCCCCTTCATTGCCAGCAGTTCTTAAAGAGCCAGTATTTCCCCTGGGCTGCCTGGAGGAACCCGGAGTTGTGGATTTTCATGACACAAGCTACGGGTAACTTGTTTGCCTTACAAAAAAAAAAAAGAAAATATAGGACATCCTTATAGTAGCGTATCTTAGGGCATTATTGTTTTTCTGTTTCTCTGAATGGAGCTTAACCCAGTTTGGTCTAGTGGTTAGGGAGCCAGAGTCTCATCTGGGAATACTGGGTTTGATTCAGCACTCCTCCATGAAGCCAGCCGGGTGACATTGGGCTAGTCACAGCTCTCCTCTGAGCTCTCACAGCTCCACCTATCTCACAGGAAGAAGTACAGAAGCTTTGCCAACCGCTTTGAGTCCCCTTAAATAGGTGGGAAAAGCAGGGTAGAAAAGCCAACTCTTCTTCCTCTTTGGGAGTAAGGCCTTGATGTTACTCAAGTTCAAGTTTCAAGGTCTTCCTGCGCATGACCTTCCTTGTCTGTCAGGATGGCTTCTATGGCCCTTTCTGCACCCACCTTTAACCTGGTAAAGGGCCTCTTAGACCAAATCCTGCCCCTCCTCCCCACCCCTCACTCCTGCTCCATCTGATCACATTGGGGTCCACAAGAGGACCAAGGGCCTTGTTCCTGATCAGGGGAGGTGGACCATAGTGCACCCCTGGATCACAACCCTCAAGACCCAAGGCTAGGAACTTCTGTTCTTAGCCGCCAGGGGTGTGTGGGGAGTGACTACCAAACTTGCAGAAGCTTCAAAGGTGTACGTGAACCAGGTCAGTGCTGTCAGTGGAGATGGTCCCAATGGTAGACCTGGAGCATCTCTGGCAGTGACCATTGGCACCTCTTCCAGTGCTCTGGGATTGTCTGAGGTCCTGCGCAAGCACACTGGCACCTAAGATGACCATAGACGCGACTGCATGTGGAATTGCCGTGGACACCACAGCCAAAATGGTGGCACCCAGAGGAGGACCAGCCTAGTGACCAAATCAGGTAGGAATTCTATTGCCGGGGAGGGCAAAGTTGACTAGCGCTCCAAGTGCGAGGGCTAGTCGATGTTGGATAATCACGCTCCTTTCCCGCCCAGATGACTAGGAGGGAAATGTGTAAACACCCTTGACCCACGCCTCTATACAATCTGGATCAGGGTGCCCACTTGTTCTGGTCCCACATGATCCAGATTACAGACAGATAAGTGGAGAAAAGATCTCTGCTACCATCTTTCTCTGTGCCATATCTCATCAACTCATGGTTCTCGTGGTACAAAGGGATAAAGAATGGCGGATGAATGCCTGATTGTATTGGAAATAACTGGAGGATGTGAGAACGTTTAGACAGGAAGGTCAGGAGACTGGACTGGATTGGAGGGGCGCACTGCCTGAAGTATATGAACATGAAATTGCAATTATGCGGCATGTTTTCTTATCAATAAACCAACATGTTGTTTCTCTGTGCAGTTCTCCGAATTCTTGCGTTGTATCCAGCTGGGGTCCTTGGTGGTTGTCTTTAACAACAGATCCCACCATCAAATAGACCATTGATCTGTGTGAAGAAGGACACATTGGCTAACTAGAACATTGGGCTTTAGATGCAAAGGCAAACCATTAAGCAAATCTACCCGGCACCAACGTGCTGTGAAAATAAAATGCAGAAATCTCCTGTGGATTGCAAACAAGGTGTTGAATTTTCCATTACCCCAAAACTGTCATTTCTTCCTTTGTCCTCAAAGGCTTCCTGTGAGTGGGTGACCGGGATAGCTTTATTAAATTTTAATACTCTGAAATAGAGACGTGCAAGTTTAGTTCATTTTTGAATAGTTCAAACTGGACTGTTTGGTTTGGCCCTGTTCAATCCGAACTGAACTAAGCCCTGTTTGAAAGAGGTTGGTTTGGTTCAGACTAAACCAGGGTGATCAAAAGGTGTTCAAAAGGGGTTATCTGTATCTGGTCCTTAGGGCTTTTTTACATTTGCCCGAATTTTAACGTTCAAATTTTAACCGAATGTCCATAAACTCAAATTTAAAGATTTGAACGAATTTCAGAACTATTCCTTTGAATTATCCAGACATTCATATGCGTACAGATTTGTACATGATGCGTCCTTGAAGGTATGCATCTTTCCCGCCTCTGGACAGATTTGTACAGATCCATACGGGACAAAAACAGGTTGTATATGGGATAACTATGGGATGCATACAGATGTGTACGAACTATGGACGTGTATGGGATGCGTAACCATGCGTATGGGCACATACAAATGTTGTTGACTTTCGTACGTGCAAATCTGAATTGAAAATTAGAATTAGATTCAAATTTGCTCAATTTTGGTTAAATTTTAAAGATGTGAATCGAATCAAATTTTCAGGTATTTGATTTGAATTGAATCCTGAAAATTGCATTTGTGCATACCCCTAGATCTTTTTAAGTACGCAGGTCTGCAACCTCCCTGAACTTGTGAAGTTGCAAATTTGGGCAAATCCACAGCATTGTACGATATTGCACAATAGCGCACAACCACATTTTCACAAGTTTGAGGGTGCATGAAGATTTGTGAATCTATGTTGGCAGGGTGTTGGGTTTTTTTTAACAGTTTTATCTAGAACCACATTGAACAGTTTGGCCTGGTTCTAAAGCAAACAGAACCAATCAAGGTTCGGTTTGATTTGAACCAAACTGAATGCACAAACATAATTCATGTGCATCTCTGCTCCAAAAGCAGCTTTAATTTTCTCTGTTCAGGACATGTACTGAAGATAAATCTCTGGCAATCGAATGCAATACTGTGATCGTTGTTTCTGTTTGTCTGTCTCTCTCTCTCTCTCTCTCTTTCGTATATGAATATTATAGCTCACTGGTTTTGCACCGGATCCTGTTGCTTGGTTTTTCAGTTGCTGTTGGACTTGGAGATTTTGCTGGATCTTTCTGTCTTGGACTGCTATGCAGGAGACAAACAGCAAGCCAGATCAGAATAGTGAAAGCTCTTGGCTGCCACTGGGTGCTAAACACCACGGGGTATCTATATTTTTATTTTTTATTTATATTTATATCTCGCCCCATACCCAAGGGTCTCTGGGCGGCTCACAACGTTTAAAAACACACATATCAAACTGTATAAGACAATGTATAGATCCAGAACTCATAGAATCATAGAATGGTAGAGTTGGAGGGGACCTCCTGGGTCATCGAGTCCAACCCCCTGCTCAAGGCAGGATCTCCTAAACCATCTCAGACAGATGGCCGTCCAGTCTCTGCTTGAAGACCTCCATCGAAGGGGAACCAACCACCTCCCGTGGCAGCCTGTTCCACTGGTTGATCACTCTTACTGTTATAAATTTTTTCCTAACATCTAAACTAAATCTTTTCCCCTGCAGTTTCACCCCATTGTTTCTAGTCCTTCCTTGAGAGAGTGAGAACAGGGCTGATCCCTCTGCCTTGTGACAACCCTTGAGGTATTTGTAGACAGCTATCATGTCTCCTCTCAGTCTTCTTTTTGGTAGACTAATCATTCCTAGTTCCTTAAGCCGTTCCTCATAGGACATGGTTTGCAGACCGTTCACCATCTTGGTAGCTCTCCTTTGAACCTGCTCCAGCTTGTCAGCGTCTTTTTTAAACTGGGGTGACCAGAACTGGACACAGTACTCCAGATGAGGTCTGACCAAGGTAGAGTAGAGGGGGATAATAACTTCACGTGATCTGGACTCTATGCTTCTCCTAATACACCCCAGGATTGTGTTTGCCTTTTTTGCAGCTGCCTCACACTGTTGACTCATGTTCAGTTGATGATCTACCAGGACACCCAAGTCTTTTTCACATGTGCTGCTGTGAAAACTCGATGGACCGGATTGAGCAAGGACCAGATCTTGAAGATCCGGATCTCCTTAATCTGGATTATCCGTGGATTAGCCCTAATCTGTCTCTGGGGTGGACAAATTTGGCTTCATGGGCCCTGAACTGAACAATCACTGCAGAGCGATGAAACCATTTTTCAGGCAGGTGTGTGGGTGGGTGTTGCCTGTAAGAAATGGAGCAGGGAAGAAGGTTGCAGATCACCATGTATCTGGTTACATTCAGAGGGAGGTGGTGGATTTTCCTCCTGTTCTTTATCACTGCACACTTCTGAGATCTGCCGTCTTCGCCGTCAGCTGCAATGCAGTTCAACAGAATCCCACAGAGAAACAAACTTCCACAGTGCGCTAAATAAATGTAACCCAGTGCTATCAACATATGAGGGCAGAACACCGGCAAAGTTGCATTTAGGGATCCAAATTTCCTCCTCCTCCTCCTCCCCCACCTGCCATAAACATATTGCAACACCTTAGGCCTGTACTTCCATTTGGCAGACATCGTCTTAGCCATCTGCAAGCAAAATCTGTAAAAATTCACCCCGCCTTCTGGATTTCCAGCTGGTATCCTCTCTTGCTTGGTTCCCCACAACCCTCTCTTATGCTGAAAAGAATTCTATATCTGATGTTTTCCTGGTCCTCGTTTCAAAAGAAACCATAGTATTACTCTTCATGTAAAGCATCACATAATTTCCCTAGATTGCAATAAAATTTAGGGCGGGGGGGGGGGGGAATTTATCCGGCTGATGTTCTATTTAAAGAAAACGCACGAGAGACATAGAGAATCACTTGAGTATGAATGTTTTAATCTCATTCCAGTATTTAAGCTTAATGATTCTTAAGCAAGCTTCCTCTGATCTTGTTCGCTGAATGTTTCAAATGGCCTCATTCAGACAAACAATGCCATGCCATGTGACACTGGTAAGCCTGTTATCAGCCTAACACTTAAGCTGATCCATGAGCTTGAAACCCTATCTAGAGACAACGGATCAGATCCAGGCTAGGCTACTGTAATGCATTCTGAGTGGGGCTGCCCCTGGAGATCATCTGAAAACTTTGGCTGAAGCAAAAGGTTGGTGCTTGGTTTGGAAGTGGGCATGTGATTAAAATCTACTATTCGATTCGGCAGTCAGTCTAACCTTAACCCTGACCCTAACTCAAAATACAGCGATGCTTAAAGAGGAGTCCGTAAGAATATAAGCACATAAGAGGAGCCCTGCTGGATCTGGCCACAGGCCATCAAGTCCAGCATCCCATCGAACACGGTGTCCCACCAATTGCCCATGGGCATCTCAAGCAGAGACAAGGGCAAACCTTCTCCTGCTCTCAGATCCCAGCAAATGGCCTTAGAGGCATCCTGCTTGTCCCTCCAGCTGAAAGATGTACTCAGGCATCCATTCTAGAAGCCATTGATACATCTGTCATCCATAAATTTGTCTAACCCTTCCATAAAGCCATCTAGGCTGGTTGCTGTCACCACTTCTTCTGGCAGCCAATTCCATAGACCGTTGACCCTCTGGGGGGAGAAATCTTTCCCCTTGTCTGATCTGACTCTTCTATCCATCAGCTTCATAGATGCCCCCTGGTTCAAGTGTTGCGAGATAGAGAAAAGAAACATTCCCTATCCACCTTTTCTATACCATGCATGATTTTATATACTTCAGTCACATTTGGTTTGAATTGAACCAGTCCCTTTCCACCTGGAGGATGGTTAGGTCCAAATTGAACTGTTTGGTTTGATCTGTACTGGAGAAACATGGATTGAATTTGCGCGGTTGGAAATGGCAGTCCAGCCGGCCCCTCGTACCGACCACATTCTAATTAACTTGTTCTAATGACTAAGACTTTTGGAATATATGGGTGGAAGCCCACTGCTGTTTTATTAGCTTGGCAGGCACCTTTATTGATATGAGGCTTTAATATCATATTATTGCACCTCAAGATTACTTTGCTTTTAAATGTTTGCCTTGGTTCCTAATGGGAAGAAAGGTGGAATGTAAAAATGAATGAAAGAAAGAATGGCTAAAGAAATACAATCATAGACTCCTGAACCTTGTAGTATGACTAACCTTGCAGTTCATGTCTCCAGTTTTAATAAGAAAACCCCTCAAAACCAAAAATAGGGTCAGTAATTGACCAGGGATCTAAAAATGTGGGACTGCTCATTAATACAGCACCTTCAGAGCTTCTTCTTGTGGGCTGATGTCTCATTTACTGCCTCCTTTTATAATTTGTCCATTTCTTTGCTTGTGAGCCTCATATATTTGCCTCGTTTTAATATGCATCGTGGAGAGAATCGGTTGTCTAATTTGCATACACGGGGAAAAACTGTGGATGCCGTACAAAATCAGAACTAGTAGATAATAGGGGTATGCACAAATATTCGAAGGTATTCAGAATTCAATCAAATTAGTCCAAATTTCGACATTTGAATTTGGATTGAATGCCCATAAATCCGAATTTAAAGATTTGAATGAATTTCAAATTTTGGAACTATTTGTTTGAGTTATCCGGACATTCACACGTGTGTGAGTTTGTACACAGTGCGTATTTGCACAAAAGCATCTTTCCTGCATCTGTACGGGCCGAAAGCGGTTGCATACGTAATAACTACGGGATGCATACAGATGTATACTGGATGTGTAATGATCCATACTTGCCCGTACGAATGTTGTTGACACCCGTAAGTGCAAATTCGAATGGAAAATTTGAACGAATAGATTTGAATTTGCTTAATTCAGATCAAATTTGGTTAAATTCAGATTTTAAAGATTCGAATCAAATTGAAGTTTTGGGTATTCTGTTCGAATCGAATCCTGAAATTTGCATTCATGCACAACCCTAGCAGATTATTTTGATATTGCACTTGGGATATTAGATACTCGATACTATAGGATACTACTATAGGACTGGAAACAAGTCAGCAAGTGTCATTTTGCCTCTTTATAAATCTACGGTGAGGCCACATTTGGAATATTGTGTACAATTCTGGTCACCACACCTCAAAAAGGATATTGTGGAACTAGAGAAGGTGCAGAGAAGGGCAGCCAGAATGATTAAGGGTCTGGAACAAAATCCCTTACGAAACCGGGCTGCAATGTCTAGGCCTCTTCAGTCTGAAGAGATGGTGTTTAAGAGGGGACCTGATTGAAGTATATAAAATTATGCATGTATAGAAAAGGTGGATAGAGAACATTTATTTTCTCTATCACACAAAACTAGAACTAGGGGGCATCTATGAAGCTGATGGGTAGGAGAGTCAGATCCAACAAGGGGAAGCATTTCTTCACCCAGAGGGTCATTGGCTTATGGAATGTGCTGCCAGAAGAGGTGGCGACAGCTACCAGTCTAGATGGCTTTAAGGAAGGGTTAGACAAGTTTATGGACTACAGATGTATCAGTGGCTACTAGAATGAATGCCTAGGTGCATCTTTCAGGCTGGGGGGGGGGAAGTGGGGTGCTTCTAAGGCCATTTGCTGGGATTCAAGAGCAGGAATAGGTTTGTCCTTGTCTCTGCTTGAGATGCCCATGAGGATTTGATGGGACATTGTGTGCGACAGGATGCTGGACTAGATGGCCTATGGCCAGATCCAGCAGGGCTCCTCTTATGTTCTTATGTTCTTATATACAGTTTTAATTGATACTGTTTTGTTTGTAACACGTTGGATTTAAAATGCTGTGGTGGTTTTTATTGCTTTGATATATATGATTTTGTTTGATATGGTGGATTTTAAAGGTTGTTACCTGCCCTGAGACCGTCGGGTATAGGGCGGGATAGAAATAGAAATAGAAATAGAAATAGAAATAGAAATAGAAATAGAAATGAATGAATGAATGAATGAATGAATGAATGAATGAATGAATGATAATGAAAACTTCCACTGCTGAACCCCCTCTGATGCCCCCGTCTTGGAGGAGTCTCTTGATTACCAACTAAGCTACATTTCTATTTATGTGGCTGTGATATATTGGATGTTGATCTTCTTTTATCTCCTGCGGAGCCTGAACCCGTAAATCACCCCAGCAGGAAGAGGAAAATGAGTAACAAGGCCATTTTCTTTACCAAGCACAATACAGGGAATCTATAACAGGAAGGCGCCTGAGAAAGACCTTCGATCTTGGAGCACCGGTTTCCATAGAAAAAGTCAAATTGACTGCTAAGTGGAAGCCATGATGAAGTAAGGGGCGGAAGAGCAAGAACTGAACCCCTTCCCTCGCCAATTGCTTTCTGTGTTCTTCTCGGAAGCTTAGAAACAGACATAATGGTTAGGAAACAGACCCATTTCAAATATTACTCTTCTAGTGTTATCCACTGTAGATTAGGGATGCTTTCTTTGTATTCAATTCGTATTTAATCAACTTCAAGAAAATTAGTATTCTTTTTGAATTGATCCCCTTCAAATGTAGTGGGATTTGAATTTGATACAAATGTTCAACCCCGTATGAATATTATACAAAGGGTGTTTTTCCATGGTCACTTAGTACCCATTTTAGCACCCATTAAGGACCCATTTGGGTGAGAGCCAGATGACCCGATTTCCACCACAGCACCCATTAGGGACACATTTGTTTCCAACGCGCCTCAGGAAATTCAGATCATACGGGTACTTTTTGGGCTTTAATCCGGATTTTCGGTAGACCCCATTAATGGGGTCTACAATGGGGTCTTCAGCCAGAAAATCCAGATTAAAGGAAGCCTGTTTCCACATTAGTTTGGCAATGGGGTCTAGAGGAGGCTAGGGGGAGGGGGCACCCTTGGGGTGGGAGCCCCCAAACCCAAGCTCTGGAGTCATTTCAAAGTCAATTCGAAGTTTGTGCAAAATAGCTCTGGAGTGTCTTTGAAGTCTGTGCTGATCTTCAGAGTGAACTTCAAAGTGTCTTCAAAGTGACTCTGAAGTCACTTCGAAGTCACTCCGAAGTCACTTTGAAGTTCACTGCGAAGATCAGCACAGACTTCAAAGACGCTCCGGAGCTATTTTGCACAGACTTCGAAGTGACTTTGGAGTGACTTCGAAGCCGCTTCAGCAATTGCACCCCCTGTCCCCCCAAACACCTGGGGTGACAGGCAGATCCCTCGTGTGTAGATCGGCATTTCCAGATGGGTGCTCTGGTGTTTCCATGGCAGGGAGGCTAGCACCCATTGCTATTGGGTGCTAGACCTCCCATGGAAACACATTGGATACTTCCCTTAATCTACTAGATCTGGATTAAGGGAAGTACCCATTTCTTAGATCTGGATCTTCTTAGATCCGGATTAAAAGAGCACAGTGGAAAAACACCCATAGACTGTATGGAGAATACCAGAAGATTGTCTGGCATTCCCAAGATGGCGCCAAGAGGATTGTGGGTCTTACTGCACTTACAGAGATGGAAGTATTTGTTGCAGAACAAAGTTTGTCCAGAAGGAACGAATACCACCCCGTTTTCCCATGATGGACAGGACCAAGACAACTCAAATTGTGTTAGGTGGTGGAGCATCCTTGGAGCTATTTACAATCCCACCTGCAAAGAGGATCACTACAGGAGAACATCACTACATTGGGAGTTTTAACTAATTTTCCTCTCTCTTTCCCTCTCCCTCCATTCATTCATTCTAAACAAATCTCTTAATCATTCAGGATGGCTGTCCCTAAATAGCAACATGCTAATGAAGTGACCAGACACCAGTGCTTTCATAGAAGCCAATTAGGAAGGAGAGAAAGCCGTTCAAATTTTGCTGTGTGCATTAATGGCCTTTTAAACACTACAGCAACTCAGAGGAAGACATCTTCCAGGTTTGGTTCACATCCAGAGTTAGCTGAGCCAATCAGAACATGCACCACGTTAAGGGGACTCAAAGGGACTGACAAACCTTCTGTTCTTCTCCCCACAACAGACACCCTGTGAGGTAGGTGGGGCTGTGAGAGCTCAGAAGAGAGCTGTGACTAGGCCAAGGTCCCCCAGCTGGCTTCATGGAGGAGCGTGGAACCGAACCCTGTATTCCCAGATAAGAGTCCGGCTCCCTAACCACTAGACCATACTGGCTCACCCGGTTTGATTCCGCAGTCCTCCATGAAGCCAGCTGGGTGACCTTGGGCTAGTCACAGCCCTCTTCTGAGCTCTCAGGGCCCCACCTACCTCACAGAGTGTCTGTTGTGGGGAGAAGAATAGAAGGTTTGTCAGCTGCCTTGAGCCCTTTTAATGGGTGAGAAAAGCGGGGTAGAAAAGCCAACTGTTCTTCATTTAATCAGTACTGTTTTATTACTGTTTATGGATTTGGCATTATGAACCGTTCAACAGACCTGGTTGATTGGGTTGTATAGAAATGGATACAGAAGATTAGAAATATTCAGAAGTCCCTATCATCCCCCAAATTGTTCTGCTGCCAATGAGCCTTTCACGGGCACAGGGCTTAGCTAACCAAACACTCTTTGTCCTATATTAATTTTTGCTCCAATTGGTTTTACTTCTTTACACATATAGCTGTCCAGACACTGTTTAAATGGAGTTTTTGTACGTACTGTAACGAGGGCTTATTTTTGGAGTAGGGCTTATATTTAGAGCATCCTGAAAAATCACGCTAGGGCTTATTTTTGGGGCAACAGGGTCGTCCTCTGTGGTGCCTTTAAGAGTGGAGGGCGTATTTTCCCATAGAGCTGGTGTATTTTTGTATCTGATCTCACTTGTCTAATATGCAAATGTTTACACGACCTTCAGAAGGGAATAATCAATTTGAGCATGCTTTTAGGCTCTGGATACGTATCTGTACGGCATTTGTTCTTATGACATTTGCTATTTAATACATTGGCAGGGCTTTGCACTGAGTAGAAAATGAAGGTGCTCATTCGCTCATCCAAGGCGTTTTTCAGCAACAGCTTAGGACAACCTGCGTAAATCTTTCCTCCGTCCGGCGGTGAGTCATGGGCCGTTTTGAGCCAGGGCACTGCGAGGTTCTGTCGGAGAGCGCTCTTTTAAGGATGCGCGCAAAGGTTTCTTTGTGCATTCGAATTCGAGTTGGATCGAATCTCAAAATGTTCAATTCGATTCGAATGTCCAAAGTCCAAGGGCAGCAAACCCCGGTTCGAATCCGATACATTCGGATCTATTTGTTTGAATGTTTAGATATGAATTTGGAGATACAAATGTCAACAACATTCCTATGTCTTATATGTACCTGTACGCACTTCGCATGCGTCCCATTTTGTCCTGTACTATCAGCGCAAACACGTACGGATACGTAAGAGAAAGTATCTGTACTTTCAAATGTTTCAAATCATTCGAATGAATGCTCTGGAGCAGTCAAAAGGGGGATCTATTGGGGGAACATCCTCCATCCCTCCTTCTCCCTTCCCTCCTTCCTCCCTCCTTCTCTCTTCCCTTCTTCCCCCTTCCCTCCTTCTTCTCCCCTTCCCTCCTTCCTCCCTCCTTCTCCCCTTCCCTCCTTCCTCCCTCCTCCCTCCCTTCCTTCTTCCCCCTTTTCTTCCTCCTTCCTCCCTCCTTCTCCCTTCCCTCCTTCCTCTCTCCTTCTCCCCTTCCCTCCTTCCTCCCTCCTTCCTCCCTCCTCCCTCCCTTCCTTCTTCCCCCTTTTCTTCCTCCTTCCTCCCTCCTTCTCCCTTCCCTCCTTCCTCTCTCCTTCTCCCCTTCTTCCCCCTTCCCTCCTTCTTCTCCCCTTCCCTCCTTCCTCCCTTCCTCCCTCCCTCCCTTCTTTCCTCCCTTCTTCCCCCTTTTCTTCCTCCTTCTTCCCTCCTTCTCCCTTCCCTTCTTCCCCCTTCCCTCCTTCTTCTCCCCTTCCCTCCTTCCTCCCTCCTTCCTCCCTCCTCCCTTCCTTCCTCCCTTCTTCCCCCTTTTCTCCCTCCTTCCTCCCTCCTTCTCCCTTCCCTTCTTCCCCCTTCCCTCCTTCTTCTCACCTTCCCTCTTTCCTCCCTTCTTTCCCCTTTTCTCCCTCCTTCCTCCCTTCTTCTCCCCTTCCCTCCTTCCTTCCTCCCTCCTCCCTCCCTCCCTCCCTTCTTCCCCCTTTTCTCCCTCCTCCCTCCCTCCTTCTCCCTTCCCTCCTCCCTCCCTCTTTCCCCCCCTTCCCTCCTTCCCTCCCACTCTCTTTCCTTCCCATTGTGTAACCTCATCACTGAAGTTCCAGTGCTACTGGCTTTCATTCCCTGTTGGCTGGTGGCCGGGGTGGAGAGAGCTACCATCTCACCTTTCATATTTATAACATCTTCTGGTTCTTAAGCGTGTAGGGGAGGAAGGTCATGGAGGACAACCCCTCCTTCTTCTTTCCCCAAATTAGGAACTGAGACATATTTTAAGCTCCCCACCCAGCCCCATCCTTGATGAGCACTTGAGAAGGTCCTGAAGGCATCTACCCAGGCTTTGGCAGGAGAGCAAGATATAACGCCCGTGCACATGCTAAATGGCAAGTGGAAAGCACTGTTGATAAATAAGGACAATTGGAAAATGTGTGACAACCAGCAGTCTGTTTAGGAAAGGGCAAACAGCGAAAAGGAGCTGAGGCCTCCTGAGCTCCTTCCATCTGCTGCCACAGGACAGCTGCCAGGTACCTCCAGGGTGGCTGCGCAGGTGGCTGATTAAAGCAAAATGGGCCGGTTTGGCTCAGGCTCCATCCGGCAGGCGAGCTTGGCTGCTCTGTTGCAAGCATCATTGCGCAAAGCAGGAGGAGCGGCCACCTGCCGGTTCACCTGGCCGCTGCCATCTTTTCCTGCAGCTGCGTCCTGTGCAAATGGTAGGATCCTGGGCTGGCAGGGCAGCACCAGCACCAGCATCAGCTTCTCTGCACCATTGGTTTCCCGTTCGACCCAGCAGGCGTCCGCTTCTGAAGTTCAGGAGCGAGAGACCGGTTTGCAAAGGAGAGGGATAGAAGGGGGTGTGATAGTCAGATACACACCCGTTGCCAAGATCACTCCTCTGATCTGGCTGATCCTTCAGAACTGTGTGTCAAGGAGAAGCGTGTTGTCCAAGACGGAGACTCCTTTCTGTCTTGGGTTACATCTCTGCTGGCATCAGCTTAAAAATGGACATAAGAGCACAAAGGATATAAGAGGAGCCCTGCTGGATCAGGCCACAGCCCATCATATAAAATGAGCACATTAAGGGTGTTTTTCCACTGTCAATTGTACCCATTTTTGTACCTTTTGGCTGTGAGCCGGATGATCCCATTTCCACTACGGCACCCATTTTGAACCCGATTGTTTCCATTGCTGTGGGGGAAATCCGGATCTTTTTGGCCTTTAATCCGGATTTTCTGTAGACCCCATTAATGGGATCTACAATGGGGTCTTCTGCCAGAAAATCCAGATTAAAGGGAGCCTATTTCCACTGGAAACAGGCAATGAGGTCCAAAGGAGGCTAGGGGGAGGGGATGCACCTTTAACCCCCCCCCCCCAACATTGGCTTCGAAGTCACTTCGAAGTCACTTCGAAGTTTACTTCACATTCACTTTGAAGTGACTTCGAAGTCAGCTTCAGAGTCACTTCGAAGCATGAGCTCAACTTCGAAAGCTGAGCTCATGCTTCGAAGTCACTTCGAAGCTGACTTCGAAGTCACTTCGAAATCACTTCGAAGTTGCTTCGAAGACTGCCCCCCCTGCCCCCCAAAACACCTGGGGTAATGGACCGACCCCTTGTGGGTCGATCCGGATTCCCCAGATGAGTGCAAAGCTGTTTCCACAGCAGGGGTGTTAGCACCCATTCCTAACGGGTGCTACACCTCCTGTGGAAACACATTGGGTACTTCCCTTAATCTACTAGATCCGGATTAAGAAATGTACCCATTCCTTAGATCCGGATCTTCTTAGATCCAGATCTAAGGGCTGCAGTGGAAAAACACCCCAAAACCATAACATATTAAAACCATAACAGCGCATGGATGTGGGGAGGAAAAGCTGTTCCCTTAGTTAGTCAAAGGCCAGGGTAAAGAGGTGCGTCTTCACTCCTCTCCTGAACACATAAAGTGAAGATGCCTGACACACCTCAGGAGGGAAGCTCTTCCACAGTCTGGGAGCCATCACTAAAAAGGCCCTATCCTAGGTGCCCACCTCTTATCTTGCTGTGAGTGGTGGTCTCCCCTGAAGATCTTAGCGCATGGGCAGGTCAACATGGAAGAAGGTTCTCCTTTAGATATTTAAGGCCCAAGTTAGGGCCTTATAGGTTAAAGTTAGCACCTTGAATTGGGCTCGGTAGTGAATTGGCAGCCAGGTCAACTCTTTTAAGACCGGCGTGACGGGCATCTGGCCAGTTGTTTCGAGTCAGCAGTCTAGTAGCTGCGTTCTGCACCAGCTACAGCTTCCAAGCCGTCTTCAAGGGCAGCCCCATGTAGAGCTCATTGCAACGGTCCAGCCTGGAAATCCAGCTATTGTCACCAAGTTCTCAAGCAACATCTTCATAAAAGGAGGGTCGAACTAGAACATAGAAAGGACTTTGAGCTCAGCGCCCGGCTCCAACATGGCAGAGCAGAAATTAGCCAAATCTCTGAGGAATAATCCATTTAATTTTTAAGTAAGAGGCTCCCAAGTAATTAAGCAAACTCCCAAGTCCTTTTTAAAGTTTGAGAAGAAAATGCTTAAAAGTTAAAACTGCAGAGTTGCATTGCCTGGTTCGTGCCACTTGTTTATTTTTTAAATGATATTTTAAACATTATCTTATTTTATTTTTGCAAACGGTGCTGTATTTATTACCAGAGGGTAGGGATGGGTGAAAAATGCTCGTCACTTTTGCAATTTACATGAATTGCGAAGGTCCGGAATTTTGCATTTGGATCAAATTTTGACTATACTTGACAACTGGCCCTTGCATGCAAAGCGAAAGCTTTTGTGCCTTCGTTTGAAGCTTTGGAGCGGATTGAAAGTGGATTTGGAACGGATTCAGAACAGATTCAGCGGAGCAACTGGTGGTGGCAGGGACTCAAAGTCGAAGCCTCTGAAGTGCTCCAGTCGCATGAATGGGAAGTTCTGTTGCTTTGATGTAAAGCAAACGGGGAAAAAATTGTGCGCGTCTCTACCGCAAGTTTGATTGATTTATGCAGGCCAAATAGTAAAAGCCAATGCTACAATTCACTTTTCAGAGAGGGGTTTTTTTTTGTCATGAAATGGCATAAGAATACAAAAAGGAAACTAGAACACCCCATTAAAAAGATTCACAGAGTAACACCAGAAAGCTCCACAATGCTCACTGTTCTGGGCTCATTTTTAAGCTCCATTTTTACTGTGTTCAAACCTAAGTTTTAATCCAGCTTCAATCCACCTTCAGGATGAGAGAAGACACCAGGCCAAGTGACTAGTCCTTTTCTTTCCAAATAAATGGGGAAAGGGATGTCACAAATGGGTTTTTTTACTTCTGATTCGTAACGATTCAAATGTTAGGAAGTCCGTATTCATGTGAATAGATTCCCTTTAAATATAGTAGTATTCTATTTGATATGAATGTAGTCCATGTATTTTTACGAATATCCAGTACGAATGAACACGTACATATACGTATCTGATAGGTATCCCATAACAAATCTACATAACAAATCTACTCTGAAAGCGTCAGATTTGACTTGACTCCACTTTTAATCCACTTTTGATCCATGTTGAAAGCAATCTGGATCCGGTCCGGATGCGGCTGGCGCAGCTGCTTTCCCGCCTCCCACTCAGAAAAAGAGCCGTGACTAGCCCAAAGTCACCCAGCTGGGTTTGTGGAGGAGTGTGGAATCATACCCAGTAGTCCCAGATAAGTGTCAGGCTCCATAACCACTAGACCAAACTGGTCTTTTCCTTTGCAAAAAAAGTTCAAAAACAAATGCAAAAATCCCTTTTTTTAAATTTAACAGTCTTGACCAATGAAACGAATTATCGGATTTTGAATTGGACAGTGAAACAAATGTGAAAACCTTTCCAGGAACATCCCCACTGAAGTCTGCATGGCATTTTGGCTGATCTTGATTTTCCTGCCAGGAGCCCTTCCCACCCTAGTTATATAAGCCTGTAAGATATTAGTAAAAAGAGTCTGGCAATCATGGGCTGAAACAGCCTTGTAGCTGGATTGATACCACTGTCTGCTGAATAAAAACCCGGTTTAATTTTACTCTCTCAACCCAAATGTGGCCAGAACTGCAGGTTTGTGTTAGCAAATCATGCTCTTAAATCGGAGTTTGAAAACCAGACCTTCTACTAAACCGTGGATCATTTGGACTTGATCCTATGTATGATTTCTCCTTGCAGTGCCCTGTTTTCATGCCTTTTAATGAATTTTAATGCTGTGTGCATTGGAACTTTTATGTTGTTTTCTGTTTATCTGTGCACCATTCTTTTTTTTAACACATTTTTTTTATTATTTTCTATTAATATGCATACAAATACTGAACAACCAACAGATATACAAAGCAAAACACCAAGCAAATAGACCAAGAAAAACAGACAAAATGGAAGAAAAGACATTCTGTTCTAAGTGTCCTCAGTCCACTTATCTGTACACCTTATCTTAAAAACAAAACAAAACAAAACAGTCATTTAGGGCCTTGAATGCAATCCTTAAGGTTAATCATCTTTTTAGACAACCTTTGCAGCCGAATCAAGGAAAGATCTCCTGTTCGGTTCTTCAAGGATGGGTTCTAAATTAACCTGTGCACTAGGTGTCTACACAAATACACTTTTTGACATTCGGTTCAATTCGAATGGAATATTCGTGTGAATAGGGGAAAAACCCGAATGTATTAAAATTTGAACTGATTTGGATACATTCGTATCTATTTGTGTGAATATTTGATCTGTATTTGATGATGTGAATGCCGGCAACATTTGTATGTGTCTGTACACATCCTGTTTTCATCCCGTACGCATCCTGTTTTTGTCCCCTACGTATCCGTAGAAATGTGTATGGATACAAATAAGATGCGTATGTAATGCATACGTATCAGTGCCCATACGGATGTCCGGATAATTTGTACGACCGATTCAAAACAGTCAAATTCATTCGAATGTATAGACATTTGATTCGAATGTCCGAATGCAAACGAATTTGATCGAATTTCCAATGTTTTGAATATTCTTGCCCATCCCTGTTCTGTGGGTCCCTCAACGTACTTTTCTGCCACCTGCAGGCCACACGGGGAATGACGCCGATTTGCCCCATCGCTTTGGGCAGCTTTAAGCTTTTTCTGATAAGCTCTTTTTGCTGCTGGAACCTAACCCAACCTACCACATTGGAAGGGGATCTATTCAAAGAAATAAGAATTTTCTTACATTCAATTTGATATGACGTGGTTTCTCTACACATCCTGCGTTCTCGATCAGGCCCTCTGGTGTGCCGACAGACTCATTATTAAATGCATCTACTGGTGATGCCTTAATCTGGATTATGCTTTGTCTAATGCAGACAAAATGGACCGGGCTCCAATGTGCATATCTATCTGGACCAGACCCTTACAGTGCAGAACCTTAATCCGGATTAAAGTTCCACGCAGAAAGGGCCACTGTGTGCTTCCACAGTAAACCCAAAGGTTTAAAGAAAGAGGAAAGGCAGACGTTCCTGAGATTATCTCAGCTCCTGTTGGACGCTTTGTGTTCTTGCCAAACAGTGTCTCTTGTGCGTCCTTTGTGGGGAAAAGAAAGACATTTGGACAATATTTTTAATTACTTAGCCCAGCAGGTAAAATGGAGTCTTTGACAGGTATGGAAGAACTGTGGCTCTTGGGGTCTGAAACAGAGGAGATTTTATATAACAGGCACTAGAAGTCCAGTTCCTAGCACACCCGGGCTGTTTTTCCACTTAGCACTAGAGTACCCTTTAAGGACCCATTAAGGACCCATTGAGGACCCTTAATGGGTCCTTTAGTGCTAAGTGGAAAAACACCAACAAACACCCACCCTTTTCCTGGGTCTCAGGCCAGGCACTAGAATATTTTAAAGCATTTCCTTTTTTAACAGCTACTACACTCGATGGCTCCATGGCTGCAACACCCTGTTTAGTTAAGCAAGGGAAAGGAAAGCTTTTGGAAGCAAAAGAATGGGAGTGAAAGACCCTTAACCCTCCATCAGTCTTTTACCCCTGCCAGAAAGATGCTCCCTGAAGCCCCTTTCCTTTACAGCGAGCTCAAACCAAATGCTCTGCCTTGGGCTGCCGCCACACCTAAGGTTTAATCCAGCTTCAGTTCACTTTCAGAGTGAGGGAACACATCAACAAAGTGAAGCTGTTTTCTTTTAGACTGTGGCCACACCTAAGGTTTAATCCAGCTTCAGTCCACTTTCAGAGTGAGGGAACACATCAACAAAGTGAAGCTGTTTTCTTTTACACTGTGGCCACACCTAAGGTTTAATCCAGCTTCAGTACACTTTCAGAGTGCAAGAATACATCAGCAAAATGACAAGCTGTTTTCTTTCAGTGTTAAATAACTCAGAAAGTTCACCTTTTGGGACAGATAACACGGAAAGATAATGACTGGTTACTTTGCTTGATGTGTTCTCTCACTCTGAAAGTGGATTGAAGCTGGATTAAACCTTAGGTGTGGCCATGGCCAAAGCGTCAAGCTGTTTTCTTTCAGTGTTACATAACTCAGAGTATCCACCTTTGGGATAGATAATGCGGAAAGAAAATGACAGGCCACTTTGCTGATGGGATCTCTCTTACCCTGAAAGTGAACTGAAACTGGATTGAGACTTAGGCTGTGGTCACACTTTTAAGGTTTAATCCGGCTTCAGTCCATTTTCAGTGTGAGAGAATACATCAGCAAAATGACACGCTGTTTTCTTTCCGTGTTAAATAACTCAGAAAATTCACCTTTGGGACAGATAACATGGAAAGAAAACAACTGGTCACTTTGCTGATCTGTTCTTCTCTCGCTCAGAAAGTTGACCGAAGCCGCATTAAACCTTAGGTGTGACCACAGCCTTTGCGATCACGCACCTGTTAGCTGGAAGCCACAGTGGGGAGGCTGGAAGTGAATGCAAACATGGCTTCAAGGGAAACCCCAGGGCTCCTTTCCATCTCTCCTCTGCTAGGAACTGCACCATGTCCTTCTGGGCTGCTTGTCAATTAAAAACAACAGCCACAGAACCCCCGGGCTTCGGGGCGCATGAATTAGGATTATGCTGCATCTTGCCACTTCAATGCTAAACACTGTTTGACTATAATTAGGAGCAATTAAATGGTTCTGTGCACAAGATATGCACACAAACAGCACCCAGGCATCTCCTCTTCCCCTCCCCCACCCCCACAGATTTAATGTTTAACCTGCTTTGATAACCTCATTAAGAACCCACTTTAGAACTCCCTGCAACAAATGCTTAGCGCTGCAGGCTTTAGGGTGTTTTTTTTGCAATTCGGTGTTTTCAATTATTCCTGGAGCGAGGGCACCCAGAGCCAGGCCTGCGAGGGACCCAGGTCCCCCATCGTCCCAAAGCGAGGGCGCTGGGATGCCGAAGGGTGGCCCTTTCCTCGAGGTCTAAGGGAGACCCTGGGGCCGCCCCGTGGCTTTAGCGCCAGCGTGAAGCAAAGCCCCACCAGCTCTCGAGGATGTATGATGGGCACCGATAAGCGATTGCAGTCTTAGCTGAATCGTGATCGGCAAGCGATGCTCCGGGTTATGGCCCTGCAAGGTCACATTCATGCGCTCCGATGGGGAGACGCTCGTGCTTCTCTGTCGCATTGCTTTTGCAGCCAGAAGAGAGCGGCCGGCCGGCCGTCACTTGTCGCTGCGGGTTAAGAACGAATGGTCTTCTTCTCAGGCTACCAGGAGGAGTTTCCACCGTTATGGACATTCACGAGGAAAGAGTCTTACTCCCTACAGTGTTTCCTCCAGTTAGTTGCCTGGGGGTTTTCAGATGCGCAACAGACATTGTCCTAAGACCAGAGGGAAAACATCTAACACCACGGTCGCCCCACGGTCAGGTCTGTCCCAACAATTTACAAAAGGAATGTTTCTAAGGGCACCAAAGGAACCGTGCGTCAGGAGAAACGCCGGAGGAAGGTCTCTGCAGCATTGCAGAAGACTCCAGGTGCAACTTCAACCACCGTAATATTTTTCACACAAAAGTAGGAATGCATATAATTGATCCTCGAACCAGAACCCTGTTGGAAGTCCCCAATCTGATGGGCTTACATTGACCTTTTCCTCCAAGTTCTGCAATATTTTCCTTTGCAAGCATCCACGCTTTGCATGAAAGAACTTTACTGATTCGTCGTGTGACTGTATCAAGTTTACAAAAGATAAAATCATATAAAATATACGATAAAATTAAGAAGCAAAATAAAAATAACACCATTCTTTGCCCCCATTACCCTAACAAGACACCCCACTCAACTCAGTGAATAATTTCTTAAGCTGGGCGAGCCTTAACAAAAAACAAACCTACCCTATATGTCACCTGCAGAAGGTAAGTCAGGTTACGTTCTGCATTCCAGTGGGAGGCCCAAACAAGTTGTTCTTATTGAAGAATACAAGGGACAGGTAAACGAGCTATGAGAAAAGTCCAGCAAGGTAGTTAGTAGCACTTGGAGACCAACAGGAGAAGGATTGGGAGCATGAGCTTTCGTAGACACGCCTACTTCTTCAGATGCTAGGGGACCCAATGGGAACATCTACTTCTTCAGATGCTAGGAGGCCCAATGGGAACGTCTACTTCAGATGCTACGAGACCCAATGGGCATGCCTACTTCATGAGATGCTAGGGGACCCAATGGGCACGCCTACTTCATGAGATGCTAGGGGACCCAATGGGCACGCCTACTTCATGAGATGCTAGGGGACCCAATGGGCACGCCTACTTCTTGAGATGCTAGGGGACCCAATGGGCACGCCTACTTCATGAGATGCTAGGGGACCCAATGGGCACGCCTACTTCATGAGATACTAGGGGACCCAATGGGCACGCCTACTTCTTGAGATGCTAGGGGACCCAATGGGCACGCCTACTTCATGAGATGCTAGGGGACCCAATGGGCACGCCTACTTCATGAGATGCTAGGGGACCCAATGGGCACGCCTACTTCTTGAGATGCTAGGGGACCCAATGGGCACATCTACTTCTTCAGATGTTGGGGGGGGGGCAATATGCATGCCTACTTCCTCAGATACTAGGGGGCCCAATGGGTCCCCTAGCATCTGAAGAAGTAGATATTTCTAGAAAGCTTCTGCCACCAACCCTTCCCCTGTTGGTCTCCAAGTGCTACTAACTACCTTGTTGGACTTTCTGAATTAGACTAACACAGCTATTTCTCTGATATTGACCAAGATATGAGAAAGATCTTCAACCATTGCTTCGCCACAAACACACAGTCTTTCATCAAGGTACCTGATGGTATCTTCCATACTTCATCGTGGAGTCAGTAAGTTCAAAACGCGCATAAGTAAATTATTGCCTTAACTGTGGGTGCATTTTGTAAACTAAATATTTTTCGAGCTGGAAAATAGGTTTTGTTTGTGCTACCCGTTTTAATGATTTTAAATTCGAAAGGCCAGGAATATCATGTTGTGCGCTAATGTCCATCACACGCTGCTTAAAAATCTCTTTGGCTAACTGGCTGGTATGCCCCAGTATTTGCAAGGAGAGACCACAGCCGGAGATTATGTCATGTCTTTGATGTACTCTTTGCTAATTTGAACAAGAAATGTGGATTTATTCTTTTCATTAAAGGTAACACCCCATATTCTGTGCCAATCTGGTTCTCTCACGATGTCTTGGACTTCACTTCCCAGAATCCTAAAATGGCTGTTGCTGAGGCTGAGGTACCAACAACCTGTGGTACCAAACTGAGGAAGCTCACCCTGCTGTTTCCTATTTTAAAATGGAAGGGCATATATGCTTCGCACCACCTTTGCTGACCAGAAGCATCCCAGAGCATCTGGTAGTGCCCACCAACTGCCCCAATCGTTGTGAGGCGTGGACAAGTTAAATCTTCTCCACATCTTCACCAGGAGCAGCTGCTGAACTCCTAGTCACTCCTGGGTGCAAAGTTCACACACACTCTTCTGGGCACAAATGCTGTGGCTGCACAATTGTGTGTTGCATCACAATTGCCGTGGCAGCATCCCATTGCCAAGTCTATCCAGTGGGAACCAGGCCTGACCGTCCACACTTCAAGCGCTGGTGGTGAGATCTGGGACCGCTCCAGCGCTTGAAGTGTGGATGCTTCCTACTTTGCCCAGCTTTAACTCCAGTGAGATGGGATGAACAAAGTTAAGTGTGAACAAGCCCTGCGAACGCAACCGCATGCCAATTTTCTCCCAACGGCTCACCCTTTGCCATTTCCCTCCAGAAGTTTAATTTAATTGTTTCTAATTATAGTCAAACAATGTACGCCGTGAAGAGGGAAGATATGCAGAAAGGCCAAGAGTGCTGTGTTGTGAAGCTCTGTGATGTTGTTGTTTTGAACTGGAAAATAAAATAAAAGAGAGGAGCAGAATATTCTTCCATAGGTAGCATCTGGGCCAGGGGAAAAGGTCAGCTGTTAGGAGGAGGCTGGGGCTGGAATCCCTTCTCCTGCCCCACACCGGTTCACGGGTTTTGTTTTGAAGCTCTTCCTGTGGCAGAAAAAAGCCACCACAAGAAGAAGAAGAAGAAGAAGAAGAGTTGGCTTTCCTACCCTGCTTTTCTCACCCATTTAAGGGGACTCAAAGCAGCTGACAAACCTTCTGTTCTTCTCCCCACAACAGAACACACCCTGTGAGGTAGGTGGGGCTGTGAGAGCCCAGAAGAGAGCTGTGACTAGCCCAAGGTCACCCAGCTGGCTTCATGGGGGAAGGCGGAATCGAACCCGGTATTGCCAGATAAGAGTCCAGCCCCCTAACCACTAGACCAACTGTCCTAACTTTCCTGCCCACCAGCTTCATAGAAATAGAAAAGTGAGGACGAGTGAATAGTTTGTCAAATAAATGTCTTGAATGTACGCACTGTTTTTGGCCTGACTCTTGCTATACATCCTGCTCCGAGCAATGGAACCAGCAGGAGGCTTGCCAGAGGTCCCTGGCCACAACTCCCATCGCCTCTCCCCGTGGGCCACATTGACTCACCATGCTGGAATTCAGAGTCAGGCCATCCCAGAGGAAGAGGCAACAGTGCAGGTAGTGCTGTGGGTTGCTACCTGATGGATTGACCAAGGAGCAGCCCGGAGCTACAGGGATGGTGGCAGAAGACAGGAGACGATGACCCGTACAGCTCATCTGGAAATGCCAACCTATCTGTGGCCTGCAGTGGATCGGAACTGAGTTCTTGGGGGTCTAGAGAACTCGAAAGCCCCTTGCTAGTCTAGTCACTGCAGTTCCACCACTCAGGTTTCACCAGGCTGCAATCTCTGCACAGACGCCATCTAGATGCGCTACACTGAATTCACCCTTAAATAAAGGGGAATCGCCCATTGCATGCCTGACTAGGTTGAATCAAGGAAAGCCAGGAGTCTCCCAACTAATAGTTATACAGGAGAGTGAATTTCAGCTACCATCCCTTTATACCGAGCTGCACCTTGTAAAACTCCTTGCTCTTATACAACGTTGGTTCTCAAAGTCTGGTCTTCTGGGTGTTCATGAACAACCTATCCCAGCCTTCCATGGACTGCAATTTCCAGTTGAACTATAACTCCCAGCATTCTATTCCCAGCATTTTGTACCAGCCACACTGAATTGCAATTTCCAGATGCACTACAACTCCCAGTGTTCCATTCCCAGCACTCCACTCCCAGCATTCCATGCCAACCTCATTGAATAGCAATTTCCAGATGAACCACAACTCCCAGTGTTCCATTCCCAGCAGTCCACTCCCAGCATTCCATGCCAACCTCTTTGAATAGCAATTTCCAGATGAACTACAACTCCCAGCACTCCACTCCCAGCATTCCATGCGAACCTCATTGAATAGCAATTTCCAGATGAACTACAACTCCCAGTATTCCATTCCCAGCACTCCACTCCCAGCATTCCATGCCAACCTCATTGAATAGCAATTTCCAGATGAACCACAACTCCCAGTATTCCATTCCCAGCACTCCACTCCCAGCATTCCATGCCAACTTCATTGAATAGCAATTTCCAGATGAACTACAACTCCCAGTATTCCATTCCCAGCACTCCATTGAATAGCAATTTCCAGATGAACTACAACTCCCAGCATCCACTCCCAGCATTCCATGCCAGCTTGGAAGAATCACAGTTCCCAGCTGAACTATAGCTCCCAGCACTCTGTGTCTTTCGCACTGATTTTTACAATTCCTGGCTGAACTACAACTCCCAGCCTTCCACGCCAGCCCCAATGGGACCGAAAGTCTGGGAGCTGCTGCACAGGAACATCTGGATGCCTCCAGTCTGAGAACCACATGGCTTTCGGGGAAGAGCGCCGCTCTTGGTGCCTGGTCCCTATACCTCAGTGAACGCCAACAGCATCATCCAGGGCTTTGCTCTCATTTTGTGTCTGCAGAGGAGAGAAAGCGGTTTCTAGATGCTACAGGACGCCCGCTGGCACTGGCGTTCTTTTTTAGAAAGAGATCCTCTGTGCTAAGCAGAACTGAGGATTACGTGGGCAATGAGTGTATGCTGGCATTTGGGTGCCAACATCCCTGCGATGATTGTGCAGCAATGAGCAGCACCTTTCCCACCAAAGGCTTCACAGCCATTAGAGTGCGGACGCTATTTCCTGCTACCGGTGGCTGTCACGCCAGGGGAAGCCTGCACTGGCATCAGCCCACGTTCTAGGGTCACCTCCATGTCCGCTGTTTCTGTGGCACAAAAATGCTGTGGAGAGAGTCCAGCCTCTCTCGTCCTGACTGATTTCCTTTCCAGGCTCCTGCTCTCTCTGACAAAGGGCTTCAAAAACAAGACATGGATCCCTCTGGGCACCTTGGTCATAAGAACCTAAGAGGAGCCCTGCTGGATCAGGCCGCAGCCGGTCTAGTCCAGTACTCTGTCGCCCACCAGATGCCCACGGGCATCTCAAGCAGAGACAAGGGCAAACCTTCCCTTGCTCTCGAATCCCAGCAAATGGCCACCTGCCACAATCCCACCTGGCATTCCAAAAGAAATCAGAGAGGCCTCATCCTGCAGTCCAGAAGAGATTCCCAGCTGCGAATCAGAAAACACTGACAAGCGAGTTCTGCAGAGGGGCTTGGCAAGAGGAGACCTTAACACTGAGAACCGAGTAGCTGGAGCCCATGGGAAGAAAAATCCACCAGGAAGCTTAAAAGGGAATTATTCAGGAGGGGCCCTCGGGGACCTGCTCTTCCCAGGAGCGGCCGATGCACAATGCTCTGTGTGCTTTGCCGGTGTTTGAATGAGGACCGTTTTGCTAGCTGTGTCAATTAGTTGTGCGTGCAAAGGAAGGTGAGAGAGAGGCAGAACCAACCTGTAGCTGGTGCCTCTCTGAAGGTATCCCACACACAGTGGCATTCTTCTCTGCAGAGCTGCATGCAAAGAGGGCTTGCCCAGAAGGGGAGCGCTTGCGATTCTATGGGGGTGCAGCAGTTAGGAAACATGCCTGGTATAGAAAAGGTGGATAGAGAAAATTGTTTTCTCTATCACACAACACTAGAACCAGCGGTCGCTCTATGAAGCTGATGGGTAGGAGAGTCAGATCAGACAAGGGGAAGGATTTCTTCACCCAGAGGGTCGTTGATCTGTGGAACTGGCTTCCAGGAGAGGTGGTCACAGCTACCAGCCTAGATGGCTTCAAGGAAGGGTTAGACAAATTCATGGAGGACAGGTGTATCATTGGCCCCTAGAATGGATGCCTGAGTACATCTTTCAGGTTGGGTGAGACAAGCAGGATGTTTCTAAGGCCATTTGCTGGGATTCAAGAGCAGGAGAAGGTTGCCCTTGTCTCTGCTGGAGATGCTCATGGGCAATTGGTGGGCCACTGTGTGAGACAGGATGCTGGACTAGATGGGCTGTGGCCTGATCCAGCAGGGTTCCTCCTATGTTCTTATGTTCTTATCAGAGGAATTTTTGAAAAAGACATTTCCAAACGTGTTCCTTCTCATAGCAGTTGGCCCTCCAGCTGCATAGAAGCATCTCTTTAGATATCTGAAGCAAGAGGGGAAAGGATTTTCCATGGGAGGCTTGAAAGGCTCCCTCTCGTCCTCTTGAAATGATGGTCTTGAGCATGGAGTCAACAGCTACATATCTGACCACCAGGGCGAGAAAATTCAGGCCAGTAATGTCTAAGATAGGCCTCAGTGGCTGAGCATGTGTGCTAGGTTGGATCACCCTAAGAAGATCGGGAGCTGCGTTGTCCTGAAATCAGATCACTGGTCTATTCAGCAGCAAACTGGGTTTCAGGCCTACATCTTCTCAAGTCCTACCTGGAAATGCTGAAGACCAAGGCTGAGGCCTTTTGCATGCAAGGCAAATGCTTTTCCAATTCCCTCGTGTGGAACTGAGAGTCCAACCATCATGCATCTAATTTCAGTAGGACCATGGGAACATTTCCATATACTGCACCAAACCATTGGCCCACTCATCTCTGTGATGCCTACACAGGTGCAGAGCAGCTCTTCATGTTCAGCCGTTCCCTTCTCAGCTTCTTCTGCTGTTAAAGCAGATACCCTCAATTTTTGTGATCCTCACTTTTGCTGACCTCTCCCACTAAGAATTACCAGGGCAGGGTGAAGCCCAATAGTTGCTGGTGATGTTGGGCACACCAGAGTGCATCATTGGATGTCTTGGAAGTTCTTGGCATAGCAGGCCAGATGAACCCTAAGGGCCTTTCGACATAGCCTGAAGCATGATCTGGTCTATGCTTCTGCCATCTTCACACTAGTGTAGGATAGCAGAGGCCTCACCACCTCTTGGCATGTTCTGTCCACACAGTGGCCCTGGTCCAGTTTTCTTGATAGACCTATTTTTTGAGGTTTACTGGTGATACTAAAAGATGGTATACCTGGTTCTGGGTTCTTTGGTGAAACTGGCTGTTCTGCTGGTATACCGGCAGCCAAATGCACCGGCAGACAGCCTTCCGCGGCTCCTGGAGGTGGTGTCTGACTGGGCACTGAGATTCCCCAACCTTATTGTGCTGGGGGATTTCAATGTCCAGGTCGACGCCGCCTCCTCCCGAGCTACGGAGTTGGTTTCGACCATGGCAGCATTAGGCCTTTCTTTACTTAGGACTGGTCCAACACACGCTGCAGGCCATACTTTAGATCTTGTCTTCTGGTCTGGCATTGATGTGGTCTTAACTGACCTTGAAACTGTTCCATGGTCTGACCATCGTGTTCTGAAAGCTCGTTTTCAGCTTGCTGCACCCCCCAAGTCACCACCCAGACCAATTTTGGTTCGTCCACGGGGCTGTATGGACCCGATTAACCTTCAGAATGCCTTGCAGGTTTCGGTTCCTATTGATGGTTCTATAGATGAGCTGGTTGAGGGCTGGAATTCTAGACTCTCTACAGCTATTGACAAGATTGCCCCTAAACGACTCCTCCGGCCCCATAAAAGGCTCTCCCCATGGTTTACCAGGGAGCTGCGAACCCTCAAACGGCGCCTGAGGCGCCTTGAGAGAGCTTGGAGGCGAACTCAGGATGTGACATCGAGAATGTCATATCGTAGACTAAAAAAAGCTTATGAGATGGCGACTAAGAACGCAAAAAGAGACTATCTCTCTGCGGAGATCGCTTCCGCAAAGTCACGCCCGGCGCAGTTATTTAAAACAATTAGGCACTTGACCATTCTTCCGGGAAATCAAAATTTATCAAAGTCGGGAATTGGCTGTGAGGCCTTTGCGACTTTTTTCACGGATAAAATCTCTAAGCTTCGCCTTGACCTCCCCCCCACAGCTGATACAGCAACGGAGCTGGGGGCTCATAAATCGTCGATAGGCCCGGTGTGGGATTGCTTCCACTTACTTGATCTAGCAGAAGTAGAGAAGGTGCTCATAAAGGTAAGACCCACCACCTGTTCACTTGACCCATGTCCTTCATGGTTGATCAAGGCTAGCGGTGAGACATTGGGTGCCCATCTCCGCGAGATCATTAATTCCTCCTTGGAACAAGGAGTGTTCCCAGATATTTTAAAGGAAGCGGTGGTCCGCCCCCTACTAAAAAGACCTGGTCTGGACCCTGATGATCTGTCCAATTATCGCCCAGTATCTAACCTCCCATTCCTGGGGAAAATAATTGAGAGAGCGGTGGCGGAACAACTACAACTATTTTTAGATGCAGCTGCGGTCTTGGACCCTTTTCAATCTGGCTTTAGGCCGGGTCATGGGACTGAATCGGTTCTTCTGGCTCTCACGGATGATATCCGGAGGCAAATTGATCGAGGCGGTTCAGCGCTGCTGATACTGCTAGATTTAACAGCAGCCTTTGATGTTGTAGACCATGATATTCTGGTCCATCGCCTCATAGAGGCTGGAATTCAGGGGACAGTTCTTGCCTGGTTTTCATCATTCCTCCAGGGCCGGGGGCAACGAGTAGCCTTTGGGGGTCAGAGTTCCCAGAGATCTCCCCTTCAATGTGGTGTCCCCCAGGGTGCACTTCTTTCCCCAATACTCTTTAACATCTTTATGCGCCCCCTGGCTCAGTTGATTCGGAACTATGGTCTGATCTGCCACCAGTACGCTGATGACACGCAGCTCCTTCTGCTGATGGAGGGTCGGTCGGCCCCTGCCCCAGATTCCCTCTCCCACTGCCTAGAAGCCATTGCGAACTGGTTAAGAGGCAGTAGGTTGAAACTAAATCCATCAAAGACAGAGGTGCTTTGGCTGGGTCGTGGGGTTGAACCTAGTAATTTACAGCTGCCTCCTTTTGAAGGAAGCCTTCTATCAACACTCCCTGTCGTCAAGAGTTTAGGGGTCCATCTGGACTCTAATCTTTCTATGGAGACCCAGGTGGCACGCTCAGCCCAGATGGCATTTTTCTATCTAAGGCAAGCTCGGCAGCTGGCCCCTTACCTCTCCCATTTTGATTTAGCCACCGTGATACACGCGACAGTCATTTCTAGGCTAGATTATTGTAATTCCCTTTATGCCGGTCTTCCCCTGGGCCTGATCCGAAAGTTGAAACTGGTCCAACATGCAGCAGCCCGCCTGTTAACAGGCACTCCTCGTGGGGCCCACATCACGCCTGTTTTACGGGAATTACATTGGCTGCCTATTGAGTACCGAATCCGGTTTAAGGTGTTGGTTGTAACATTTAAAGCCTTACGTGGGCTGGGGCCTTCGTACCTGCGGGACCGTCTGGTCCTCTATATACCCAGGAGAACATTACGGTCATCATCAGACCAAAGTCAGTTACAGGTCCCTAGAGTCACCGAGATCCGCCTGTCTGTCACTAGAAACAGGGCTTTCTCGTGTCTTGCCCCTTCCTGGTGGAACTCCCTGTCTGCGAGCACTCGAGCCATCCAAGAACTGCCTAGGTTCCGAAAGGCGTGCAAGGCAGAGCTGTTTCGTCTGGCTTTTGGCTAGTAGAAGATCAGCCTTAGGTTGGTCATGAGATCTCTATTTCCCGGTCATATTTTTCTATGATACTGCTCTGTGGTTGGGAATTGGTCTGTTATGGGGGGATCTGGGTTTTATTATGGTTTTAAAGATTATTTTGATTGATGTTTTGTATTTGATGCATAATTTTGCCTGTATTGTACTATCGGCATTTTATATGTCTATATTGTAAGCCGCCCAGAGCCCATTCGTGGGGTGGGCGGGGTATAAATCTCAGAGTAAAGTAAAGTAAAGTAAAGACTGCGGATGGCATGCGTCCAAGGTCTGGCATACCATGGAGGACACACTTCATCAGTGCTACCAGGCATACAGCCAGAATCAGTTCACCAGGAATTCTGAAGCTCACATGAGCTTCGGAGCCTGTATGGGAACTGGTCCTGAACATGTTGTCCCAAGTGCAGACTACCTTGTTCTGCTCCAGGGTAGAACCCTGTACCATAATAGCAAAAATAAGAGCAGTTATATCCTTTTGCCAGGATGTCAAAGAACTCTAGCAAACAGGCATACTGTGGGTTCAAGGCATTTTTGGTTGCGCCCATGGGCACCATTCAGCCATGCTGAACTCTCCCAGATCACTATATTAGATGGTTTTGAGCTAGGTGGACACTTGGTCCAGCTCAAGAACACACATGGCTCCCCAGTTATTGAACACATCCAATGTCCACAGCTTTCAGACTTCCTTTTGGACAGAACATGTTTTCTTATATGTAGAACAAAGGTGAACAATTGCAGCTCTCAAGATGCTTCTGCAGAGCTGGCACAAAAATTCTGGATCTAAGTCCTGGGACTTGTCATTCAGCAACATCTGGAGGGCCACAGGTAAGTCCAGATCTTCAGGTATCCTTGGGACATCCTGAAGAGCTATTGCCAGCCAGAAGAGACAAAAAGAGGTTGAGGGCACCCATGATCTGACTTGGTTCTCACGGAACACATTTCCAATAGCTGGATTTGGTTCATTGTCAAGTGATGGAGTCCTTCAACGTCAGGTAAACATTCTTTTAGGTAGGCACGTTCTCCACAACCAGGCGGGCTCCAAATTTGTGGTATTCCAGCTCCCATCATCCCTGGCTTTAATCTGTGCTCTCGAGAGCTGATGGGAGTCAGAATCTAGCAACATCTGGAGGTCGGCATCAGGTTGGAGGCATCAAAAGACCAAGCCATTGGTGGGCAGCTGTCTACATTCATAGTGTTATGGTTGAGTTTGCTGCTCAGCTGTAGACTGGACTATGGCAGGTTGTGGTAATGAACCATGTGCCTTACATGCAGCAGATTCAGCCACCGGCATCCTCAGCTATGGTCTGGTGGAGGGAACGAAACCTGGGAGAACAACCAGTATAGGCAAGCAAGGTAGACCGGTGGTCCAAGACCGTTTTCTCACTTGCTTTGTGAATAATGCAGAAAGAGGCGCCAATGCCCGCCTTTCTCCACAGGCTAGTTGTGCAACAGGCACATGAATTCCTCGCTGCATCACGTGCCTTTTGCACTACAAGCGTGGTGGGTTGCACTGACGGATTCCTCGGGGGCTCATCTGTTACGGTGCTGCTCTAACCACAAAGTGACCACGGTGGGGATGCAGCGCGTGGCCTCCTGGTAGAGCATGGTGCTGGGGTCTACAACCCGCAGGCTTTCCCAGTGCCCTATAAGGACTGGAATCTTGTGGGGGTTTTTTAAGCAGAAGCGTTTGTGTTCAGCAGAAGGGCACCCCAAGATCCCAGTTCAGCTCCCAGGGTCTCAGGCAGGGATGAGAAACTCCCCTGCTGGTGAGCCCCTGGCAGCCCGGAGAGGCAACTCAATCTCCTCTCTGCATCTACACCGTGACACTTTCTGCTCTCTGATGCAGACTTGTTGATCTGAGCCCCGGACCGCACCGCTAGACGCAACTCAGTGCCACTGACCACTCTCCTCTGCTGCTGCACCCTTCCTGGCTGCCAGTCTCCATTAGACGAGTCCCTAAAAGTCACACGTGCCCTGCCACTCTCTGATGACTTTGGCAAATCGATAGATTGACTGAGCGAGAGGCAGAGCGAGGCGGAAGGTGGTAGTGGTGGCGGTGGCAGCGGCGGCGGCGGGCACCCAGAGCCGGGTATCTCCTCCGCTTCGCCAGAGCAGATTGAATCCTTAAAGAGACACCGGCGGAATTTCAATTTGGGGAGCGCAGTGAATGGTCGGAAGCTCCGGGGAGGAGGGGAGGGGAGGGGAGGGGAGGGGAAGGCGGAACGGAGGAGAGATTCCCTCCGCACAGCCCAAAGCTTGGTAGATAACAGGAGGCGCTGGTTTGTCCCCCAGCCTAGCCTTCCTGCTGGTCCCCTCCTGCCCTGGTCCCCTCAAGCTGGCCGTGGTGCCCCCAAGGATGCTGCCGTGGTGGATGGCCGGGGCACAGTCCGCACACTAGGGAGGCCAGGGTAGCGCAGGGCCAGTGCCAGGGAAGAAGACAGATGATGGGTGCTCTCCACGGAGCTGTCCAAGGTACAACTCCAGCACCTGCAGTGAATTCCTTGGAAGCATGGGGGACCCCAGCATGGCCATGGCTGCCTGAACGGAGCCCTTCCCCTCCCCACACAGAAGAAACACGCACCGCCACTACCTGCTCCACTGACTGACTGCAGAATTGCTCCTTTCCTAGGGTCGCAGAAGCCACCAGCGGCGGCCACCTGCTCCCCAAAGCCCTGCTGGGTCCGCTGGCACTTTGGAGCAGTGTTCCCGGCATCCTGCCTTCCTGCCCCCTTCCGTGGCACCCCAGGTTGACTGCCAGCTTCTTTTCGCTGTAGCTTCCCTTCCCCTCCCCTCCGTTCCCCAGGTTCATCTGATTCGGGAAGCCCCACGACCCTCTGGCCCCATCGCCTGCTGCTTCCTCGGCTTTCCTTCCCCCCAGCTCTGTCCTTTGTCCTCCCAAGCGACATTTGCAGGATGTACGCACACACAACAGACACACACACACACCGGTGCCCCCACGAGCTGGCACATGCGTCCATCTTCCTCTGGCTTTTTTGCTTACTTTGTTTTCTGCCCCTCGTAGGGCTCCCGGGTGGCGGAAATTCTAGGACAGAACCGTCCTCCAGCCCCTCGCCTGCAAGACTTGGAAGTCAAAGCGAAGGAGTTGCAGATGTTGAGACGCACCATCTCTGCCTAGGTGAGGCTCCCCCTCTCTTGGACCACAAACGAGGGAGAAGCCCCTCTCCCCCCCCCTATCCGACCCTCTCCGTGCCCGACCAAAAGCAAGACTCACCTTCCAGCTCATCCTCAGGTATGTCAACAGGATGCTGCTCTGCTGCAAGGATATTTGGGATGGTATAAATGCCCCGATACATCAACGCTGCGGTCACTGGATGGAAAGGCATCTTGACAGCTCTCTGGAAGCCAAACTTTAATCCCAAATCTCATAGGCATCGACCTGGCTGGGTACCGAAGGCAGGAAAGCGAGGCAGGGCTGGCACCCACCCGAAGACTACCTGGGCTGTGCTCCCCAGATCCCCTTCCTCGTCCACCGCGGTGGAGACCACGTCTCTTACTTTGGGGGGGGGGACGGAGCGCCAGTCACAGCAGAGTCTCACCACGGCGGATCCCCGACTCCAGCTGCCGTTGTCATCAGAGAGGTTCTGGGCGCATTGGCAAGCCGGTCTGGGCTGCCCGATGGCCACCTTCACACAGGTGAGCCCACGTTGGCGCTTGGCATGGATTCCCACCACAGCGGCCACAACCGAAAGGGCACGGTATCTCTCTGCCTCTAGAAATATACGTTGGGGGGAAAGATCTTCAGTGAGATGCCCCTTCCTCAGCCAAAACTCGGAGGAGGCACACCTGGGTGGCAGGCACGACACAAAGCCCTGAGCCGCAAACCTTTCAGCCTGAGACGCCGGGCAGCAGGCACCTCATGTAGCTGCACAGGGGCAGCTTTCTGAGCCCGCACATGGAGCCATGCGGAGGTGCCGGAGATCTCTGCAGACTGGTAAGTTCAGTTCAACGACAGAGCCCCTTCCTCTTCCTCTTCCTCTTCCTCTTGCCACCTCTGTCGTTCCTGTCCGTCTCAGCGCCTGCTTCCCTACGTTCTTGCTTGGTCTCCTTCTCACACGCACACTCTGAGTGCACACATGCTCTCTCCTGCCTTCTCCCCCCCCCCCCCAACACCTCCCGGCTGCCAACCAAATGAGCATCTGAGTGGCGGAACATCTAAATCAATAGAAGGAGGGGGGGGGAAGGATCTATCAGCCACACGCTGGAGGGAGAGAGAAAGGGAGAGGGAGAGGGAAAGTGTGTGTCTTGCTGCCCTCTCTTCCAGTTCCCTGGCAAACTGGTTCATGGCGCAATTGGGATCTCCATAACTGCAAACCAGATCTTTCCCCATGCCCCGGGAAACACCTGCTTAAGTTGCTCTGCCCTGTCCTGGGACCTGCAGCCTATACATTCCAGGCCACCTGGAGCCCCGGTAGTGGCCAGGTATGCTTTAAGGGGGAAACCCGGTCCTCCGGGAAGGATGCTCAGGTATGCTCCGATTGCACTAGTGGGCTGGGAGAAGATAGACCCAGAGATGAAACCCACAGTCCGGCACCCTCGCTGGAGCCTTCCGCGCCTCGCCGTGCCCTTGGCACCTTTGGGAGGATGGAGGACAGGTGACAGGTGCCAGTTGGACGTCTCCCATGTGGGATTTCCCTCCCCCAGAAGAGCGAGAGGACACTGCATCACTTTGTCCTTTGGTTGGGAAGAGGGAGCCGAGAAGCTGCAAGAAAGGGGCAGGCAGGTCTGGGCTCTGGGCTGTTCCATCTGGAACTCAGCCTGCAGGCAGGGCCTTTGCTGCTGTGGCTCCCCCTGTGTGGAGGGATCAAACCCCACAGGCGTTTGAACCAAAGGGCATGCCCACATCAGCCCCTGCACCAAGCCTCTTGGCCTAGCAGTGTCTTCTGCCCCTGGAAGGCCCCATGGACCCAATGGTGTCTCTCTCTCTAATGGAGTTTGGGGCACCCACCGCCACCCTGGGGCCTGGGATGGTCAAAGCTGCCACTCTGGGGCCTGGGATGGTCAAAGCTGCCACCCTGGGGCCTGGGATGGGCAAAGCTACCACCCTGGGGCCTGGGATGGGCAAAGCTGCCACCCTGGGGCCTGGGATGGGCAAAGCTACCACCCTGGGGCCTGGGATGGGCAAAGCTACCACCCTGGGGCCTGTGATGGTCAAAGCTTTCACAGTTCCTAACCTTTGCCACACCATTGCCTCTAAACAGTGTTCCCTTTGCCAGGCTCAGTCTTGGAATGGCTGTGGAAAGAGGAAGGCATTTATACCCTCCAGACAACACTTAAAAACATAGAAAATATGGAAGGTGCCTCACAGAACCAGTCTCCCTTTCGGTACGGAACTGGCGATGCCTCTGTGGAGAGAAGAAGTGCCTGGAATAGAAAACATGCTTTAAAATCCTGAGGTCCCACTCTGCCTCCTGAATTCCCACTGGTGGAAGTGTGTTTTGGGGAGGGCCAGAGCCCAGCGGCCGGTTTTAAAATACAAATTCTTAATAGCAGAAATTACCTCCTGGAGGAATCACCCCCAGAGCCCTGCTGGGCAGTTGCCTGTTTAACTGGTTAACTCTTTTGCTGGCCAGGAAAATGATATGTTGAGTATCTAGCGTCTACACTAGATGATGACCTAGGAAATGCAGAAAACTGGTGCACCTCCATGCCAAGCACGCATTGAGGGCAGCAGCAGCAGCAGGAGGAGGCAATAGGCGGGGTCTCACACGTGGTGGCTCCCCTTTTCTGTGCTGTGCTGCTTGCCCTGCTTTGTTGATGCTCCCAAGGCAAAACAGCATGGGAACTTCTGCCTGCAGCCTCCTTCGTTGCCCCCAGCTCACCGAGGGCTTCACTAAAAGTAAATAAGAACGTAAGAGAAGCCCTGCTGGATCAGGCCACAACCCATCTAGTCCAGCATCCTGTCGCACACAGTGGCCCACCAAATGCTCATGGGCATCCCAAGCAAAGACAAGGGCAAACCTTCTCCTGCTCTCGAATCCCAGCAAATGGCCTTAGAAGCATCCTGCTTGTCCCCACAGCCTGAACAATGCATTTAGGCATCCATTCTAGTAGCCATTGATACATCTGTCGTCCATAAATTTGTTTAACCCTTCCTTAAAGCCTTCTAGGCTGGTAGCTGTCACCACCTCTTCTGGCAGCAAATTCCATTGACCAAGGACCCTCTGGGTGAAGAAATACTTCCCCTTGTCTGATCTGACTCTCCTACCCATCAGCTTCATAGATCCCCCCTGGTTCTAGTGTTGTGTGACGGAGAAAAGAAATTTTCTCTTTCCACCTTTTCTATGCCATGCATAATTTTATATACTTCAGTCAGGTCCCCTCTTAAACGCCGTCCCTCCAGACTGAAGAAGCCTAGATGTTGCAGCCTGATTTCATAAGGGACGCTTGGATCATTCTGGTTGCCCTTCTCTGCACCTTCTCTAGTTCCACAATATCCTTTTTTGAGGTGTGGTGACCAGAATTGTACACAATATTCCAAATGTGGCCTCACCATAGATTTATAAAGAGGCAAAACGACACTTGCTGACTTGTTTTCTATTCCCTTCCTAATTATTCCCAGCACTGAATTAGCTTTTTTCGCTGCTGCCGCACACTGGGCTGACACCTTCATTGAGCTGTCCACCAGAACCCCGAGATCCCTTTCCTGGTGTGTTGCGGAAAGCTCAGACCCCATCAATTTAGAGCCATAATTTGGATGCTTGGCCCCGATGTGCATTACTTTGAGCTTGTTAAGATTAAATGACGCCCTAACACCTGGAGGAGAATGCAGAGCATCCTTTATGGGACGGCCGTCTGCCAGATGCCTTTGGACTACCAGTTCCAGCGGCTCCAGCTGGCATCAGTGACCCAGGTGCCCGATCTTCAGGTGGTTCCAAAGGCAGGTGAGCCATACAGGTTTCATGACTGCCCTTTCCTCCCCTCTTTGGGCTCTGTTTAGGTCAGGTTTTTTTTAATCTGAGGACAAGGAAGGAAGATGCTTTGTCGCTAGGCGGGCCATTTCACAGATGCATGGAAAGAAAACTGAGGCCCACAAGCTTGTTCAGGAGCACTTAGAGCAGTGGTTCTCAACCTTCCTAATGCCGCGACCCCTTAATGGAGTTCCTCATGTTGTGGAGACCCCCAACCACAGGGACAGAGCAGCTGGGAGGTGGGAGGGAAGGGCTGTGGGAGACCCGTCGCGACCCCTCTGAAAGGGTAGTTCGACCCCCAAAGAGGTCCCGACCCCCAGGTTGAGAACCACTGACTTAGAGTGTCTTCAAGTAGCGGTGTACACGAATGTATTTTTGGCATTCGAATTCAAGTCAGATCAAATATTTGAGAATTCGGTTCGATTCGATTCGGCTGTAAAAAATCCGGATTTTTGAAAATCCAATTCGAATCCAGATTATTCAAATCCGAAAATCCGATCCGTATTCGAAAATACGAATGTCGATAGCATTCGTATCGGTTTTATGAATTTGCGCACATCCCGTGTGCATCCCATCTTATCCCATATGCATTCCGTTTTCATCCCGTATTATAAGTGCAAATACGCATTATTTTTGCACATATTCGGATGCGATGCATATATGGATCTATACATCTGAATCTTTCAAAGACCCGTATCGGATTTTCGAAAATCCATCAAATGTTGAAATCCAAATATTGTTAAATCCGATTCGAATTCGAATGTCATGTTTTTTTGAACCAAGTTCTGGAGGCACCTCTAGTGTGTCACCTACAGTATGGAGGCCATGTGATTGTGGTTGTCATTATAGAGATGCTTCTTTTCTAGGCGCAAGCTAATTCTCGGTTGTCTGCATGCAACTCTCTTTAATGTGACATGTCTTGTGCAACCTCCCTTTTGTTTCTCTCTTTGCATCCAAGCAATCCAAGTGTCCTCGAAGCTTTTAAAACCCTCCTCTTTCCATATAATACAAAAGGGTGCATGGGCAGAATGGATGGCTTTTAAATCCTTACTCAATTAAGCTTGCTCACTGCAGGAACCATAACCCTCTCTTTTATTGTTTTCTCTATTAAATCCCTTTTAAAGGCCTCCTGCTTCTGCACCGAGACTCGCAGGATACAAAGTGATGATACAAGTTGCCTCAAAATCAGGGCGGTCACATGGATGCCAGAACAGCTGACAGAATACAGCGGAGGGGCTGGCAACTAGGCGGTCGTCGTAGGTTGGGGTTGTTATAGGCCGTCTGAGGATGTGCCAAACTGGTTCTTTTTAGAATTGGTTTGACAAGGGGTGTTTTTCCACTGTCAGAAAGTACCCATTTTTGCACCCATTAAGGACCCATTTGGATGTGAGCCGGATGACCCCATTTCCACCATGGCACCCATTTGGGACACATTTGTTTCCACTGTCGCTGGGAAAATCCAGATCATATGGGTACTTTTCTGCCTTTAATCCGGATTTTCTGTAGAGCCCATTAATGGGGTCTACAATGGGGTCTTCAGCCAGAAAATCCAGATTAAAGGGAGCCTGTTTCCACATTAGTTTGGCAATGGGGTCTAGAGGAGGCTAGAGGGAGGGGATGCACCCATGGGGGGGGAGCCCCGAAATCCTAGCTTCGGAGTGACTTTGGAGTCATTCCAAAATTATTTCAAAATGACTCTGAAATCACTTCAAAGAGATTGCCAGAGACACTGGAGCCGCTCCGGAGCTACGCTGGCGCTGTCGTTCGCTATTAGCAAAGACAGCGCAGCCTTCCTTCCGAAGTCCCTCCGAAGAGATCAGCAGAGACTTCAGAGTCTCGCCACCGGTCTCTCTGTAGAAATCAGCGTAGACTTCGGAGATGTTCCGAAGGGACTCCGGAGCGGCTCCGAAGTCTGCGCTGATCTCTTCGAAGGGACTTTGAAGAGTGCACCCCCCTGTCCCCCAAGACATCTGGGGTGATGGACACACCCCTTGGGGGCCAATCCGGATTCCCCACATGGGTGCAAAGGCATTTCCATGGCAGGGGGGTAGCACCCATTGCTAATGGGTGCTACACCTCCTGTGGAAACACATTGGGTGCTTCCCTTAATCGGGATCTACTAGATCTGGATTAAGGAATATACCCATTCCTTAGATCCAGATCGTCTTAGATCCGGATCTAAGGGCTGCGGTGGAAAAACACCCAAGAAATGTGTGTGTGTGTGTGTGTGTGTGTGTGTATAGATTGAATGGTTCACCTTAGGGGTGTGCAGAAATGCAATTTTTGACATTCGATTCAATTTGAATCGGATATTCGAATGTCTGAATTCGGACGAATAGAGAAAAAATGAAGGTATTAAAATTCAAACTGATTCAAATACATTCTTATCTATTCGTATGAATATTCAACACAAATCTGATGATACGAATGTCGACAACATTCGCATGTGTCCATACGCATCCCGTTTTTATCCCGTATGTATCCATACAGATGTGTACAGTTACGAATAAGATGCTTACGGATACGTATGGAATGCGTAAGTATCCGTGTACATATGAATGTCCGAATAATTTGTACGAATGATTCAGAATATTTGTATTTGTTCAAATATTTAAAAAATGAATGTATGGACATTCAATTCAAATTTGAATGTTCGAATTCGTTTGATTAACGAATATTTTGAATATTCTTGCACAACCCTAGTTCAAGTTCAGATGGAACTCCTTGTTGGTTCTAGGCTTTGTTCTAGGTTCAAACAGAACCGGTGACTGTTTGAGTAGAAGGCCAAGAACACCACATTTCCAGCCGGCCTGGTTCTACGTGGAGCGGGTTGGGCAGTAGTTTAACCATTTTTAGAGGGCTTCTCAAACCATTTGAAAGCCACAAACCAATTCAACGAACCTCTAAACCGGTTTGACATTTGAATCAAACTGGCTCGTTACTTTTGCAGCTTGGCCTGATTGGAACCGAACTGCAAACATTTGGTTTCTGCAGGAAATGCTAAATCCGCTGGTTGCTTAATACCTGCTTGGTATCCAGTGATATTTTTACTAGCCAACTTGTATTTTTTTTACTTACATCACAACTAGCAAATTTTTTGGAACGGTGTCACAAGGGAATTCTGGGAGTTTGCTCCACATGAGGACCAAACAAAAGAAAGGGGGTAGGAAAGCCAACTTCTTCTTCTTCCTCCTCTTCTTCTTCCTCCTCCTCCTCTTCTTCCTCTTCCTCTTCTTCCTCTTCCTCTTCCTCCTCTTCTTCTTCCTCTTCTTCCTCCTCCTCCTCTTCCTCTTCTTCCTCTTCCTCCTCCTCCTCTTCTTCTTCCTCTTCTTCCTCCTCCTCCTCCTCTTCTTCTTCCTCCTCTTCCTCTTCCTCCTCCACCTCTTCTTCCTCCTCTTCCTCCTCTTCTTCTTCTCCTTTCTTGTTTTGATGCGTCCCCGCCATTCCTAGAGCAGCTTCCCTGCATAAAACGAACGCGTGAGGGGGAAACACACCGAAAAGAAAACAAGACTGTGTGTGTTTGAATAGGCAGATGCAAATAAGAGCAACGTGATTGAGAAGCGTCTCTCTGCATATATCCATTAAAAGTGGGGCAATCAGATCAGAGAGGGAGCGGATGTGGAGCTAACACCCCCCTCATTCAGTGGCTCAGCCAGCCAGCCACCCTCCCCATTTCCCCGCCACCCACAGGTGAATCCATTCCTAGGTCTTTCCTTTTCCCTTCCCAGTGGAACAATCCTGCTAAACCAAGGGGAACTGGTGTTGAGTGAGATGTTGCGCTTCCTGATTGGCAGCAGAGGACGGGGAGCCGGGATCCGATATGCCACTGGCATGCCAATTGCAGGAATGGAAAGGCACCCAAATAAATGCTTCCCTCCCTGCAAGGGAATTCTTCTCTTTCCTCTTCCAAGTCTTCTGCTCCCTGGCCCAGCTAGGCGGCTCTCGGCCTCCTGTTCCCAATCTTCCACCCTGCTGAAATCAGTAATCCTTTGGGGGAAAAGACATAGCAAAGGAGGAACCGAAAAACGGGGTGCTGATTAAAGTCACCTCCAGCCAGGAAACCTTCCTCCAATTATCCCCAGCATTCGCCGAGGCCCCAGTGACATTTTTCTACTTATTTCTCACTTTGCCGTTGATTAAAAAGGATCTCTGCACACCTAAAAAGGAGGCCATGAGATGCTGGGTTTGGTGGATGCTGAGATGCTGCTGAGATAATTCAGCTGCCAGCTCTTTGCTAACAGGTTTGGGGGCCGTATTGACACCGCCGGTCCGGGAAACGTGCGGTTTCCCCCTTCTGGTGAATGAATGAAATGTGATGTTTTAAGAAACCATTTGGTTTCACAGGATGGGTAGCCGAACCTGTCCTGGGGAACTCCTTTTCCCTGGAGGCACAGACAACACTATTTCTGCAATGTGGAAGAAGAAGAAAAGGAGGAGAGCTGTGACTAGCCCAAGGTCACCCAGCTGGCTTTGTGGGGGAGGGCGAAATCGAACCCGGTATTCCCAGGTAAGAGTCAGGCTCCCTAACCATTAAACCCAAGACCATAGGTCTTTTGGTATGCTGGATTTAAAAAGTTGTTACCCACCCTGAGATCTTTGGGTATAGGGTGGGATAGAAATATAACAAACAAACAAAGACCAAGTGCAGAAAGGACCAAGTAGAACATCAGTGGAAAAGACAGATAGAGATGACCAGCATTTGTCCATACAAGGTCTTAACTCAATGGTACCAAATTGCAGTAATGCACTCCTGGGCTTATAGCTTCAATAAAAGATTGTGGCCCCTTCTGCACTTACTTGTTAATCTGGATCAAGGAGCCATTAAGAACACATTGTCTGCATGGAAGTAGAGTAGATCTAGATCAGAACTCTGCTAGGGGCTTGCTAATCTGGATTAGCTGTAGACTAGATAAATGTGGTCTACGTACATGCTCGCATGCTTTATCATTTTCTGTCCTAAAGCCCACTCAGTTTGGTCTAGTGAGCCAGTTTGGTTAGTGGTTAGGGAGCCGGACTCTTACCTGGGAATACTGGGTTCGATTCCGCCCTCCCCCATGAAGCCAGCTGGGTGACCTTGGGCTAGTCACAGCTCTCTTCTGAGCTCTCACAGCCCCACCTACCTCACAGGGTGTTCTGTTGTGGGGAGAAGAACAGAAGCTTTGTCAGCCGCTTTGAGTCCCCTTAAATGGGTGAGAAAAGTGAGTTAGAAAAGCCAACTCTTCTTCTTCTTCTTCTTCTTCTTCTTCTTCAATGCAGAGGGCCCTAGATCCAATGCAGATGGATCTAGCTAAGTCACATCTAGCTAAATCGGATTAAGGTGAGTGCAGAAACAGTCAGTGTTTCTTTCATCTGCAGAAGAGAATTCCAGCCCAGGGAATGTTAAACAACCCCCAAGCCTTGGCTCCTAGAGTCTTGCAGGACTTCTGCTGTTTTTCCTATCCAAGAAACGCTCCTGGGAGACAATGTGGCCAATGGACTTTGGTGCCTGATAGGTGTCATGACGAGAAGGAATCGTTGCTTATAGGCATAATTAGCCCAATGTGGCTCGCCTTATGCGCCAAGCTCACAGCACACCTGGCGGGGATCAGTTCTGCAGTACGGTGTTGCCAACCGCCTCAAAGGGTCTGCTGCTGGTACCAATAACAACTCAGGAAATCTTGAAGGGCAGCTGGATGTTCTTTGCAGACATTACAGGCTTCCAGCTGGTGCTTGGACTGTAGTATTTTCTACTGATGTCACTTACTTATTTAAATACCGTCAGGGTACGTTGCTCAAGTTGTCTGAGTAAGGATGTCTGATACATTTTGTTTCGGGAATGCTTGCGTGTGAATGGAAAAGCTCTTCATCCAGCAGGCAGCAGAATCCACTTGGAATGTTACGAACACGCACGCCCAGCCCTAGTGTGCAAAAATGTGCCTGTGAAGTGCAAGCGCATGGTGGGGAAGCATCCCCCAAGATGCTTAGTACTGTAGTTGTAAAAACGCACATGGAACCAGGGTGACATCCCAGTGAGATCTGGGCCTTTCTGTATCTCTGTATCAGAAGACGAGACGCATTTCAACCCTTCTTCAGCGGCCGGGTATCTGAGATCCCACAAAATATATGCTTCTCAAATCACTACTGCCAGTAGATGCGCAGTCTGTTTTCTCAGAAAAATGGAATTAAAAAACTGCAATTTATCTCATGCCCATCGTACAATAGTTGCATATATGTATTTTACTTTCATCTTGTACACTTTGTGGTTATTAAACATTATTCTGTACTTTTAGGTACTTTTTGACAATTTTGTATCTATATATATACTATCCATTTGTGATCCTTTTAACTTCTAGTTTTTCCTTGTTGTTGTTCTTTTCAGATTCTTACTGGTTATGGCTGAATCTCTGTATTGGAAGCCTTTTTTTTTTTTTGTCTTGTGGTTAGCATGCCGGACTCTTATCTAGTGGTCACTGGGTTCGATTCTGCACTCCCCCTTAAATGGGGGAGAAAAATGGGGTAGAAAAGCCAACCCTCTTCTCCTTCTTTGTTTGGTATGTGGTCCTGCTCTGAAATATCTTCTAACCACCCACAGCCACTAACCCAGGGATGCTTAAATTGTGGCTGCAGGTACATGAAATGTTCAGAGTGGATGGTGGGAGCTGTAGTTCTGGACACCTGGTGGCGAAGAAGAAGAAGAGTTGGCTTTTCTACCCCATTTTCCTCATCCATTTAAGGGGACTCAAAGTGGCTGACAAAGCTTTCTTTTCTTCTCCCCATAACAGACCCCCTGTGAGGTGGGTGGGGCTGTGAGAGTTCATGAGAGAGCTGTGACTAGCCCAAGGTCACCCAGCTGACTTTGTGGAGGAGGGCGGAATCGCACCCGGTATTCCCAGATGAGAGTCCGGCTCCCTAACCACTAGACCAAACTGGCTCACTGGAGGGACACAAAATAAGTGGGCTTGACCTAAGGAGACCTGCTGGTGAAAATGGCAGCATCGGAGTTCTCTGTACCAAATGCACAGGTACTGACAGGTCTGTGACCTTGATCAAGACAAGTAGCAAATTGTGGGCTCTCACATCCATCCCCTTGGTTGTGCTCCCTGTAGCAGCTGCATGTTCCGTGCAACAGCTGTGCCTTTGTTTTACCTCCACAGTATTATTTTCTGCCGTCTTCATCTTACCGTTTCATTTTCATTCTTTGGCGCTACATGGTCAATTTTCCGCCCTTGCTTAAATTTCTGCAGGGACGCGGTCATCGTCTCATGGGGCGGCTGACCAGATGCGGCTCCTAATACCAAGATCGGTTCCCCCAAAGGTACGCGTGGGGAAAGATATAGACGATGGTCCTTCTGAAATGTTGATGAAATAGATGAGCGATGGCTTAGAGTAGGAGTTAGGAAAAGAGACGATAAATACGTACAAAGAAAACAGGTTTGAAGAATTAAAACCTAAGAACATAAAAGGATCAGGCCACAGCCCATCTAGTTCAGCATCCTGTCTCATTCAGCGGTCCTCCCATTGCTTCTGGGCATCTCAAACATGACGATCTGGATTAACAAGTAAGTTAAGGCTGGAAGGGCCTTGGATGCCCCTCTGAGGCCCTGTCCCCAAAAGACTTATTAGCCCCTCTCGGCTTCCTCTGCCGTCACTCTGTTATAGCTGACTTTAAAAGTCCCCTCCACTTCCGGAATAAGCGTCCCCATGGTAGCCGTCTTCTCTTTCCGGGCATCTTCTCCCCCCCGCCCCCTCTCTTGTTAAAAGGAAAAATAGCCAGATCTCCGTCTCCTGAAACGGCTTCCCGCCCCTAGCAAAGGCAGATGATCGCTCATTCATTCACTTTCAGCACTTACTTTCACTCAGTTCTCTGTTAGAAAAGGCTTTCTGCCCCGGCAAAGTCAGCGGCTGCAGGCATCGGCAGCGCCATCCTTCGCTCATTCTCTTTTAAGGCTTTCACAGATCACTAATAACAATGTTGCAATTCTGAGCAATTCTGGCTCTTTTTACAAAGGAAAGGAAGCGAACCTGCTGCATTTCTCAGATGTGTGAATGCTTTTTGGCTGTGTGTGCAGGCAAGCAATCCCCGCCCCTTTTGCCACGGAGCGTCCTCAAGGCAGATATAGCGAGCAAAACCCGCGAATCGCTGAAAGAGCGCTGGAACTCTTCTTTAAAGTGCACGTATTTTATCACGGGTGTCTCACTTTCCTAAGCTCCCTAAGCGCCTTGTAAAGCCTGAAATGGGGCCGCTCAGAGGCAAAAGAAGAGTTCCAGCAGACTTTCAAATGCATGGGGACAGGGCCTGAGTCATCTTCCATGGCCTGGGGAGATCAAACTCCCAGTTCACCAAGAACAACCTCTATGGGGAAGTGTGACCTTAAGCACCTCCCCACACCAAGAGCCTGTTTGTGGATTTCATTCGAATTGGTTCTCGGGGTGGGTGGGGGGAGGTTCCAGTTGTGGTCCTCTGCTCCATCTACAACGTCAGTCTACAGGCTGTCTGGCTGCCTCTCCTGCTATAACTCTGCCAGGCTGTTTTATTCTCCCTCTGACGCAGCTGGGCTGGGGGCGGCGGTTCCCGAGGCTCGCAGACAGGCCAGTCCCAGCTGCTACGTCCTAAGCTGGCCATCTTAACCCCTGCTTAGGGCTTCCTATTTGAAAAGTGCTCGGCAAATATGAATTAGGCTCGTCACGATGACTCAGCGCTCGGCGAGCGTTGACACTGCAGTTCAGTCGGAGCTTACTGGCCTTCAGAGAGCTCCATCCTGTTGAACGCTGAGCCTGGCTCCTTACCTGGGTGCCTGCAAGGGTACAGATTTTTAAACAGAAGGCCAATTCGCACTTGGCCTCCTAGTTTGTAACTAGTTAACATCTGGGCAAGTGCACCTTCCTGGGCAGGAGGGGCTTATGGCCTACAAGCACCCCCTCCCTGCCCAGATGTGGGCTAATTATAAACCAGCTGTGGGGCACAGAATCGGGCACCCCAAGCACACTAACCTATACCCAATGTTACGTGACCAATTCCTTGTGAGCCAGTTTGCTCTAGTGGTCTTTGTGTACAGATGCGTACAGATGTGTACAGATGTGGGGAAAATGCATACATGCATGTTGTTGACATTCGTGCGTGCAGATCTGAATATAAATTCAAACAAATAGATTCATATTTGGTAAATATGAATCAAATCCTGATAAATTCGAATTGAAAAGATTCGATCGAATGGGATTTTTGGGAAGTCAATTTGATTCCAGTAGAACGTCAAAAAAAACCCCATTTGTGTACATCTCTGCTCAAAGCGGCTGACAAACCTTCTGTTCTTCTCCCCACAACTGACACCCTGTGAGGCAGGTGGAGCTGTGAAACTCAGAAAGAGGGCTGTGACCATTTGAACCATTTAATGGCTATGACCATTTGAATTTGAATGTCGACATTTGATTGAATTTGATTGAATTTTGAATGTTTAGAACATTTGTGCACATCCCTGTTTTATACCCTGCTTTTCTCACCCTCAAGGGGACTCAAGGCGGCTGACAAATCTTCTGTTCTTCTCCCCACAACAGACACCCTCTGAGGTAGGTGGGGCTGTGAGAGCTCAGAAGAGAGCTGTGACTAGCCCAAGGTTACCCAGCTGGTTTCATGGAGGATCAAACTGGGAAGACTATTCGATTAGACTCTGACACTCCAACCACATGGGCCGTTGCTGTATAAAGGCTGCTTTCCATAGGCTTCAGTCATCCTGGCCACTTCTAAGAGATAGTAGGAATCACTTTTTTGCAACACCTGGACAGCCAGGTGAGCTCACCGCAAGGCGATGCCTCAGAGGTCTGATCCTGCCCAGAGTCCTTCCTTTCCAGCCTCTGTCCAAACCCTTCCCCGAAACGCTTCCACTTTCTCAGGATGCTTCCCTCGTCTCTTCAAACGTCCCCTGATTCTCAGCTCTCCTCTCAAAATCCACCACCTCTGCCTTTTGGTGCACGTTAGAGCCCATGGGGGAATTCCTCTGGATGGGTCTGAGAAATTGGTTTAGAAGTTATTAGCAATCGGGTGTCGAGTAATGTTGGTTATGGGATGCCAGCCCTTCCCATTAATTTACTTAATGTTCATTTAATGTGCGGCTCATTTAGATTTTGTGGAAAGACCCGTTCCTTAATTGGTAACTTTGCCTAATGCACTGAAACTCAGGTGGCCCATGCCAGCTGATTATGTTGGATGTACGTAAGGCAGGGAAGGAAGAGATCAGGCTCTGTGATTTTGCTCCCAGAACCCTTTGCGTGCCAGCTGGAAAGCGCTTTTGGCCTAGGTTAAAAGAGGGGTTTGTTTTTGTTTTGTGCAGGGAGATTCTTATTCAATTGAATAGATCCTGTCTGAATGTGGTAGGACACAGCTCGATACAAAAGTTCCATACAAATTCAATACAAATGTTCTTTTTTCCCATCTTCTTTAAAAATCTTTTTATTAATTTTTTTACAATTGCTTTAGATGCCCCTCCCCCCAAGGGTAATACATAATTCCAAGTTTTTATACCATTCATTGAAAAAAAAGGCTACACAATTTATAATTCTACACTGAGAAAATTAAACGCAACTTCAGTTTCTCACTTTCACTCATAAGCTTGTTATCGAAATATATTATAACTATCATCCATTTTTGTTTACGTGTTCTAACCGTATCCCAATTACTTATATAAATGTTCGATATGAATCCCATATGTATCTGCTACGCATCTGCTCGGAATGCACCAAGTCCTTCCTGAATCCACTTCGAATCTGCTCTCAATCCACTTCGGATGCAACTGGGTCAGCCGCTTTCCCACCTCCCACTTAATCCGGATGCTCCAAAGCATTCAATCTGGATTCGAATGCCAGCCTTCGATTGCACCAACATTTGATTTGAATCAAAATGTCCAAATTCCCCCAAATTCATATGAATAATATGAATATTCATGCATATCCCTAGTCCTGATTGTCCAAATATGTGGAGTAAGTAAGTGCTGACTGGATGCAGCTTTAGTCTTCCCACCATGTTCTGCTTTTATTTCCATGGAGAAGGAAAAGAACCTTTATGTGAGCCAGTTTGGTCTAGTGCTTAGGGAGCCAGACTCTTATCTGGGAATACCGGCTTCAATTCTGCCTTCCTCCATGAAGCCAGCTAGGTGACCTTGGGCTAGTCACAGCTCTCTTCTGAGCTCTCACAGCCCCACCTACCTCACAGGGTGTTCTGTTGTGGGGAGAAGAACAGAAGGTTTGTCAGCTACTCTGAGTCTCACCTTAAACGGGTGAGAAAAGCAGGGTAGAAAAGCCAACTCTTCTTTACGGTTAGGCACAGCTATCTTGGCGAATCAGTTCCTGGATGTTTATTTTGTAGACATAAAAGGAAAGTGTCGGTCTTTTGGCACTGTGAAGATGGTGCGGAATCACCCTAAAATTTGGCACAAGGAAAAGAAGGAAAAAGGTATTCATCTTCTCCCGGCTTCCCCCCCCCCCTTGTCTCTAGAAGCCTGCCCTTGCTGGCCCGAATACTGAAGACTGAACTTTTGTTAAAGGCACTCAAGCCAAGCAGAGTGATTTTGTTCCCCTTGTCAAACTGTTGGCCATCCTCTTACCTGGTGCACCCCAATTATTACCTTGTCCTATTTCTACTACCAAAAAAAAAAAAAAAAAGCAAAGAAGTGAACAAAAGCGAAACAACCCCCAGGGAAGCGAGGAGGAGAGAGGAAGCAAATTGAATGCATTTCACTGCCCCAATTTTAATACCCAAAGGCATCATTAGCAATGTGGGGAAAGATGTTAAAGATTCTATTATTTTTAACCAGACAGGAGTCCCCTTTTAAAAGATTCTGTTTATTCTGGAGGAAATGTCTTTTCGGCTTCTCCGGCAATGAATTTCTTGCTTTAAATGAGAATCTAGGCTGCAATTTCTGTGTGAAAGTCACCCTTCCATTGCTCCCAGCATGGTCAGAGGAATTCAATTAAAAATAAAAGCAATCACTGAATAGCAGCCAAAGCTCAGCACAACAGAGACGCAGCTTCTACCACCGATGCTCTGAATGCGTCTGGAATTGCTTGTGTGACCCTACGTTGCTTTTGTAAAATTAGTTTCCCCTTCCTGGCCCTATCTGGTCCCTTACAAGATAATGAGGCTCCTTTGTTGGCTTGGCTGGGCTTAGGATGTCTGTTCATCCTGGAAGACTCATACGCGATGTCTGTACGGTTCCTTGGCTGTGTGGGCTCCACATGCTAGATTGTCGCCCCAGAAGGATCGGGCGCATGATCTGAGACTGCTCCTGGATTCGTCGCTGTCCTTTGGGACCCATGTGGTGGATATAGCCAGGAGTGCCTACCACCATCTCCATCTGGTTTGCCAACTTTGGCCTTACCTGGAGAGGGATAACTCGGACGAGATTCATGGACGGATCGAATAGGGTCCCATTCGAAGGGCCCTATTCGTCCACAAATCAGATAATCCAGTATCCGTAGAAGCTTCAGATGTGCTTCTTGACCACTTGCCCCATTCCCAGGATGTTTTTCCACTGTCACGAGAAGTACCCATTAAGTACCCATTAATGGGTACAAAGGTACTTAATGGGTACTTAATGGGTACTTCTAGTGACAGTGGAAAAACACCCCCAGCCAGGAAAATCTCCGCGCAAGTGAAACATCAGCTGAAATCCCATCCAGGGCTGCGTTCACACCTAAATTTTAATCCAATTGCGCTCTACTTTCAGAAGGAGAGAGCGGATCAGCTGTTTTCCTTTCAGCATTATCTAATAGGGATGCACACAGATATTCATAGCATTCAAAACTGAATCGAATTCGGCCAAATCCAGACGTACAAACGCCGATAGAATGTTACGATATTCGGATGTTAACATTCGAACGAATCCAAATGTTTCCAGACATTCGTACCAATAGTTCAAGCATTGATTACATTGTGGGGTGTGGAAAAGCGGCGTTCCAGCCATATCCGCAACAGATCCAGATTGCATTCGACACGGTTTGACAGCGTATTAAAAGTGGATTCTGGTCGGATTGGACGTTTTCAGAGTACGGATATCTTACAGAAACGTATTGGATCTGTATTCATTCATATTGATCCCTATTCGTTCGTATCATATACGTATTAATTTGTATCCAACAGATATTGGTTGTATGTATAGATACGTCCAAACTGATTAGTATCAAATAGAATTTTACCACATTTGAATGCAAACTATTCGTATGAATGAGGATTTTTGAACATTTGATTCAATTTGAATAGAATGCCAAAACAAATTGGTGCAGAACCTTATTATCTAACTCAGAAAATTCACCCATGGGTTGCATAAAATGGAGATTAAATGACTATTCAATTTGCTGATGCATTCGCTGACTCTAAAAGTGATCTGGTAATGCATTAAAGACTTAGGTGTAGACACAGCTTGGGTTTGTCCATCAGGTTTTCTTTTCCCCACGAAGAGACAAAAGTATCATGTCTTGTCCTAGGCGTTAAAACCTGCCGAAAAGGACTTTAATTCTGGCCAGCTAAACCGTAACTTCTGTACTTTGGGGTTTCAATACTAATCCTAAAGGAGCCCTGATTCTATTCTTGGAAGGCTAAATCCTCAGATTATTCTTCCTAAAAAAAATTGTTTCTGAAACCCAACACTGTGAAACAGAAATGACCAGCGTATGAATGTTGTAATATTCAATTTGTTTACGAATGTCTGAATTTGTACAGAAATTATATGAATATCGAATGTTACAAATGTTCATCCACAGCCCTAGTGGGTGGCCTCAGAAGACATCGACGGGTCAGGATCCCACGGGACTCCCTGGGTACAGAGCAGAACAGTGCGTGAAGCTATCAGGAAAGGCTCAGGACACACAGGAGATGGAAATGGCGATACGCAATGAAGAAGAAAAAAAATAGAGCAGGGAAGATACTCCAGGATAATTTGCAAACCTTACCTTCATGATCACTTCCATTAGGAAACCTATTAAGATAACAGAACAAAACATCCAATGTAAAGGAAAGCAAAAACACATCATCATTGCATTGCATTGCAAGCAGAGGGAGGGGAGAAAAAACTATTTCCAAGTGCATTCCTGCTCAGTTTTTCAGTTCTGTGGGGTTTTTTTGGGGAGGGGATTTGAAGCAGCAGCAGGGGCTGGCACTGAATGCTGGGACTTGTAGTCCAGGAACATTTAGGGGGTTGAGGTTTGAAACCCCTTATTTGAAAAGCTATTTGGGGTGGGGGTGGGGATAAGCTTGTGACAAACCGGAGTTTAATTGTCATCTGTATTTTTTAAAAATGGATTTTCCGAAAACACATAATAGAGAAATAACAACACAAAAAAGGGGCAAAAAGAATGTGGCTGTGAAGAAATGATAGGCACACAAATGTCGCTCCACCCTTAGTGCACTCAGCTGACAACATAGAATCATAGAGTTGGAAGGGACCTCCAGGGTCATCCAGTCCAACCCCTGCTCAACGTGGGATTTCCTAAACCATCCCAGACAGATGGAGGAGCTACGTTCAGCCTCTGCTTGAAGACCTCCAGCTAAGGAGAACTTACATTGTGTAGCAAAAGCACCTTAAGAGAACACAAGAATGTAAGATTATAAGAGGAGTCTTGCTGGATCAGGCCACAGGCCATCTAGTCCAGCATCCTGTCCCACACAATGGCTCACCAATTTTTTCTGGGCATCACAAACAGAAGACAAAGGCAAAACCTTCACCTGCTCTTGCTTCCCTGCAGGTAGCCTTCAGAGGCATCCTGCCTGACTTTCCAGCCTGGAAGGGAACCTAGACATCCATTCTAGATATGAGTATGAAAGGACCCCTGCTGGATTAGCCCACAATACATCTAGTTCAACATCCTGTCTTGCACAGTGAAGGTTCTGCCTTCATCTTCTGCTTGGGATGTCCAGAAGCAATTGGTGGACTATGGTGTGAGATGTGATGCTGGACTGTACAGGCTGTGGCCTGATCCAGCAGGACTCCTTTGATGTTTTTAGGATGCCTCTAAAGGTGATTGGCATGGATTTGAGGCCAGGTGAAAGTTCTGTCTTCCATCTTCTGCCTGAGATGCCCAGAAGCAATTGGTGGGCCACTGTGTGAGGCAAGATGCTGGGATAGATGGGCTGTGGCCTGATCCAGCAGGGCTCCTCTTAGGTTCCTATGGACTAAATGGGCTGTGGCCTGATCCAGCAGGACTCCTTTGATGTTTTTAGGATGCCTCTAAAGGTGATCGGCATGGATTTGAGGCCAGGTGAAGGTTCTGTCTTCCATCTTCTGCCTGAGATGCCCAAAAGCAATTGGTGGGCCACTGTGTGAGGCAAGATGCTGGGATAGATGGGCTGTGGCCTGATCCAGCAGGACTCCTCGTATGTTCTTACGAAGAGATTCATGGAGGACAGGTGTATCAATGGCTCCTGGAATGGATGCTTTGGTTGGAGAGACAAGAACGAGGTCTCTCAAGGCTATCAGCGAGGGATCTGAGAGCAGGTTAAGGATTTGCCATTGTCTTCTGCTTCGGATGCCTAGAAGCAATTGGTGGGACATTGTGTGAAACAGAATGCCAGAATAGATGGGCCACAGCCTGAACTATCAGAGGGTCATTCACCCAGAGGGTCATCGGCTTATGGAATGTGCTGCCGGAAGAGGTGGTGACAGCTACCAGTCTAGATGGCTTTAAGGTAGGGTTAGATGAATTTATGGATGATAGATGTATCAATGGCTACTAGAACGAATGCCTAGGTGCATCCTTCAGGCTGAGGGGGGGGGGAGGAACTGGGGCGCTTCTAAGGCCATCTGCTGGGACTTGAGAGCAGGAGAAGGTTTGTCCTTGTCTCTGCTTGAGATTCCCATGAGCATTTGGTGGGCCACTGTGTGCAACAGGATGCTGGACTAGATGGGCTGTGACCTGATCCAGCAAGGCTTCTCTTATGTTCTTAGAGTTCAGGCTGAATCACGGTATTCAAACACTGCCTGCTAAGGTTTTCCCTGTAGCCAAGAAAGAAGAAGAGGAAGAAGAAGAGTTGGCTTTTCTACCTCACTCATTTAAGGGGACTTGAAGCGGCTGACAAACTTTCTGTTCTTCTCCCCACAACAGACACCCTGTGAATTAGGTGGGGCTGTGAGAGCTCAGAAGACAGCTGTGACTAGCCCAAGGTCATCCAGCTGGCTTCATGGAGGAGCGCAGAATCAAACCTGGAATTCCCAGATAAGAGCCTGGCTCCCGAAACACTAGACCGAGGTGGCTCACAAAGAGGTTAACAGGTGTCTTCCCTACCCTTTGTTTTTAACATCCTTATTGATGACCTAGTGAACGCAGCTAAAGGAATGCTTATTAAGCATGCAGACAGCTAGCTAGAGGGAATGGTAAACACCTCTGTGGACGAAATCAATATTCAACTACTGAGCCAGATACAAGAGGATGGAGTTCAGTGGTGATAAATGCACAACGCAAGAGAAAGTAGCGTCGCCACACTTCATAAGGCAGGGGGGAAAAAGATTTAAGCATGCAAGTGACCTAGCCAAACATGTAACAACTGATTGGTTCAAGATTGGGAAAGAAGTACAAGGATGTGTATATTGTCACGCTACTTATTTTGATATTGGTACAAATTGGGACATATTGGGACAATTATTTAAATTGTAAGCCTGAGGTCAGGGGCCTGTCTAAGATTTTTATAATATTGTAACCCACCCTGAGACCTCTGGGTATAGGGCGGGATAGAAATACTAATCAGTCAATCAACCAACCAACCAACCAACCAACCAACCAACCAACCAACCAATCGACCGACCGACCGACCGACCGACCGACCGACCGACCGACCGACCGACCGACCGATCGATCGATCGATCGCTCGATCAATATACATTCACATACAAATCAAATGTTACAACATTCGCACATTGACATTCGTATTCATATAAAGGTTTTGGAGCATTTGTACAAGTGCGTCAGAGCATTTGTATCAAATAGGATCCTACCACATTTGGATTTTCTAACATTCAATTCCCATCCAATGGCAGGCAGTGAAGGGTTGAGTATGAAGCGTACGAAAGGCAGCTCAAAGCTTAACGTTAAAGAAAATGAAGATCTTGTCATCCAGTCCCATCACTTCCTGGCAAATAGAGGGGGAAGAAATGGAAGTGGTGTCAGACCCTTGCAGGATGAAAATGGAAAGCTGGTCAAAAGTGACATAGAAAAGGCAGAACTTCTGAACTCCTATTTCGTATCTGTTTTCTCTCAGAAATGAAAAACTAGCTGGGCCCCATAGTGATATTAATGGAACAAGAGAATCACAACTCTGTGTGGACAAAGAAAAGGTGAGGGAACAGTTAGCTAACATAAATAAATTCAAGCCTCCAGGCCAAGATGAATTATATCCTAGGGTACTGAAGGAAACAGCAGATATAATTGCTGAACCGCTCTCTGTAATTTTTGAAAATTCCTGGAGAACAGGGGAAGTTACAGAAGATTGGAGAAGGGCGAATGTTGCCCTCATCTTCAAGAAAGGGAAGAAAGTTGACCCAGGAAACTACAGGCCTGTGAGCCTGACTTCAATACCAGGCAAAATCCTCGAACAAATTATTAAACAACATGTGTGCAAGCACTTAGATGGAAATGCAATAATTAGCAAGCACCAACACGGGTTTGTAACAATCAGGTCATGCCAGACTAATCTAATGTCCTTTTATGACAAAATAAATCCTACCATATTCAAAGGGTTCTATTTGAATGTATACAAATTTTCTAACACTTGATTTGTGCACATTCCTACCTGGGACACGTTTCCACATGTTGCATCTGCATTCTGTAGAGCTGCTTCTATACTAGAAGCATCTCCTCATGTGCAGGAGTGTTCCCTTCACATACAGCATGGTAACACTGCTCTACAACTGTATGAGCAATAAGGCAGAGCATGTAAGTGGATGGCGGAGGCACGGCTGTACACCGTGTTGCCCGGTTGTGAAAGTCCTGTGCGGAGCAGGACCGGTTAACCTTTCAAAAAGGAGACATGACTGGGAAGATAAAAATTACATTTATTCTGTCCTTGGCCAGAGGAGATTTATCATTTGCAACATTATGGAAATAAAAATTACAATATCAGTTAAGAGCATTTACACTTGAAAGGTTTAGCATTTAAAGGGAAAAGGAAAGTAAAATACCTGGTATGGACATCGAAAGGGCTACGGAGAACAAGATGGGGCCAATTTCATCCTCTGTTATTCCTGGGGACACAGCTGGGACTCGGGGTTTAAAAGTATAATTAAGCAAGTTAGGGCTGGACATCAGGGTCAAATTCCTGACCTTTAAGAAGAAGCAGAAGAGGAGGGATTGGCTTCTTGTGAGCCAGTCTGGCCTAGTGGTTAGGAAGCTGGACTCTCATCTGGGAATCCCGGGTCTGATTCCGCACTCCTCCATGATGCCACCTGGGTGACCTCGGGCTAGTCACAGCTCTCTTTTGAGATCTCACAGCCCCACTTACCACCCAGGGTGATCTGTTGTGGGGAGAAGAACAGAAGGTTTGTCAGCCACTTTGAGTCCCCTTAAATGGGCGAGAAAAGCAGGGTAGAAAAGTCAACTCTTCTTCTTCTTCTTCTTCTTCTATACCCCAGTTTTCTTGCCCTTAAGGGGACTCAAAGTGGCTGACAAATCTTCTGTTCTTCTCCCCACAACAGTCATCCTGTGAGGTAGGTGGGACTGCAAGAGCTCAGAAAGAGAGCTGCTTTGAGTCCCCTTAAGGATGAAAAACGTGGGGTATAAAAGCCCTCCTACTCCTCCCTCAGCAGGATGAGGTGTAAATAGAGCCCCTTTTGGGTGCAGGGAGTGTAGACATCCACATCTTCCTGGGAAGTCCTACATGCTTGGAGCCATGTCTGGGGACCAAGCAGCTCTGGACGGTCTGTGCAGGACTTTTCCCAAAGTTCCTCCTGCAGGCACGTGTGGAATGGCTCAGACTCTCTTACCTTTGCCATTGCTTATCCCAAGGCCGGCTGGTCTTCAGCTGCCAGGCTCACAAGAGGAGCCAGTGGAAGAACACACACTACCTTGGAGTAGGGGGTGTGCAGGAATGCAATTTTTGGGATTCGATTCGAATTAAACATCTGAAGATTCAAATTGATTCAAATGTTTAAAATTCGAATGTATTCACGTTTGATTCGAATTGAATACATTCAAATCTATTTGTACGAATATTCAATCCGTATTTGAAGATACAAATGTCTACAGCATTCAAATGTGTCTGTACACATCTGTACACATCCCGTTTTTATCCTGCGTGCATCCCATTTTCGTCCCGTATGTACCTGTACAAATGCATACAGATACAAATAAGATTCGTACGGATAAATATGTAAATGTCCAAATTCAATTGAATTTAATCGAATTTTGAACGTTTCAAATATTTGTGCCCATCCCTACCTTGGAGAGCTACCTGGCCACTTGGCTCAACAAGGGTGCTGCAAACCGGAGGACCTCACAAACAAACAGGATGGATTGGGAGGAGGAGGAGGAGGAGGAGGAGAGGTCTGCTTTCTGACCTCTTTCTGGACAGAACTCTACCTGATCTCCACCTTTATCTGGTCCGGATGCCCTTGGCATCACATTATCCTGGCCTCGGTCATTCCTCATCACAGCAAAGGCCGTTCCCTCTTCCCTGGTTGCCGAATCCCTTCCTTCTTCAGACCTACAAGCAAGGGTGGGGTCAGACCGGACACTTTGAGCCTGGGGGAGTGTGCCGTCGCTTCCCTGACCCCTTCATTCCCCTGCTGTGGCGCATTAGAAGATGAGAGACCCACTTCTCATGCAAAGCTCATCGGCTTCTCTCCTTGCCTTGTGAGCGGATTCACTTTGATCTATGGTATTTTTGTTCCTGAGCCTCAGCCCCTCTCCGGTGAGATGGGGGAGGGGAGGATGAGGCTCGCCGGGGTTCTCCATCCTTTATTCTTCCAGCTGCAAGAGTTACAGAGCAGACTCAATTTTCCCACTTCACCTGGTGGGAAAAGACAAGGGGGGTGGATGGATATAAGTGTGGGGGAAGCTTTCCTTCAGTATGATAGGGGTGCGCGCACGTATGCAATTTCTGGGATTCGATTCGATCAAATCAAATAGAAATTCAATTCAGTTCCAATCTGTTAAATCTGAATTTAACCGAATTTGATTCGAATTAAGCAAATTCGAACCTATTCGTTTGAATTTTTCATTTGAATTTCCACCGACGAGTGTCGGCAACATTCGTGGATGCCCGGGCGCATCTTCCCCGGATCGGCACACATCTGTACGCGTCGGTACACATCTGTCTGCCTCCCATAGTTATCCCGTACGGAACCCGTTTTCATCCAGTACAGATCTGTACAAACGCGTATGGATGCGCGAAAGATGTGAATGTGCAAGTATGCATCGTATACAAACCTGTATAATTTGAGTCAATAAAGTAGATCCAAAATTCAGGATTTGAATCAAAACCTTAAATTCGAATTTAAGGCCAATTGATTCAAATTCAAATGTCAAAATCTGGTCGATTCGATCAAATTTCAAATGCATTTGAAAATCCATGCGCTTCCCTTCAGCATGAGCACCATGGGACTCTGAAACCCTTGTTCCCATCTGCTCTGGAGACCCAAGCCAGCTTTGGATCGGAGTCCACCAGGAAGTGAAACATTTTGGTCCCGTATTTCCACGTCAGGAAGCTAAGGCAACGTTGGCTGATTTTCTGCTTTCCTGTTGGCTGATGAAAAACAGGAAGAAACCCACAAAAAACAGAACCACGCTGTACACAAACTCTTGGGAGAATGGGAAGGTCTTCACTGAAAGAGGTTCAGATGGGCCTGTTGGAGACTTACCAGCTCTGGCACTGAGTAAAAGTTAGGGATGGGTCCGAATGGGTTTTTGTGTGTGTGTTCATATTGAATCAAATGTGAGAAGATTCATATTCATTCAAATAGATCCCCTTTGAATTTGGTAGAAAACCAAGGCTGAAAACCATCTTACCTGGGGGGAGTGGAGAAGAGGCAGCAGGCTGGGCTGCTCTGCCATCTTGCTCCCAGCAGTGCCCCTCCCTCCTCCAACTGCTCCCATCACAAGATGGCAGCCGATCCGCCAGTTGAGAAATCATCTGGTCCTGAGGCTGAGTCGATGCCGGCTGACCTTCTCTACCATCATCCGGTTTGTCATCAATGAAGAGAAAGTTCAAAGTAAAGAGAATAGGAAAATTCCAGCCATAAGAAACAAACAGAAGGATTGGAGCTGAAGACCTCAAGTGTTTGCTTTTTGCTGTTCCCTGTTCCCTCCCAAGCCATTTTCCTTTTGTTTCTTGTCTCTTTAGATTGTAAGCCTGAGGGCAGGGATTAATATAATATTGTAACCTGCCCTGAGACCTTCAGGTATAGGGCAAGATATAAACATAAATAAATTAATTAAGAGTGTCCCTCTTCCCTCCCACATCATTTTCCTTTTGTATCTTGTCCCTTTAGATTGTAAGCCTGAGGGCAGGGACCTGTCTAAGATTAATATAATATTCTAACCTACCCTGAGACCTTCGGGTATAGGGTGGGATAGAAATACATATTAAATAAATAAATAAATAAATAAATAAATAAATAAATAAATAAATAAATAAATAAATAAATAAATAAATAAATAAATAAATAAATAAATAAATGAAACGAATGTTCACTATTAATCCGATTCATATTCCTGCTACGATTCACCTATGAATTGCATACGTATCCCCTACATACCCACTCTGAACACTTCAAATCTGATCTCAATCCATTTTGAATCCACCCTGAATCCGCTTTGAATCCACTTTGGATCCGCTGCCAGTGTAACTGGGCAGCTTCATATAAATGTACAGAAACATTTTATTTGTATTCGAATGTCAGTCTTTGAATGTACCAACATTCGATTCAAATTTGAATCTCCGAATTTGGACAAATCCGTATGAATTTCGAATGTGACAGATTTCCTTGCAGGTCTCTACTAAAGGGAAGTGCGTGAATTGTGTACGTTAGTACAGGACAAAAACAGGATGCAGACAGATACGAATAAGATGTGTACAGATACGCATGTAATGGGTACCTATCCGTACACATATGAATGTCCAAATAATTCATATGAATTATTCAAAAGATACAAAAATCCATTCGAACGTTAAAAAAATGAATGTATAGACATCCGATTCAAGTTTGAATGTCCGGATTTGATCGAATTTTGAATGCTTCGAATATTCCTGCAGATTCCTGCTACGCACAGATGGATCCAGGTTCCTTCCAGGTTCATTTGCATTGATATCTTCAGGAGCAACCCTCACCTTGTCATTTAAACACAGAGCGGCTGGCAGAAGAAGAATCAACAAGTCACCTGCTGCATCAATCTCTCCCCGCCGCTCATGTCGCCTGGGTATTTAGCACGTCATTTCTTAAATGTGGGCTTGTCAGCAGAAGAGAAATACAGAGAAGAGGCGAGGCAGCGGCTTCTCTCCTTGGTCTTTTCCCGACACCTGGGATTGCAATGTGCCAGAGGCATATCTAAATGTTTACAGTTTTTAAAATGCAGTTTTAGAGCCCCTCTCGACCCTATGCGAGCCAGTTTGGTCTAGTGGTTAGGGAGCTGGACACTTACCTGGGAATACCGGGTTCGATTCCACTCTCCCCCACGAAGCCAGCTGGATGACCTTGGGCTAGTCACTGCTCTCTTCTGAGCTCTCACAGCCCCACCCACCTCACAGGGTGTTCTGTTGTAGGGAGAAGATCAGAAGGTTTGTCAGCCACTTTGAGTCCCCTTCAGTGGGTGAGAAAAGCGGGGTAGGAAAGCCAACACTTCTTCTTTCTCCACGAAGCCAGCTGGAATACCTTAGGCTAGTCAGAGCTCTCTTCTGAGCTCTCACAGTCCACCTCACAAGGTGTCTATTGTGAGGAAAAGAACAGAAGGTTTGTCAGCAGCTTTTGAGACCCTTCAAATGGGTGAGAAAAGCAGGGTAGAAAAGCTAACTCTTCTTCTTCCTCCACAAAGCCAGCTGGATGACCTTGGGCTAGTCACTGCTCTCTTCTGAGTTCTCACAGCCCCACTTACTTCACAGGGTGTCTGTTGTGGGGAGAATAGAAAGCTTTGTGAGTTGCTTTGAGTCCCCTTAAATGGGTGAGAAAAGCGGGGTAGGAAAGCCAACACTTCTTCTTTCTCCACGAAGCCAGCTGGAATACCTTAGGCTAGTCAGAGCTCTCTTCTGAGCTCTCACAGTCCACCTCACAAGGTGTCTATTGTGAGGAAAAGAACAGAAGGTTTGTCAGCAGCTTTTGAGACCCTTCAAATGGGTGAGAAAAGCAGGGTAGAAAAGCCAACTCTTCTTCTTCCTCCACAAAGCCAGCTGGGTGACCTTGGGCTAGTCACAGCTCTCTTCTGAGCTCTCACAGCCCTACCCACTTCACAGGGTATTCTGTTGTGGGGAGAAGAACGGAAGCTTTGTCAGCCTCTTTGAGTCCCCTTAAATGTCCAAACAAATATGTATAGAATAGAATCCTATCACATTTGAAGGAGATCTATTTGAACAAATACAGATTTTCTAACATTTGATTCATTACGTATTAAATACCAAAAAACCCATTCACGCACATCCATAGCTGTGGACTTGTCTAAACAAAGTAAGAAGTTTTTCTGGATGTGATTTTTGGCGGTTGTGAGACTGACCATTGTCCAGTCTCCTTTTTTCCATTCTCTCAAAATAACTCCGGGAACAATGGGAGCATGAGCCGAATTTTCATGTCCCATTTACACTTTGTTAAAAGTGACAAATTGTGGTGCTCCTTCTTTCTTTGACAGCAACTGTTTCCTTCCTAGAAAGATTTATGAATCAGCCATAAAAATGAATTTATCTCAGATGAAATATTGTGTGGTAGGGGAGAGCAACGGCTCCATACAGATTATCTAGTTTTATACATGCAAAGGCGAAATTAAAAGGATAGCCGGTAGGGATGAGAGATCGCTTCTAGGCAGGGCATTGATTTCTGTAAATTAATAGTATTCAAATTAATAGAAGCTCTGCCACTAATCTTCGTGTCCAGCTAGGACTGGGAAAACTGTTTGTTCAGGAAGTGGGACTTTTTATGCCAAGATAGTTTTGGACTCAACTAGAGAAGGAAGGGCACAAACAGGTTTTCGTTTCTATTCGATTCATATTGAATAGAATGCAAGAAAGTTCATATTCATTCGAATAGTTCCCCTTCAAATGTAGTTGGATTTTCATTCAATACGAATGTTGAATCCCATACGAATCTCATACAAATCTCATATGAATGCCATATGAATCTCATACGAATGTCATATGAATGCCATATGAATCCCATACAAATCTCATATGGATCCCATATGAATCTCATACGAATGCCATACAAATTCCATATGAATTTCATACTGATGGTATGAAAAAAAATATTCTTGTATTACAACTCCCATAATTCTTGACAAAAAATTAATGTCACTCAAGCTGGGCGAGCACCTTCCATCAAGCTCCCAGCATTGGCCCCTCCCTCCCAACTGCCTCCAGACGGGCCATGAAGGAACCATCTTGCCTTGGGAGAGGAAGAGAGAAGGAAGCTGGGTGAGCACCTTCCATCAAGCTCCCAGAATTGGCCCCTCCCTCCCAACTGCCTCCAGACGGGCCATGAAGGAACCACCTTGCCTAGGGAGAGGAAGAGAGAAGGAAGCTGGGTGAGCACCTTCCATCAAGCTCCCAGCATTGGCCCCTCCCTCCCAACTGCCTCCAGACGGGCCATGAAGGAACCACCTTGCCTTGGGAGAGGAAGAGAGAAGGAAGCTGGGTGAGCACCTTCCATCAAGCTCCCAGCATTGGCCCCTCCCTCCCAACTGCCTCCAGACGGGCCATGAAGGAACCACCTTGCCTTGGGAGAGGAAGAGAGAAGGAAGCTGGGTGAGCACCTTCCATCAAGCTCCCAGCATTGGCCCCTCCCTCCCAACTGCCTCCAGACGGGCCATGAAGGAACCACCTTGCCTTGGGAGAGGAAGAGAGAAGGAAGCTGGGTGAGCACCTTCCATCAAGCTCCCAGCATTGGCCCCTCCCTCCCAACTGCCTCCAGACGGGCCATGAAGGAACCACCTTGCCTTGGGAGAGGAAGAGAGAAGGAAGCTGGGCGAGCACCTTCCATCAAGCTCCCAGCATTGGCCCCTCCCTCCCAACTGCCTCCAGACGGGCCATGAAGGAACCACCTTGCCTTGGGAGAGGAAGAGAGAAGGAAGCTGGGCGAGCACCTTCCATCAAGCTCCCAGCATTGGCCCCTCCCTCCCAACTGCCTCCAGACGGGCCATGAAGGAACCACCTTGCCTTGGGAGAGGAAGAGAGAAGGAAGCTGGGCGAGCACCTTCCATCAAGCTCCCAGCATTGGCCCCTCCCTCCCAACTGCCTCCAGGTGGGCCATGAAGGAACCATCTTGCCTTGGGAGAGGAAGAGAGAAGGAAGCTGGGCGAGCACCTTCCATCAAGCTCCCAGCATTGGCCCCTCCCTCCCAACTGCCTCCAGGTGGGCCATGAAGGAACCATCTTGCCTTGGGAGAGGAAGAGAGAAGGAAGCTGGGCGAGCACCTTCCATCAAGCTCCCAGAATTGGCCCCTCCCTCCCAACTGCCTCCAGACGGGCCATGAAGGAACCACCTAGCCTTGGGAGAGGAAGAGAGAAGGAAGCTGGGCGAGCACCTTCCATCAAGCTCCTAGCATTGGCCCCTCCCTCCCAACTGCCTCCAGACAGGCCATGAAGGAACCACCTTGCCTTGGGAGAGGAAGAGAGAAGGAAGCTGGGCGAGCACCTTCCATCAAGCTCCCAGCATTGGCCCCTCCCTCCCAACTGCCTCCAGACGGGCCATGAAGGAACCACCTTGCCTTGGGAGAGGAAGAGAGAAGGAAGCTGGGCGAGCACCTTCCATCAAGCTCCCAGCATTGGCCCCTCCCTCCCAACTGCCTCCAGACGGGCCATGAAGGAACCACCTTGCCTTGGGAGAGGAAGAGAGAAGGAAGCTGGGCGAGCACCTTCCATCAAGCTCCCAGAATTGGCCCCTCCCTCCCAACTGCCTCCAGGTGGGCCATGAAGGAACCATCTTGCCTTGGGAGAGGAAGAGAGAAGGAAGCTGGGCGAGCACCTTCCATCAAGCTCCCAGAATTGGCCCCTCCCTCCCAACTGCCTCCAGACGGACCATGAAGGAACCACCTTGCCTTGGGAGAGGAAGAGAGAAGGAAGCTGGGCGAGCACCTTCCATCAAGCTCCCAGCATTGGCCCCTCCCTCCCAACTGCCTCCAGATGGGCCATGAAGGAACCACCTTGCCTTGGGAGAGGAAGAGAGAAGGAAGCTGGGCGAGCACCTTCCATCAAGCTCCCAGCATTGGCCCCTCCCTCCCAACTGCCTCCAGACGGGCCATGAAGGAACCATCTTGCCTTGGGAGAGGAAGAGAGAAGGAAGCTGGGCGAGCACCTTCCATCAAGCTCCCAGCATTGGCCCCTCCCTCCCAACTGCCTCCAGGTGGGCCATGAAGGAACCACCTTGCCTTGGGAGAGGAAGAGAGAAGGAAGCTGGGCGAGCACCTTCCATCAAGCTCCCAGCATTGGCCCCTCCCTCCCAGCTGCCTCCAGACGGGCCATGAAGGAACCATCTTGCCTGTGGGGAATGGAGGAGGAAAATAAAATAAAAGTTTTTACCTTTGCAAGAACTCTGCTGCCGCCAGAGCACTCCTGTTCCCTCCCAAACCACTTTCCTTTTGTATCTTGTCTCTTTAGATTGTAAGCCTGAGGGCAGGGACCTGTCTAAGATTAATATAATACTGTAACCCGCCCTGAGACCTTCGGGTATAGGGCAGGATAGAAATACAAATAAATAAATAAATAAATAGGAATCCCATAGGAATCTTATACAAATCCCATATGAATCTCATAGGAATCCCATAGGAATCTCATAAAATCCCATAGGAATCCCATACAAATCTCATAGGAATCCCATATGAATCTCATACGAATCCCATACAAATCTCATATGAATCCCATAGGAATCTTATACGAATCTTATACGAATCCCATACGAATCTCATAGGAATCCCATAGGAATCTTATACGAATCCCATACGAATCTCATATGAATCCCATAGGAATCTTATACGAATCCCATACGAATCTCATACAAATCTCATATGAATCCCATATGAATCTCATACGAATGTCATATGAATGCCATATGAATCCCATACAAATCTCATATGGATCCCATATGAATCTCATACGAATGCCATACAAATTCCATATTAATTTCATACTGATGGTATGAAAAAAAAAATTCTTGTATTACAACTCCCATAATTCTTGACAAAACCATCATCTTACAGGAGAGAATTCAGAACTATAGTATGAGCAGCTCCTTTCAAGAAGTGACCTTGAGGGATTGATGGGAATTGTGATGATAATGAAGGAACCTAAGAACCTAAGAGGAGCCCTGATGGGTTGGGCAACAGCCCATTTGGTCCAGCATCCCGTCTCACACAGTGACCCACAAATTGGTTTGGGGTTTCATAGAATTATAGAGTTAGAAGGGACCTCTAGGGTCATTGAATCCAACCCCCTTGCTCAATGCAGGATTTCCTAAACCATCCCAGACAGATATAGGTCCAGCCTCTGCTAGAAGACCTCCAACAAAGGAGAGCTCATGACCTGTGGCAACCTGTTCCATTGACTGATGGCCCTCACTTTCAGGAAGTTCTTCTTAATATCTAATCTGTATTGACTTCCTTGAAGTTCCATACAATTGTTTCTAGTCCTCCCATCTTGTGCAAGTGAGAATAGGGGTGATTCCTCTGCACTGTGACGGCCCTTCAGAGACTTGAAGACCACGATCATGTCTCCTCTCAGTCTTCTCTTCTGCAGGCCTAACATTCCTAGATCCTTCGACCGTTCCTCATAGGATGCAGCGTAGGTGGCTTTCGTTCCCAACGCACCTCGTTCTTTAGAAGGAATTCCTTTTCAAATCCAAGCTGGGCTCAGGCCTGAAACATAGCCTAAACACAGCCTAAACTCTGCGCCTGAATTATTTCCTGTAATTTCATATCTTGTCCTGATGTAGAAAGGGAAAAGGAAATCAATGATGGCAAATGAGACTCAATATAGATTTCATGAGTTTCCCTTCTTCAAAAAACAGAGCCAAATTTCAATGAATAGTTGTAAATCATTCAAAACGTGTCCCTTTGGTGGTACAGCTGGGGGAATAGATTAATAGAGAGGGAGGAATCCATGCCGGGCAATTCGAGGGATGGATGATCTGTCAGAAGGGCTGATTAATAGGGAGTGGGGAATTAACTGAAAGGAACAGGAGAAAATCCTATTAGGTGGCAAGGAAAAGGATGTTCCATCTAGCAGCGTGTCCAGCGCAAGCCCCATCATGTGGCTGCTGGCTGGTAGCTTGGTTTGTGGCTTGGATTTTCTATCATCCGACCCACGTATGACTATTGAAATTAAGATGACTTCATATGAATAACGAACGTCACAAATATTCATGCACATCACAAGCAGCATGGGATAGGGCAGCATGCGTGCAGTTGTGCGCTGCGTCGCCTGTTTGCTGTGGCAACCGCGCAGGCCCATTGGGGTCATTGCTGCGGCTCTGCGATTGTGTCTCTAATGGAGGTGATATGCACTTAGCCAGTGAGTGAAGGCGCTGTAGCTAAGTGCAAATGCCTGATCTCTTCCAGGACTTACCTGGCTGTTGCACTAGAGAAGGTGAAAACTGGCCCTTTTCCTAACACTTCATCTACACCTTCAGGCTCCAATAACTGAGACTCTATCTAATGACACTGGATTCGGCAGTGCTGAGAAACCTCTGTTAATAACAGTGTGTTTTGTGAAGGATCCAAGTTGTGGCAGCCACAAGGGAGCGTAACTTGAAAGTGCCTAGCTAGCTAAATAAATAAGCAAATAAACAAACCATGCACAACTATCAAACGTTCCTCTCAGTATTGTTCTGGGGCAGAGTTTGCTCAAAACATCTCTGGTAGGGAACACTGAGAGGATTCGATGGAACAGCTTCTATCAACACAGCTATGGAGTCCTGCCAGTAGAATCCCCCCCCCCTGCTCTGAGCATCCAAAACAAGAAGCGCTCAGGGATGATGTTCGCTTGGACAGCGTTACAACCAACCAGGGCAACCAACTTGGCTAAAATGACATTTGGCTTTCTCGTGCTCTTTGCACGGCTAGGAAAATTAGTCTGGCTAATTATCTGGCATCACTGAAAGGAGCGACTCAAGACGCAGGTCTGGTAGCATTCCCATGAGCAGCGTCTTTAGAAGCGTAGAGGTTTGGTTTGACAGTTGGCATGGATGACAGCTATCCATGCGGGAGGAGAAGCTAACTAGGCCAATTTGGATGCAAAGTTTGCTTTTATTAGGCATAAAAGGCACAGGGGGAGTCACTTTAGTATATAGCAAACAGAAGTAATATCAAAATGGCAGCACATCAGTCAAATGGTTGCAAGAACTTGAAGAGTGAGGGACAAAAGGAAATAAACTAACTTGGATCCAGATTTTACTGTCACCTCAGTATTTTTTTAAAAAAACCCACCACAAAGTAAAAGTTCCCAACTTTAAAAATTAAGAGAAGGAAAAGAAACAGATCATAGGCCAGTTGAGCTATAGGGGATTTTGCAACCAATCAGAGCCTGACTCATCTCTTCTGCATTGCTCAGAGCTAAGCCCATGTCCATAGGGCTGAGGCCCATCACACTTCTTCCTCCCTGCAGAAAGCAGCAGTCAACCTCCTGCCAAAGTGCTCGTTCATATGCATTGCCCGGGTCCTTCTGGAAGCGATCCATTTCACGGAGAACTCCACGCGGCTGCTTCTCCCCTTGATTTACATGCTCCAGCTCAATCGTGCTAATGGGCATGAGGGGGAAAGCAGAGAGCAAGGCTGAAGAGCACCAAGGAGGAGGCTGAAGAGGGGAATATACCAGGGCCATAAAATAAAAAGCACATGGAACTGCCGCGAGCATTAACTTTTCCCAGACAGCGGACTATAAATTGAAAGAGGCTATTTGGATAAAGTACCTGCTATCTTAGGCAAGGGAAAGGATCAATCTTTCGGCTATAAAAAGTGCAAGGAGAGACGAGGCATGACCTTTTCTGCCCCAGCGGCACGGGCAGCTGGAGGGGAAGCCGCTCTCCTTGAAGGGGCCCTTGGACGGAGCTTGTGGCCAGGAGCGCTTTGCAACCAAAAGCTGCTCAGTAATATAGTTTGGACCATGGAGTGCGGATGTGCGCACGTGTGTGGTTTTTTGCATTTGATTCGGGAGTAAGAAAATTCATATGCATTCAAATATGAATGAATTTGAATCTATTCAATAAGAATTATTCATACAAATTTGTACAAATATCCAATATGGCCACATACGTATCCAATGCGTATCCAATATGTATCCATACATATCCAATAACATATCCACTCTGAAAGCGTCAAATCCGCCCTGAATCCACTTTGAATCTGCTCTCAAACCATGCTGAATTCACTCTGGATCCATTGCAGATGGGACTAGTGAAGCCGCTTTCCCACCTCCCCCTTTCCACGAATGTTTCGAAGCTTCAAACGAATGTTCTGGAACATTCATAGTCGTATGAATGTCAGTGTACAAACGTTGTAACATTTGATTCATATAGCGACGACCAAATTTATCCAAATTACAAATATTTATTCACATCCCTACGAGCTTTGTTTAACTGAGAGGATGAGCACGGGAGCTTGTTCAGACTTTGTGGTGCATTTTGGGATGGAGTACCTGCACAATGCGGTACCAGTTTGGTCTAGTGGTTAGGGAGCCGGACTCTTATCTGGGAATACCGGGTTCGATTCCGCCCTCCCCCATGAAGCCAGCTGGGTGACCTTGGGCTAGTCACAGCTCTCTTCTGAGCTCTCACAGCCCCACCTACCTCACAGGGTATTCTCTTGTGGGGAGAAGAGGGTTTGTCAGCCACTTTGAGTCCCCTTAAATGGGTGAGAAAAGCAAGGTAGAAAAGCCAACTCTTCTTCTTGCTCCATGAAGCCAGCTGTGTGACCTTGGGCTAGTCACAGCTATCTTTCTGAGCTCTCACAGCCGCATCTACCTCAACAGAGTGTTGTGTTGTGGGGAGAAGAATAGAAAAGCTTTGTCAGCCACTTTGAGTCCCCTTAAATGGGTGAGAAAAGTGGGGTAGAAAAGCCAACTCTTCTTCTTCTCTATCTCGAGAATGGTCCGGAGCTACCTTGGTTGTCGATAGGTGTGGACAACTTGACCTGTTGGGGTGGAACTACGGGCCCGGCGACTATAGCAGATGCCTATGAAGAACCCCTAACCAAGCAGGAGACAGCAGTCAATGGAAGCCTTCAGGAAGAACCAAAGAGGTTGCCCCCTTCCATAATGTGGCCTTCCCAGTTTGGTCTTTTTACAGAGGCCCTTTTGGTGCTCCACACATAAACAACAATTAGGGCATGCTTGGAGGCTGTAAGATGCTGTGGGTGTGTAGATGTTCTTCACCAGAAGTTCACTAATTCTTCACTAGAGGTCACAGTGTGAATAGGCCTCAGGCCTCATCCATACCCAAGAGGTTGCAGAAGGTTTACATTCCTGGGTTCCTCATGTGTTTTATGGTGTTTGTGGCATCTATCTGTGAAGAGCAAAGCAGAGAAGACTGATCATGCCCCACGGCTCTTCCCAACAAATGGAAGCTGAGACCATTTGAAAACGGCAGGGAGTGCAGTTGGTTTTTGAGGTGATGTGCTGAAAATGGCCCACTGGTCATAAATCTGGCGCATAAAATACTCTTTTAGAGGGGACTCAATTACCATGCTCAGTATCCATTTGCAATTAATTCTTCACCTGAATCACCTAGCCATTGCTTTAATGGAGGTGGAATAATGTTATGCATATTTATTTGGAAGTTCCTCTTAAAATGGTTAGTGCCTTGGGTCTTGCAGCCTCCTAGGCATATATCTTTTTCCAAAAGGAAGGGCATTTTTAATGCAAATCCAATGGCAAAGCAGTTCGTGAAACTGGCACAGCCAAAAGAAGGACAGGGGGTATTAAAAGCCACTTTGGTGTTACTTTCTTATATTTCCCCACAGCTACATGAGGACAATTAAGAGAAATCAGATGGTTGTTCTTGCTTGTGCTGATGGCATGGAGATTTTCTATGTGCAGACACGTAACCGTGTAAATCAATAATTACTTCACTGAAGAAGAATGGAATAAAATAATTAACCCAGGAAGGCTCAAGAAACATATTGCAAAGAGAAAGCTCCCTTGGTCCCATACACCAGTCTAAACAAATGGTTTTTTGTTTTTTTTGTTTTGCATTTTATTTGTATAGAGTCAAATGTAAGAAAATTTGTATTCATTCGAATAGATCCCCTTTGAATGGGAGAAACTGTGGGTAAAAGATATGAAATTCACGGCTTGTATGTCATTGAAAGAGAATGTATACAAGATGATGTATAGATTATATTTAACACTACATACGTTGGGAAAAATGTATCAAAATATGACTACGAGGTATTGGAAATGTAAAAAAGTAGAGGGCACTTTTTATCATATGTGGTGGACATGTGAAAAAGCAAGTCATTTCGAAGTCCGTGCAAAATTGCTCTGGAATGTCTCTGAAGTCTGTGCTGATCTTCGGAGTAAACTTCAGAGTGACTTTGAAGTGACTTTGGAGTGACTTCAAAGTCACTTCACAGTTCACTTTGAAGACCAGCACAGACTTCAAAGACGCTCCGGAGCTATTTTGCACAGACTTCGAAGTGACTTCAAAGCCTAGGTTTTGGGGCTCCTTCCCCAAGGGTGCGCCCTCCCCCTAGCCTCCTTTAGACCCCATTGCCAAACTAATGTGGGAACAGGCTCCCTTTATTCCAGATTTTCTGGCTGAAGACCCCATCGTAGACCCCATTAATGGGGTCTACAGAAAATCTGGATTAAAGGCTGAGATGTACCCATATGATCCGGATTTCCCGAGGCGTGGTGGAAACAAATGTCTCCCAAATGGATGCCATGGTGGAAATGGGATCATCTGGCTCACACCCAAATGGGTCCTTAATGGGTGCAAAAATGGGTACTTTCTGACAGTGGAAAAACACCCATGAATGAATATGTATCTGATATGTATCCAATATGTATCCAATATAAACAAATATGTATCTGATATGAATACGTATCTGATAAGAATGAATATGTATATGATATGTATCCGACACGTATCCGTAACTTATCTGCGCTCTGAAAATGTCAAATCCAACCTGAATCCACTTTTAATCCACTGTCGATCCATGTCGAATGCGATCTGGATCCATTGTGGATGTGACTGGTGCTCTGTTTTTCCACACACCCAATCTAACAAATGCCTGAATTATTCATACAAATGCCTGGAAACATATGTATTCCTATGGGTGTTAGTATATGAATATCGTAACATTTGATTTTTCCAAATTTTTCAGAATAATGAATGTTACGAATTTTTGTGCACATCCCTAACTGCTACCCACCCTGAATCCTTTGGGTATAGGGGTGGGACATAAATAGAATAAATAAATAAAAACAGTTGTTGACACAGAACTGTCATAATATAATCCATCTCTTCTCCAATGGTAGATTCTCCTGTACCTATCTGGTATAGCTGTTCTCATGCCCATTGTACCTTGCGTCCTATTGAGGTAAGTTCCTGAGTGCATCTGACCTCTGTGAAGTAAGGATGTCCGTGAAATTTGTTTTGCGTTCAGTTCGTAGCGAATCGAACTCAAGAAAATTCATATTCATTTGAAAAGATCCCCTTAGAATGCGGCAAGATTTGGATTCAATTTGAATGTTCCATACGAATTTGATACAAGCATCCCATACAAATAGCACTGGCCATGGTGTTGTCTGGGTCAGAAGTGGTCATTGTAGAGGGAAGTTTCCTGCATTATCACTTCCTAGCAGGACATCTGGCCACCGCCTGGAGGTGGACTTCTGTAGCAGCCTCACTTCCTTTCTCACAACTCTTCCACGTTCGTTCCTGAAGATTTCTTTCTTAGCTATAAATTTCCCTGTGGTTTTTGTGATTTGCAAAAAACACTTGTTTTTCTTTTCTTACTCAGTTCTTCTTTGTGCTGACGCTCCTGATTAAGATATACGTCCTTGTCTCATCTTGTTTGACACAGGAAGGCAGCATTCAGTCACTGTGAAACCTTCTTATTCCCTAAAGGTTTCACTCTCCATCCTTTTTTGGCAATTAGGAGAGCATCTTCCGAAAGCCACCTGGACACTTTAATTTTTAAAGGTTTTAAGGCTATTTTTCTTTCCTTTCAGTTTCACAATGTCTTGTAACTCTTCGATAGCCCCTCAGGTTTCTCTTAGTTCCTTAGATTCTCTTTCTTATTATTCTTAGGGAATGCTTACCAAATTGTGAGCCAGTTTGATCTTGTGGCTAGGGTGCCAGATTCTTTTCTGGTGGTCACTGGGTTTGATTCCACACTCTTCCATGAAGCCAGCTAGGTGGCTTAAGTCTAGTCACAGCACTCTATCTCACAGGGTATCTGTTGATGGGACAAGAACAGAAGGTTTGTCAGTTGCTTTGAGCCCCTTAAGTGTGAGAAAAGCAGGGTAAAAAGCCAACACTTCTTCTTCTCCTCCTCCTCCTCCTCCTGCTTTATGGTTGCATCCAGCCACCAGTGACTTATTCTATCCTCTTTGGATATTCCAGAACATCCAAGCTTTATCCCAGAATGTCCAAATATAGTGAAATAAGTCATCAATGTCTGGGTGCAGCCTATGTTCTTCGGATTATATCTTGCTTTAACACACATTTTTTTGAAAGTAATAAATCATCTTTATTACTGTCCACATCTGAAACTGTCTTGGCTGACTGGATATCATTTCTCCATCTCCCTCCTTTCCTACTACGTGATCTATTTGATTTCAGTGATGTCCATCTAGGGATGTCCATGCTGATTAGCCTCTTAATTACTCAAGCCAAATCTTCCTGTTATTCGAGGCTCTTCCATTTCTCCTACTTTTGCACCCAAGTCTCCAATTACTAGTAGAACATTCTTTTTAAAACGTTGCATCGATTTCCGTGATGCTGTCTGCCACGCAATTCTTCATTTTCACCTTCTCTTGCATTGGCTGTAGGTACATCTCCTTGCATAAGTTTTATGTTCGCTGTCAAGTCACTAATTTAAGACAGATTATTCTGTTATTCACTGAATTATATTAGAGTATACTGAGCTAAACTCTTCATTCCTAACTTTGCCACTTCATTCTTTCCTTTCGACTCATGCTTTAGGGATGAGCAAAGTTTTTTTGTAAGTCTGTCTTTGGGCACAAAGCAAATGTATCCGGACTTTGTCGAAGCTTCATCGAAGCTTTGACGTGGGCTGGATCTTCCTACTCTCCACCATGTACCCCCCCCTCAGAGACGCAACCAATAGGAATATGCACAAATATTCATAACATTTGAAATTTGTACGAACTCAATCAAATTCAGACATTTGAATTCAAATCAAATTTTGGTACGTTCAGAGACTGACATCCAAATTTGAATCAAATGTTTCAATACCTTCGTATGAAGCTTTGTTATGGATTCATATGGGATTTGTATGGGATTTTAGTGGGATTCAAATTGAATTGGTATTGAACATTTGTATTGAATTTGAATCCTACCACATTTGAAAGGGATCTTTTTGAATGAATGTGAATGTTCTTGCATTCGATTAGATACAAATGAAACACACACAAAAACATCCATTCCAGAGGTGTGCATGCTGCTAGCGAGGCTGCCCCATTCTGGAATTGCTTGATCTTCTTCAGATAAGATTTTTTTGAGCTTCCTCGGTGAGGTTTAATATTGGATTTCCTCCACCTAGGAGAGCTGGGTTCTCCCTTTCCTTCGGGGAGATATCTCTTCACTTCATCCCTCCTCCTTCAACTTCAAGGAAAATTTACACCCCTGATTAGGGTTGTGCATGAATATCCGTAACATTCATTATTTGTACAAATTTGTACAAAATCAGACATTCGTACACAAACTGAATTTTTACAATATTCGTACATTGTCTTTTGTATGAATACAAATGTTTCTGGACATTCGTATGAATAGTTTGAACATTAGATAAAACTGGGGAGGTAAGAAAGTGGCTGCACCAATCACATCTGCAATGGACCCAGATTGCTTTGGATGTGGATTGAGAGCAGATTAAATGTGGATTCAGGTCGAATTTGGTGCTTTCAGAGGAGATCTGTTATAGGATACGTATTGGATATGTGTGGGATACATATGCATTTGTGTTGAATAAGTATTGGATACGTATCGGATATGTATGCATTTGTGTTGGGTACGTATCTAATATGTATCCAGTACATATTCATTCATATCGGATATTCGTACGAATATGTACAAATCCCTACTACGTTTGAAGGGGACCTATTTGTATGAATATAGATTTTCTAAAATTCAATTCATTATGAATGAAGGGTGTTTTTGCACTGTCAGAACGTATAGATATGAATGTATTCAAATCGGTTCAGAGTTTAATGCATTCTTTTTTCTCTATTCGTACAAATTCAGACATTTGAATATTTGATTCAAATCAAATTAAATGCTGAAAATTGCATTTGTGGTCCCTTTCACTGTGAAAAAGTGACAATCGTACCCTAATTAACAATAAAAGTAAGAGACCGCAGGTGGGAATAAGCATGAAATGCTATTTTGGCTGAATAAGTTGTAACCAAAGATCTGAAGATGCCTGAGGATGGACTTCAAAGCATCCTCCCACTTATTAGGCAGAACTGGTGGAAGACATCATCACGGACATCTCTGGATCACCCTGGGATCCATTTTCCTGGGGCTCAGAAGGGCGGTCAGCTCCACTCTCTGTGACCCTCCAGTCTGTTATTCTTCCTTTGTGCCTGAGAACAATGGTCAGGGAAGAACAAAAGGAGGAGGTGGCGGCAGCTGAGAGAAAAGGAATGAATCAGAAGCAAGTTAGAACAGAGGCAGAGAGGCAGATGGTAGTTTTGCTAGCAACAAGGGAGAGGGAAACATAAGTGAGCATGAGATGAATGAAGCTTCTATTCCCGGACAATTGACAATGATGATGAACAAGTACACAGATGTAGTTAGCAAGGCGGTAATGATATGGGCTCCCAGCTTCAATGCAAATGAAAACAGCTCACATGGAAGCATTTGGTGCACAGCTACTAGATGTTCAGCCTTTTCTTCACTTAGGCCACCTCCAGACCTCTATGATTTATCCTACTCCTAGACTGATCACTTGTTGCCCAGACAACAGGGTGAGAGTGCAGGGAAAGCAGAGACACTGACCTACCTGGTGATATTGATTCCAGAATGCTGCGTTGCATATATCCGGGTATTTCATGAGACAAAATACTAGGGTTGTGCACGAATGCAATTTTCGGGATTCAATTTGAATCGATTTGAATGTTCAAAATTTGAATGTATTCACATTTGAATCTATTTGTATGAATATTCAATTCGTATTTGAATATACTAATGTCGACATTCAAATATGTCCATATGCATCTGTACGCATCCGTAAACATTCGTATGCATCCCGTTTTTATCCCATATGCGTCCCGTTTTGTCCCATGTATATATGCACAAATACGTATAGATACAAATAAGATGCATTACGTACGTAATGCGTACATATCCGTGCACATACGAATGTCTAAATAATTTGCACAAATGAGTTGAAGATTCAAAAATTCATTCGATTGTTGAATTATAGTGCATAGATATTCAGTTTGAATTCAAATGGCCAAAATTCGATTGAATTTGATCAAATTTTGAATGTTTTGAATATTCATGCACGTCCCCACAAAATACCCGGAAATGCACAATTAGGATGTGAAAGAATGTGTTTTTTTTCATGTTCAATTCAAGTCGAATGTGAAGTGTGATGCCCACGGGTTTGGTGGGATTTAGCGGGAGTGAGATGTTTAGAATTAATGAATGTGTAGTGAACACAAAACCGTCTACACCAGTTAATGTGGGGTCAAAGTGTTATAAACAGCGGTACAGAGGTAAGTGGAGAGAGATTTCTCCCCAGCAACAGCGGGAGGAGGGATGGAACTCTTGGGAGGAGCCGACCAATCAGGTGTAGGCTAGCGGAGACAGAGTGGATATAAACAAGAGCAGAAAAACCGTTGGTCGTTCTGTATCTGGGGCTTGACTTAGAAAGGAGTTAGACAGTGCAGATCCGGGTCCTGAGGGGAGTCTAGAATAGAGATTGATCAGGGTCCTGAGTTAGGAAAATAAGTTAATACAAACGGCTGGTGTTGAACTGGAACTAACATAAGAGTTGTAAACCATTAAAGTTACTTTTGTTTCTAAGACACTCTGCTTGAGGCCTGATTCCTGGCACAGACGCTCAAGGGAGGAGGAAGTGTTGGCATGGAAATATAATGGGAACAGTGTAACCTAAGTGTTGGAGCTCAGCTCAGAAGAAGAAAAAGGCCTAGAAACCTACTATTTAAAAGAGGATTTGAAGTCTGTGGCCTTAGTGGCCAGACTGAAGTTAGCTGGACGCCCAGCTGGGGCTTAATATTTGGTGGCCGCCGGCCGTGGGCGTCACATTCTCATTCGCATGACTGGAGGCCATTCAAATGTGGTAGGATTTGAATTTGCTACAAATGTTCTTTGAATGCTAGGGACGTGCATGAATATTCGTAACATTCAAAATTCAGAATTCAAGCGAATTTGCACATTTGAATTTGAATTGAATGTTGGCATATTTGAACTCGAATGTTTGAACACATGCATACAAAGCTTCGTTATGGATTTACATGGGATTCCTATGGGATTCATACAAATCTGTCCCAAGCTAGACTGACGGCTCTGAACCGGAACAAGGTGTTTCCCATTGGGATGCCATGTTTATTGGAATATTGTTAAAACAAAAAAAGCTCGTTTAGTTATCCATCTCACCAGGAACATTCTGGCGAACGTCAGGTGATGTGTTATTTCTGTAACATAGATACAACTAAGTTTCTGTTTTCCTGCGGGAGCAGCGTGGTTATCTCAGCTAGGCCTCTGCTTTCCTGAGCAGAATAATCCTATAGCGGATAAACCAAATATGTACATGTGGGAGCCGAGTTTAGTGACTTCATGTAATCTCACAAGTGTTCATATTTCCTCAACGGTGCTGTGGTGTGTGCTGTTTGATTTGTATATTCTTGACTGAAGATGTAAATCGTAGTGGTGAAGTTGTAAACCATGTATTTGCTTTCATGTATCCACTCATATAACCAGCAGTGCATTTAGCTAGCTCCTATACTGCAATCCTGAAGACAGTAAAAGCCTTCCATATTGGAAGGAATCATCGTGTCTGCTCTCATGCTTGTGAATGTCATCTGTAGGCATTATTTGCTGTGATTCTAGCAATATGCAATCTCTGCAAATCAACAATGTTCTGCTCCAGCCTCTATGTTAGCCCTGAAGCTTGTGCAAGCTTTGGAGTCCCTTGGAGACCCATTTTGGCAGTGCACTTTCTTGTGCCAGTCTCCCAGGATAAACTGGACTGAGGAAGCATGCCATCTGCAGACTTCCTTGGTGTACCAGTAGTCCGAATTCAGACCAAATCAGGACACCGTACCGGTCTGCACTATGTGGACAGAATGTACCTGCAAGCTGTGACCAAAAGAGGACCACAATCTACAACAAGGGGATGTGGAGAAAGGCCCTACATGTGACTAGGCTTGTAGGCATAAGACACATCTGAGACTGTATCAGACAAAATCTGGCACGAAAGTGCTGCCCTTGTCCATTGATCCACAAGAAATTCTTCTGTGTTCAGTGACATTTGGAAAACAGATGTTCAGAGCATGGCAGAAAACTTAGGAATTCCTGTCTCGCCTGTACCGTGCAGTTGACTGTTCACAGAATATGTGGCAGTGGCTGGTACAAGGTGAACCCAGACAGAAGTCATCTCCTTCTTCTGAGATCCGGTTTGTGAGATTGCTTTGCCTTGGGGGCTTTTCACACCTTGACGATCAGGGTAACATGGGGAAGCTCCCACACGGAGCATCCACACGGTGTGGAATCATTTATCTGGAAGCAGCTCTAAGCATGTGAGATCAACCCTTATCACTGTTAGCTGTGGAGCACTCAAGTGCCCCCAATAAACTCCCGAAAGCAAGACTCCACACGTACTTCCATGCGAAGGCTGCACGAGGATAGCGTAGCTGGATCTGCACAATCATGTGCCACATCTCCTGTTATTGTGGCAAGTGGGATGCTCCAGGGCTAGGGGTGTGCACAAATGCAATTTTCAACCTTCGGTTCAATTTGAATCGAATATTCGAATGTCCAAATTCGTACGAATAGAGGGAAAACGAATGTATTAAAATTCAAACCGATTTGAATACATTCGTATCTATTTGTATGAATATTTAAAACGTCTTTGATGATACAAATGTCAACAACATTCATATGTATCCGTACTCATCCCATTTTCATCCTGTACATATCTGTACAGATGCGTACAGATACAAATAGATGTATACAGATATGTATGTAATGCATATGTAGCATTCACATATGAGTGTCCAAATGATTCATATGAATGATCCAAAATATTCATATTCATTCAAAGATTAAAGAATGAATGTCTGGACATTCAATTCAAATTCAAATGTCCAAATTCTGCCAAATTCAATCTAATAACGAATATTTCAAATATTCTTGCACAGCCCTAGTTTCTAGTAAAGAAATGGTTCCATGAAGTACAGATACAACGCGTGGGAGTTCCCCCCACTTTTACCAATCATTTAAATGTGTGTCATGGAATGAGGAAACTTTCAACAAAGTAGGGAAGCCTTGTTCTGGTGGGGACTAGGGGAGCCTCACACCAACTGTGGGTGTTGCGCCCTGGATAGAGGATGTGCATGAATATTTGTAACATTCAAAAGCCATAGAAATCCAGCTGTTCAAATTTAAATAAAATGTTTTGATACACTTGTATGAAGCTTTGTTGCAGATTCGTATGGGTTTTGTATGGGATTTGTAGTCAGGATTTCAAACTGAATCCTCCCCCACAAAATTTGTGCACATCCCTTTGGTAGAGTAGTGATACAGGCTCCACAGCTATACTAGCCACACCTAGGAAGTAGCCAGTACACTTTGGCCCGCACTCTTCACATCTCTTCCCTGTGAAGAGTGCATGGGGGCAGGGGGCACAAGCACCGTCTCATGCCGCATCGCTCATTCACTACTGCAACAGCCGGCACGCACGTCCATTGCTCCAGCGAAGTGATCACTGCTAGTACAGCAGCATTTGCACTTTCCTGGCACTTAGTGAAGTGACAGATAACTGCTGGACAGATCAGGCATTCAAAATGCAGATGCCTGATCCATCCTGGATCTATGCATTCATTGGGGGATTATGAAGAGGGTAGGGGTGTGCATGAATGTATTTTTTTGCATTCAAATTCAATTCAATTCAAATGTAAAAAATGTGAATTTCCAAAAATCCAGATTGAATCCGGATTATTCAAAGCCGCACATTCAGAAATCCAATTTGAACTCAAAAATACAAATGTTGATAACATTCGTATCCATTATACAAATTTGCATGATTCTGTGTCCATCCCATTTTTATCCCGTATGCATCCCATTTTATAAGAGCAAATATGCCTTATTTTTGTGCAAATTCATTTACGATATATATGAATCTGTACATTCGAATGATCCAAATATCTGTATTGGATTTTCGGAAATCCAAAAATCCGATGAATGTCAAATTTTGAATATTTTTACATCCGATTCGAATTCGAATATCGATATTCGTCGAATTCAAATTGGATTTTTGACTTTTTGAATATTTGTACACACAGAGAGAGGGAAAGTGGAAGAGGTGGCAAAGAGTCTCATTTTCACTCCCATCACAGTCTGCATTAACTCTGTGAAAATCCACCCGTGCCACATGTCCTTCCCAAGGGGCAACCCCCCCCCCAAAGGCAATCCAGCCAGTTAAGAGAGAAAAGGTCCATCCCCCCGCCCCCCAGCCTGGAGTCAACCAAGTGCTCTTCAAATGCATTTGGATTCCCTTCACAGCTCTTTCTCTCTGGCTCATTAGCTGGTCTCCAGAGACGTGCCTGGGAGCATCTTAGATTATGTGCTTAATAAATAATATGCAGCTTAGTTGTCAGTGATTCGCAAAGGAATGTGAAGTTGATGCTGCTAAAATTCTACCCCTCCAAAGGTGGAAATCTTCACAAGGGCACGGAGCAAAAGTATTTTCCCCATGTTCCCATTGTGCTTAATGCGCACCTGTGTCTTTAAGGCCAGAGTCCGTACCATTGGTGGGCTTGAGGACTTAGGTAGGCAGAAATCTAACAGGGACCGTCCGATGCTTTTCATGTTCATTTGTACCATTTCCCTGTTATTTTGCCAAACAGATCTAATATGCAGATTTCCATTTGCATTCTGATCTGTAGTTTAATCACAAGGTACGATATATGTAAGATGCAAACAGTTACCAGGAACCATGTGGTCATTTATTTTTATCTCTAATGTACTCTGAACTAGGGTTGTGTACGAATGCAATATTTGGCATTCGATCTGTAAAAATTTGAATGTTTGAATATTTGTACAATTTAGGAGTGTGCACGAATATTTGAAAATCTGATTTAAAAATCTAACATTTTGAAGATTCAAAAATCTGATTTGAAAATCCGGATTTTCAGATATGGATTCAAATACGGATTTTTGAAAATCTGATACGGATTTTTGAATGATTTGACTGAATTCATTTCCGTATATTGAATCTGGATATCGGGTCTATTTGTGCTTATAATGCAGGATGCAAATGGGATGCAAACGAAATGCAAATGCGAAAAAACGAGATGCGGACGGACTAAAAAATTGGATACGAATGTTCCCGACATTTGTATCATTCGATTCGAATAGGATTTTTGAAAATGCGGGTCCGGATAACCCGGATTTGAATTGGATTTTCAAAAATCTGAATTTTTGACTTTCGATTCGAATCGAATATTTGGATTTTCTATTTGAATCGGATTCAAATGCAAAAAATGCATTTGTGCACATCCCTAGTGCAATTGCAAATGTCTGGACATTTGATTCGATACAAATGCATTTGTATGTATTTGTTCAAATATTTGATATGTACAGATGGGTATCTGATGATACACACCTTGCAACCATCCTGTAGGCATCCCATACACATCCCGTATGCATCCTGTATACATCCTGCATAATCCCATTTTCATCCCGTACGTATCTCTATGGATGCCTACGGGGTGCGCATGGAGACACATACAAATGTCTCATACAAATGTCTGAACTCTTCATTCAAATGTCGGAAACATTTGTATCTATACAAATACTAAAGTATCTATGTCCTAATATTCAAATTGTATAAAGATGCCCAAACTTGTACAAATTCATATGAACAATGGATGTTTTGAATATTCGTGTGCATTCCTACTCAGAACTTCTGCATCCAGAGCTGTGACTAGCCCAAGGTCACCCAGCTGGCTTCATAACCACAAGATATGAGTCCGACCCTCTAACCACGAGCCTACCTGGAGGATCACATCCCCTTGTACTGGAATTCACAGAAATCAGACCTCTCAAGACTTTTCCCTGTGTTTACTAACATAAACATAGAGATGGAGGGAGGAGGAAACAGAAGGGAGGGAGACAGAGAGAGAGTTAGATAACCATAACCATCATTTTAGTTCCACTTCTGTCTGACTGGAGGATATACTTAAGAATTAATATTACAATAAAACAAGCCAAAAAAAAAATTACAATTTCCTATATAATTAAAAACCACTTATAGCAATATTGAAAATTCCCCCATCTAATGCACTAAATCTTCCAGAATGGCTATTCCCTAAGCGGCAGCATTTTTTACCCAATTGCATGTTTATATATTCTCTAACTGTGCCTTTGTGAAATAGTAACGGGAAAGATATTTGCAGTTGAAGACTCTTTTTCGATGTGATTCTCGCTGAATTGAGGTCACCCAAAGGAAGGCTGCTGCCAGATCTGCTAAATAGGCTGAGAGGTTCTCAGCATCACAGCTGGACCATCACACAGCCCCAATGGGAAGTTGAAGCTGCTGTGGTTTATTGGGCACTTAATTCACAGTAAACCATAGTGCTGAATGGCCAGCCGGTTTCACCGTCGCCACAAGGTTTTGCTTGCTAGTGGTGTGCGACAGGCCCTGTAGTAGGGATGGGCAAAAATATTCGGAAGATCCAAATTTCGATCAAATTTGTTCAAATTTATACATTCAAATTTGAATCGAATGTCTATACATTCATTTTTAAAAAACATTTGAACAAATACATTAGATACGTATCCATAGGCATCTTATTCATATCCGTACACTTTTGTACAGATACGTACCGGATCAAAACAGGATTCATACACGATAAAAACGGGATGCGTAAGGAAGCGTACAGACACATACGAATGTTGTTGACATTCGTAGCATCAAATATGAATAGGATGTTTGTGTGAAAGATGAAAATGTATTTGAATCGGTGCAAATTTTAATACTTTTGTTTTTTTTTCTCTATTCGTGTGAGTTCAGACATTTGAAAATCTGATTTGAATCGAATTGAAAATCAAAAATGGCATTTGTGCACAGACCTACCCTGTAGCAAGATTTTGCTGGTGACCACTGGGAAAATCACTGAGCGTGTAAAAAATAAGAACAAAATAAGGTGGTAAACAGCCAGGTCCTGGGAGTCTCTAATGGAGCAAGGGCGGTCCATCCATCGAACTGCCACCTTCCCAGAATGCAATGCCACATGGATGCAACAATGTATGTTTGATCGCCTATGATTGCGCTAAAGCACCGCAAAGCAATCCTCTTCTGGCTCACCTGAGCTACTGGCCAGGTGAGCTACTGGCCAGGTGAGTTTGGTATATGTGACCGTCCCCTCACCCTAACCATGGAACAAGCCTGCAACAGCCATTTTCCTGGTTGCTCTGCTCAGGCAGGCAGGCAGGCAGGCAGGCATCCCCCCCCCCACACACACACACTCACATACACCTTGCAGGCACCGAGGGAGCAACAACCTGAGTAGGGATTGTGCACGCATGCAATTTTCAGCGTTCGGTCCAAACTGAATCTCAAAAGACTCAAATCAATGCGAAGGTTTGAAATTCGAATGTACTCACATGCAGTTCGAATCGAATACATTCAGATCTATGCGTACGGATTTTTTAATTTGTATTTGAAGATACAAATGTCGACAACGTTTCAGTGTGTCCGTACGCATCCGTACTCATCCCGTTTTTATCCCGTAGGCATCCTGTTTTCGTCTGTACGTATCCGTACAAATGCTTACGCGTATGAATAAGACGCGTACAGCTTTGTATATAATGGTCCTTGGAAAATCCTGTGTGATTTCACAGGAATCATGGGAAATCTCATGTGATTTTGTACTATTTGTCACTGACCCAGGCCTCCAGGAACCCTCAGGTAGGCTTGGGGTGGGGTGGGGTGGGGTGAGGAGGTTGGTCTGTTCACTGCAAATAAGTGAAACTGGGCTATCGGATCAGCGGATATGCGGTGGGGGGGTCCAACTGTATATCATCACATTCAATTCCTCCATCCACATGCATGCATTAATTGAATATAATATTTCATTAAATAAATAAAACACAAGTGGCCCATCCTGCCTGACTGTGTTAATTAAAAGCACAAAGGAAGGAGATTTCTTGACTTCAGGAAGTTTGAACTGTACTGATTTCTGCTATTTAGCATTTTAGCTTTCCCCCCTTCTTTCTACGTAACCCGCAGAAAAATATAATATAATTTGAAGTTGAAGGATGATTTAGAAGAGAGAACAAGCGGAGTATTTATTACATTTAAAAGGCAGTTTCACCCTGAAGAGTTTATTTTAAAAGTACAAACTGGTCAATTATGTAAAACTCAATTATGTAAAGCAACCCTAATGTTTGTTTAATTCTATTTCTTCTATGTTTTGTGTTCTCTCCTGCGCCTGTCATTTGTCTTACTGAGCGCAGGGAAAGGTATTTTGGGTCTGAACATTCTTAATGGGTATAAATTTAGAACGTACCTCTTATCTAGAATTAGAATGATTGGATCTCTGTTGTAGACTCCTGCTCTAACAGGCCCTATTGGGTACCTTTCTTCTGTAATAAATCATTTGTACGCCCTCTTATCTGGGAATACCCGGTTCGATTCCGCCCTCCCCCATGAAGCCATTGACTTCTTCTGGCTCTGCCTCCTTGTCCTCTCTGCCTCCACCTCGTTCACATCCTCTAGCTCCATCTCCTTCCTTCTTCTGGCTCTGCCTCCTTGTCCTCTCTGCCTCCACCTCGTTCACATCCTCTAGCTCCATCTCCTTCCTTCTTCTGGCTCTGCCTCCTTGTCCTCTCTGCCTCCACCTCGTTCACATCCTCTAGCTCCATCTCCTTCACTTCTTCTGGCTCTGCCTCCTTGTCCTCTCTGCCTCCACCTCTTTCACATCCTCTGGCTCCATCTCCTTCACTTCTTCTGGCTCTGCCTCCTTGACCCCTCTAGCTCTGACTCCTTGACTTCCTCTGACTCTGTCTCCTTCACATCCTGTGGCTCCACCTCCTCAACTTCTTCTGGCTCCACCTCCTTCACTTCTTCTGGCTCCATCTCCTTGACCCCTCTAGCTCCGACTCCTTGACTTCCTCTGACCCTGTCTCCTTCATATCCTGTGGCTCCACCTCCTCGACTTCTTCTTGGCTCCACCTCCTTCACTTCTTCTGGCTCCACCTCCTTGACCCCTCTAGCTCCGACTCCTTGACTTCCTCTGACTCTGTCTCCTTCACATCCTGTGGTTCCACCTCCTCGACTTCTGGCTCCACCTCCTTGACCCCTCTAGCTCCGACTCCTTGACTTCCTCTGTCTCCTTCACATCCTGTGGCTCCACCTCCTTGACTTCTTCTGGCTCCACCTCCTTGAGCCCTCTGGCTGGGCCTCCTTGTCTTCCTCTGGCTCCATCACTTTGACCTCCTCAACTGTGAACACTGAGCCTGGAAGCCCACCAACTGCCACAGTAATGAAGTCAAGCTGCAGGACCTCACCCAAAGAGCAAAAGCATTCTGGGGGAGCCCTACCCAAGTCTGTCTGGCCGCACCAGGAGAAACGCCGACTTCCCTTTTACAACCAGCATCTCCCCTTGCCATCTAGTGGCAGTCATAATCTTAGATCCACCCTATTAAGTGAGTCCCTGGGCCACCAAAGTGGAAACTCCTTTTCTCCTTCCCTGCCTAACCTGCCAAGTATAGTTTATTCTAGTATTTGATAATTTTTGCCCAGCGCCTGGCATATATTTAACAACCGCAGGGCAGAACATGCAAGTATTAGCCCCTGGGCATCAAGTTTACCTTTGGAGAACCTCAAGTTATTTTTATAAGGTTTCTTTAGCCCTTCAATTTGCAAAGACTTGAGTTTTTTTCTCAATGCGGAATGTAGATATTTTGACAGAAGTGAAGATTATGCACAGGCAGGGGAAAAATAATTCAATAAAGAGCAGTCAGACGCATTTCCCTTCAGCCAATATCCATATATCCATAGATACTGTGCATATTATCACAATACAAATAGAGAATTGCGTGTTTGAACATCCTGCTACATCAAAGGCGTCAAGACCGAAGAAGTCTGGATGCTCAAGGGAAGAGATCTTTAAACTAGATTTCCTCTCCCCATCAAACTTGATATTTACATACAGAAGAGTTTCAGAAAAGCAGAAGTATTTGTGGCCTTAATACAAGGGACTGGAGTGGCTGTAGCACAGTTGCGAAGCTGGTCTCACAGAAAAGGCTTTTCTCACCCATTTAAGGAGACCCAAAGTGGCTGACAAAGCTTCGGTTCTTCTCCCCACAACAGACACCCTGTGAGGCAGGTGGGGCTGTAGGAGCTCGGAAGAGAGCTGTGACTAGCCCAAGGTCACCCAGCTGGCTTCATGGGGGAGGTCAGAATCAGACCCGGTATTCCCAGATAAGAGTCCAGCCAGCTCCCTAACCACTAGACCAAAACTAGCACATGGACGGGTCTATGTGGTCACCAAGGTTCTGACCCAACTAGAGGTGGGTGAAAAACGCTTGTCACCATCGTACTTTGTTTGAATCGCGAAGGTTGACAATTTTGCCTTCGAATCCAGTATTGTCTAAATTCAAAGACCAACCTTCACATGTGAAGCAAAAGGCTTTTGTGCCTCTGCTCAAAGCTTCAGAGCAGATTCAGATTGGATTCGGAATGGAATCGGAGGCACAACTGACAGCTGCAGGGTTTCAAACCAAATCTGAAGCAAATTCAAAGCCTAGCACATTCAGAGTTCCATCCCATTCGCTTTGACGCAAAATGAACAGGAAAAAGAAATTTGTGCACATCTCTGGACCTAACTTAATGGTACCTAAGCTGGTCTAGCGGTTAAGGAGCCGGACTCTTATCTGGGAATACCAGGTTCGATTCCGCCCTCCCCCATGAAGCCAGCTGGGTGACCTTGGGCAAGTCACAGCTCTCCTTCTGAGCTCTCACAGGCCCACCTACCTCACAGGGTGTCTGGCGTGGGGAGATAACTAGAAGCTTTGTCAGCTGCTTTGAGTCCCCTTAAATGGGTGAGAAAAGTGGGGTAGAAAAGCCAACTCTTCTTCTTCCATGAAGCCAGTTGGGTGACCTTGGGCTAGTCACAGCTCTCCTTCTGAGCTCTCACAGCCCCACCCACCTCAGAGGGTGTCTGCTGTGGCGAGATGAATAGAAGCTTTGTCAGCTGCTTTGAGTCCCCTTAAATGGGTAAGGAAAGCGGGGTAGAAAAGCCAACTCTTCTTCTTCCATGAAGCCAGTTGGGTGACCTTGGGCTAGTCACAGCTCTCCTTCTGAGCTCTCACAGCCCCACCTACCTCAGAGGGTATCTGCTGTGGCGAGATGAATAGAAGCTTTGTCAGCTGCTTTGAGTCCCCTAAAATGGCACTCCCAACTCTTCTTTTTCTAACACCAAGAAACACTGAGCTGATTTTTGCAGAGACACCTCAGATCACAGCTGTCACTGGTAATAGCCACTTTGGCCTAGCCGTAGTCCCAAAGATGAACTTTTTCCAAACTCTGCCAGTGCATATGGAGCTAGCAAGAATAGAGGACGACAGAAAGTTGGCGGGATGAATAATTCATGGTCTGAAGCTCATGTTAGGTGATGGCTCCCTTTTAAAATAACAAGGAAAGAGTATCAAATTAATGCTGCATTCTGAGTTGTCCCACTTAGATCTGATCCATTCTGACATCCGCCGGGGTGTTTAGAGGGAGGCGAGGCCAGACCCGAAGCGATTAGGAGGAAATCACCAGCAGAAAAGGATGGAAGGAGATGGGAGGCAAATGAACCCAGGTGACTGAATCAAAACAGCGTCAGCAGCCTGAGTTAGGAAGGAGATGGGCGAGGCTGCTTGGGTGTCCTCCAAAAAACTATTAGGTTCACAATTGGTATGAATTAGTACGAATTAAAACATTCACGGGCGAATTGAAATGCCCACGAATTCACACCCACAAATTGAATGTATCTTGTCTTCACTGGAGCTTTGTAGAAGCTCTGATAAGAGCTGGATCTGGCCACTTCTGGCACTACATCCCCCCCCCCCCCGGCTGTGCCCTCTGAACTGTCAATCCAGCCACCACTGCCAAACCTTAATGTGATTTCCCATGATTCCCAGATTGGGGTGGTGGTGGCCCCTCCAGCTGTGTGTGCCAGGGATATGCAAGAATCGAGTCGCTATCAAATCAAGTCCAAGAAAATTCATATTCATTCAAATTGGTCTCCATTTTAATGGGGTAGGATTCAAATTCCACACTAATGTCCAATACAAATTTGATATGAATGTTTGATATGAGTCGCATACGGCTTCCATATGTATCTGCTATGTATCCGTTACATATCCACGTCAAATCCACCCTGAATCCACTTTGAATCTGTTCTAGATCCATTGTAGATATGACTGGGGCAGCCACTTTCCCACCTGTTCTGGGCACCCCAATATTAAAAAGACTTTGTCAAGTCTTTAAGTCTCTGGAGGGCCGTGAGAGTGCAGAGGGATCGCCCCTATTCTCACTTGCACAAGATGGGAGGACTAGAAACAACTTCAAGGTAGTCAATACAGGTAAGCTATTAGGAAAAACCTCCTGACAGGGAAACTATTTCTGGGAAATGATGGATGGATGGACAGATGGACAGACAGCCGGATTGGATTGGTTTGTTTGTTTGATGTTTGTATTTTTATCCCGGCCTATACCCTATAGGAAGGGAATAGAAAATAAGTCAGCAAGTGTCATTTTGCCCCTTTATAAATCTATAGTGAGGCCACATTTGGAATACTGTGTACAATTCTGGTCACCACACCTCAAAAAGGATATTGTGGAACTAGAGAAGGTGCAGAGAAGGGCAACCAGAATGATTAAGGGTCTGGAACACCTCCCTTACGAAACCAGGCTGCAACGTCTAGGCCTCTTCAGTCTGGAGAGACGGCGTTTGAGAGGGGACCTGATTGAAGTATATAAAATTATGCACGGCATAGAAAAGGTGGATAGAGAAAATTTCTTTTCTCTATCGCACAACACTAGAACCAGAGGGCACTCTATGAAGCTGATGGGTAGGAGCGTAAGGTCTGACAGGGGGAAGTATTTCTTCACACAGAGGGTCATCGGCCTATGGAATGTGCTGCCAGAAGAGGTGGTGACAGCTACCAGTCTGAATGGCTTTAAGGTAGGGTTAGACAAATTTATGGATGACAGATGTATCAATGGGTACTAGAATGAATGCCTAGGTGCATCTTTCAGGCTGAGTGGGGGGAGGAAATGGGGCGCTTCTAGGGCCATCTGCTGGGACTCGTGAGCAGGAGAAGGTTTGTCCTTGTCTCTGCTTGAGATGCCCATGAGCATTTGGTGGGCCACTGTGTGCGACAGGATGCTGGACTAGATGGGCTGTGGCCTGATCCAGCAAGGCTTCTCTTATGTTCTTATGTTCTTAAGGGTCTCAGGGCGAGTTACAACATATAAAATGATGACATTAAAACCAATCACACATTAAATATATTAAAACCATGGCAATGTCTGAACATGGGAAGGAAAAGGCTGTTCCTTTATTCTGTTAGGTGTTCTTGTCTTAACATCAAAGCATGGTTTCTATATTTTTATCGCCGTCTTTTGGAGAACATTGTCCTACCATTTCATCCTTCTTATAAGTCATGCATTTGTTTACCATTCTTTCCCAGATTTCCTTCTACCACATTGCTTTGGATACCACATTGCTCTGGCATATTCCCAGTGCATTGTGATTAGCTATTGAGCTGCATAGATGAGGTAATGTAAAAGGCTTTTTTAAGTCTATGGATCTATTGTCAACCTTGAGAAGTCATGAAGAAGAAACAATGTTGAATAGAACAGGACATGTATTTTAAGTATTTTAGCTATCTCTTGATACATAACATAGGGATATGCAGAAATGGGTTTTTTAGCCAGTTTGGTCTAGTGGTTAGGGAGCCGGACTCTTATCTGGGAATACCGGGTTCGATTCTGCCCTCCCCCATGAAGCCAGCTGGGTGACCTTGGGCTAGTGACAGCTCTCTTCTGAGCTCTCACAACCCCACCTACCTTACAGGGTGTCTGTTGTGGGGAGAAGAATAGAAAAGCTTTGCCAGCTGCTTTGAGTCCAAATTTGGACATTCATATATGTGGTGACCCACTGCATTGGGCATTGGGTCACTCACCACATATATGAATGTCCAAATTTGGCCGAAATCATACAAATACTGTATTTTCTGGCGTATAAGACTACTTTTTAACCCAGGAAAATCTTCTCAAAAGTCTGGGGTCCTCTTATACGCTGGGTGTCGTCTTCTTATACGGCGAGTATATCCCAAACTCTATATTTTAACCGGAAAGTTGCGGGTTGTCTTATACGCCCAGTCGTCTTATATGCCAGAAAATACAGTAATGAAAGTTACAAATATCTAATCACTAATATAAACTTCAGAAATCCTGATCCTCGTGGGCTGTTTAATGACAGTTCCTCCAGTTATGTGTGTTGCCGGTCTTATTTATTCTGGCTTATCTGGTGGGAACTGAACGCCAACTGTGTAGTATCTTTGTAGTCATTGCTAAACTTTCCACTAATAATAATAATAATAATAATAATAATAATAATAATAATAATAATAATAATAATAATAATAATAATAATAATAATAATAATAATAATAATAATAATAATAATAATAATAATAATAATAATAATAATAATAATAATAATAATAAAGGAGTTAACATTAATGAAAGTTAACATTAAACTATTCCAACTCCTGCTAGATGTTCTAATGTGTTTATCTTCTGCCCATCTCTCTCTCTCAGCCTGTGCATCTGTGTGCTTTGTGTGGCAGTCATTTGTTGTTGTTTTGAGCAATGTGCATGACTATTTGTCAGGGTTGCCATTTGTATGAATTCATACAAATCCAAACAGTACATTCGAAGATGGGCATTTGAACGCAAAGCAAACGCTTTTGTGCCGTCCTTCGATGCTTTGTTATGTTTGCGAAGGTGGAGAGGTGGCAAACTGACTGTCCAGTCACATCTGCGGTGGATTCAGAATGGATTCAAAGCAGATTCAAAGTGGATTCAAAAAGAAGATTTGGAGGACCAAATGGCTGCAGGGATTCACAGCAGATTTGAACCCTAACATATTTGAAGAAGAAGAAGAGTTGGTTTCTCTACCCCACTTTTCTCACCCATTTAAGGGGACTCAAAGCGGCTGACAAACCTTCTGTTCTTCTCCCCACAACAGACACCCTGTGAGGTAGGTGGGGCTGTGAGAGCTCAGAAGAGAGTCGTGACTAGCCCAAGGTCACCTAGCTGGCTTCGTGGGGGAGGGCAGAATCAAACCCAGTATTCCCAGATAAGCATCCGGCTCCCTAACAAATAGACCAAACTGGCTCTATTTACACAAAGGCTAAGCAAACGCACACAAAATTCAGGCATATTACTATTTTTTATACTATGGTCCTGTTTTGATCTTCCTTCCTTCCTTCCTTCCTTCCTTCCTTCCTTCCTTCCTTCCTTCCTTCCTTCCTTCCTTCCTTCCTTCCTTCCTTCCAGTGAGCCAGTTTGGTCCAGTGGTTAGGAAGCTGGACTCTTATCTGGGAATACCGGGTTCGATTCCGCCCTCCCCCATGAAGCCAGCTGGGTGGCCTTGGGCTAGTCACAGCTCTCTTCTGAACTCTCACAGCCCCACCTGCCTCATAGGGTGGGGAGAATAGAAGCTTTGTCAGCCGCTTTGAGTCCCCTTGAATGGGTGAGAAAAGCAGGGTAGAAAAGCCAACTCTTCTTCTTCCTTCCTTCCTCTCTCTCTCTCCTTCCTTCCTTCCTTCCTTCCTTCCTTCTGGTGACATTCACTCCTCAAGCCTGCTGTTGAAGGGAACAATTTGCAAAGCCGCTGCAAGCTCTTAGTGCTGTCCCTATGGGGAGAAAACCTACCCCCCTGTTCATTGTAAGAGATTACTTCTGGAAGTTTATTCTGCTCAGGGACATTGAGAGATCTCGAAAACGAACTGCTTCCCGTCTGCCTCATGTTGCATTCAGTAGGACTGATGTAGGTGCCAAAACTTTGATGCACACTTTGTTCCGTGACTTGTCGCCGCTTCTCATTATTCAGGGTCCATTTGTCAGGAGCAATTGCTTCCCCCGGGGTGCACCAGATCCCACATGCTGTATACTTTTGGTGTATCCGGCCTGCAGGGATTTTAGCGGTGTTCCCCCCTCCCATGCGGTTCTGATTAATTTGTGCGCTTACCGCATGAGCTCAGGAGTGAGCAAAGGGCTGGCATAACAAATGAGTGGTGGGAATTTGTCAAGGTGAGCCCTTCCTAACTTTCCTGAAGATTAGCCCCTAACTAGATGTAATTCGACATGACATCAGATACCTCTGGCGAGACGCCCAACTGCAAAGATCTGCAGACTAGGAAGAAATTGGAAGAGAGCTCAGCTTACCTTCGTAGACATAGACAAACAACCTGGACCAAAGACTTTGGAATAAAGTTGCAATGTGATATCTATGTCTAGGTGGATGACAGGTTTTGTTTTTAAAAAATTTAGCTTAATAGTCAAAGAACCGATAAACGAGAACCATCTTTGGATCGGTTTATGCGGGCCTTTTTTGGTGCATGATGGCTTAGTTCTGTTAGCCAGTTTGGTCCTGTGGTTAGAGTGTCGGGCTCTTATCTGATGGTCTCTTGGTTTGATCCCACACTCCTGCATGAAGCCAGCTGGGTGACCTTGGGCTGGTCACAGTTCTCTTTCTGAGCTCTCACAGCCCCACCCTCCTCATAGGGTTTCTGGTGTTGGGAGAAGAACAGAAGGTTTGTCAGCAGCTCTGAGGCCCCTAAAGCGTGAGAAAAGTAGGCTATAGAAGCCAACTCTTCTTCTTCTTTCTCCACGAAGCCAGCTGGGTGATCTGCTTTTTGAATCCACTTTGAATTCAACCAAAGGCCTGACTGAAGAGGTGCGTCTTCACCGCCTTCCTGAACATAAACAGAGAAGGGGCCTGATGCATCTCCAGGGGGAGACCATTCCACAGCCTGGGGGCCACTACTGAGAAGGCCCTCTCCCGGGTGCCCACCCGCCTAGCTGCTGATGGTGGTGGAATAACCAGGAGAGCCTCCCCACCAGATCTTAAGACGTGGGCAGGTCGATATGGGAGAAGGCGCTCCATTAGATATCTGGGAGTTGTGAGTGTTTAGAACATTCATGAACATCCCTAACATAGACCCCTTTTGCTTCATGCCTGAATCCTTGAATTTGAACGGATTCATACGAATTCAGAGTTCAACGTATATTTTTGGCCCACCTCTATTCCTGGGGGGCTGGGAGAGGGCTGCCTTCTGTGATCTTCCAGGCTGAGCCATGCCAATGTGTGCCACTGTTATCCCGACTTCGTTCTTAATTCCTCTGGTGTTCCATGGTTTTTTGGGACCACGGGACCCTAGCAAATGACCTTCTCAATTACTGCGGGAAATGAAACAATCTGAAAGGCAATAAGCCCAATATGCCAATCCGTATGAAAAAAGAAAGCCATCTTTAATTACATTACCATATATTAAATTGTCCAATCCATTCCCTATCACGCTAACTCTCCCAGCACAAAACAATAGCAAGAAATGAGCTGCTCCGCTCATGACTTGCAGCCTCATTAGTTAAAACGGTCCCTCGCCAATTAATCAACTAAAGCCTGATGAAACCAAATCCACTGTTGCAGTAGATTAAGCTGCCTCTAAATTACGGGATGGCAAGATCCCTGCCGCGGTTTGTGGCAGAAGAAAGAGCTGAGCCACGGGCCACAAAAAGTGGAGGGTGCAGCGTGTGTGTGTGAAAGAGAGAGAGAGGAGGAGGGGGAGGAGAAGAGTTGGCTTCTATGTGCCACTTTCCTCAGTCATTGAAGGGGACTCAAAGGGGCTGACAAATCTTCTGTTCTTCTCCCCACAACAGACACCTTGTGAAGTAGGTGGGGCTGTGAGAGCTCAGAAGAGAGTTGTGACTAGCCCAAGGTCACGCAACTGGCTTCATGGAAGAAGAAGAGTTGGCTTTTCTACCCCGCTTTTCTCACCCATTTAAGGGGACTCAAAGCAGCTGACAAAGCTTCTATTCATCTCCCCACAACAGACACCTTGTGAAGTAGGTGGGGCTGTGAGAGCTCAGAAGAGAGTTGTGACTAGCCCAAGGTCACCTAGCTGGCTTCATAGGGGAGGGCAGAATCAAACCCAGTATTCCTAGATAAGAGTTCGGCTCCCTAACAGATAGACCAAATTGGCTCTATTTACACAAATGCTAAGCAAACACACACAAAATTCAGGCATATCGCTATTTTTTATACTATGGTCCTGTTTTGACCTTCCTTCCTTCCTTCCTTCCTTCCTTCCTTCCTTCCTTCCAGTGAGCCAGTTTGGTCCAAGGTTAGGAAGCCGGACTCTTATCTGGGAATACTGGGTTCAATTCCCACAACAGACATCCTGTGAGGCAGGCGGGGCTGTGAGAGCTCAGAACGAGAGCTGTGACTAGCCCAAGGTCGCCCAGCTGGCTTCATGGAGGAGTGTGGGATCAAAGTGCGAGGCCTCCAGATAAGAATCTGATAAGATTTTCAAACGTTCGATTTGAATTGGATTCAGATGTGAAAAATACATTCCTACACATCCCTAGCAGGGCTCCCCTGAGGTTCTTAGGCCCGTCGTGTGGAAATTAAAGACCCGCTGTGTGAGAGCCTTTTAGGGGTTTGTGCATATGGCCCAGAAGAGTCTGTTTTCAGTCATGCTGCCTCTGACGACATTCGGAATCTCTCCCTGAGGCCGCTGCCTTATTTTCAAGATGCCGTCTGTGGACACAACCACATGCTCCAGTGACCAGTCAGGAGGGTCACCACTTCACTGCTTCACATACTGCTGGGATTCAAGGAGTAATACCAAAAAAAAACCAAAAAAAACTCCAAGGAAAAAAGGACTGTGAACAGTTTCAAAGATTGGGGGGGCTGAGCTTCTACGCGGCAGATGCCGTTCAATGGGCACTGCATGAATTTGCCTTCCCATTTGCCTAATGTGTGATTACACAATGAGTTTTTTCCTACTTACCTCCCTTAATAGAGATCTAGGATGATCTAGGTCTTCAACAAATAGGAATTTAGAAGATCTGGATCCTGGCATGTACCTGATGTGTCTCCACGAGCAGTGTAGCCCCCGATAACAACAGGTGCTTGGCATGCTCGCAGTGGGTACACCTGAGCACCCATCAGGAGCACCCATTTGTCCCCAAGTTGAAGACTTGAAGGTGGCGCGGAGCGATTGGATGCCGCATATATCAGTCAAGTAATGTTTCGGGGGGGGGGGGGTGACGGGCCCCTGGGAGGGGGGCAAATCTCCAGAGTCACTACGGAGATTCTTTGGAGTCTAGGGGAATACGCTCTGGAGAATCTCCGGAGCCTGGCCCAAGCTCCACAATGCAGCTCTGTGACCGGAGCGTTGGCTGCATGGTGGCCGCCATGTGATGATGGCTTCACAGTCTTAGCTGATCTTTGAGCCATCGGAGCCATCTCCAGAGAATAGCCACCTGTTTTGAAGCATTGGGTTTCGGGGTGCCCATACCCCAACAAAGGTGCCCCCCCCCAGAGCCCACCCTGGAGCCCATTAACCCAATCATGGTGTGAACGCACACCGTCTAATCTGGTCTTCAAGGCTGAAGACCAGATTGAAGGCTCCTTTAATGGGGTCCATGGGAAGACCAGATTTCAGGGCCTAAAGGACCCATTCGATCTGGATTTCCCTTGAACAGGTGTGAACACATTGGGTCCTAATGGGGTCCGAAGTGGGAACGGGGTGTTCCCGTTGGGTACCAAACTGGTACCCTAAGGGGTCCCATGGTTGAGTCACAGATCTTGGATCCAATGAGAGTGCAGGTAGTGTTGTGATGCTGGAGACCCTTAAAAGTCTCCTAAAGGAGTCTTGGGATGGGAACACAAAGGTGTGAGCAGAGCGAAACAAACTGAGGACAAACTGAAGAAGGACCATCAGGTATTGGGGGCAGGCATGAGCACCAATGTGTTCTTTGACATTCAATTCATACAAAAATCCGATATGAACAAATACGTATCCAATACGTTCCCGAGATACAGTATCCAATACATATCCCGCAATAAATCCACTCTGAAAATGTCAATCCGACCTGAATTCACTTTCAGTATGCTCTCAATCCATACTGAATGCACACTAGATCTGTCAGAGATGTCTGGCGCAGCCGCTTTCCCATATCCCCAGTTTAACAAATGTCCAAACTATTCGTATGAATGTCCAAAACATTCATATTCACACAAATGTCAATTTACGAATACTGTAACATTCGATCTGTGTCCGAATGTCTGAATTTTTCCGAATTCATAAGAGTGAATATTATGAATATTTGTGCAGACCCCTAATTGGGTATGATTAGAATTAGTTTGTTTCCAGTTCAGCTTTTTAATAAGATGGACTATTTCAGCCAGATGTGACCACGGCCCGAGAAGGTAGTAGCAAGCTCCAACAATAGCAACCATGGCCTAATTTTTTGGGTGGAAAGTTACATGCCTGAACAAGTATTCCAAGTTTTCCAAGTAGTCCTCATTTTGCAAAAGCACAGAGGGAAAAAAATGTTTTCTTCCTTCCTCGCCAAATCTCATCCGTCCTTTCCTTGTGCCTGTGGGACCGGCTGGGAAGATTTTTCAGGCTGCCCACCATGAAGCGACTTCACTCCATTTGCCCCTTTACATATTTCATCACAGCCGTCTGCTGAGTTTGAAGTGGATGGCTGGCGTTTCATAGACATGTGTACTGATAAATCATTTACAAAGTACACACCATCTGCATTCCTTAGGTAGTGTTTGGATAGCACTCTGAATATTTAGCACATTGTCCAGGCAGCCGGGAGAAGAACTGCAAAGCATCACGCACACACACTATACACGGGGATGCACGCCAATTTTTTTGTATTAGATCTGTATCAAATCGAATGCAAGAAAACTCTTATTCGTCCAAACAGATTCCCATCAAATGTAGGATTCAAATTCAATACAAATATTCAATACAAATTTGCATTTGAATCCAATACAAATCCCGTAGGATTCCTATACAAATCCATAGGAATCCCATACAAATCCCATAGGAATCCTACCCAAATCCCATAGGAATCCCATACAAATCCATAGGAATCCCATACAAATCCCATAGGAATCCTACACAAATCCCATAGGAATCCCACACAAATCCCATAGGAATCCCATACAAATCCCATAGGAATCCTACCCAAATCCCATAGGAATCCCATACAAATCCATAGGAATCCCATACAAATCCCATAGGAATCCTACACAAATCCCATTGGAATCCCATACAAATCCCATAGGAATCTGTAACGAAGCTTCATACGAATGTACTGAAACATTCAATTCGAATTTGAATGTCAACCTTCAAATGCGTCAGCTTTGATTCAAATTCAGATGTCTGAATTCGGCTGAATTCATACGAATGTCAAAAGTTACAAATATTCAGGGGCATCCCGATTGTGTACGTGTCGATCAAATTTGGACATTTGAATTTGAATAGAATGTCTATACGTTCAAACTTAACATTTGAATGAATTTTCAAATCTTTTGAATCATTCATAAGAATTATTCGGACATTTGTATGTGTACGGATATGTATGCATTACATATATACAGTACCGGTACGCATCTTATTTGTGTCCATATGCATTTGCGTGCATATATACGGATGAAAATGGGATGCATATGGGATAAGAATGGGATGCGTATGGATGCATACAGACACATTTGAATGTTGTCGACATTCGTCTCTTCAAATACGAACTGGAAATTGGTACAAATAGATTCAAATGTATTCCGATAGGTATGAGGTATGAAGCATCCGGTGGGGCGTTGGTTGTGAATACACTATAGTCTGGGTGTGCACAAATGCAATGTTTGGGATTCGATTCGAATTGAGCATCCGAAGATTCGAATCACTTTGAATGTTTAAAATCTGAATGTATTCACATTCAATTTGAATTGAATATTTCTACGAATTTTGTATCTGAAGATACGAATGTCGACAACGTTCAAATGGGTGCACACGCATCCATATGCAACCCGTTTTTATCCGTACGTGTCCGTACAAATGTACACAAATACAAATAAGATGCGTACGGATACGTATGTAATGCATACATATCTGTACACATATGAATGTCTGAATAATTCGTGTGAATCATTCAAAATATTCAAAAATTCATTCGAATGTTAAATTCAAATGCAATATTCAAAACATTCAAAATTTGATCAAATTTGGATATTCTCAAATTCAAATGGAATGTCTATACATTCAAATTTAACATTCAAATGAATTTTTGAATATTTTGAATCATTCACATGAATTATTCAGACATCCGTATGTGGATACATAGGGATGCGTGCAAATATTCGTAATGTAAATTCGTACAAATTCCTTGTAGGTTCTTATGCCCGGAACTGGTTTACAGCTTCCTTCAATTCCAGCAGCACCAAGATGACGGAAATTGGTTTATCCCCTGGTTGGTTTGGCACATTCTTCCGCTTTAAGCTGCCTCCTGACAGCAGGAGACAAGTTTTCACCTGGATGTCGTGGGTTCATGTGCGAGGTGGCAACCCAACACAGCCAAGCCATAGCACTGCTATCCTCCTCCCATCTGGACAAGCCCTCAGTATTCCTGCAAGGACTCATTCATGCAGAAGGAGGGACATCTGTGTCTTCCCCACCTTCAGACCTGGGCATCCCTCTGCCAGGAGAGCCGTCTTCCTCTTCCTCTTCTTCCTCTTCCTCCTGCCCTGCGCATCATTTGTGATTCCCCTGGGACAAAGCCCTCCGCCCTGCAGTGCCCACACTGACAGTGACGATGTTCAGCATTCAGAGCAAGGCAGGAGGACAACCTGCCAAGATCGACGCACCGCCCCAGTTCTCTTAAGTGATGCGCCGGCAGACACACGTCCTGTCTCCCCCCCCCCTTCTTGGCTGGTTCAGCAGACGCAGAACTGCTCGTCCTTCCAGCCTCTTTAATGGGAGAGACGTGAGCAGTGAGCAGCCAGCAGGAAGTCGCCGTGCCGGGGGGGGGAGGCAGATGAGAAGCCAGCTGAGAGGTGGGCAGCACCACCTTTTCCATCCCAAGGAGGGCAGCTGCTGGTGGTGGTGGTAGGCCCTACAAGCATTATGGAACACATTGCTGAATGACTGGGACCACTCTCTCCTGCCATTGGCTGAAAAGAAAGCCATGTGGCCTCGGGCTGATAGCTGTAATTGGACAGAATCCAAAGAACTCCATTCATTCATTCAGTCAGTCAAAATAAGGACAAATTCGATTGAATTTCATATACCTTTGAATATTCGGGCCCAACCCATCGGGTGCTATTTTATCCAATGCTTAATGTTTTATTGATCCAAATGTTGTTTTTAAACTCATGTATACATTATGTTTGTTCCTTTTACAGCTTGTTTGGCTGAATGCAATGCTTTTGGCACAAAATAAATAAATCTAGTCCAGTATCCCATCTTACCTGGTGGCCCACTGATTACTTCTGGGCATCCCAAGCAGAAGACGACGGCAACACCTCCACCTGCTCTCGAATCCTGCTTCCCTAATGTAATCTGCAATCGCAATGCCTTAACTTTCCTTCGGTGACTTTTATGCTTGAGTATGATCCAGGATTACATGAGCCACGCAGATTCAATGCAAGCTGCTGCCATTAATATATAATAAACCTTGGGGATTTTATTATTATGCATACATTAAGGACTTCAGTGCATTAGAGTCAGGATTTGTTATACGTTCAGGCATTACAAGCAAACTAGATTTGTCCTTTAGATCCGCTAATTGTGGGCTCTGCTGTCATCCTAGCAGTTTCTTTGTGGTCCTTTTGCTTACCCCTTTTCTGCTCTGTTTGTGACTACATTATCTATCCATCCATCCATCCACCCATCCATCCATATCCACCCACCCATCCACCCATCCACCCACCCATCCATCCACCCACCCACCCATCCATATCCACCCACCCACCCACCCACCCTTCCATATCCACCCACCTACCCACCCACCCACCCATCCATCCATCCATCCACCCACCCACCCATCCATCCACCCACCCATCCACCCATCCATCCATATCCACCCACCCACCCACCCACCCACCCATCCACTCACCCACCCACCCACCCACCCACCCATCCATATCCACCCACCCACCCATCCACCCACCCACCCATCCATCCATCCATCAATCCATCCATCCATCCATCCATCCAGAAAACTTATATCCTGCCCTTCTCCGAACAGTCCCAGGGTGGGTTACAATGTGATTAAAATATATCAAATGGTAAAACATAATTAAAAACATAATCCCCTTCCTTCCTTCCCACCTAGCCGGTAGTTCTGGGTCTGGATGTAGAACCAATTAAATGGGTCTACAACACAATCCAGATTAAGGTCGCCCTCAACCCGGATCTGTCTCTGTCTCATGCAGACACAGTGGACCAGCAGGAGGCTTGGCCTCATAAATTCCTACAGATGTGTAGATCGATGTGATCTAGAAGCGTTCTACATGTGCCCTTAACCTGGGACATTTCCGTCCCGAGATGGAGCATTTGCACAGCTGTTTCCGAGGTGTTTGTGTGCAGCATCTAGAGCAGTGGTTCTCAACCTGGGAGTCGGGACCCTTTGGGGGTCGAACTACGTTTTCAGTGGAGTCACGACGAGTCTCCTGCCGCCCTTCCCTCCCACTTCCCAGCTGCTTCGCCCCCGTGGTTGGGGGTCTCCATAACATGAGGAACTGCATTAAGGGGTCGCGGCATTAGGAAGGTTGAGAACCGCTGATCTAGAGCCAGGAGGTTGATAGATTACTTCAGTTTGCATTGGGAAATTAAACCAGGGCGTCCCTTAGCTCCACTCCATGCTAGGTGAGTCTATGAAAATTTTAATTTGGAAGCGATGACAGATGTCCCAAGGAAGGACAGGACCATAACAAACTGAGGTTAATCAACATAAAGTTGTACACGCCTCACCTGCACATCTGTGGGAAGGAAACATGAAAGGGTGAATCATGTGGCGTGATCACGTCCTCGGAACATTTTCACAGATTCAAACCGAATGCTCGAATGTCCAAATTCGTATGAATGAATGAATCAAATTCGATCAAATTCGGACATCTGAATTCAAATCGAATGCCTCTAAATTAGAATTCAACATTTGATTTTTTTTCAAATCTTTTGTATTATTTGTACAAATTATTTGGACATCTGCATGTGTACAGATACGTATGCATTACATACGTATCCATACGCATCTTATTCGTATGGGAATCACATGGGAATCATGGGATGCATATGCAATCATATGGGATTTGTATGGGAATCATATGGGATTCATTTGCATTCATACGGGATTTGTATGGGAATCATATGGGATTCATTTGCATTCATATGGGATTTGTATGGGAATCATATGGGATTCATTTGCATTCATATGGGATTTGTATGGGAATCATATGGGATTCATTTGCATTCATACGGGATTTGTATGGGAACCATATGGGATTCATTTGCATTCATACGGGATTTGTATGGGAACCATATGGGATTCATTTGCATTCATACGGGATTTGTATGGGAATCATATGGGATTCATTTGCATTCATATGGGATTTGTATGGGAATCATATGGGATTCATATGCAATCATATGGGATTTGTATGGGAATCATATGGGATTCATTTGCATTCATACGGGATTTGTATGGGAACCATATGGGATTCATTTGCATTCATATGGGATTTGTATGGGAATCATATGGGATTCATTTGCATTCATATGGGATTTGTATGGGAATCATATGGGATTCATTTGCATTCATACGGGATTTGTATGGGAATCATATGGGATTCATTTGCATTCATACGGGATTTGTATGGGAATCATATGGGATTCATTTGCATTCATACGGGATTTGTATGGGAACCATATGGGATTCATTTGCATTCATATGGGATTTGTATGGGAATCATATGGGATTCATTTGCATTCATACGGGATTTGTATGGGAACCATATGGGATTCATTTGCATTCATATGGGATTTGTATGGGAACCATATGGGATTCATTTGCATTCATACGGGATTTGTATGGGAATCATATGGGATTCATTTGCATTCATATGGGATTTGTATGGGAACCATATGGGATTCATTTGCATTCATACGGGATTTGTATGGGAATCATATGGGATTCATTTGCATTCATATGGGATTTGTATGGGAACCATATGGGATTCATTTGCATTCATATGGGATTTGTATGGGAACCATATGGGATTCATTTGCATTCATATGGGATTTGTATGGGAATCATATGGGATTCATTTGCATTCATACGGGATTTGTATGGGAACCATATGGGATTCATTTGCATTCATATGGGATTTGTATGGGAACCATATGGGATTCATTTGCATTCATATGGGATTTGTATGGGAATCATATGGGATTCATTTGCATTCATACGGGATTTGTATGGGAATCATATGGGATTCATTTGCATTCATATGGGATTTGTATGGGAATCATATGGGATTCATTTGCATTCATACGGGATTTGTATGGGAATCATATGGGATTCATTTGCATTCATATGGGATTTGTATGGGAACCATATGGGATTCATTTGCATTCATATGGGATTTGTATGGGAACCATAAGGGATTCATTTGCATTCATATGGGATTTGTATGGGAACCATATGGGATTCATTTGCATTCATATGGGATTTGTATGGGAACCATATGGGATTCATTTGCATTCATATGGGATTTGTATGGGAATCATATGGGATTCATTTGCATTCATATGGGATTTGTATGGGAATCATATGGGATTCATATGCATTCATATGGGATTTGTATGGGATTCATAGGGAATTCATATCCTATTCATATCCATTCGTATAGGATTCATATGGGATTGATCATTTGTATGGAATACAAATCCTACCCCATTTGAAGGGGATCTATTCAAACATATACAAATTTCCTTGCATTCAATTAGATAGGAACTGAACGCGCACAAAAACCATGCCCAACCCTAGTCCCACCATCAGCCTTCCATATCTCAGCAATTTCCCTAGTAGACAAACTCTTGACATTTCACATGCCTCCACCTACCTCCCCCCATTATACCAAAATTAAGCAATTAAAGCTCAGCTTTACATCCCTGGTTTGATTAATAAGCATCGCACATTCCCCAGAAGGCAGCCTTTGATCCACGTTGATCTCAGATTGGAAGAGGCCCCTGGGGTCTCTTTGGCTATCAAAGGGAAGGACTTTGATGGCCCGGAGGACGCCACACCAGACCGCTTCCTCCGCTTTAATGCAGCCCGGATGTTTTCTGGCTCTGTTCCCTTGTGATCTGAGATTCCCAGGAGAGGCTCAAAAGACAACTTGGAAGGTTTCACACTGAGGGTGACTAATCCAGTAGAGAAATACCCTTCTTCAAATCCCCAGAAAAGCCCATGGTAAGAGAGAGTGGGCGGGCAGAAGTTAACCTTCTCTTGGAGGACGGAAAAGATTTGAGGATTCCTACTTTATTCTGCTGTTTTGGACCACAGTTTCCTTCATAAAGCCTGTGTAAGCTGTTGAGGCAGGGCTGGAGAACTCATCAAAATCACAATATGGGTGGGTGGGGGTTTTTCTACTGACTTCCCTTAATCTGGATCTAAGATGATCTGGATTTAAGGAATGAGTATTTCCCTTAATCTGGATCTAGTAGATCCAGATTAAGGAAAGTACCCAATGCGTTTCCACAGGTGGTCTAGCACTCAATACCCATGGGTGCTAGCCTGCCCGCAGTGGAAACCCCAGAGCACCCATGTGGCAAATCTGGATCTACCCATATGGGACCCACCTGTCGCCCCAGGTGTTTTGGGGGACAGGGGGTGCAACCTCCGTAGATGCTCCAGAGATTCTTCAAAGATTCTCCGGAGCGGCTCTGTAGCAAACTTCAAAGATTCTCCGTAGCCTTTGACAAAGGCATTACTCTCGCATGGGGTCCTTTTCGGAGCCTGTGCTATCCTTGGAAGGCAACTTTGGAGGGACTTTGGAGCCGGCTTTGTAGAATGTGCACAGGCTTCAAAGCTTTGAGTTTTGGGGCACCCCCCCAATGGGTGCCCCCCCCCAAGCCACCCATAGACCCCATTGCCCACTAGTGGTGGAAACAGGCTCTGTTTAATCCGGATTTGATGCCTTAAGACCCCATTGTAGACCCCTCTAATGGGGTCTACAGGAAATCCAGATTATAGGTCCTGAGGGACCCATATGATCCAGATTTCCCTAGAAGAGGTGGAAACCAATGTGTCTCTAATGGGGTCTGTAGTGGAAATCGGGTCTTCCTGCTCTGAGCCAAATGGGTTCTTAGTGGGTCCGTAATGGGTCCTTAGTGCTAGTGGAAAAACGCCCATAGAAGCGTTTTTGCATTACTCATCCGTTCTTTCCAGTTTGTTTGCAATTTTTTTCAATTTTCTAATAAAGTATCTTTTCTTAAAACAAAACGGACGCCCACCTCTCTCTGTCGCCACTCGAGTTGGGAGTTGGTCAGCTCTTGTTCCAAAGAGCACAACTGCAAAGTGGGCCTTTTCCCCTTTCTTGTTTTCTTTAGATAAACAATTCTGTAGAGCTCAAAAGCTTTGTCTTTTTCGAAAAACACATGATGGGTATAGATACTCGTTTCCTTTCTTTCCCCCAATACGAATCAGTTCTTTTAAAGAGTTTCCATTTGAATCAGCGGTGTGCACAAATTTCTTTTGCATTTGGATTCAAGTCGAATCGAATGTTGAAAAATTCTATTCGATTTGGATGTTTAAAATCTGGACGCAGCAAAAACTACTCATTTTACTACGTTAGGTCGTACTGCAGCATTTAAAACGAAAATAATGCCTCAATTTTTCTTCCTTTTCCAAACGTTACCAGTTTTCCCACCCAAAATGATTCTATCTTCTATTATTTGCCAATTTAATAAATTCATTTATTGTAGTAAAAAACCAAGGCTCACGGGGTCACTAAGATATAGGCCTAAAAAGAAAGGAGATTTAGATCTTTATGCAGAAGCTTTTCATCTACGTCAATTCTTAAGGCTTGGACTTGCTCAGCCTCCTATATGGGCACCTATAGTTTTATGATATACGGAAATTAAAAAAAAAATAAGCAGATGCAGCAAAAACCTATTCGAATCCAATACATTCGAATCTATTTGTTCAAATGTCAGATACGAATTTTGTGTTATACGTATCTGTACGCATGTCGTATGCGTCCCATTTTATCCTGTATGCATCCCGTTTTCATTCCATATTATAAGCGCAAATGCATACAGATACGTATGATATTCATACAGATTAGTATGTAGTACATATGTATCTGTACCTTCAAATGATTCAAAATAAGACTGAATTTATTGCTCTTTTTTAAAAAAAAAAAATCCTGCGTGAATTTCCAGCATGTGTAAGGGCCATGAACTTTCTGTTCCAAATTAGTCAATTGATTAATCTACAGAGAACAATTTTAATTGTTAAAGCAGCAGCTGCATCCCTTGTTTTCAGGGATTAGAACAAATCTGAATTTGTAATGCAGGAGGGGGGGGGGGGAAGGAAAGATCTGAGATCGTTTCTTCCGTGGAGTGAATCATGCTACTTCTTTAAAGTTACAAATTATTACTGTATTTGTTCACATCTCTGCAACTGAATGTTCAGTTTGATGTAAACATCAGTGAATTAACTGGTTTTCTGCAAACCATGAAGCCACTGAACCAGTTTAGCACTGCTCTACCAGAAGCAACGCCAGAAGAGGTAAATACACATTCGAACTGTCTATGGTCAAGGGTGTTTTCCCACCGCACTCCTTTAATCCGAATCTAAGAAGTTCCGGATCTAAAGAATGGGTACTTCCCTTAATCTGGATCTACTAGATGGGTGCTAGCTTGCCTGCTGTGGAAACACCGGAGCACCCATTTGCAAATCTGGATCTACCCACAAGGGGTCTGCCTGTCACCCCAGGTGTTTTGGGGGACAGGGGGTGCAATCTCCGAAGTTGCCTTTGGAGATTAGCACAGGCTCTTCAGAAAAACCCCTTCAGAGCCTTTGCTAATCTCCAAAGGCAACTTCAGAATGACTTCGGAATGACTTCAGAGTTTTGATTTTGGGGCACCCCCCCCATGGGTGCCTCCTCCCCCGAGCCTCCTCTAGACCCCATTGCTCATTTGCAGTGGAAACAGGCTCCCTATAATCCAGATTTTATGGCTTAAGACCCCATTGTAGACCTACATGAAATCCGGATTATGGGTCCTGAAGGACTCATATGACCCAGATTTCTCTAGCTGTGGTGGAAACAGATGTGTCCCTAATGGGGTCCATAGTGGAAATGGGGTCATCCGGCTCTCAGCCAAATGGGTCCTTAATGGGTGCTAAAAATGGGTACTTACTGCCAGTGGAAAAACACCCCTTCAGTCATTCTAGCCTCACCTCCACATCCATGACTGCTGGAGCCCTGTTCTGCTGCATGAGTTTCAACATCAGGTAGCAGCTAATGTTGAGGCAGTCAGACCCAGAACATCTGGCACAAAAAAGAGGAGAAGACTGCAACAGATGTTCGGGTCTCCATGGGAGAAAGAGCCAGAAGTGGAGACTTTGAACAGAAAAGACCCAGAAGAGTAGAAAGAAAGAAAATGGAAATGACGCCAACACACCTGCTAAACAGGGTAAATTGCAGTGAGCAAAAAAGGCACCCCTTAACAGCTGTTGCAGGTGCTAATCTTGATGTACAGATCAGGGCAAAAATCTTGAGCCCCCACCCCCCCCAAAAAAAAACCCTTCAAAAGTTCAGGTAGCCTACACAGCAGGGGAAATCCTACATTAAAGGGGGGGGACCGCTTGCACTTTTGCAAGCGAGGCAAAGAGTGCCCTAAAAGAATACTGGGTTCGATTCCTCCCTCCCCCACGAAGCCAGCTGGGTGACCTTGGGCTAGTCACAGCTCTCTTCTGAGCTCTCACAGCCCCACCTACCTCACAGGGTGTTCTGGTGTTGGGAGAAGAACAGAAGCTTTGTCAGCCGCTTTGAGTCCCCTTAAATGGGTGGGTGAGAAAAGCGGGGTAGAAAAGCCAACTCTTCTTCTTCTTCATTCGAATTCACTGTTTGAAGTGATGCATTCGATGAGGGCTTCTAAGAACTGTCTGAAGTGCACCTGTGTCTTCAAAAAAAAGTATACTTCGGCGCTCTCAGTTTTCAATATTTTGATACCCCGTGACTTATTGGATATTGGATTGCCTTTTGCAGTCGGGTGATTCAAGTTTTAATGGTCACAGGTTTAAAGGTTGGTGGCTACTTTATTCTGTTTGTGGTATATGGCCTGGGAAATTGATCTCTGCTGGGAACCAGGAGGGAGTGGAGAGCTTAAGGGAGGGAATTTATGTGGATAAAAGGATCAGAGCTTTTTCCCACTAAATGTGTTTTATTGCTGGTGCTGCGTCAGTCCTAACTCAGAATTGGTTGCATTAGATGGCTTATCTCTCCTTCTTCTGTCAGGTAGGGGTTTAGGAACAGGGTTAACATCAGGGCATTGGGGGGGGGGGTATCCAGGGCTTTTCTTCCTTACCTTTCCTTTTGTATCTTTCCCTTTCGTATGAATTACAAATGTACTGAATTTTTTTCACCCAGCCCTAGTGGCCACCAAATGCTTTTGGGCATCTGAAGCAGAAGACTTGTCTCAATTCCCTGCAAATGGCTTTTAGAGGCATCCTGTTTATCTCTCCAGCCGGGAGGCAGCACGTAGGCATCCATTGTATCAGCTGATTGATCGGCTAATAGAGATGTCCATGCGCCTGCTGGCATTGTGGGCTGGTGTGGCTCACACCACCAGTGGCATTTCTAGCCAGCATAAGAGCATCCAAGGCCAAAACGAACTCCTGGGAGTCCAAACTGCTCTGCTTCTTTCTCCTGACTTCAGAAAGTTTCATCATGGAGGGAACCTGTCTTCTTAATTAACAGATGGTGCCCTAGCCTTCATCCGTCAGTCTTCCGGAAGACAGGTTGAGTGCCACGGGCCTTAAGCGCACAAACACTTGGCATACTGGTACATCAAAGGAGCACTGGATTAACGCCGCCGTTTCCCGACTTCGCTCATGCCATAAATTACAGCCAAAGGTCAAGCCCTCTATTTGACAACAATTTACCTCCGAGGTCAGATGTTGCAGGAATGAGCAGCCTTGCTAATCGATAAATCAAGCCCCTCTTCTCTCTCCCATTGGCTGCCTTCCTCTCAAAATGATCCACGGGTTAGAAAGGACTTTGGAGGCTTGGCTGAAATTTCTTCCCACTTAATGCAAAAACAAACTGCATCTCAAGACAAGCAAACCAAAAATGTACAATTCTTGGAGACTGAGGGGTTAGGCTGGACTTAGCTTACTCTTCAGGGGGATTGAAAAGGGGTGCTGGGGAAAATCCAGTCTATCATGTGATGTCACAAAAGTAGGAGGGTTACCAAAGCCCCCCGAGTGGCCCCGCCCCCTTACCTGAGGGTCGATCAGCCACACGGGACACCTAACTCAGGCCTCTTTCCGCTAGGGGTGTGCACAAATATCCAAAATATTCAAAATTCGATCGATCTCAAATCGAACGTCGATATATTCAAATTTAAACATTTGAATGCATTTTGAATCTTTCGGATCACTCGTAGGAATTATTTGAACGTTTGTATGTGTACACGATAGTACGGATACGTACGGGACTAAAACGGGATGCATATGAGATAAAAACGGGATGCGTGTGAATGCGTACAGATGCGTACAACTGTGTACAGATGTGTACGGCGCATTCAAACGTTTCCACATTTGCATCTTCGAATACAAACTGAAAATTCCTACGAATAGATTGAAATGTATTTGAACCGAATTGAATGTGAATAACATTAGAATTTTAAGCATTCAAATCGATCTGAATTAATCCTTAATCTGCATTAATCTGCATTAAGGGCCCATGAAGAACGCTTCTAGGCCACACAGGTCCACATGTTAATGTGGATGTATGAAGCCGTCGAGTGAGCGGGGGGGGGGCGGCGAGTGGGGGTGCGGGGAGGGGAGGCAGCCCCTCGGATACGGTGTTAGGCGGCAGGCAGGGGGGAGGGAAAAGGAAGGCGAGAAGGCAGGAAGGCAGGATTGGAGAGGAGGAGGAAGAGGCTGCTGCCAGTGGCGGCAGCGGCGGCAGCGGCTCCTGTCCACAAAAAACACCACCATTTGCAAGCGTGCGCACCTGCAGGTTCTGTTTGGGAACAGCCCAATGTGCGCTCGGTGCTGTTCCCGGCCTCCAACCCTAACCCGCAGCAGAACCTGGATTCCTCCAGTCCAAAGTAATCCGCCTTTGAAGTACGTGGGAACGCGGCCTAGGATGCCACGAATTCTTATACTGCGTGGCCATTTGGCGCAGAATACCTTTTGGGCCTCTGGGGAGCTGCCTCGGGCTTTCGGAGGAGCTGACCCTTTCCCAGAAGACCAGCATTCCTTGTCTGTCGGGCTGTTGGCTTCTCCACCCTCAGCCTGTCGAATCAATAGATTTCGCTTCTTTAAAAAGTCCCCCAGTAATCCTTTGGCAGTTCCTCTTGCCAAGAAAAATAACAGCAAACCAGGCCGTCCCAAGACTTCCTTCTGTTCAGAGGAACGGCGAAAGGGAGGGAACCTGGATGAGCGGCGGAGGCGGAGGCAAGCAGAGGTTTCGAAATGAACCCAGACGGAAGGGAGAAATGTCTCCCGCAGAAAAGGGCGGCTCGGCTGGGTCGGCAGTGTGGGCAGGGAGCAGAGAGCACGCCAAAGCAGCAAGACGCAGCTATTTCTGTCTCTAGTCCGGAGGCCACTCTTCGGAGGAGACAGGCAAGCGCCGGAGTAATTGGGCGTGAGCCGTTGGCCAGACAGACCAGGGAAGTAACTCGACCAAAGCATGCCTGGACCCCTTGCTGTCTCTTGCCATGCGCCAGACGCCTTCCTGTTTCTGAAGATAACCTCCTTTCTTTTACAATGTCCACATGCATGCATTTCAGACTAATGGGGGGAGTTTTGCATCTGATTCGCATTGAATTGAATGTAAGAAAATTTGTATTTGTTCAAATAGACCCCCGTCGAATGTGGTAGGATTCTATTCGATATAAACGTATACATACAAATTTGTACGAATATCCAATATGAATGCATGTGTATCCCATACATAATTGATATGTATCCATACGTATCTGATGTGTGTCCAATTTGCATCCAATACGTATCCTGTAACATATCTACTCTGAAGGCATCAAATCCGACCTGAATCCACTTCAAATCCGCTCTCAATCCACCTTGAGTGCACTCTGGCTCCATTGCAGATGTGACTGGTGCAGCCTGCACCAAGTTTAGACCTTGCCCAAGTTTCCAGTCCTGTAGTTTAGACCTTGCCTAGGTTTCCAATACCGTAATTTAGACCTTGCTCAAGTTTCCAGTCCGTAGTTTAGACCTTGCCTAGGTTTCCAATACCGTAATTTAGACCTTGCCCAAGTTTCCAGTCCTGTAGTTTAGACCTTGCCTAGGTTTCCAATACCGTAATTTAGACCTTGCTCAAGTTTCCAGTCCGTAGTTTAGACCTTGCCTAGGTTTCCAATACCATAATTTAGACCTTGCCCAAGTCTCCAGCCTATAGTTTAGACCTTGCCTAGGTTTCCAGTACCATAATTTAGACCTTGCCTAAGTTTCCAGCCTGTAGTTTAGACCTCGCCTAGGTTTCCAATACCATAATTTAGACCTTGCCCAAGTTTCTAGACCTTGCCTAGGTTTCCAATACCATAATTTGGACCTTGCCCAAGTTTCCAGCCTGTAGTTTAGACTTTGCCTAGGTTTCCAATACCATAATTTAGACCTTGCCCAAGTCTCCAGTCTGTAGTTTAGACCTTGCCTAGGTTTCCAATACCATAATTTAGACCTTGCCCAAGTCTCCAGCCTATAGTTTAGACCTTGCCTAGATTTCCAATACCATAATTTAGACCTTGCCTAAGTTTCCAGCCTGTAGTTTAGACCTTGCCCAAGTCTCCAGCCTATAGTTTAGACCTTGCCTAGGTTTCCAATACCATAATTTAGACCTTGCCTAAGTTTCCAGCCTGTAGTTTAGACCTCGCCTAGGTTTCCAATAGCATAATTTAGACTTTGCCCAAGTTTCTAGACCTTGCCTAGGTTTCCAATACCATAATTTAGACCTTGCCCAAGTCTCCAGCCTATAGTTTAGACCTTGCCTAGGTTTCCAATACCATAATTTAGACCTTGCCCAAGTCTCCAGCCTATAGTTTAGACCTTGCCTAGGTTTCCAATACCATAATTTAGACCTTGCCCAAGTCTCCAGTCCGTAGTTTAGACCTTGCTTAGGTCTCCAGTCCTGTGATTTAGACCTTGCCTAGCACTGAATTTGCTTTGTTCACTGCTGCTATGCACTAGGCTGAAGCTTTCATTTGGAACCTGGTCACACTTGCCTTTATTCCGGAATATATTCCTGAATTGCAGCTTGCTGTCCACATGCCAGTGCTGGCTACAGCAGGCCCCAGGTGAGGCCTGCCGGAGTCAGCATCATCATGTAGACCCCCTATCCTGAAATATATTCCAAAATATGGTCAAGTGTGAACAGGCGCACGGTTTTCCACCAGACCCTCAGGAGGATGCCCTCACCAGCTAGCTTTCTTAACCAGCCAAAGGCATCTCTTGCTGGAAATCAAGATCTGCACTACCGACAGCTTGAAAGAGAAGGAAGAATACTGCCAGGGTAAAGACACTGTGTGATCATTAACTGCTTGTCTCCAAGATGATGAGCCAAAACCCATGGAGGGAGCAAAAATGTCCTCCGGAGCTCACACCACAGAGAGCATCGAGAACAGCAGAAGTCAATGAAAATCCAATCTACCCTACAGAGAAGGGAGAGGACATGATTGTTTGTCAGGATTTAATCATTTGAGGTCTCAGGCCAAGCCAACTGGTATCGAATTTGTCAACGAACAGCTGGTTCAGCAGCCTTGGATTCTACCGGCAGAGAGAGCGAGAGCATCGTATAAAGGATTTCAAACAAGCAAAGGTATTTGGAGGAATTCCTTTTCTGGGAAAGCAGCTCAGGTGTGTTTGGACCACACCTTCTACAGGCCGCACCTGGAAGTACAGATGTGCTGCAATGGTTTTGTTTGCATTCAATTTGTACTGAACTGAAGGTAAGAAAATTTGTATTGATTCAAGTAGATCCCCTTTGAATGCGGTGGGATCTTATTTGATATGAATGTATGTGTACAAATGCCTATGAGTATCTGATATGAACGGATACTAATCCAACACATATCCCATCACGTATCCATTCTGAAAGCGTCAAATCCGCCCTGAATCCACTTTGAGTCTGCTCTCAAATGACGAGCCAGTTTGGTGTAGTGGTTAAGGAGCCAGACTCTTATCTGGGAATACTGGGTTTGATTCCACACTCCTCCACGAAGCCAGCTGGGTGACCTTGGGCTAATCACAGCTCTCTTCTGAGCTCTGACAGCCCCACCTACCTCACAGGGTCTTCTGTTGTGGGGAGAAGAACAGAAGGTTTGTCAGCCGCCTTGAGTCCCCTTAAATGGGTGAGAAAAGCCGGGTAGAAAAGCCAACTCAGTTTCCTACACAGAGCCAGCTGGGTGACCTTGGGCTAGTCACAGCTCTCTTCTGAGCTCTCACAGTCTCACCTAACTCACAGGGTGTTCTGTTGTGGGGAGAAGAACAGAAGGTTTGTCAGCCACCTTGAGTCCCCTTAAACGGGTGAGAAAAGCTGGATAGAAAAGCCAACTCTTCTGCTTCTTTTACCCTGTCTGATCATAGCCGAAATCCACATTCAATACACCTTCAGAGTGAGAGGAACACATCATCACCTAAGTCTGGGTGCATTCCCAGCCATGTATCTCTTTCCCAAGCCCATTATGACTAGGCCTGGGAGGTAATAGATTGGGTTCTTATGAGCATAACCCTTTTTATTCTTATCTATTTCCTGCTTTAACGTGCAACTGAGGAAACCTAAATCTCCCCAGGAAATGTAGAACCTTGGCTCTTTGCAATCGGCACTCTTGCGTCCTTTCTGTCTCATGGAATAAAGATGCTTTTGAACAAGAGCTGGGGAAACCTCACAGATCATGCAGAAGGAAAGCTGCTTGTCACTTTGCTGAATCCTTCTGTCACTCTGGAGGCAGCTTAAAGCATTAGGTGTAGCTCAGTCCTAAATTAGAGACTTGCATGTCTACAGCTGCATTGTCTACCACAACAGGATGTTCCCTGCCTGCAAAGCAGATGCCATTTCCACTAATCAGTGGCCCACCTCTCTTATATTTTTATGAACCAGATGGATTCCAGTTTAGGCAAATTTGCACTTACCTCCATGAGGAACTCTGGGGACACTGTGTGAGACAGAAGGCTGGACTAGATGGGCTGTGGCCCGATCCAGCAGGGCTCCTCTTATGGTCTTAGGAAACTTCTAAAGGCCATTTGCAGGGAGTTGAGAGCAGATTTTGCCTTAGTCTCCTGCTTGGGATGCCCAGAAGCAACTGATGGGCCACTGTGTCTGGACTAGATGGGCTGTGGCCTCATCGAGCAGGGCTCCTCTTAGGCTCTTATTGATCATTCCTTAATTGAGGGCTTGTTTCCACTCATCTAACACCCGTATAATGGTGCTCAAGAAATGCAGACTTTGATGTTTGGAGACAAATAACAACAGACACACTCAATCACCCTTGTATTTGAAAGATGGCGTGCCCCCTAAAATTTGGTTTGAGCCAGTTTGGTGTATTGGTTAAGGAGCTGGACTCCTATCTGGGAATACCGGGTTCGATTCTGCCCTCCCCCACAAAGCCAGCTGGTTGACTTTGGGCTAGTCACAGCTCTCTTCTGAGCTCCCACAGCCCCACCTACCTCACAGGGTGTTCTGTTGTGGGGAGAAGAACAGAAGCTTTGTCAGCCGCTTTGAGGCCCCTTCAGTGGGTGAGAAAAGCTGGGTAGAAAAGCCAATAGCTAAAGCCAAAATTTAAAGGAAGTCTTTTGCTCCTGTGGGTTCCTTGCATTTTTTATAGCCCCTGCTTTTGTACAGGGATGATAAATCATGGCAGAGAGGCAACTTATTTCAAATGTAAACATGAAATTGCGAGCAGAGACCCCTTAAACATCCTGCACCGAGATTGTGTTCATCTGCACCTAATCCTACCGGCTCCTTTTGGTGCTGCACCCGCATGTTTCCTAAGGACAATCATTTCTTCTCCCCTTGAAGCCTGGGCCTGTCATTACCTACAATTCATTTTACACCTTTAGCCATGGAATCACCGGCAGCTTTTCCATAACTCTCCGCCAACTCTGTCTTTGTCTTTGCTTTGCCAGCTCCAATGACAGTGATTCGTGTCTGGTTTCCAAATAACAGCAATTTCGCCGACAACTGAGTCTTTCTGCCCTTGAACGGTGTCTGTTGTGTGAGACAATGTCACAATCTGTTGGATCTCTCTTTTTGCCACTCAGAAGATCCTTATCAGGGCGGTGCAGAAGAACCCGGCATGGGTGCAGAAAGCCTCTCCCTGCTCCCCAGTTTAGGATCCCTAGGAAAATAGCGACACAGTCACTGACGTCTGGGTGGAACTGGCTGTCATTTGGGTGTGGTATGATTTCATTGGCCGGCTGGATCAGAAGACGGGGAAATTTAAAAACACTCGCTAAGTTAACCGCTCAAAAGCCGCTCTAAAAAGGAAGTCCATCTCAGAGATGGACAGGGAACTAAGTCCATATTTGGTCTGGAGCCTAAGAACCAAAGAGGAGCCTTGCTGGATCAGGCCACAGCCCATCTAGTCCAGCATCCTGTCCCACATAGTGGCCCACCAATTGCTTAAGAACCTAAGAGGAGCCCTGCTGGATCAGGCCACAGCCCATCTCGTCCAGCATCCTCTCTCACACAGTGGCCCACCAATTGCTTAAGAACCTAAGAGGGGCCCTGCTGGATCAGGCCACAGCACATCTAGTCCAGCATCCTGTCCCACACAGTGGCCCACCAATTGCTTTAGAACCTAAGAGGAGCCCTGCTGGATCAGGCCACAGCCCATCTAGTCCAGCATCGTGTCCCACACAGTGGTCCACCAATTCTTTCTGAGCACCCCAAGCAGCAGACAAAGGCAAAACCTTCACCTGCTCTTGGACTTCCTACAAGGGGGTGGACTTTCAACAGGTGCAGGGAGCTTCTGCTAGGATTTCCTTCTTTGTGAAAGGTAACCTGATGCAATGCATCCTTCCTGCCAGTGTGTAACATCCACAGGCCTGTGCTACAGAGGGGTCGCCTGTGAAGGACAAACAGCTTTAACAACTGGACAGCAGAGGCAAACCTTGCCTGTTCTGCTACACCTGCTGAAATGTTCTCTTTCAGCCAACTGTTAAAGAGACAGGAGTGTTATGTCTTCCTCACCTGCCTGAATAACTCTAATGCTGTAGCACTTAAAGAGAACTGAGGCATCTCTGTGCATGTTGAGAATTTATTTATTTATTTATTTATTTATATATTTATTTATTTATTTCCATTTCTGTCCCGCCCCATACCTGAAGGTCTCACTTCGAAGTTGCTTCAAAGTCTGCACCCCCCTGCCCCCCAAAACACCTGGGTAATGGACCTTGTGGGTCGATCTGGATTCCCCAGATGGGTGCAAAGGTGTTTCCACAGCAGGGGTGCTAGCACCCATTCCTAATGGGTGCTACACCTCCTGTGGAAACACATTGGGTGCTTCCCTTAATCCGGATCTACTAGATCCAGATCTAAGGGCTGTACCCATTCCTTAGATCCGGATCTCCTTAGATCCAGATCTAAGGGCTTTGACTTTTAATTCTAACTTTGGTTTCTCTCCCACCCTCATTTAAACCCATGTTTACATGCAGAGCCCTAAAACAGCTGTGGAGGCCTGCAGATGCTGTTCCTCTGAGAACAAGTCTTAAGGAGCTAAGGTCATACTGAGTCTCCTCCCCGCCCCACCCATGGGGCCCATCCATCTTGCCCATAGGCCAGGAGATTGGACCCACGTGGAGTGCGGGTGGGGCCCCAGCTGCTATTAAAACCAGGCTGATCTGGTTCTTTGCTCACAAGAACAGAGGAAAAGCTTTTGCTCAGAAAGGAGAGTTTGGTAAGTAGGAAAATGAGAGATCAGGCATTGTGGGTCTCCTCTGTGACAGGGATTTCTTGATTTTACAAAATGCTGTGTGCTTTTCAACAAATGAGGTTGGCTGACTTCTGATGGGTTTCCTAGTTCTTAATCTGCCTAGAATTCTTGCTTGCTTAAGACGAAGGACGATCCCTTTCATGTATATGTATATCTGCTTTAGTTCTGAGAAGATGGGGAGATGTTTCCTCTTTTATCCACGCTATACTACCCTGTGAGGTAGGCCACATGGAGCTCCCTTGGACTGTCCAACCTAAAGTCACTGTGTAAACCTTGTGACCAAGAGGTGACGTGAATCTGGGGCTCAGGTCCTACTTTCTAGTAGCCACTGCGTTCACACCTAAATTTTAATCCAGCTTCAGTTCACCTTCAGAATGGGAGAACGCAGCAGCAAAGTGACCGGTCATTTTCTTTCTTTGTTACCTAACTCAAAGGTGGATTTTCTGAGTCAGGTCGTGCTGGAAGAAATCAGCTTGTCATTTTGCTGAGGCATTCTCTCACACTGAAAGTGGCCTGAAGCTGGATTAAAATTTAGGTGGGATGCGGACTGTTCACACCCAAGTTTTAGTGCAGCTTCAGTCCATGTCCGCAAAGTAGCAAACTGTTTTCTTTCAGGGTCATCTAACTCCAGAATCTCACCTTTGGGCTGGAGAACATGGAAATAAAATGACTTTGATCCTCTGTTCTTCCACTCTGAAGGTGGATTCAAACTCAGGTTGGGGCTCAAGTTTCGTCTAGTGGTTAAGGAGCCAGACTCATATCTGGGAATACTGGGTTTGAATCCACACTCCTCCATGAAGCAAACTGGGTGACCTTGGGCTAGTCACAGCTCTCTTTCTGGAGCTCTCACAGCCCCACCCACCTCACAGGGTGTTCTGTTGTGGGGAGAAGAACAGAAGCTTTGTCAGCCGCTTTGAGTCCCCTTAAAGGGGTGAGAAAAGCAGGGTAGAAAAGCCAACTCTTCTTCTTCTTCAGGTAATTGCAGCACCTATGTGTAGGATTTGCTGAGTGGATTTCTCTCCTCTCCACAACTGTTGTTAGTCTATTGTTGGAGCCTAGGGATGCCTACATGCCCACCAAACATTTCCTGATGCCAGCCCAACCACCCGTCTAAGAAATTGCGCCAATGAAATACCCCAACCATGGAGTTAATTTTCTTTTTCTTGCACCTCCCTAAATTTAAACCAAAATCCTTTTTCTTTTCCCCTTGGGCACTTTCTCTCCATTTCACAGCTGGGGCTGACTAAAGAGTCAAAGGAGGATACTATTACTATTACTACTATTATACAAGTTAACATATTTTTCTGCACTTTCTCCACACTATAATCCATAATATTTTAGCTATTTCGAATGACATGAGGCCTTCCATTTTAAATTTGTAGCACCATTAGCCCCAAGGTGTAATATAAATAAGGTGTAATATAAATATTTGTAGACTTTGTACAGCTTTTCCTTCTTTTCCTTTCAGGGTCTGTAACTGTTTCAGTATGTTTATTTACATTTGGTTTTTAATGTTGTAAGCTGCTCTGAGACCTTCAAGTTTAAAGTGGAATAAAAATGCAAACTAGGCTATACTTACCCAGCCCAGCCCAGTAGTGAGGTTCAAGGCCAGTTTGGTCTAGTGGTTAAGGAGCTGGACTTATTTGAGAATCCCAGGTTTGATTCTTCTCTCCTCCACGAAGCCAGCTGGGTGACTTTGGGCTAGTCACAGCTCTCTTCCAGGCTCCCACAGACCCACCTACCTTACAGGGTGTCTGGTGGGGAGAAGAACAAAAGGTTTGTCAGCTGCTTTGAGTGCCCTGAAGTGGGTGAGAAAAGTGGGGTAGAAAAGCCAACTCTCCTCCTCTTCCTCAGGGTTTGTAAAAGCTGATTGTCTGGACTACAATTCCCATGATCCAGTGCAGGGGTGGCTAGAGGTAGTTTTAGTCCAAAACATTTTCTGAACTGCCATTGTGGCTGAAGAGAACCAGTAGATTATTTATTTATTTATTTATTTACATTTCTATCCTGCCCCATACCTGAAGGTCTCTGGGTAGGTAACAACAGATTAAATTCATGCAAGAGAGGCGTATTAATAGCTACTACAATAGATGCCTGGATCCTACCTTTAGGTTGGAGAGACAGGCAGGATGCCCCTGAAGGCCATTTGCAGAGACTGAAGCGCAGGCTAAGGTTTTGCCTTTGCCAATTGGTGGGCCGCTGTGCGAGAAGGGATGCTGGACTAGATGGGCTGCGTCTTGATCCAGCAGGGCTCCTCTTAGGTTCTTTAATAAAAACAGAAGGCTGGATTGAGTCCTATCTGGGGCGAGAGTCTGTACTTGGCTTTAGTTCCTTGATCTGATGGAGAAGTGATTAAGACTGAGTAGAAGGAGAGATGGGCCTCTTTTGTAGGGCTACCATATGGAAGAAAAGAAGAGGGTTCCTGTACCTTCAAGCAGGTGTCGTCTGCACCACACCTGCTGAAACGCTCTCTTCTATGCAACGGTTAAAGGTGCAGAAACCGTGCCCACTTTTGTGCCAGGGAACTATGGGAGCTGGAGTACCAAAAGGGAGCTAGATACTCTCCTGGTGTCCACATGGAACTGAGTCACACTCTTTCAGGCGACGTCATTTCGCCAGTTCTCTCTCCCTTTGGCCTGGATTGCCCAGTTGGCTCTGACTGCCTGTGACCTTGGGTTTCCTGATGCAAGGAGTCAGTTAAGTTGGCAAGGACTCTGTCCCGTGAGTCAGCTGCTCGCCTTCCTGTCCAAAGGGCACCAAGGAGGCCTGGCGTCTGCCTGGGAAGGGCCCCAGGGTGGGACAAGTTCCAGAGTGAGTAAGCAGCTGTTTAGATGTGAGTTGCTGCCAAGCAGGATGCCTCTAAGGCCATTTGCTGGGATTGGAGAGCAGGAGAAGGTCTGTCCTTGTCTCTGCTTGAGAGGCCCATGGGCAATTGGTGGGCGACAGGATGCTGGACTAGATGGGCTGATCCAACAGGGCTCCTCTTAGGTTCTTATGGACCAGATGGGCTGTGGCCTGATCCAACAGGGCTCCTCTTAGGTTCTTATGGACCAGATGGGCTGTGGCCTGATCCAACAGGGCTCCTCTTAGGTTCTTATGGACCAGATGGGCTGTGGCCTGATCCAACAGGGCTCCTCTTATGTTCTTATGCTCTTCTCCTGCTCTCGAATCCCAGCATATGGCCTTTAGAGGCATCCTGCCTGTCTCTCCAACTTGGAGGCAGGATCTAGGCATCCATTCTCAATAAGAACCTAAGAGGAACCCTGCTGCATCATGTCACAACCCATCTAGTCCAGCATCCTGTCTCACACAGTGGCCCACCAGTTGCTTCTGGGCATCTTGAGCAGAAGACACAGGTGAAACATTCACCTGCTCTCAACTCCTTGCAAATGGCCTTTAGAGGCATCCTGCCTGGCTCTCCAACCTGGAGGCAGTTCCTAGGCATCCATTCTAGTAACCATCAATGCACCAGTTCTCCCAGCTGTATCTGGCCACAGGCCACCTGGTACAGCATCCTGTCTCACCTGATGGCCCACAGGTTGCTTTCTGGGCATCTCCAGCAGAAGACAAAGGCAAAACTTTCACCTGCTCTCGATTGCCTACAAATGGCCTTTGGAGGCATCTTGCCCATCTCTCCAAGGCGGATGCGGTACCTAGACATCCATTCTAGATATGAACATCAGAGAAGCCTGCTGGATCAGGCCCCAGCACATCTAGTCCAACTTCCAGTCTCACACAGTGTGGCCCACCAGTTGCTTCTGGGCATTTCAAGCAGAAGGCAAAGGCAAAACCTTCACCTGCTCTCGATTTCCTGTAAATGCCTTTAGAGGTATCGTCTCAGCACTCTGGGCCCGGGGGTGAGCCCTCTATCTCTGCTGGTACTGTAGCAATGTTGGACCATTTCCAGGGTCTTTAATGCCTATGGAGACTCCTACTGAAACAAAACAGTTTTTTTTGTGTGTCAGGTAAATATTGACTTTTAAGTTAACTTCCTTCTTGACGTGTCTCATTATGTGAATAAGGGCTTGATATACTTCTCATGAAAGATGTTTGCATATTTTTATGTTTACTCTTTGGGTTTTCATTGGAAAGAAAAGTATTTAATGTGTTGGTAATTTATTGGCTTGATATTCTGCTATATTATGTTTCTTGCTGTTCTCTGAGCTTCCTTGGAGTTCAACCTTGCAAAAAAAAAAAACCACCCCACAGTCTTCACCAAATAAATGTTAGTTCTACAGATGTGCACAGATATTCGTTATTCAATGGAATTCGGCCAAATTTATCTTATCATATCTTCTCACTCCCTACAGCTTGAACAGAACGTCATTTTCAAGGATGGATTATGCAAAGAAGTCCCTGTGCTTGCTCTCGCCGTGGTCTCTCTCTAAGTAAGTGCCACCTGTAGAGCATCTTTGGGGTGGGAGGCACAGTGCTATGGATGGATGAAACGTTCATTGAAACCATCCTCCAGATGGCTGCCAAACTAAGATCTCCATGACTCTCGCTCAGTCTTGCCAATAGCAAGGAATGATGTAAGATGCAGCTCAGTAACATCTGGAGGATCAGAGTTTTCCCAGCTACACTGTAGCCCTCCAAAGCTGTTGGACTAGAACGTCTATCATTCCTGGTCGTAGAGATGGAAGGTCCTAGACTACCTGCCCCAAGGATGGAATTCAGTCTAAGGTGGCTTCTTAAATTTTGCCACCAGGGATGGAAGTGTGAAGAGCATGAGCTGTAGGAGAACCAAACTTTTCTTCTTCCTGATTGTCTCCGCTCTTGTGTTTTGTGTACCTCTCCCCAGGTGTGTCTCTGCCAGTACTTCCATAACCCAGCAGCTCCTCGCCAGCCCTGCTCCATGTGCCCGGCCTTACCGGGTATGCAACTGTGATCGTACCCTGCGCAAGGGAATCATGGCTGACAGCTTGAGGGATCTGCAGGAGAAGGCAAGCAGTATGGAAGTCTTCATCCAGTAGCCAACTGGCCGGCGTGGAGGGGTCACAAAAGGAATTTCAATCCTATGCCTTTCTCTACAGGTACGCAGCACTCTGCTCTTGGTAGGCAACATATCTATTGTCTTGGATGAAGATGGCACCAGTGTGGAAACAGAGGAGTTCTTTGAGACATTGGAAGAGGGGACAGTGTTGCTGGTATTAACCAAAGGACAAACATGGCGCCCAGCCAAGGTGAGCAGCATGGGTGGAATGGATGGATGGATGGATGGATGGATGGATGGATGGATGGATGGATCATCTTTGGCCATTTCCACATTTGGCCTTTTTCTGGAATGTATCTCAGGATAGGGGACTGTTATCCACATGCCAATGAAGACTATGGCAGGTCTCTCCTGGGGCCTGCCATAGCCTAGACTAGCATATGGGCAGCAGGCTCATATTCCAGGATTAGGGATGTCCATAAATGGGTTTTTTTGACATTTGATTCATAACAAATTGAATGTTAGAAAAATCTGTATTCATACAAATTAATCCCCTTCGAATGTGGTAGGATTCTATTCGATACAAATGTATCCGAACAAATTCATATGAATATCCAACATGAATGCATAACCAATACGTATCCCGTAACAAATCCCCTCTGACAATGTCAGATCCAACTTGAATCCACTTTTAATCCACTCTCGATCCATGTTGAATGCGCTCTGGATCCTTTCTGTTTGGTTTTTTGGTTTCTCCATTGCAGATCTGACCGGTCCAGCCGCTTTCCCACCTCCCTGTTTAACTAATATCCGTACTATTTGTACGAATGTTAATATGCAAATATCATAACATTTGATTCATTTATGAATGTCCAAATTCATATGAATAGCTAATATTATGAATATCTGTGCACATCTTACCCAGGATATATTCCAGAATACGGCCAAAGAAATGTAGAAGAGAGAAGGTTAGCCAGCTAGTATATGGATAGACTCAATTATGACAAGTCTATGATTCACAGAAGATCATTTAATTCATATCTGATCATCCTTTTGACAGCTAAATGCATAACCTTCCCCTAAGTGTTACAGTTATTTTACTTTAGGCAATTCTAATCATCATATCCCCCATCCGATATATATTTTTTCTTAAAGTTAATTAGGTGTTCTTAATTTTTTTAAAAAACACTAATGATCTTTTCTCTAATCAAACATATCAGTTTGTCAGTTTTGGCTAAGTTTTTTGGTTTCACCAGCTGTGCTAGCCAGTTTTCCATGGTGGATAATGCTGAATTCTTCCAGCCATACATATTAGAATTTTGTAGTCAAAGTCATGTACAGTGATTGATCCATCAGATCAAACAATTGACAGTTCCAGTTTCAATTATATATTAGTCTTAGAATTCTTTATTATCTGTTGCAGTTTTGTTTCAGCAAAACCCTAACCCCCCCAGGCCAGGTTTCCTCTATCTCTTTCATATTTGCAAAGGCATTCTCTTGCTTTCTGTGTGGAGTCTAGTTGGAATCTTTCTCGATTGAAAGCAAAGGTCACTCCTCCTAGTCTATCACATCTAAATAGGATCTTTCTCAGCTTGAGTTTCTCTATCTAGAAAAAACTCTCCTTTTTGCGCAATATTCTAATAGAATAATCTGCTGGAGACGGAGTAATCTTCTCTCTAATATCTTCCTCGGAGTCATCCAGAGTTGCCTTAAACCTCAAACAGAATTCTTTCTTCCTCTCCATTATAGTGGTATCAGATTATTCAAATTGTTTTCTGTCTCCATTTGTAATCTCAGTTTTATTCCCTTGATTATTTTCACTTAATTCTGGGCTTTGTTCTACATCTCCAGTCCATTGTTCTTATGTTTCTTTGATCTTTTAGACCTTATTTTTAAGGTCTGCCTTCAGTCTTTACACGTCAGTCCTTATTTTGGTAAATCGTAGAGAATCGGGTCATTTCTCAAGTTTCAAACACTTTCCGCCTGACCCTTCCAAAGATTGTTTTCTTAACCTTCTGATTTCTGCATTTCTGATTTTTCTTGTTGTTGTATTTTGAATTTTCAGAGGTGAGAGAGAGCCTAACTTTTTTCCCGGAGTATTTTTCCCTTTATTATCTTTATCACTTTTACAATATTACTTTCATCTAGGGATGTGCAAAATATTCGAAACATTCAACATTCGGTTGAATTTGTTTGAATTTGGACATTTGAACTTGAATTGAATGCCTATAAATTTGAATTTAAACACTGGAATGAATTTTGGATTTTCTAATCAATTCATTTGAATTACTGGGACATTTGTTATGTGTACTTATCTTTCCTGCATCCGTATGCATTTGTGCGGATCCATACGGGATGAAAATTGGGATGAATATGGGATAAATACAGGATGCGTACGGATATGTAAGGATGCGTATGGACGCTCTGGTTCTCCTTGCTTCGCTTGCCTACATGGTCTACATGTAACGAGCACAAATCTGGGATCCTGACTCTCCTTATCTGGAGAAGTTCCAATGGAATGTACAGTTTGGCCAAAGCTTTCCTACAAGAGACTTCAATCCACCACACCACCACCTCACCTGAAGTCCTGGTAGCAACCCAGACGTTCTTGCGTGCCTTAGGAAACCAATGACATCCAGAGTTGCAGACCCATTCCGTCCTCCAGTTATGAGGGATGTGGAATGGAAGCCAAGATTATGGGATAACCAAGTTTGTTCCCTAAACATATATGTGATGGAAAGGTGCAATGCAAACCAGATTACAGTCAGACCCCCATATCCTACCATGATTACCTGAAACCGTGGATAATCACGAACAGGCCTTCCGGTTCTTGGGTCGTGCAACCCCTGAACCGGAAGTGCTTTTCTGGCCTCCGGAAGGCCTATTTTGGCCTCCGGAGAGCGTTGCAGTGCCACCAGATGCCTCCCACGTGCCCCCTTACATTTTGGGATGAGCTCTGGTGGTGTCACGCACCTATTTTAACACTCTACAGAGGTTGAAATAGGCCTTCCGGAGGCTGAAATAGGCCTTCTGGTTCTCTGTGCTTTTCCCTTATGGTGCCCATGGTGGATGGGGTGGGCTGATCCAGTAACCGTGGTTAACTGAAACCGTGGTTACCAAATGTGTGGATACTGGAATCTGACTGTACTTGTAGAATCTGTTCAGGTTTATATTGTTTGTGATTTTAAGAGCCTGGTAAAAGGAGCACTCTTTCGTTCTTTGCAGACAGCAGGCTACCAGCTCGCGCTCTCCCACAAGCCCCGGCGGAGGATTGATGTGGCCTGCGTAACCTTTGACCTCTACAAGACCAATCCTCGTGACTTCATTGGCTGCTTGAATGTGAAAGCCACGCTCTATGGCACGTACAGTTTGTCTTACGATGTGCAATGCCAAGGAGCCAAGAAGATAATGAAGTGAGTATGGTTCTGTCTTCCCCCTAGTCTGCTAGAGGGGACCTACTTGATGAGGGGCACCTGAAATGCACCTGAGAATTGTTCTGAACTGATTAAACTGGCGGTGGAGTAGGTGGAGGTGGAAGCCAGGAGCCAGGCAACCATGTTTTGAGTTCCCACTTGGTAGCAGAGATCTGCAACCAGATCTGCTTCAATTCGGATCGAATACCTAAAAATACGATTTGATTTGAATGCTTAAAATTTGAATGAAACCAAATTCTATTTGAATTAAGCAAATTCGAATCGATTTGTTTGAATTTTGTATTTGAATTTGTACTTACGATCCTGCAGGGCTCCTCTTAGGTTCCTATGGACTAGATGGGCTGTGGCCTGATCCTGCAGGGCTCCTCTTAGGTTCCTATGGACTAGATGGGCTGTGGCCTGATCCAGCAGGGCTCCCCTTAGGTTCTTATGGACTGGATGGGCTGTGGCCTGATCCAGCAGGGCTCCTCTTAGGTTCTTATGGACTAGATGGGCTATGGCCTGATCCAGCAGGGCTCCTCTTAGGTTCTTATGGACTAGATGGGCTATGGCCTGATCCAGCAGGGCTCCTCTTAGGTTCTTATGGACTAGATGGGCTGTGGCCTGATCCTGCAGGGCTCCTCTTAGGTTCCTATGGACTAGATGGGCTGTGGCCTGATCCAGCAGGGCTCTTCTGAGGTTCTTATGAACTAGATGGGCTGTGGCCTGATCCAGCAGGGCTCCTCTTAGGTTCTTATGGACTAGATGGGCTATGGCCTGATCCAGCAGGGCTCCTCTTAGGTTCTTATGGACTAGATGGGCTGTGGCCTGATCCAGCAGGGCTCCTCTTAGGTTCCTATGGACTAGATGGGCTGTGGCCTGATCCAGCAGGGCTCCTCTTAGGTTCTTATGGACTAGATGGGCTGTGGCCTGATCCAGCAGGGCTCCTCTTAGGTTCTTATGGACTAGATGGGCTGTGGCCTGATCCAGCAGGGCTCCTCTTAGGTTCCTATGGACTAGATGGGCTGTGGCCTGATCCAGCAGGGCTCCTCTTAGGTTCTTATGGACTAGATGGGCTGTGGCCTGATCCAGCAGGGCTCCTCTTAGGTTCTTATGGACTAGATGGGCTGTGGCCTGATCCAGCAGGGCTCCTCTTAGGTTCCTATGGACTAGATGGGCTGTGGCCTGATCCAGCAGGGCTCCTCTTAGGTTCTTATGGACTAGATGGGTTGTGGTCTGATCCAGCAGGGCTCCTCTTAGGTTCTTATGGACTAGATGGGCTGTGGCCTGATCCAGCAGGGCTCCTCTTAGGTTCTTATGGACTAGATGGGCTGTGGCCTGATCCAGCAGGGCTCCTCATTAGGAGATGTGCACAATTTTTTTTTTTTTTGCATTCGATGTAAGAAAATTTGTATTTGTTCGAATAGATCCCCTTCGAATGTGGTAGGATTCTATTTGATACAAATGAATGAATATCTGATGTGAACTCATACGTATCAGATATGTATCCAATATGTATCCCATAACATATCTGCTCTGAATCCACATTTAATCCACTCTCGATCCATGTCCAATTCATTCTGGATCTGTTGCAGATGTGACCGGCACAGCTGCTTTCCCACCTCCCCAGTTCGCGAATGTTCCGAAGCATTTGTAGAAATACAAACGTCGACGTACAAATGTTGTAATATTCTATTCATATACGAACGTCCAAATTCATGCGAGTTTGGACGAATACCGAATCTTGCAACTATTTGTGCACATCTCTACCACATGTTATGTTCTGAGATCTCCCAATCGCCACCTCCTGTCTGAAGGGGAACCCTAAGGAACTGTGTCCTCTGCCTTTACAGGGAAGCCTTACGTTGGACGCTCTTCACCATGCAGGCCACCGGGCACGTCTTGCTCGGCACGTCCTGCTACATGCAGCAGCTGCTGGACGCCACCGAGGGTCAGAACGAGGGAAGAGAGTTGCCCCTGTGTCGCCTCCAGTCTCTTCCCGACAGAAAGATGCTGCAGTGAGAGGGAAGGAGGGTCTGTGCATTCCTTGTGTCTCCGAGGACCCTTGAACGGACAAGGTGTCTGCACCGCCTCCCCTGCACAGTTTGGGCATGCGGGCAAAGGTGGTGGAGCACCTGAGCACTTCAGTCCTCGGCTGGGTGGATGGCAGAAGTTGCTGGGACTTTGGAAGATTTTTTTTGCTGCTATTCTTTGGTCTCACACTCCAGTTTCTTATGCCCGTGATGCGCAACCATCAATTTGCAAGCGGGGGTTTCTCTTGACGGCGGGGTGGAGGATTTGTTACTGGAAGGCGCGAAAGGTTTTCTTTCACCTACACGTATTTATACATGGTTCCAAGTCCTGACAACTGGCACTATAAATATGCGCATTTTATTTCCAAAGCCACAGTGGTCACCTTTCTGCGCTTTTCCGCCGCTGCGCTCAGCCAGCTCGGATGCTCTTCCATAACAGTCTGGGTCGGTGGGTCAGGAATGGGAAAATTGAGGCCATATTTCTGGATGAAACCATTTCTGCTTTCAGGATCTGTTCGTGCAAATTTCTGCCAATTGTGACTCCGTTGCAGGGCAACGAACCTCCAAGAACCTCTTCAAGGAATATGGAAAGCAAAAGGATAGTTGAATCTAGGGATGGGCACGAATTCGATCAAATTTGGACATTCATATGAATTATCATTCATACGAACTGTTCGGACATTTGTATGTGTAATGGATACGTATGCATTGCACATGCATCTGTACCCATCTTCTTCATATCCATACACATTTGTATGGATACATACGGGGCAAAACCTGGATGCATACGGGATAGAAACGGGATGCGTAAGGACACGCTTGAATGTTGCCGACATTCCTATCTTCAGATACGGATTGGAAATCCGTACAAATAGATTCAAATGTATCGGATTAAAATCAAACGTGAATACATTTGAATGTTAAAAATTTGAGTCGAATTGAATCCTGAAAATTGCATTTGTACGCATCCCTAGTGAGCACACGTGTGCACACAAACATTGCACTGTCCTTTTTCACGGGCAGCTAGGGGAAGCTACGTGTGCACGGATCCCTCAAAAGGTCCTTCCTTCCTTCCCTCCCTCCCTCCTTCCCTTCCTTCTCTCTAGGTCTCTCCTTCCTGCCTTCCTTCCTGCCTGCCTGCCTTCCTTCCTGCCTGCCTGCCTTCCTTCCTGCCTTCCTTCCTTCCGGGGTGTCGCATGGGGTGCCGCCCTGTGTCAATGCTCTTATGACGGCCCTGGAATTCCTGGAAGTTCTTCAATTGGTGTTTTCCAGAACAAAAGCCAGGAGGGGCCGGACATCGTGTCTGTCCTGTCTGTCAGCCCTGCCAGGATGCTGGCATTGTGTTCCCACATTCAGCACCACTGCCAAGTCCCTCGTTGCGCCAAACAGTGCAGAATCTGGAAAAGTGCTTTTTTGGGGACTAACTCACGCAAACGCTTAGTGGTGGCAGGATGAGAGAGGAAATCATTTTTAGATCTCAGACCCAGCTGAAAGAAACGGTTCAGATACCAAGAGGTTCGACTGATTATAACAACCAGTTCCTCTTCTTGTTTGTAGCAATTTTTTTTGGACTGTTATGTTGTGTTCCAGGTTTCCCCCCAAAAAACCTGGAACACGGAGTAACAGCCCCAAAAATGCTATAAGCAAGATTGAAAGTAGCCATGAAGGTTTACACACAACCAACTCTTCTTCTTCTTCTTCTTGGACGAGTCCCAGCTCTCTTCTGAGCTCTCACAGCCCCACCTACGTCACAGCATGTCTGTGTGGGAGAAGAACAGAACGTTTGTCAGCCACTTTGAGTCCCCTTAAATTGGTGAGAAACGAGGGGTATAAAAGTCAACTCCTAAGGACATTTCTCTGTAGAAATGGGAAAACCAAGACATTCTAGAGAGAACCATTGACCATAAATATTTCTTGGTGATCTTGCTCGTTGCTCAAGACCCCAGAGCTGTTGTCTCTTTCGGCCTCTCCTGGGCAAACTCTATTTTTTGCACAATCTTCATTTCGACAATTTGGCATTTGCTCCATTTTCATTTTTTGCATCAGTGTGTTCTGCTTCGTCTTGGATCTCATATATTATTCCTTCCTGTAGACATTTTGCAGCTACTGTTTGCCACCTATAATATTTTTTGCATGCTGTTTGCACTGAGATTCCACATGCCTGCACCATCCTGCTATTTGATCTTCTCAAAAGTCCCCTAACCCTCACCCTTTCTGAGCATTTTCCCATGGCTGCAGTTTTGCGCACAAGTAAAAGAAACTAAGCAGTCTCTTCTGTAACCACAATACGGCTTGACTTTGCTGAATAGAAATTTCCCATGCTCTCTGCCAGGGGAAAAAAAAGGGCTTTCCCATCATCTGCTGTTCCCTTGCATACACAATCTCAACTCCAGTGCTCAGTCAATGATATATTGACAGTAACAGGAAAATGTGGGATGGGAAAATAGAGGGATAAAGAGAATCGCCCAACCTAAGCCCTTAGTAGCTTTATAGCAACGAAGGATTGCTGAAGAATTTGATGTCTGCAAAGGCAGGTGAGACTGATCCTCGCTTCAGTGCATGTACAGATCAGGAAATAATTATCCCCAGCTTTGCAAGGTAGGTCTTGGGGTCCAGAAAACTGCATATCTCATGGGACAGTTCATATAGCAATCTACACCTTGGGATAATAAATATTTATAATTTTTTTCCTGCAGATTTTTAAGGCTGCTGTTGGCGCAGATTTTAAGGTATTTCACAGCTTAATGGGGGGACAGGAAGGAATTAACTTATGGGTGAATGCTGCCATAATTCATAAGCCCAGCCACAAAGTTCTTTATGGAAGAGAAAGGAAATGTATGACCCCAGTTTTCTTCCTTTTGTTAGGAAAATTGCTGCCCTATCAGCTTCCTTCCATCCATGTGGGTCTGAGTAAACAAGCTAGAGATGAAGGATTTATTTGTCTATATTGCAATACAGGAAACCTGCCTTCCAGACATCCCATCAGGACAGGTTCAAATTCCCTCACATCACAGCCTGACTTTGTAGCTCTATCCCAGCCGGAAGTGTACAGTCTTCCCGATACCACCCCTTCACGCCCTCCAAAGTTAATTTGCATCTAATTTATTCACTATAAGGAGGAGAAGCACATATGAAATTGCTCTTTTGGCATGTACAATAAAGGCAAAGTAAGAACAGTTCAAGCAAAGTTCACACCGGCCAGCACAAACCGCTTGCTCCTTTGAAGCTGCAAAATCTGCAGAAATTTTCATAAGTCTTTGCAAACGCACTGGCCTTCCTAATTTCTTACGCATTCTGAAGTGAACGTGTTTGTCCACTTCTGCAAGCATGCTCTCTGATATTTTACAAATGCCAGAGACGGTCTTCGCTTCCCTTTTCTGCTCTTTTAACTCCAATTATCATCACTCCTGAAAATTCCTCATTGCATGTAGTTTGCTTCAGAATGGCTGACAAACCTTCCGTTCTTCTCCCTACGACAGAACACCCTGTGAGGTGGGGGTGGGGGTGGCTGTGAGAGCCTAGAAGAGAGCTGTGACTAGCCCAAAGTCACCCAGCTGGCTTCATGGTGGTGGTGGAGGTGGAAGAGTTGGCTTTGTGGAGGAGTGCGGAATCAAACCTAGTCTTCCCAGATAAGAGTCCAGCTCCCTAACCACAAGACCAAACTGGCTCACGATGCATTGTGTCCTGACAATGGGGTTTTCTCCGAAAGCAAAGCAGCTGAGATAGAGAGGCAACCAACGGATCTTTCCATACTGAGAGGTAATGAGAGGTGAACGTAAAACACCCTCAAGCTGTAGTCAGTTCCTAGCAGTTACACACAGACAGCACCGTGTTGCTTTCTTGGCAGCAGCACAGGAGTGGTTTTCCTTTGCCTTTTTCTGGATAGACACCAAGAATCATATTTGGAACATTCTGTACATGGCTCTTCTATGGCTCTTCGCTCTAAAGTGATTAGACTCAGATTTCTTCTGAGTGTACAGTGCATTTTAGACATATATTTGCTGTTCTTTCTCATTGAGAGATCTACTATCATGAGGTCTCTCGATCCAGGTCTACCTCCATCTTGGCTATGGGGGACTCCCAGAGGCAATGGCTCTGGAGCCCCTGATCCAAATCTAAACCCTTGTGTGGAAACAGGCTGGCGGGGTCCCATCCTTCCTTGCTGCCGGCCTTGTGCTGAGCATTCCTGTTGCTCTCCTGTGTTAGCAGTGCTTGGTAACAGCCGTGCCAGAGTTGTAGCCTTCCCATCACCCCCAAGGAAAAGTGTGCAGAGTAAACCCATTGGCGCAAGGAATGATAAATAAGCTATTTATATCAGGACAAGCGCGCTGCGCCTGACATGTTTTTTTGGCTAATGAGTTGACATTGCTCAGTCTTGTTTAATTTAGAGGAGATTAAGAAGGATATGGCCCTTGTAGGCTGACGTTTCTTGGTTGTGAAAGGCAAAAATAATAATAATAACGGGTCTTCTTGATTTTGCAAGATCACCAAAGGAACTCCAAACAAGACAGGGAAACTGCTGGCAGGCAAAAGTGTTGTCAATATCCATTCAATTGGATTTAGCAGAGAGCGTGCAAGCCAAGAGGAGGCGTGAATGGGCCCGGCTGCTTGGAAAGGATTGATGGCCCTTCTGGAAGAAAGAGAGAAAGAAAGAGAGAAAGAAAGAAAGAAATTGCAAGAGCAATTTTGCCTTGGCGGTTATCGATTGCATAAGTGTATATACATTACACATCACTTGATCTTCCCACACTGCCAGTTTCTAGGGCTTGATAAGATGAAAAACCTTTCTTTTCCAGCATTGCTTTTGCACTCATAGAAGACCCAGGAGCAAGGGACAGAACAGATAAGAGGCCAACTCTGGCAAAATAATAATAATTAATTGTCGTCTCTAACACTCATAGTTTTGCAGTGTTCTAAGAAAGACTTTTTGGGGGCTGACCTTCAGCCACATTCCCCAGATGTTTTCCTATCTGTCAGGGCACAATGCGTCGTGAGCCAGTTTGGTCTTGTAGTTAGGGAGTCGGACTCTTATCTGGGAAGATCAGGTTTGATTCCGCACTCCTCCACGGAGCCAGATGGGTGCCCTTGGGCTAGTCACAGCTCTCCTTCTGACCTCTCACAGCCCCACCTACCTCATAGGTTGTCTGTTGTTGGGAGAAGAGCAGAAGGTTTGTCAGCTGCTTTGAGTCCCTTTAAATGGGTGAGAAAAGCAGGGTAGAAAAGCCAACTCTTCTTCTTTTTCTATGGTTGCTCAATCTCAATTTGCATGAACTCGACAGAAAAGGCTGCCATGATGTCCACAATTTTATTCCAGACTTGAAATCAGATGCTTCGAAAAGACAGACTGATAGGCAGCAGCTCCCTTCCGCATGTCCTAACTTTCCCCAGCAATGTCTTGCATTTTTGTCCTTTCAAGGATTCCACACCATCAGTACTCACTTCCTATCAACCGTGTGAAGCCATCGAATGCCAATTAAGTAGGAGCCACACTTGAAGAAAGCCAAGGGGTTTATTTAACAGCAATTAAACTGGACACTTATTTACACTGGACACTTGATCAGCCCGAGGAGCAAAGATGGCGCCCCAGGAGAAGGTCATCTTGCAAGTTCTCTTCCACTCTTTAAAACCAGAACGTTTAGAGTCTATTTTGAATGCAGAACGGCTGGCACGTTTAGTGGGGACATGCAAAAATTATGCATGCATTTCCAGTATTTCAAAATTCCCCCGTTCGCCTGCAAATCAAATAGCTCCAGCCTTCGTCGAAGCTTCATAAACTGGGATGCGCATGAATGGGATTCGTAAGAAATCTAATGTAAGAACATTCGTATTCGTTCGAATAGATCCCTTTCCAGTGTGGTGGGATTCTAATCAATATGTATGTATTCGTACCAGAAGGCCTGTTATCTAGCCCTTGGGAACCCTTTCGCGGTTCCAGTGGGCCACAGAAGAGGTCCACGCCGACACGGGAGCTCATGTCCCAGGTAAGTGAGCCCTGGGGGAACAGCTTGGGGGAGGCCAGCTCGGGGGGGGGGGGGAGGCCTCAGGGTAATCCATCATACTTAGAAGCTTCAACCAAAGCTTCTACAGATACCGGATTATCCGATTCGTGGACGGATAGAGCCCTTCAAATAGGGCCCTATTCGAACCATCCACGAATCTCGGAATCTGGCCTATTCTTCCGGATTCCAAATGCACAGATAATTTGTGCACATCCTTACATCTGAGATCATCCTAAACTACTTGTGTGACCAGGGTCTTGGACTGGGTGCATGTGCAATCGCTGGCAGGGTGCCGCCACCTTGATCGCGGAGCCCCGTGCGACTGCGCATGCACCAGCGCCACGGCCGTGATGATGTTCTGAGCACACACAGTCACTTTTGGGGTCATCTGAGGTGCCAGTGCACTTGCGCGGTAGCTCAGATGGCCCCTCAAACTGGAAATGGTGTGAACATTCGCGGCATGGGCGGGACAGGTAAGCTTTTAGTTAAGGTTAGTATGGGTGTGGTGCATGATTTTGAGCACCATCGCCAGGTAGGGGGCGTCTCTAGGTTGCAAATGCCTCCTTCAAGTGCAGATGCACCTGCCCAGATGCCAACCTATTGCAAACTGCTGGACCCAGTGTGAGTCGGGCTCAGGTTTTGCACAACCCTTTTACACTTCTGTTCGCCACATCTTCCTTGTGAGAGCCACCCAAATATCAGAAGTGCCTCCATGATGGGTAGGAGAGTCAGGTCTGACAGGGGGAAGTATTTCTTCACCCAGAGGGTCATTGGTTTATGGAATGTGATGCTGGAGGAGGTGGTGACAGCTACCAGTCTAGACGGCTTTAAGGAAGGGTTAGACAAATTTATGGACGACAGATGTATCAATGGCTACTAGAACGAATGCCTAGGTGCATCCTTCAGGCTGGGGGGGGAGGAACTGGGGCGCTTCTAAGGCCATTTGCTGGGACTTGAGAGCAGGAGAAGGTTTGTCCTTGTCTCTGCTTGAGATGCCCATGAGCATTTGGCGGGCCACTGTGTGCGACAGGATGCTGGACTAGATGGGCTGTGGCCTGATCCAGCAGGGCTCCTCTTAGGTTCTTATGTATGTTCTTATGTTCCCTGCCTCCATATCTTCCTTGCCCATTCAGGAATAGACAGATACAGTGGTACCTTGACATACGAGTTTAATTCGTTCCGTAACCTTGCTCTTATGTCAAATCGCTTATATCTCAAAGCAATTTTCCCATTAATCCATTCCAGCTCCCAAAACACCACCTCAGTTGTTTTTGTTATGTACTGTACTGTATTTACATACTCGTATCTCAAATCTTGCTCTCATCTCAAAGCAAAATATCACTCGCTCGGCAGCTTGTATCTCAAAACACTTGTATGTCAGGGCACTTGTATGTCGAGGTACCACTGTATGTGATTTCTCTTTAAAAAAAAAAAAAAGCTGCCTTTTTCTTCTAATCCTGTCTGGCTGGATGTATTAAGCTGTTGCCCAATGGCTACAATTTATTATAGCTCTTTAGCATGAGCCAAGTGTTCCATAATTATTAGCTCCATAATCTCTGGCTTACTTTAGGATGCGTGTGACAGGCAAATATGTCAGCTTAACTGAGCTACAGCCAACAGCGTTGCAGAGGAATATTTTGGACTCCTGCCCTTGATGTGGTCAAGCATGCGGCTTTTAATAACAAGAAGGTCCTGCCACATTTATTGTCTCTAGCTGGTATTGAGATGCCTTTATCACTTCCCTGCAGAATTATAAGATTTATTGGTATGGCATTCAGTATTCGAATGCAAAGTCTTCTTTGCTTGATTTTGCCTTTTAAACCTCAAATTCTTCTCCCTGCAATGCAGGCTGAGCTGTTTGACCTCAACTCAGCCTGTGTGTGTGTGTGTGTGTGTGTGTGTGTGTGTGCATTACATTATTGCTCATTCCTAGCAATCAGCCTCCCCCCCCCCACTTCTCTTGTCAGATTACATTTACAGATTTCATGATTAATCATCTACATTCAAGGGGTAAGATAAAGCAACCCAAATTTCAAGTTGATGAAAACTCACAAAGAATCAATCATGGGGTAGATTTGTGTCCCATCTTTTAAAATCAGTTTTGACTGTTGCTTTGCCCTAGACAACCTCATGAAACTGAAAAACAAACCAAGGGAGAAATGAATTGCCCCTTGGGTTAATTTTAACCCTTAGTTTTCAGACAAATACATTTTGTTTTCTACATAAAAGCTAAAAGCTCCAGGAAAGAGTTAATTTGAACTAACTGGATGGCTTAAAAATATTATAATAAGCTGCGTTTGAAGAACGATTTTAAAAGTTGTTGTTTTTCCTCCTTTAGCCCATTCTCCATTTACCATCTGTTAATCCAGATCAGTGGCCCCCACTGATCCAGATTAACTGGGAACGGATGTTGGCGGGACCGGAAGTCGCCATGTTGAACCACATTCCGCCTACTTAGTCCATCCCACAGTTGCTTCACATTGGACATGCGCCAAGTTACATCCGATCCTTCTGGATATCGGCGCTGCGGCGTCCGCACAGCAGCCACGCGACACGTTCCTCAGTAACCGTTCTCCCGATGCATGCGCGGATGCATTCGGCCTCATTTGGATCCGTCCCTATTTCAGACGGATTTTCCCAGGGAACGCTTTCCATAATCTGGATTTCAAGCGGTTAAGTGTGGAAACACCCAAGGAGTCATTGTGACGGTTTCTGGGTACAGGCTGCAAACTGTTTTGCTTTTGGGCTTTGCAGGCTTCTTGCAAAGCTGCAATAGCCAGCCTTGTTGCAAAGTTTGTTGCGAATCCTGGGATTTGGGCTGCAAAAAGAGCGGAAAATCCTGTGCGGGCCCTGTTGCAGTGATTGGCTGGAGTAAGGTTTTGGAGGGAAAAGCTGTCTGGGGATCTGAGTACTGGAGGGGCTAGAATAGGAGTTCCCACCAATCAGGCTGGAGGGACAGCAACCTCTGTTAGGAATCTCCAGCAGCATTTTATTGCGGTTAGAGCCAATCAGGATCAGGTGTGTGTGTATAAATGAACACAGAGTACAGCAGAAGGAGTCTTCATGCTGGGACAAGAGCTGAAAGGAGAAGAAGAGCTGAACCTGAAGGAGCCAGACCAGTAGTTGACCAGGGGTCTTCGTGCTGGGACTGAGGCTGAAGGGAACAGAGGAGCTGATCCTGAGGGAGCTGGAACCAGTAGCTGACCAGTGGTCTTTTGGGCTGAGTGATTTCTGAAGGAGGCAATCGGGTGGATTGTAGCTCTGAGGGAGACTTCACTAGCAACTGACCAGGCTGGATGATCGGTCAAGCAAGGACGGGACGGGCCTTGTGATCATCTAGGGCCACGTTCTGGTACACTGGCTTGGCTTGAGCTGTGGCAGAAGCAAGCCAGAGGGAGAGGAACGTGGAGAGGTTTGTCTTTTAAAAGGGGAACTATTTTCCTTTAGAGAAAGGGTTAGCTCCTAGCTTTAAGAGACTTGCAAATTTAAACCAACAACTACCTGAACCTTATTATCTTTTTAGTATTGCTTGTGTATAATAATAAACTTGTTTTTGTTTACTGTTGAAACGCTTGCTACCAGTGTTTTGTGTCCACACTGTAGTATTCACTTGGCCGTTGCACGAACCCAGCGTCCTAACGGGGCCAAGCTTCTCCTAGAGAGGGCAGGCACTAACCGGATCGCTGGGCATCGTGGCAGTCATTCACCACTGCCTGAACCCAACCAGCCCAGACAGGCAGGAGTCACATCTAGAAATATCCATAATTTTGTGATATTTGTGGCTCTAGTAAAAAAGTTATATTTTTGATATATCTATTTTATTAAAAGCAAAAACAAATAATTCTTTACAGGTGCCAGGGTGACCATGTGTGTCACCCAAAAGGGCTTGGTGTGTCACTTGTGACACGCGTGTCATAGGTTGGCCATCACCGATGTAGCTAGTCAGACGCCCACAAGCAGTTTGCCCACATCCTCAGAGTGCAACGCTTACAGATCTGCTGCCTTCTAAGCTCCCAATTTGCCACAGCGTTGGCCACCTCAACCCTGGTCACAGGTACTCTTCAGAGTGCCCTCCATTAAGGTGCCCCACTGCTTCCATTCCCAGTGCACGCCAGGTCTTACTGACCCCCGCTGTGCAGGTTGGAAGTAACTATAGATGTTCTCCAAACATCTAGAGCTGGCTAAAAGTGCTGCACTGAAGCCCTGCTGGTGGAAACTTGGTGGACAGTTCCATGAAGGTGTCAACCCAGTGCGCGGCAGCAGCGAAAAAAGCTAATCCAGTGCTGGGAATACTTAGGAAGGGAATAGAAAATAAGACAGCAAGTGTCATTTTGCCCCTTTATAAATCTATGGCGAGGCCACATTTGGAGTATTGTGTACAATTCTGGTCACCACACCTCAAAAAGGATATTGTGGAACTGGAGAAGGTGCAGAGAAGGGCAACCAGAATGATTAAAGGTCTGGAACAAAATCCCTTATGATACCAGGCTGCAACGTCTAGGCCTCTTCAGTCTGGAGAGACGGCGTTTGAGAGGGGACCTGATTGAAGTATATAAAATTATGCACGGTATAGAAAAGGTGGATAGAGAAAATTTCTTTTCTCTATCGCACAACACTAGAACCAGGGGGCACTCTATGAAGCTGATGGGTAGGAGAATAAGGTCTGACTGGGGGAAGTATTTCTTCACCCAGAGGGTCATCGGCTTATGGAATGTGCTGCCGGAAGAGGTGGTGACAGCTACCAGTCTAGATGGCTTTAAGGTAGGGTTAGACAAATTTATGGATGGCTACTAGAACAAATGCCTAGGTGCATCTTTCAGGCTGGGGTGGGGGAGGAACTGGGGCGCTTCTAAGGCCATCTGCTGGGACTCAAGAGCAGGAGAAGGTTTGGCCTTGTCTCTACTTGAGATGCCCATGAGCATTTGATGGGCCACTGTGTGTAACAGGATGCTGGACTAGATGGGCTGTGGCCTGATCCAGCAAGGCTTCTCTTATGTTCTTATGTTCTTAAACTTTTGGCTCATTCCAACTTCTCCTGCAGACAGGCTGCTGAGACACTGAGGCGGTGTCTGCTCTTGCCTGCCATGACCACAGCTGTCCTTCAAAGACGCCTGGAAGGTGCATTTCCAGCACAGCCAGCTGCCCCAAGGGCCCTGTCTCTATAACCAAGGGCTTTGTTTCCCACACTTTCCAGAAGTGTTATTAACATTTATTAACGCCAAGGATTTAAGGAGGCTGCCTGGACAAAATACAATCACAGGCAAGAAGGATTCTCAGTATGATACCCACAGCGGTGACAGTTTTCACTGCTCTCAGACATTTCCAGCATCTGGGGACAGCAGGAAGTTAGTCTAGAGAGATGTGGCCAGGAAGGAAGATCTGCTGTCTCTAATTCCTCTGTGTGGTTTTTGCTCAAAAGATGTAAGCATAGTTGGCCTCTTCAGGCACAGCTATTTCTTGTCGGGGTCTTACGGTGCCCGGAGTGCGGTAGAAGTGTCGAACACTAGCAGGAGAATCATAGAATCATAGACTTGGAAGGCACTTCTAGGGTCATCGAGACCAATCTAGGGACCTGCATGAATATCCGTAACTTTCGCTATTCACACGAACATTCGTACTCAAATAAGTTGTTACAATATTTGTATATTAACATTTGTATGAATAGTTCTGATATCCGTACAAATAGTTCAGACATTCGTTAAATTGAGGGAGTGGGGAAACGGAGCCCTGGTCACATCCGTAATGGATCCAGATTGCATTTGACATGGATCGATAGCGGATTCAAAGTGGATTCAGGTCAGATCTGATGCTTTCAAAGCACGGATATGTTACAGATATGAGCGACATACCCATCGGGCACGTATTGGTTTGTATTGTATACGTGTCGTGTATGCAATAGTTCATATTGGGTACATATTTGTTTGTATCGTATATGTATCATATATGTATTCGTTTGTATAGGATATATATCAGATATTCGTACGAATGCATTTATATTAGTCCGGATTCTTAGATTCGTGGACGAATCGGATAGGGCGAATTGGATAATGCAGTATCTGTAGAAGTTTTGGTAGAAGCTTCTAAGGATACTGGATTACCCTGGGGACTCCCCCCCCCCCCGGGGTAGCCTCCCCCAAGTCCCCCCCCCCCCGCAACGGGGTCCACTTGCCTGCTCTGGCGGCACTCCAGGCCTCTTCCCGGGTCTTCTGGAAAGACAAGCAGGCTTTCCGAAAGCTAGAGACAGGGCTTTCCGGTCCCAGAAGGCCCTGTTCCCAGCTTCCAGAAAGCCTTTTGGATTTCCAGAAGCCCCAGGAAGAGGCCTGGAGTGCTGCCCAAACGGTCCCACCCGCCCGCCTCCCCAGAACCCCTTTACCTTTGAGGGTGCCCGGGCAGCCCCCCGGGCCTCTTCCCAGGGCTTCTAGAAAGCCAAAAGGCTTTCCGGGAGCTGGAGACAGGGCCCCGTACCTTTGGGGGCACTCCGTTGGTGGCCCAGGATGCAGGTGGGAGGTGAGATGTATTCATTCTCTGCAAGGGAGCCTGGGCGAGTTATATTTTAAAGGTTTTAAGAATATTTTTGTATGCATTTTTGGTATTTTTACTGTAACCTGGGACCCTGGGACCTCTTGGTGAAGGGCAGGATAGATAAATAAATAAATAAATAAATAAATAAATAAATAAATAAATAAATAAATAAATAAAATAGAGAGATAGATAGATAAATAAATAAATAAATGTATATGCTGCACAGTACTGTGTACCATTTCATGTCGAAAGCACATGTACATTACGTAAAATGGAGCCGTTGCCTGGTTTCATTCCACGCCATCTAATGAGCGCTGGTCAGAGACCACTGTCCACTGGCTGTCAAATGTGTTGCATATTAAATATCATTGCAGGCCACCTGTCAACTGTTGTAAAGCAATGCTGGTTGTCTAATCGAGGGGAAAACATGACATGCCACCTTTCAATAAAACCTAGGCGGATGATGACATTGGTAATTATCAACATTTAGTAATACACGCAGCATGCCATAGTCCACAAACTGGGTTTTTCTGTACCAATCTGGGCCCCATCCAAGGACCTAGAATAGCAAAGGGGTGTTTTTCCACTGTCACTAGAAGTACCCATTAAGTACCCATTGATGGGTACTTAATGGGCACTTCTAGTGACAGTGGAAAAACACCCAAGGTCTCTTCTACACCCTTGTCTATATAAGCAGCTGAATTATGGATGTGCATGAATGTTGTTTCTATTCAATTCGTATCAAGCCGAATGCAAGAAAATTTGTATTCTTCTGAATAGCTCCCCTTTGAATGTGGTAGGATTCCTGTTTGATACAAATGTTCAGATCCCATACAAATCCCATATGAATCGCGCATGAATCACATGCGGATCGGCTACGAATCTGTGATGAAGCTTGATATGAATGTATTAAAACATTCGACTCCATTTCAAACGTCAATATTCAATTTGATTTTGGACGTCCAAATTTGCACGCATTTCGAAGGTTATGAATGTTTGTGCCCACCCCTAAGCTAAATTCGTACCACATCCAAGTGAAGCATAGATGCTGCCATTTTTAAGTATGTGCCTGCGCACATATGAAGGTCCGAATAATGCAAACGAATAGATTCAAAACTCGTTCGGATGTTTAAAATTAGAATTTATAGACATTTGGTTCAAATTCGAATGTCAACATTCAGACTGGTTCGATTGGATTTCAAATATTGCAAATATCTGTGCACATCCTTAGAATGGATTCAGTCCCTGTACATAAAAACAGTCGTGCTTTGCTAGATAATCAGCCTCATCTGCATCCTTTCTTCCAGGTGCCTCACCTGAGCAGTGTTTGGGGGCTGCAGGATTTAGGCTCTTACCTTGATTACAAACGCCCAGGTATTCCTCCCCAGCACACTTCCGCCCGGCTGGGGAGACTTTATGAACAGCTGCGCGCAAAGCCAACAGGTTCGGGAGACCTTCGGCGTCCCACGGCGGCTGAGAGCTGATTGCCCAGGTGTCTCCCCGCTGAAGCAATTAATTGAGCGAAATGCAAAGCTAATTTTAGCATGTTTATACAAAACAAAGGCTCTCAAATGAGAAGCGAGCAAGCTGGGGCCAAGCACTATTTAACTGTCTCCGCAGAGGCAGATTCCTAGGAATGCACACAAGGTTTTTTTTTCTTTTTCCACGTCCACTTTGCATCAGTGCAAATGCAAAAGAAATGCGCATTTGTGCAACCGAGCTTCATAGGAATGTATGGAAACATTCTCTTCCAATTTGAATGTCGGTCTGTGAATGTGCCTGCAGACTATTCAAATCCCGATGTCTCAATTCAGCCGAATTTTGAATTCTATGAATATTCATACAATGGCGGGATCTAGGAGAGGCGTCCCTTTGGAGAAAACCAGCCACTTCCGGATCTTTAACTGGGCACACACAAAGCCAGGTCTCTGTCACTAGCCCAAACCTTTCTCTTAAAGGAGAAGATGCCAGAGTCCGGATCAGGCCCCAGGCACCTTTGGGCACAAGTAGTCTCGTCTTTATGAGCCTTCCCCTGGATCTCCCTCTTTCCATAGAAGGTGCCAGCCAGGCCACCTCATTGACCATCTGTAATGCTAGCTCAGAGCTGCTTGTATATTTTACTGATGCTGCATTCTCCTTGCTTTAATGAGGAGGAGGAGGAGGAGAGTTGGATTTTCTGCCCTGCTTCTCTCTCCCATTTAAGGGGACTCAAAGCGGCTGACAAACCTTCTGCTCTTCTCCCCGCGACAGATACCCTGTGAGGTAGGTGGGGCTGTGAGAGCTCAGAAAGACAGCAGCTGTACCTAGGCCAAGGTCATCCAGACAACTTTGTATTGGAAGAAGAAGTGTTGGCTTTCCTACCCCTCCACTTAAGGGGACTCAAACCTGCTGACAAACCTTCTGTTCTTCTCCCCACAACAGACACCCTGTGAGGTCGGTGGGACTGTGAGAGCTCAGAAGAGAGCTGTGACTAGCTCAAGGTCACCCAGCTGGCTTTGTGGAGGAGTGCGGAATCAAGCTCTCTGAGCATGAGATATGAGCCTGTCACCCTAACCACAAGACTAGACTGGCTTCACTGTTTGGAGATCATTGGACGTAGGGATCCCAAAGCCTGTTTAGGCTTCAGAAAGGCTGAGGAGTGAATTTGGTGTTTAATGTGAAACCGCATAGGTGTCCGAAGGATATAGGTGTCTGCTAGTGCTATTTTCTACATCATCTTTTATAAACAGACACTGAGCTGCTGCCACTGCTGCTAGAGATGGGCACTGATTTCTTCTGACATTCTATTCCAATCGAATCAAATACCCCAAAATCGGGTTTGACTCGAATCTTTTAAAATCTGAATTTAACAAGGTTCGATTTGACTTTACCCAATTCGAATCTATCCGTTCAAGTTTTTGGTTCCAATCCGCACAGACGAATGTCAACAACATTTGTATGTGCGCATACGCATCTTCCCCACACATCCGTACGCGTCCGTACGCATCCCGTAGTTATCCCGTATGCAACCCGTTTTCGTCCCGTACGGATCTGTACAAATGCGTACAGATGCGGGAAAGATGCCGATCTTCATGTGCACATCGTGTAGGAACCTGTTCACATACGAGTGTCTGGATAATGGAAACAAATAGATCCGAAATTCAACATTCGATTCGAATGTTTACATTTGAATTTTGGGACATTCCATTGGAGTTCGAATGCCTATGAATATTCGTGGACATCCCTAGCTGCTGCTGCCGCTGCTAAGTGAGCCTCCGTGCCCTCGAACCTTGGCCTGGGAATGGTGATCCTGATGGGAAGGAAATGCTGTCCTTGAAATACAAAACGAGCGTCTTGCTTCTACCTTTCATCCCAGGGCGGGTTGCTGGAACATGAACCCGGCCGCCAGCTGGCTTTAAGGGGCTATTAATACCACTTCAAAACGCTGTCAGGCTCAAACAGATGGGAAATGAGAAAGACGCCAGAGATTCCAGGACAATATTGCGCTTTGAGTCTGTTTCCTTTTCCTCCCGGATCGCAGCATGTGTGTGTGTGAGAGAGAGAGAGAGATGGTCATCTCCCTCTTTCCAAATTTCAAACGTTATTAATATTCTCATTCTTTGGTGGGTAATAGAATAGGAACAAAGTGGTTAACTACGATTTAGGAGCCCACATCTTGGCTCTGGCCCTTGGCTAAATGTGGTGCAGTTCCCCCCCCCCCCGCACACACACACACATATTATTATTTATACTGTTTTATATATATGGTTCTATTTTAAATAGGTCTGTTTTTAAATGCTGTTACCCGCCCTGAGACCTTAGGGTATAGGGTGGGATATGGATGGATGGATGGATGGATGGATGGATGGATGGATGGATGGATGGATGGATGGATGGATGGATGGATGGATGGATGGAGACAGATAGGGGAATAGATGGCTGGCTGGCTGGCTGGCTGGTTGGCTGGCTGGCTGGCTGGCTGGCTGGCTGGCTGGCTGGATGGATGGATGGATGGATGGATGGATGGATGGATGGATGGATGGATGGATGGATGGATGGATGGATGGATGGATGGAGACAGGTAGGGGATTAGATAGATAGATGATAGATGATAGATAGATCATCTAGAATAGATGGATGGATGGAGATATAGATATAGATATATAAACGTAAATAAAATAAATAAATAAATAAGCCAATTTCTCCAGTTCAATGCAAATTGAATGGGGGACTATTCAGCGTCCATCAAATCCTCGAATGTGGATGGGTTTCGGCTTCGTGTTTGAACATCCAAACAAAGACACCCCACACACCTCCGTTTCTGTCCTGCCTCACCTGTCGCTGCCCCCACTGCCGTTTCCATGTGTGTCCACTGCCAAAGTTTGACTTCCAAAGCTGTGCATGCAGTTTCATTGGTGGGCGCCCCTACCCCAGGATTCAACCTTGCCACAGTCCAGACCTGAGCCACAATCTAGGCAAGCCACGGAGAGATTGCTTTCCTCCTCTTCTTTGGCAAAGAGAAAACTCTGGAGCCACTGCTAATAGCCCTGGGCAGCAGAGTCCGGCCTTCCACACCGGCCAAGTGATGGCGGTTTGCCTGGGTATAGCCCACCTCCACCAGCACCCGAAAGAACATTCTGCTCCAATTATGCTTCTGAAAAACAGGGAAAGGATGTCCTGGATCCAGCCAGGAGTACAGGGACCAGCAGTAGTTTTTTATTTTTGTGTCCAGATAAAAACAAGACAAGACAAAACACGAACATAAATGACAAAAGGCCCAATTAGACACATTTTATATGCCTGTTTACTCCGTATTTTGCTTTGTCACACTGCTGTCTTTCTGGAACTCCATGTTGATTTCACTTGCCAAGAAGAGTGTCCTATTCAGTTATGTAAAAGAAATCTTTTCGTTGGTTAAGGAGTGTTTATTTCGCCCATATTTCAACAAGCCATCCAGCCTAATCCGCTTGGGATAGGCTGTGCTCGCACTTAAGATTGAGGGTGCGTTCCCATGGTTCTAATTTGTATCTCTATTGCCCTCCCACTGAAGTGGATTAAAGAAAAGCGGGTTCAATCCGGATTTAAGCGTTCCCAAGGGGGTAAGCAAAACACACATTTAAAATGAACGGACCGTCCCCAAGGAAGCGTGTTTTGTTTACCCGCATCTTTTTCTCCCTGCCCCTCGCTGTTTCATTGGGTGATCGGGCCAAAAGAATTTCCAGATGCCGAAATGCCTCCCCCCCCCCCCCCAGCCAGCGATCCTGCAATTCTCTCCTTCAAAAAGACCAAAAGAAAAATTTAAAACTTCTCCGTTCGTCTCCCCTTCTTGCGAAGACTGCAGCTGGCACTCTTTACAAGATCTCCACCCAGCTAGCTCTTTTACACTTTCACTTTCGCGGAAGCAATTCATCACAATGTATCTTTGCTGTTTCTCTTTGGGATTGGAAAGAGAAACAGCAAAAAGAAAATGCCCGCATAGATCGCTGGCTGGATGACAGGCAAAAGAGAGAGAGAGAGAGATGATCTCTCCGGCCGGCAATTCCCACCTGGGAGAGAATCCCCGCCCCTTTTGCCACGGAGTGATCTCATGGAAAATGTTGCGCTGAAAACCCACGTCTTCCAGAAAGTACTGCTTTAAACAGGTATTTTTTTAAAGCGGGTTTTCCCCATTAGCGGCGCTGGAAACCCGGATTAAAGCCGTGCATGGGACCGCTCCGTGGCAAAGGAAGATTTTCAGCAGACTTATTATTGCATGGGAACGCAACCTTAATCCAGCTTCAGTCCACTTTCAGAGTGAGAGAATACATCAGCAAATAAGTCAGAAAGTTCACCTTTTGGATAGATAATGTGGAAAGAAAATGATGGTTCGCTTTGCTGGTGTGTTCTCTCGCTCTGAAAGACACTCGTAGGGCAAATGGGAGCCATTTCTAAGGAGGCTACACTGCCCTTTCAGTTTGCAAGTGCAGGCAGCAGCAAGCAAGAATTTTGTAAACTCACTCAGGTAAGAAAGCAATTTCCTCACTCCTCCAGGTTTCTTTGTCAGCTTCAGGCTGTGAAGTGCCAAAGGGAATCTGGGACCTTAGATCAGAGATCGCAGCATCCAGGCTGTTGCCTTTTAAAGCATCAGCCAGTTTGGTCCTGGCTGGTGGGCCTCCTGGAGTCTTAGTTGGTGGTCACCAGGTTGGATTCTGCGCTCTGCCATGGAACCAGCTGGATAATGCAGAATAAAAGCACATCCTGGTCATTTTGTTCCGGATCATCCATGCTTTATTCTGGATTATCCAAATAACGTGGAATAAGTCGGTGATGTCTGGATTGTGAATCTGCTTTCAGGAAATGGAAGGGATGGGCTAGGGTGGGATGGGCTCAGACATACCGGCCACCACTGTGGTCAGTACAAAATCTAGTCCTGGTTTTGTGAGCCAGTTTGGTCTCATGGTTAGGGAGCCGTACTCTTATCTGGGAATACTGGGTTCGATTTCTCCCTCCTCCATGAAGCCAGCTGGGTGAGCTTGGGCTAGTCACAACTCTCTCCTGGAGAAGAACAGAAGCTTTGTCAGCCGCTTTGAGTCCCCTGAAATGGGTGAGAAAAGCAGGGTAGAAAAGCCAACTCTTCTTCTTCTTCTTCTTCTTCTTCTTCTTCCTCTTCCTCCATCTTAGCAACCTTTTCTTGTCTACAGCACCATGGAGAAATTTCAGGATACCTGTCTTATACCTGGCACTGGCTTAAAGAACTCTTTGGAGAAAGAAAGGGACAGAGAGAGAAAGAGAATGTTCCCAGAACTTCAAGAATTACTCTTTCATCCGTTCTTATTCTGCCCTTATCAGTCAAATATAATACAATTACTACTCTCGTCCACTGAATATTTTATAGCTATTCATTTTGATTCATCTCAGCCCCTTTTTGTTTGAACAAATCAATTTGTAGGGTTATTCACAGGCCCATCTGAGGCTATTCAATAGCCACACAGAACTCCGCTGTAGCAGAATCCAATACTCGGAAGATTTTGGGAGACCATTTTCTCCATTTGTTGCAGAGGCATTAACCAATTTGGTTAAATTAGGGAGGGAGAGATTTGAAGATACAGTATTATTTCTCAATTAACGAAGCTCTGCTGAAAAACTCTGGAGGAGAGGAAAGAAATCGAGTGAGGAAAGAGCTCCAAAGAAGCGCAGTTATGAAATTTCAGGATTCAAGGCTTCCGAGAGATGGCAGCTGCTGAGGACATTCATATCTTCAAATACAGATCCAGTAGTCGTACGAATAGATACAAATGTGTTCTAATCGAACCGAATGTGAATACATTTGTATTTTAAATCATTCGAACTGATCTGAATTTTCGGATGCTCGAGTCAAATCGAATGCCGAAGATCACATTCGCGGGCACCCCTACTGACAAGGCATTTTGGGCTTCCTCCTGGTAGAGAATTGTGAAATGGAATGGGCATGCACCCTTTTGTTTCTTCAGCCAGGGAGAGATGGGAATTTTAACAAGAGAGGCCTGTACATTGAGGGCAGCTAAGAGCCCCTTATTAGGCAAGGAAGCCGTGAACACTGGGTAGGAGAGATAAAGGGAGCTGACAATCAGGGTAGCAGCAAGCAAAGTGCTGGGCGAGTTGATTCAATTTGTCAAAAGCTGCCTGGGTGAGATTGGCTCGCCAGAAGTCTCTGCCTCTAATTGGGACCAGACATCCCTTAAGTGACACCTTCCCTCCCTTCCACTCATTGATGTTTGGAGACCAGAGAGACGCAGACAGAAAGCCCAGTTTGCTCAAAGCTAATGGGAATCACAGGTTTGGGAAGCTCTAACATTAGGTTTTGCAAGGGCTTTTTTTTTTTTTTAAGGGGGTGTAGGGCAGTGATGGGGAAGCTTTTGAGCTCGGTGTATCAAAATCCACAAGAAAAAGTAGCTTCACTCGGGCGCCGTATTGCATTTGGAAATATTTTCTTTTTAAGTAATATTTTTGATATATGTATTTATTGAAAGCAAAAATAAATAACTCACTGCATTAGTGACTTTTTTGTTGCTTAGTTTCATTTGCTAAATCTTCAATTTAGCAAACCGGTGAGCCAGTTTGCTCTCGTGGTTAGGGAGCTGGACTCTTATCTGGGAATACCGGCTTCGATTCTGCCCTCCCCCATGAAGCCAGCTGGGTGACCTTGGGCGAGTCACAGCTCTCTTCTGAGCTCTCACAGCCCCACCTACCTCACAGGGTGTCTGTTGTGGGAAGAAGAACAGAAGTTTTGTCAGCTGCTTTGAGTCCCCTTAAATGGGTGAGAAAAGTGGGGTAGAAAAGCCAACTCTTCTTCTCCTTCTCCTTCTTCAATTGAAGGCTGATAGTTCGTACAATTCAATCCCAAACATTACTAAGTTCCTCTGTCTAGACTAGGGATGTGCATGAATATTCCTAACATTAGTTTTTCAAACGAATTTGGCTGAATTCGGACATTCGTATATTAACATTCATATGAATACAAATGTTTCCAGACATTTGTACGAACAGTTTGGAAATTTGTGAAACGGCCGAGGTGGGAAAGTGGCTGCGCCAGTCACACCTGCAATGGATCCAGCGTGCATTCAACATGGATCAAGAACAGATTAAAACTGGATTCGGGTTGGATTTGACACTTTCAGAGAGGATACCTTGCGGGATATGTATCAGATACACATCGGATACGTATCGGATACATATGTGTTCACGTCGGATACGTATCGGATACATAATTGTATCAGATATTCATACACATTCGTAAGAATACCTTTGTATCAAACAGAATCCTTCCACATCCGAAGGGGATCGATTTGAACCTCACAGGGTGTCTGTTGTGGGGATAAGAGGAGATGGTTTGTCAGCCGCTTTGAATCCCCTTAAATGGCCAAAGTCTTAAAAAACCAAAACGACTTGGAAATAGTCTATTGAGAAGTCCAAAGTTGATGGTGGCCTCTTACTTGTCAATGTAATAGCTCCTCCATAGAAAAGAGAAGTGCGGCTTGCGCATTCCTGATCATCTTTGCCCTCAGCTCAGGTTGCTCCCTGTAGCCAGTTAGTCCAGATTGGGGTTGTGCATGAAAGGGGGGTTTGGCATTCGATCTGTAATGAATCAAACGTTAGAAAATTCATACTTGCCCTTTTGTTTCTACCACTGCTGTAGGTTTTGATTTGTCACCATCATTGACATATATAAGTTTTCCAACTGCTCCTCTGTAACTAATCTTTCAAGCGACTCACCACAACCCTAGCCCTAGCCCTAAATACTAACACTAACCCTAAACCCTAACCCTAATCCTAACCCTAAACCCTAACCTTAAACCTAAGCCTAACCCAACTGCTCCTCTGTAACTCATCTTTCAAGCTACTCACCACAACCCTAGGTCTAGGTCTAGCACTAACCTTAAGCCTAGCCCTAGCCCTAGCCCTAGCCCTAACCCAATTGCTCCTCTGTAACTTGTCTTTTGAGTGACTCACCACAACCCTAGACCTAGACCTAGACCTAGACCTAGACCTAGCCCTAACCCAATTGCTCCTCTGTAACTCATCTTTCGAGCGACTCACCACAACCTTAGGTCTAGCACTAACCTTAAGCCTAGCCCTAGCCCTAGCCCTAACACAACTGCTTCTCTGTAACTTGTCTTTCGAGTGACTCACCAGAACCCTAACCCTAACCCAACTGCTCCTCTGTAACTCGTCTTTCAAGCAATTTACCGCCATCAGGATATCAAACCTGGCTTTTCTCAAACCAAGGAACTCTATTAAGTCTGCTATCTTTTCAATTTGACTAAGGTAAATGACTCCATATTTTCATCTCTCCATTCCACCGCAATGATAGCATGAGGAGATACCTTCCAACCTGTTTCTGTACCTGTCGCCTGATACTTTCCCAGTGCATTTTGATTTATCCCCTGCCTTGATAGCAAACAAATCCTCAACGGATGTCAGGATATATGTCCATTTGCCAGTTCTGAATCTCATATATAAACAGGGATCAGCTTCCACCCCCTTGAAGCCTTCATTCCACTGGAGTTCTTTGCCACCCCAGGCCCTCACCAGATCTCTTCATCTATAAATGCTTTTCTGGAGTTCAGGCACAAGTGTTTCCTCATGTCAACATCTTTCGTAAAGCTTCCGCCGCACAGGAAAGCTGTCTCTATATCTGAGTGATTGACAGCGATGTTCGTCGTTCTGAACATTGTTTATGGTAAGCAACAATGTGACAGACACACACTTGACCATCGGTCCACGCGTCTTTTCATCACCTTCGTCGTATTTTGTGGTACATCCTCTACAACCACTGGTCTTGCTTTGAAATGCTGGTTATCTCCTCATTCTGTGTAGACGTGAAGACTCAGGATGTGGTCACACCTAAGGTCTAATCCAGCTTCAGTCCGCCTTCAGAGCGAGAGAAGAGTACATCAGCAAAGTTGCCACATCATCGATCCCCAAAGGTGAATTTTCTGAGTTATTTAAGACTGAAAGGCAACAGCTTGTCATTTTGCTGATGTATTCTCTCACTCTGAAAGCGGCCTGAAGCTGGATTAAATCGTAAGTGTGACCACAGCCCTTGTCTCTTTGCTGATGTTTTATCTCACTCTGAAAGTGGACTGAAGCTGAATTAAATTGTAAGTGTGACCACAGCCCTTGTCTCTTTGCTGATGTTTTATCTCACTCTGAAAGTGGACTGAAGCTGGATTAAATTGTGTGACCACAGCCCTTGTCTCTTTGCTGATGTTTTATCTCACTCTGAAAGCGGACTGAAGCTGGATTAAATCGTGTGACCACAGCCTTTGTCTCTTTGCTGATGTTTTATCTCACTCTGAAAGTGGACTGAAGCTGGATTACATCTTAAGTGTGACCACAGCCCTTGTCTCTTTGCTGATGTTTTATCTCACTCTGAAAGTGGACTGAAGCTGGATTACATCTTAAGCGTGACCACAGCCCTTGTCTCTTTGCTGATGTTTTCTCTCATTCTGAAAGTGGACTGAAGCTGGATTAAACCCTAAGTATGACGACAGCCTCATGTGCAGCCCATTGCCTTTCAATTTGTAATTTTACAAGGTGTGACCAGACTTTTGTGGGTTGGAAGAGAAAGTATTTCCCTTTTCCTTTCATCCAGTGTCGGACCATGTGAGCATTCAAGAGAGCAGGTACCACTATCCTCACTTCCTCCTTTTCAGACATCGCCACTTATTTCTTTTCCCCTTTTTCCTTTGGTTACAGGGTGAGCGTTAAGCATGGAGTAGAAAGCCATTGCTTTGGAGGGCAGTGGGCTAGCCTCATAGGAAAAGAAAAGGGTTTTTTCCACTTACCTCCCTTAATCTGAATCTAAGATGACCCAGATCTAAGGAATGGGTCCTTCATCTAATCTGGATTTAGTAGATCCAGATCTAAGGAGGTACCCGATGCTACCCACATGGGGTCCGCCTGTCACCCTATGTTTTTAGGTGGGTGCCATGTGTGCGCGCATGCGTACACGCACACGCAAACCCCGTAGGTGTGCCAGAGAATCTTTGAAGATTGCGGCAAACTGCTCTGGAGATTCTTCGGAGCTTTGGTTAAATTTCCGTAGAAATGGCATTGCTCTGATGGGTCGTTTTCACAGCCTGTGCCATTCTCTGGAGTTTCCTTTGGAGCCATCATTGGGGATTATGAACAGGCCTTGGAGTGTCAGGTTTCGGGGCACCCCCCATGGGGGGTGCCCACCCCTAGACCCCATTGCCCAATCTCAGTGAAAACGAGCTCTGTATAATCCAGATTGGTTGCCTGAAGACCCCATTCTAGACCCCTTTAATGGTGTCTACAGGAAATAAATGTGGGTCTAATGGGGTGTGTACTGGAAACAGGATCTTCCTGCTCTGAGCCTAATGGGTCCTTAATGGGTCTCTAATGGGTACTTAATGGGTACTTAGTGCTAGTGGGGGGGGGGGGAAACGAAGTCTCATCCTTCCCTTTCCCAATTATGAAAATCTGCCTCTTCTGCCACGAAATCCTTCTGCCTGCAACAGTAATGTTATTTGCAGGGGCAGAAAACAAAGCGACTCCACCATTTGTGGTTCACTGGCTATTGTCTGCTCAGCTGTTGCTTATGTCTCACCTGCTCTGTCTGTGTTGCGGGGGGGGGGGGCAGGCAGAGCCAGCCAGCTGAGCACCCAAGAATCCATCCAGAGCCCATCGGATCCCCCACTAGCGGCAGAAGAGGCAGATTTTCACAGTTGCTCACTTATGGGTTTCATTCTCATGGGGCTAACCCACCACTGCCTAGAGACCATATAATCTTGGTTATAACTTGTTTTTAAAAAAAGGAAAAAGGGGTAGAGGAAGGTTGGGATCGGGAAAAGTGGCCTTACCCTCCCTCTGAGAAGCCAAAATTTGAATGACGGCATTGCATCCAATCGCAGAGGACACTGGGGAAGAAGAGGAAGAGGAAGGAGAAGAAGAAGGAAGAAGGAGGAAGAAGGAAGAAAGGGGAAGAGGAAGAGGAAGAAGGAAGAAGAAGAAGAAGGAAGAAGGAAGAAAGGGGAAGAGGAAGAGGAAGGAGAAGAAGGAAGAAGGAAGAAGGAAGAAAGGGGAAGAGGAAGGAGAAGGAGAAGAAGGAGGAAGAGGAAGAGGAAGAGGAAGAAGGAAGAAGAAGGAAGAAAGGGGAAGGGGAAGGAGGAAGAAGGAAGAAGAGGAAGGAGGAAAGGAGGAGGAATAATTGCTATAGAATTGAAAACCTGATCATTTGTTTCATTGCTAAATCATTAAATTTAAAAAAAAAATTATTCAGATATTTAAGGTTTGCATTCATTTTTGAACTTTTGCACAAAGAAAAAGGCCTTTTTTCCATAAAAAAAGTCCATCTCAAGACCCAAAACACAGCGAAGATACAAACGTTCAATCAAACTGTTCATTTCTGCAAGTGGGCGACTGTTTTGTTTCAACAGAATTTTTCGATTTTTGATTCGACGTGAATATCTACAAATTCCAAATATTTAATCAAATTTGCGAGTGCAAATCTTTTAAGTGCAGAGTCATACCTGCAAAGGTGTGTCTATGAGGATTGAAACAGTCGCATCTCCTTGACCTATTACTTCATCCAGAATATTCTTCCAGCTTCCCTGTCCAGCCGCAGGATCTAATAGTCCAAGATATCCTGCCACACAAGCACCGGCCAGGCTTAATTAGATCAAGCCTGGATTGGCAAGGGAGCATTTAAATGCTGAGTTACCCGCCTTGTTTATGGCCAAACCGGGCTTTATATTTGCAAATCGTGCCATTTGCAGGACTTTCTTATCTTCCTTATCCCCTTCTCCCAGAAAATGATGCAATACAGTTCGCGCGTAATGCCAAGGAGTTGTTTTTAATTGGGGCGGGGGAAAGTTTTGTTGAGAAAATTCCAAAATACAATACAAAAAAGAAGACGAGAATAAGGAACAAAGTGTCAAGACTAATGCATCGGTCACACTGTACGTTTAAAAGGGTCTGCAAAAGGAGATGAGATCATCGTAAATACCTTCATTCATCATTTGTTTCTATCCATTAGCTCAGACGCAGGACCGCAGCACCCAGAACAGTATTTATTTATTGATGGCATTTATATCCTGCATTGCATCTTGCAATAACCATGCAGTTTTGACCTTCCTGGGCAAACCACCCCACGTTATTAATGCAGGCCAGGCAAACACTTTGTGCAAGTCCATGACAGTTAGTTTTAAGGCAATAGGTCTTAATCTGATACATCCTTCGCCTTTTATTCCCTCTCAGATTCCTTAAGCTGATTTCCTTGCTATGACAGTTCCATGACCTTGGCAAGGTGTAACATTGCCCGGGCTATTCACACAGCCTCAACCGGGTCCAGTTTTTGACAGGCCCAGCATCAGGGTGAGAGGTTTGCGCGCGAATGTATCTTTGACATTTGAATCTGGGTAGATCTTAATGCCTTAAAATCCAATTCGATTTGGATATTTAAGATTTGAATGTCATAAAATCTGATTTGATTCAGATATTTAAGATTCGAATGTCATAAAATTTGATTCGGATATTTAAGATTTGGAATGTCATAAAATCTGATTCGATTCAGATATTTAAGATTCGAATGTCATAAAACCCAATTCGAATCTGTAACGTTCAAACCCATACACTCAAATGTTAGATTCGTATTTAAAGATGCAAATGTTGACGACATTTGTATCTGTTATATGTATCTGTGCACATGCTGTAGGCATCCCGTATTATCCCGTACGCATCCTGTTTTAACCCCATATTTTAAGTGCAAGATACGGATAATTTTGGGGCAGATTCATATATGACAGATAAGAATCTACACATTCGAATCATTTGAAAATCTGTATTGGATTTTCAAAGATCCAATTCGAGTTCAAAATGTTGAAATTTGTTGGATTCGAATAGAATATTCAGGCTTTTGAATATTCATGCCCATCTCTACACTGTAGGTCTGTTTACAGTGAGGTCAGTGGAACCTACAGGTCTAGCAGAAACCCTGTAGAGCAGCCCACCAGGGCTAATGCCTTCCATTCCGTCTTCTAAACCCCACTGAGGACGCGGTTAGCTTACAGGGCCGTGACTGAACTCAGGGGTTAAGAAGAAGAAGGAGAAGAAGAAGGAGAGTTGGCTTTTCTACCCCGCTTTTCTCACCCATTTAATGGGACTCAAAGCAGCTGACAAACCTTCAGTTCTTCTCCCCGCAACAGAACACCCTGTCAGGTAGGTGGGGCTGTAAGAGCTCAGAAGAGAGCAGTGACTAGCCCAAGGTCACCCAGCTGGCTTCACAGGGCAAGGCGGAATCGAGCCTGGTATTCCCAGGTAAGAGTCTGGCTCCCTAACCACTAAAAGGTAGATATGGGCACAAATATTCCTAACGTTTGTTATTTGTCTGAATTTGTATGAATTCAAACATTCATAGACAAATCAAATGTTACAACACTTGTACATTAACATTCCTCCAAACACGAATGTTCCAGAACATTCGTGAAACCGGGGAGGTGGGAAAGTGGCCACGCCGGTCACATCTGCAGCAGATCCGGAGTGCATTTGACATGGATTGAAAGCAGATTAGAAGTGGATTCGGGTCAGATCTGATGCTTTCAGAGTGGATTTGTTACGGGACACGGATATGTATTCGCCCGCACCAGATAGGTGTCGGATACGTATCCGTTTTGTATCGGATATTTGTTCAAATTTGTACAAATGCATTTGTATCGAATGCATTCCTACCACATTCAACGGGGATCTATTCCAACGAATATAAATTTTCTAGCATTCGATTGTGGTTACAGATCAAATGCCAAAAACCCCATTTGTGTGAATCCAGGGACCTGCAAGATCTAAAGTCAACAGTCTAGACACCACATCTGATAAAATTCAGTTTTTGTCTGCTAATGGCGACCTGAAGTTTGCTCTCCCAATCCTTGTTAGCACCCCTAGACGGTTTCTAACAGCATTTCACTCGTATCTCCATCACCCGGCCAGGGGACAGGTCTCCAGCCTTCCTCCCACACTATCTTCTCCCTGGAAGAAGCAAAATCCACTGGTAATTGTGGGCTTTTCAGTTCAGGCTTTCAAAATTACATATGGCAAAAGTGGGTTTTTGCTCTTCTCTCAAACACGATGGATAACTACAACGAAAATAAAGCAAGAAAGATAAGAGAAGAAAGATCTAGGCAGGTTACAGGAAACAGAATGTTTCCGAAAAGGATAAATTATGATCTTCGGTGAAAACTTCCACCGGTCTTCCTGATATTACCAGAAGGCTGTTTAATAGATCAAATGCATTTGCAGAGAGTAAAAGCTACAAAAATATATCTCACTTTTTTCACTGCTTAAGGGGTCTCAAAGCAGCTGACAAACTTTCTGTTCTTCTCCCCACAACAGAACACCCCGTGAGCTCAGTGGGGCTTTGAGATCTCAGAAAAAGAGCTATGACTAGCCCAAGGTCCCCCAGCTAGCTTTGTGGAGGAGTGCAGAATCAAACAGAAAGAGTCTGACACTTGAACCACAAGCCCAAACTAGCTCACAGTTGAAACTAATAATAGATCTCCCCCAATGGCATACCACATAAAAGGATCGTGCCATTAGGGATAAACAGAAAGGCCTGGTATGTTGATAGACGTATTTACAGTGGCCAGTGAATCCAGGGTGGTAGTGGCCATTCGCACTTCCAGGAGCTCAGCTAGCCCCGTACCTGGCCGGCAGCGCTTGTAGTGTGAACAGCCATCCCAGGCCTGCCATGATTGCAAAGGCAATGTCTGAAGAAGCATCTGGTGAGGGGTCAGATGTTGCCGTGGTGGTCTGGCAGCCACAGTTCTGCACAGCAGAGATTTGCAAGAATAGTCAAAACATTTGTTATGCGATCGAATTCCGCCAAATTCAGACATTCGGATTCGAAACATCTAGACATTAGTTTTTAAATATCTGAATGAATACAAGTATTTTGAATCACTCGTATTAATAATTCAGGCATTCGTATGTGTACGGATACACACGCATTGTTTTAACCTGCTGTTTTAAAACTTGTAACCCACCCTGAGACCTATGGGTATAGGGTGGGATATGAATATGAATGAATGAATGAATGAATGAATGAATGAATAAATAAATAAATAAATAAATAAATAAATAAATAATATTGCCAAAATTTGTATCATGAAATTCGTATTGAATATTCGTACGAATGGATACAAATCAGTTTGAATTTTAACACATTAATTTTCTCTCTATTCGCACGAATTCGGACATTTGAATATTCAATTCGAATCCAATCGAACGGCAAAAATGGCATCCATGCACACCCCTAGTGCACAGCCGTGCCCACTTGCCACGCTACACCTGAAGGAGTGTGCAAAACCACCTCTTTGATCCAGTGATCCAGTTTGGTCTGTGATCCAGTTTGGTCTAGCGCAGGCATGTCAAACTTACGGCCCGCGGGCCGGACCCGGCCCGCGAGGCCTTTCAATCCGGCCCGCGGCGGCCCGCCGCCGCCGCCACCGCCGCCAAAGCGGCCCGCCCGCGGCTGCGGCCCGCCCCCGCGCAACGCCGCCGCCGCCGCCAAAGCGGCCCGCCCGCGGCTGCGGCCCGCCCCCGCGCAACGCCGCCGCCGCCGCCAAAGCGGCCCGCCCGCGGCTACGGCCCGCCCCCGCGCAACGCCGCCGCCGCCGCCAAAGCGGCCCGCCTGCGTCTGCGGCCCGCCCCCGCGCAACGCCGCCGAGGCCGCCAAAGCGGCCCGCCTGCGGCTGCGGCCCACCACCGCGCAACGCGGCCGCCGCCACCGCCTGCCTGCTGCCGCCGCCGAAGCGGCTCGCCTGCGGCTGCGGCCCACCGCCGCCGAAGCGGCTCGCATTTTGCCGCCGCTGCCGCCAAAGCGGCCCGCCTGCAGCTGCGGCCCGCCGCTGCGCGATGCCGACGACGCGGCCGGCCTGCCGCCGCGGGACGCGCACCGCTGACCCACGCCGCGCGGCGGGCCGACGCGCGCCGCCGCCTGACAACGCGCGCCGCCCTCCTTGGACCGGAAGGAGGCGAGGCAAGCGAGCGCGCGGGCGCCGCCATGAACAGCCAGCCCCTCCCTAGCCACGCCCCGGCCACGCCCCTAACCCTCCTCTTTGCCCTAGCCCCGCCCCCAACCACGCCCCCAACCCCCTCCTCTGTGTCCCGGCCACGCCCCCCCGCCACGCCCCCCGCCACGCCCCCCTGGCCCTCGCTTTTTTTTTTTTTTTGAATCCGGCCCTCGGCGGGATTGAGTTTGACACCACTGGTCTAGCGGTTAGGGAGCTGGACTCTTATCTGGGACTACCGGGTTCGATTCCGCCCTCCCGCTTTTCTCACCCATTGAAGGGGACTCGAAGCAGCTGGCAAACCTCCTGCTCTTCTCCCCACAACAGAACACCCTGTGAGGTAGGTGGGGCTGTGAGAGCTCAGAAGAGAGCTGTGACTAGCCCAAGGTCACCCAGCTGGCTTCGTGGGGGAGAGAAGAATCGAACCCAGTATTCCCAGACAGGAGTCTGGCTCCCTAACCACTAGGCCAGCAATAAATCAAAATAGAATAGCTCATAGTTGAAACTAATAATAGATCACATAATAGAAAAGACTCAGGTTTCTCTCCCTTCACTAGTTCCTCGTTACATCTATGGCTTTTCCCATTAACACCCTCGCACCTGTGGATTGCTTCCCATCCTTGCATTCACGGCACGATATTTCTCACTGTCTGGCGGATGTGTTAAAGGCCTTGACACACACCCATCAAACCAGGCTTTGCTCCGAAAAAGATAATAGTTCACATCCAAGCCAGACCTGCTAAGAGTTATATATTAGGGATGTACATGAATCGGTATTCTTGCATTCAATTTGTATTCGTTCAAATGTGCAAATCAGAAAGGCCCCACCTAGTACTGGTACAGTGGTCCAGGGACATGGATCAGCGATAGTCCTCAACATCAGGGGCTACAGCCATGTCAACGGAGACCAGTCTGGTTCACAGGTGCAGCATGCAGAAGACACCTCCATTTTTTTGGGGGGAGGGGGGTCCATTTCAGCAGTGGACCAAATGTGGTAGGATTCTATTCAATACAAATGTATTCGTATAAATTCGTATGACTATCCGATACGAACACATACGTATTTGATATGTATCCTGTGACATATCAGCTCTGAAAACATCAAATGCGCCCTAAATCTACTTTGTATCCACTCTCAATCATTGGGTGTTTTTCCACCGTGCTCCTTGAATCCAGATCTAAGAAGATCCGGATCTAAGGAATGGGTACATTCCTTAATCCGGATCTAGTAGACCTGGATTAAGGGAAGTACCCAATGTGTTTCCATGGGTGGTCTAGCACCCAATAGGAATGGGTGCTAGCCTCCTTGCCGTGGAAACACTGGAGCACCCATTTGGAAATCCGGATCTACCCATGAGGGGTCTGCTTGTCACCCCAGGTGTTTGGGGGGACAGGGGGTGCAATCTCCAAAGTGGCTTCGAAGTCACTTCAAAGTCCATTGAAGTCTGTGCTGATCTTCAGAGTGAACTTCGAAGTGACTTCGGAGTGACTTCAGAGTCACTTCGAAGTTCACTCTGAAGATCAGCACAGACTTCAAAGATGCTCCAGAGCTATTTTGCACAGACTTCAAAGTGACTTCGAAGTGACTTCGAAATGACTTTGAAATGACTTTGAAGCTTAGGTTTTAGGGCTCCCTCCCCCATGGGTGCCGCCTCCCCCTAGCCTCCTCTAGACCCCACTGCCACACAAGGGTGGAAACAGGTTCCCTTTAATCCGGATTTTCTGCCTGAAGACCCCATTGTAGACCCCATTAATGGGGTCTACAGACAATCTGGATTAAAGGCCAGAAAGTACCCATTTGATCCAGATTTTCCCAGCGGCAGTCGAAACAATCGGGTTCCAAATGGGTGCCGTGTTGGAAATGGGATCATCCGGCTCACACCCAAATGGGTCCTTAATGGGTGCAAAAATGGGTACTTTCTGCCAGTGGAAAAACACCCAAATTCACTCTGGATCCGTTGCACATGTGACCGGTCATCCGCTTTCCCACCTCCGCGGTTCATGCATGTTCCAAAGCTTCGTACGGATGTCAATGAATGAATGTCCTAACTAGGGACGCGCAGGAATGTCTTTTTGCATTTGAATTTGAATCAAATCGAATATCCAAACATTCAATTCGATTTGAATGTTTAGAATCCTAATGCAACAAAATCCGATCCGAATCAAATACCTTCACATCTATTCGTTTGAATCCTGGATTCGAATCTGAAGATACGAATGTCGACAACATTCGTATGTGTTGTATTTATCAGTATGCATTCCGTACGCATCCCGTTTTATCCCGTAGGCATCCCGTCTTCGTCCCATACTATCCGCGCAAATGCGTACAGATACATAGATATGAGATTTGTGGAAATACGCATCCGTACTTTTGAATGTTTCTAATCATTCTAACGAATGTTTTGGAGCATTTGAAATTCATTGGAATGTTTAAATTCGAAAGTGAAGACATTCTGTTCGAAATCAAATGTCCACATTCGATTGAATTCGACCAGATTTCAAATGTTTAGAACATTCGCGTGTATCCCTAGCCGTAACATTCGATTCATATATGAATGTCTGAATTAGCACCAATATCAGATGCTATGGATACCTGTGCACATCTCTGTTGTACATCAGTGTATACGAAGCCACCTTTTCTTAAAGAAATGCAACTGCAGGAGAAGCACCACCTGTTTGGAATAAATCCCGCTGGCTTGAGGGAGGCCATTTCTACATGCTGTCGCAAATAAATCCATTGCCCTTGTCTCAAAAGGCTCCTTCAGGCATCTGCGTTCACTGGCAGCTGGCGCAGCAGGATGCAGGTGAAGGAAGAAGCAAGGATCTTCCACAGGTGGCTCTTCTCCAGAGACTTCAAAGCCTCACGACATCAAAGCTTGCAAGGAGAAAACAGGAAGAACAGTAGCAAATGCAAGTGAAATATAACTGCAGTTAACTCCTGCCGAACCCCAGGAAGGCAGTCTTGCTTATTGATGGTTGATGAACGGTGGTCTCCCTTGCCGCAGGAAAGCCCTGAACCAGCTCTTGAGTAACTGCTAAGGAGAAGATAAGAACCTAAGAGGAGCCCTGCTGGATCCGGCCACAGCCCATCTAGTCCAGCATCCTATCACACAGTGGTCCACCAGTTGCTTAGAACCTAAGAGGAGCTCTGCTGGATCAGGCCACAGCCCATCTAGTCCATAAGAACCTAAGAGGAGCTCTGCTGAATCAGGCCACAGCCCATCTAGTCTATAAGAACCTAAGAGGAGCCCTGCTGAATCAGGCCACAGCCCATCTAGTCTATAAGAACCTAAGAGGAGCCCTGCTTGATCAGGCCACAGCCCATCTAGTCTATAAGAACCTAAGAGGAGCCCTGCTGGATCAGGCCACAGCCCATCTAGTCTATAAGAACCTAAGAGGAGCTCTGCTGGATCAGGCCACAGCCCACCTAGTCCATAAGAACCTAAGAGGAGCCCTGCTGGATCAGGCCACAGCTCACCTAGTCCATAAGAACCTAAGAGGAGCTCTGCTGGATCAGGCCACAGCCCATCTAGTCCAGCATCCTATCACACAGTGGTCCACCAGTTGCTTAGAACCTAAGAGGAGCTCTGCTGGATCAGGCCACAGCCCATCTAGTCCAGGATCCTCTCTCACACAGTGGACCACCAATTGCTTCTGGGCATCTCAAGCAGAAGACCATTGCAAAACCTTCACCTACTCTCAATTCCCTGCAAGCAGACTTCAGAGGCGTCCTGCCTGGAAGCGATACCTAGGCATCCATCCATCCTAGAAGCCACTGATACACCCGCCCACCTCCAGCATCTTCTGCCCCAAAGAACTGTGAAGCCAGCCTTCCATCCTTTTCCAGGACCACTGAGGTGGCGAACAGCAATCACCCTAGACCATCACAGAATGCCTCTCTCCATGGCATCTCTGAGTTTCTTTCTGTGAGCCAGTTTGGTCTAGTGGTTAGGGAGCCGGCCTCTTACCTGGGAATACTACCGGCTTCGATTCCTCCCTCCCCCATGAAGCCAGCTGGGTGACCTTGGGCTAGTCACAGCTCTCTTCTGAGCTCTCACAGCCCCACCTACCTCACAGGGTGTTCTGTTGTGGGGAGAAGAACAGAAGGTTTGTCAGCCGCTTTGCATCCCCTTAAACGGGTGAGAAAAGCTGGGTAGAAAAGCCAACTCTTCTTCCATGAAGCCAGTTGGGTGAGCTTGGGCTAGTCACAGCTCTCTTCTGAGCTCTCACAGCCCCACCCACTTCAGAGGGTGTCTGTTGTGGGGAGAAGAACAGAAGCTTTGTCAGCCGCTTTGAGTCCCCTTAAACGGGTGAGAAAAGCTGGGTAGAAAAGTCAAATTTTCTTCTCCTTTTATTTCTCACCACAAATCACAGGAGTCCGCAACGTGAATGCTTCTGTATGTTAATCATGATGTTCTACTAGGGTTGTCCATGGATGAGTTTTTTGGTATTTCGATTCGTAACGAACTGAATGTTAGAAAATCTGTATTCGTTCAAATAGATCCCTTTCCAATGTGGTAGGATTCTATTTGATAAGAATGTATTTGCATTTATTTGCATGAATATCTGATAGGTATCCGATACGAACAAATACGTATTTGATATGTATCCGATAAACGTATCTCGTAATATATGCACTCTGGAAGCATTAAAATCCGACCTGAATCCACTTTTAATCTGCTCTCAATCCATGTCGAATGTAATCTGGATCCATTCTAAAGGTGACTAGCACAGCCGCTTTCCCGCTTCCCAGTTTAACGGATGTCCGAACTATATGATTCATATTCATATTTTTCATGCATGAATGTCTGAATTCACATGTATTCCTGTGAAGAAGAAATGAATAACACCCCTACAGCCCTTTCTGTATGGAGATGCTGCGTTGAACATTCTTAACCTACAATTCCTTTTTCTTTGCTTTCCATTCCAGCCAGGGCTGACCGGACGCCGGACCAGTCTAATCTGAAGCTGCGGCATGTTTCTCCAAGCAACGGCCTGTGTGGATCTGGTACAGATGGGTTGCTTTTTCAGTGGTTTAAAAATAACATGCTGTTTGCTTAAGGAACTGTCATAACAGACGGCCCAAGACGGAGCCTGGCTGGCTTTTGTCAACAAATTCCCAAAGGAACGCTCCCATTTGGTGAGCTGCCATTAATTCCCCCTTTTGGCTGCTGGACATATGTTGCTTACAGCAGAGGCTGCTTTGTCCACATGGAAAGTCTTTCGCTAGAGTCCAAGTGGAAAAGCTTTTTCCTGGACTGTGTCAGAGTTCTGCACCACCAAAGGAAACAAGTCCCAAAGACTCTGGCCCTTTCTGAACTTCAGTTAATCTGGATTAGCTAGATCCAAATCAACCACAGGCAGAAGCATCTGCATTGAAGAAGAAGAAGGAGGAGGAGGAGGAGGAGGAGGAGGTGGAGGAGGAGGTGGAGGTGGAGGTGGAGGTGGTCGTGGTCGTGGTCGTGGTGGTTGGAAACCAGGAACACACTACTAGAGGAAAAAGAGTTGGCTTTTCTACCCCACTTTTCTCACCCATTTAAGGTGACTCAAGGATGCTGAGAAACCTTCTGTTCTTCTCCCCACAAGACACCTGTGAGGTCAGTGGACCTGTCAATGCTCAGAAAGAGAGCTGGGGAGGTAGGAAAGCAGCTGTCCCAGTCACATCTGCTACGCATCTGGAGTGGATCTGCAGTGGACTAAAAGCGGATTGAGAGCAGATTTGACACGTTTGCATACGTAGGAATTTGTGGGTGATTCGTAGCGGGGATTTGAATTGGATTTGTATCGAACATTCGTATCGAATTTGAATCCTACCTCATTTGAAGGGGATCTGTTTGAACAAATACGGATTTTTTTGGCAGTCAAATTCGATACGAACCAAACACGCACAGAACATTCGTGAACATTCCTATTTCTCATGCGCTGTGGGCCCAGCCGTCTCCGTGTGTTTTCTGCCACAAAGACACAAAAGCATTAAGGCTGCATTATTTATAACTTCTTTGTGCCTGATGCCGAAATTAGGTCAGCGTTTCTTGTCTTAATCTTTCTGTTTTGCATGCTTCTTCTCAACGGAGACCAGCTAGTTCATTTTTCTCTTCATCTCTGCTCCGTCCCTGCTGCCACGGGGGAAACAAATCCCCCTACTGCCATCATTCACCTGGATCTCTGCTCTGACTAAGAAGAAGCAGAGAGCCAGAGCGGAACAGCTCACAGGCTTCTTCTGAGCCAATTATAGTATTTGGGGGTGGGACGGGGGAGGAAGGAGACACAGAATGTGACAAAAGAACCTTCATCCTTATCAGATGCTAATCTTCAAGGGATTTGGGCTCAGGATGACAGCCGAGGCTGTGCAGGCAGAGAGGATCGGCAGTCTGGTGCAGGGTTTGTCTGAGGGAAATCTAGGGCTGTGGTATGGGGCTGTGCGATGCGCTGGAAAGCATCCTATATCATCTACCTACCTACCTACCTACCTAATCCCCTACATGTCTTCATTCATCCATCCATCCATCTAATCCCCTCCCTCCATCTATCTCTCTATTTATCTACCTTTCTACCTACCTACCTAATCCCCTACCTCCATCCATCCATCCATCCATCCATCCAATCCCCTCCCTCCCTCTATCTATCTCTATCTCTCTACCTTTCTACATACCTACCTAGCTAATCCCCTACCTGTCTCCACCCACCCACCCACCCACCCACCCACCCACCCACCCATCTATCTATCTATCTATCTATCTATCTATCTATCTATCTATCTATCTATCTATCTATCTATCTATCTATCTATCTATCTATCTATCTATCTATCTATCTATCATCTATCATCTATCATCTATCATCTATCTATCTATACCCAAAGGTAACAAACATTAAAACAACAGATTAATGGCAGAGAATGAAGAGAAGAAATATAAGTGTAGGTCAGTTGATATCTGTCTGCACACATCTGCACGTTTACGTTCTGGAAGGTATAGAAATCTCTGGCTTCTTCCTCGTCTGCGATTGTCTTGGGATCTGAGTTTCCTATGAGAAAATGAGAAGAATTTTCCCACTTCTGGATGTTCACAGAGAATGTAGTTTATGATATGAAGCTGAGCACTGTGCCCATTGTCAACTGGTCTTGTGGTTAGGGAGCCAGACTCCTATCTGGGAATACTGGACTTGACTTCCTGGACTCCTCCATGAAGCCAGCTGGATGACCTTGGGCTAGTCGCAGCTCTCTCCTGAGCTCTCACAGCCCCACCTACCTCACAGAGTGTTCTGTTCTGGGGAGAAGAGCAGAAGGTTTGTCAGCCGCTTTGAGTCCCCTTCAATGGGTGAGGAAAGCAGGGTAGAAAACCCAACTCTTCTTCTCCCAGCCATCACTGCCAGCATCCATTCCTTGGAGATTGCCTAAGAGAGGAGAAGGGATGTTTTTCCACGGTCACTTAGTACCCATTTTAGCACCCATTAACGCCCAATTTGGATGAGAGCCAGATGACCCCATTTCCACAACGGCACCCATTAGGGACACATTTGTTTCCAACGCGCCTCGGGAAATCTGGATCATATGGGTACTTTTTGGACTTTAATCTGGATTTTTTATGGACCCCATTAATGGGATCTACAATGGGGTCTTCAGCCAGAAAATCCGGATTAAAGGAAGCCTGTTTCCACGTTAGCTTGGCAATGGGGTCTACAGGAGGCTAGGGGGAGAGGGCACCCTTGGTGTGGGAGCCCCAAAACCTAAGCTTCAAAGCCATTTCAAATTATTTCAAAGTCACTTCGAAGTCACTTCGAAGTTTACTCCGAAGATCAGCACAGACTTCAAAGACACTCCAGAGCTATTTTGCACAGACTTCGAAGTGACTTAAAACGACTTCAAAATGACTTCGAAGTGACTTCAGAGCCGCTTCGGAGATTGCATCCACTGTCCCCCCAAACACCTGGGGTAACAGGCAGACCCCTTGTGGGTAGATCCGGATTTCCAAATGGGTGCTCCGGTGTTTCCATGACAGGGAGGCTAGCACCCATTGCTATTGGGTGCTAGACCACCCATGGAAACACACTGGGTACTTCCCTTAATCTGGATCTACTAGATCTGGATTAAGGGAAGTACCCATTCCCTAGATCCGGATCTTCTTAGATCCGGATTAAAGGAACGCGGTGGAAAAACACCCAAGAATTCCTTCACATTCTGCATGCCACTCTAAGGATGCCGGGTATCTAACCCTTCCTGCCTTTTTCCAAACCAGCAAGTCCATTGATTTCGGCGACGTTTCTGTGCAAAACTGAGCCCAAAGCGGCTCAACCCAGAACGAAAACGGTCACTTCCCATCCTCTCCAGATCTGCAGATCTAAAGCTTTCCAAGTCCACGGACTCCGCCTCTTTCTGCCTGCACTGAAGGCAGCGAGATTTGGAGAATTGCCTCGAACCCTACGCGCTCCTCTCTTCCTCCTAGCACACTGGGCTTTTGACTGACACGGCGCCGCATCCCTTAGGAGCCAGCGCACTTCGCAGCTAGAAGACGGGAATATCCAGGGATCATATTATCCGGCGGAGAAATGCAGCTGCCTTCAGTGCACAAAGGGGCAGGCGTCTTGACAGGAAAAACAAGATTACATAAGAATTCAGGGCAAGGAATGAGAAACACAAGGGTTCCCGAGGAGACAAGCGAGATAATGAACCAAGAGGAGCAAGGCTTGCCGGGAAAAGAGAGGTTTCCGAGGAGCAAGAAAGAGAAAGAGGTAAAGCCCTGGCAAAATCAGAGGGGGAAAGAGAACAGCATTCATCAACACTTAAGAACAAATATGTGTGTGACAGAGAGCGCCAGCAGTTTGGAACTTGCAACCCACCTGGCGAGGCCAGACTCAATTCTCAGCCTTCCTGTCCTTCGCTTAAGCTGGGCTTAATTGGTGGCCGTCAAAGGCCAACATCTGGAAGGCAGCAAATCCTCCATCTGTGCCACTGACTCATGAAAACAGCTTCAGGAAGAGCATGTCTGTGGTGCTTCGCCCAAGGGCTCAGAGCTGCATCCCACACACACACACAACTGGTGTGAAAATATGAATTTGGCACGTTTACCCAGACGGGGAGATGCCGCCGTCCAGATCTGTGTGCGCAGTATATCTCAGAGGCGCCCATGATGAACTTCGACGATGCGTAGAGTCTTCATACTTGTGAGCCGATGTGGCCTGCAGGAGTGTTTGACAGGTCTCCTACTTCGTGATTGGTTCACTCCCTCGAGGTGGCCAGATGTGCATCCAGGAAATGTCTCTGAACATGAACACCCGCCCACGCCCAGCCATCACGCTTTCCTGATTAATTGCTTCCTAGAGGCGTTCAAGATGCTGGCCAAGGGGTGCCATCCTCTTCCAACTCCTCCGTGAGCCACATCCATTTCCTTTTCCTGTCTGGCTGTCTAAAGGCACCCTTTGTGGTGGTGAGGGGGCAACGAAGCAAGCGTCCATCTGGCCATTCTTCCCTCCCATGCACTTTCTTTCCATATTGGCTGGCTGAGGTCGCCCATACGTACAGGTTGGTCAATGAACACCTCCTCCCTGCTAACTTTTGGCAGAAGCAGAGGAGCCCCACTCTTTCTTGTCTACTCTGCGAGGATGGTTCCTACCTCCACCTTTTCTAGAAGAACCTGATTCTGCTCATCTCACCAACAGAATAGGAGCATGGAAGCGTGTGGGCCCAACTCAATTCCTGGGAGCCAATATGGTTCCCAATCAGTCCTTAGATGCCACTAGCTTTTTTTTTTTTAATGGTGTTTCAGATACCTGTGCCACATCCCCATTTCTGTATTCACAAATTCAGTTTGTTCAGGTACGCAGCGACACACAATCACAAAGGCAGAGGGACAACCTATACCTAGAAGGACTTCATAGAAAAGAGAGTCACGGTTTTCTCTCTCCTCGCTGAATGGACAAAAAGAAATCATGGGCTTCAACGACAATAAGGCAGATCCCCATTGAATTAAGAAAGTCGTACCTTAGAATTAAGGAAATCCAACAATTGAGTCAATTATCTGGGCAGCCAGCGATATCTCCATCACTGGATGCACTCAAGCAGGGAGGAGGCAATCATCTATTGTTCAGCTTGGAGGCCTAAATGGTCTCCCCCAACCTTGGTGATACCACAGACTTCATGCAATTACAGTATGAATCTCTCAGAATTTAAGGTCCCCAAATAAACCTTCATTATTTATGTAGCCAGCCTAGAAGTGCTGCAGAACCACCAGGAACTCTTTTACTAAATTTTATCTGACACTTCTAGTGCATTAAACACAGACACTTCAAAAACACACACAGTGAGACAGAAAAATCCACCTCAGTATATACTTTTGTGGACCAGAACCCAATTCATCTGGTCCAAGACATGATCCAAATGACCAGCTGGCTCAATTCAAGAAACCATAAAGGCCATGAAGACAAAATGTCCAATTTCTGCTTGCACTCCTTACTAGCTGTAAATGCAATGAAGAACAGGTATGAGTATTTTCAAAACCAGAGGTCCTTTATATACACTGGCTTGCCAAATAAAGTGAGATAGATGGACATTGTGAGAAATTCCTTCCTGGTGGAGGCACCCAGTTATGGAGCATTTCCCCAATGTAGACTGTGGTTCACTAGATGTTCTAGGCTACAACTCCTAGCATCCCATGTCAGGCCCAGCTGGCATAAAGTTGGGGAATGAATTGCAGTCCAGGAAGATCCAGAGGGCCACAGTTTGAAATTCCTGGATTGTAGTAGTAGTAGTAGTAGTAGTAGTAGTAGTAGTAGTAGTAGTAGTAGTAGTAGTAGTAGTAGTAGTAGTAGTAGTAGTAGTAGTAGTAGTAGTAGTAGTAGTAGTAGTAGTAGTAGTAGTAGTAGTAGAAGAAGAAGAAGAAGAAGAAGAAGAAGAAGAAGAAGAAGAAGAAGAAGAAGAAGAAGAAGAAGAAGAAGAAGAAGAAGAAGAAGAAGAAGAAGAAGAAGAAGAAGATGATGATGATGATGATGATGATGATGATGATGATGATGATGATGATGATGATGATGATGATGATTGGAAACCAGGAACACACTACTAGAGGAAGAAGAGCTGGCTTTTCTACCCCGCTTTTTTCACCCATTTAAGGGGACTCAAAACGGCTGACAAAGCTTCTATTCTTCTCCCCGCAACTGCCACCCTGTAAGGTAGGTGGGGCAGTGAGAGCTCAGAAGAGAGCTGTGACTAGTCCAAGGTCACCCAGCTGGCTTTGTGCGGGAGGGCGGAATCAAACCCAGTATTCCCAGATAAGAGTCCAGCTCCTTAACCACTAAACCAAGCTGCAAATTAGGGTTAATGAAGCTTCAACCTGAAAAGATTCAACAGAATTGCAAAGTTTACCATCTTCTGAAGACAAAGTTGGACTGGATTTTGACTCCCCTCCCATTTCAGTGGTATACATGTGGGACCTGGAAAAGCACCTGAATTCTTCAAGTTCTTTAGAACAGGCAGTTGTGGTTGGTGGGGAAGCTGCTGGGGTAGAAAAGATTTTCAAGACAGCAAAACTGAGTCATTTGTGTATCCAGAATTCACAGCCTCTCTTTAAGCGTTCAGGAACTAATCGCCCATTTCTGTAATTAGAACCACTTTGCAATAAAACCAACGTCCCGTCTTGAAGTGCTTCAGGGTTCCTTTGAGAAGAAAGAGGAGACGGAAAGTACACTGGTGACAACCGTTTGCTCCAAGCGCGTGGAATTTTTATTAAAACTAAAATGAGAAACCGTTGTTTCAGGACAGTACATAACAATCCATGGAAATAAAAAATATATAGGATCTATAAATACCTAGATCCTGCTTAAGGAGACAACAGGGAAGGGGGTGGGTGGGAAGGAGGTTTCCGGTAGGTGGATTTTAGGACTACATTTCCAAAAGATTCAGTACAAAGACTTTAAAAACACACACACACACATTTGCTCTTAAGAAAACTCAACAGTCCAAATATGTCAGGAAAAGGTGGTTCACAGAACTGAGTATCTGGACTGGGATTAACCATCAGTATTTAAAAATCCCCGGGTTCTATGTTCCTGACAATTGGTTCCCAAGCCCCAAATCCAAACTTGGGAGACCAGTTCTGTAAGAAAGGACCAGTATCACCTGTTCCAGCCTGCATTTCCCAAGAAGAGCATGGTGGACACACCTCTTCCACACAACCTATGGTCATACTGTTATTCCGCAGGTGCCGACGCGGCACCTTAGGAGTAGAATGTAGTAGGCTGGGGTGGGACATGCTTCTGAAAAGGATCAGAACAGCCTAGAACACAGTGCAGGCCAAAGTCAGGACAGCGCTGCTGGCTGGCCCAACAGGCTTGCGGGGAAACCAAAGCGTAGTACAAGGGCTGTATCTGTGGAACCTGTAAGGACAGCATCTTAAGCATCCACGGGGCATTGATGAAGGCCAAATGTTCAAGATTCAGGACACACCTTGGCACCAGCCTAATGATGTGCACAAATGTTTTCTTTTCCCATTCGATTTATATCAAATTGGGTGTAAGAAAAATCATATCAGTTTGGATAGATCCCTTTCAAATGCGGTAGGATCCTATATGTCACGACTATATTTGTACAAATATGTCCGGATACATATCGGATACACAGCCATAACTATCCGGTAGATGTCCCGTAACATATCCGCTCTGAAAGCGTCAAATCCGCCCTGAATCCACTTTGAATCTGCTCCCAAACCGTGTCGAATTCACTCCGGAGCTGGTGCAGATGTGACCAGCGCAGACGCTTTTGCGCCTCCCCAGGTCCACAAATGTTCCAAAGCATTCATGTTTGTACAAGTCTCAATGGCTCTCCTGCCAGAAGGTACCAGACACCTAAAAAAATAAATCAACCAAGAACCAAACAGTATATACCAGAAACGGTCCTAGGGCATGAACACCCACCCTCCCCTCTGTTCCTGAAGAGTATTTTCAAAAAGCTGACATTTCTTTACTAGAAACAGCTCTGTCTGTGCCAGAGTTTCCTCCACCCATGTAGATAAGAAGCCCTGAGAAGTGTTCCACACCTATACTAGCAGCAACGCTAGTTAAGTCCTGGCTGCTTCATCCGCACTCCTTCCTAGTCAAAGATGCGCAGCAGAAGGAGCACGTGACTGGAAGCGCATGCGCAATGATGCGCTGCATCAGCCGCTGGCCCCAGGGACAACGCCGCACAGGAGCGCTGGTGCCATCGGCGGAGCTCTGCTATGGCCACTCTCTGTGTGGCCGTTTGCCTTCTCGGTGCTTGCTTGCACTTGGCTGCTTTCTGGAATATATCTCAGGATAGCTGTCAGCTGTCGGCATGCACGTTGTCTATAGCCTACACGAGCATGTGGACAGCAGGTCCCTATTCCGGGATGTATTCCAGAACAGAGTCAAGGGTGAACATGCCCTGAGTAAGTTCTGAATGCTCTGCAAATGCAGATGGCTAGAACACTGTAGTGCTTTACCCCCTAGGAGTGCAAAAAGGCCCAAAGACATGGTCCTGAAAGAGACCTGGCTTAAAATTGACTGTTAACAGCACACAGCGGGCACAAGCCCAAACTTAAAAGTTAGGGTGCAGCATAAAGCACTGAAACAGTGGCAGGTGAATCTGACAAGGGCACCTGGAAGGAAAGAGAATTTAGAGTCCCTGTTGGGATAACTGGGACCAAAACACCAATGCAGTCCGATCCAGTTTATCATCCTCAACCTACTAAAGCCAATCTTACAGTCGGTGCTGTCGATGTCTCTAATGGGCTGATAAACGTACATAAAACTGTACACCGGATATAGGAGCAGAGGAATGAAGGATGGAAAGGTGGTGGGGATGGGTGCTAGGATCTAAAAGCAATCATCTCAAAAGTCTTAACGATTTTTGGACTCAGTTTGCACAGACTACCCAGACTTTCCTCATCCCCTTGGTATCTGTCTGCTCAGAGCGCATAAGGCATGCTGATTGCTCATCTTCAATTTGTGCAATACCAGCGCTGGTTTTCTAGAGTCTGCACAAACTCTGTGGGAAGTCCTCTTCATTCAGCTTCTGAAATCAGGGCGCCTGGTGTGGCTTTGTGCTTTCAACAGGGTAAAATTAAATACCTGAGCGTGATCTCAAATACGACTCACTCCCAAAAAAGCAAAAAAAAAAACCCAACCCCTCAAAAACCGTGACGACATGCACACAAGCATGAGCTGAGTGACACTTCTGAGAACCACACAGCCAGTGGAAATGGTCCAGCATGGGCTAGCAGGAAAGACCAGCATGGGCTGGAGCAGATAGGGCATGAGTTTGAGTCATGAAAAAACCAAACTAGTTTCTTGCGAACCCCCTGGATTCAGCTTGCCATCAGACTAAATGCTGATCTGCAAGGAACAGCCAGTCCAACACAGAGCCTTACAAACTAGATCAGGTTCTAAGCTGGTTTGCTTAGAACCTGATCTGGAACATCCTCACTTTGCTCACAAGTGAAGCCTTCCTCTGTCCCTGCTTCTAATTTTTGACAGTTTTGACAGAAGCTCAGTTGTGGGCCACTGGAGATGCCGTAATTTATTATATTCCAAAAATGGCAGAAAAGAAAAGAAAGAAAAGTCCACTTGGGAAGTTCAACATTTATATTTAAAATCGTTAAGGCCAACAATGGAAGCAGAAGTCACACAGATTTGGGGGGAACTTGCAGGTAATATCGCCGGCACTGGGGTGGGCAACTCTATGGCCCATTTTCAGCCACCCAAATATTTTGTCTGGCTTTTCTAATGATTGTTTTGAGCACATAAAATGATGCCAATGGCTTTCCTCCACCACAGCCAGTTCTGTCCATGAGTTGCTGATGGATGATTACCTGGGAGCTAGACAAGTGAGATTTCTGCGGGAAAAGATGAAAAGATATGTCTCATTGCAGTAGCAAAGGATATAGTGATTTTTGTTTGTTTTTAAGCTGTCAGAGATTTTTTAAACTAGAAGATGAGAAGCAAGTGGGGTGAACCCATTCTTGGCATCTCTCCCATGGTAGTCAAAGCCGTGGGTTCTTGGTCCGTTAAGCTTCCCTAAGGTAGCAAAAACGCAAAATTCCTCATAGGTTGGCAGGCATTGGGGCAGACCATTCTGACGTCCAAAGGTGATGGGATCCATGGTCGTGATTTTCAGAATAACATCTCTTGCACCTTCCGTAGAATTCTCCTTTCCTTACCTCCGAAATCCCAGCTCTTCTTAGGAAAAAGGAACAGTTTTCTATAAAAGGCCAATGGCTGAGATTAAAATGGATATAACTCACAACAGAGGCTTAAGAACAGGCACTCTGGGGAAATGGGCACAAATTCTATATGGAACTTGACTTTCTCCAGGAAGTGGCAGAGAAAAGGACGCCACCTCTTTTGGTACCACCCCAAAGGTCTCTGCATCTTGGCTCAGAGGACTGGTGAGAATCCACTATAACGTAATACTGGAGACAAACGTCAATACAGATGCTGACCAGAGTGCCAGTTGCCGGACAGGGATCTACAGAGGTTAAGATCTATACATGGGAGTCCCGGAAAGAGGTCTCCTCTCTTTGTGCCTAAACGAAACCTGTAGAAAAGGAATAATGCTGGACATTTCTCTGTCTCAGGAGAAAAATACAAGTCACAATCAATATAAACACTTCTTTAAAAAAAAAAACAAGCTAAATGGTATCACAGCTGTATGTTATACAAACATTATTAAAAGCTATAAAGTATGAAGGTAGAGTGCATCATGCTAAACTCTTCCCGTGTCCAGATGCCGGGGATTGCCACATCTGCGAAGAGAGTCGCAGTTCAGACGGCGGCTACGAGGAAAGAGATTTGTGGCCAGTGACGGCTGAGTCTTTGACCGGAGGTTCCACGGGGTAGAAGATGGCTCAGGAGCAACCGGGCTGATTCTCTCATCAGAGCTCCTCGAAGAAGGCCACGCGGGATTTTGTGCTCTGCAAGGTGAGCTGGAGATTGGGGAAATAAAACACAAGGGTACAACAGGTTACAATTGGTACGGACTCCCTGCGGAGACACAAAAGCACTTCGGCGACTCGTGGAAGAATAGAACAAGCAGCAAGCAAGCGTTTTGGGGCAAGCAAACTTTGCATGGAAAGGAAGGTGCTGTGGACTTGCTGGGCTAGACCTGAACGTTCAAGGTAAGCCTTCTTCTTCTTCTTCCTTGTTCCCTGTAGGGCTGATTCAGATGTTTCCAGCAACCTGTAGGCAAGCTATGCTCTTCCATGCTCCTCTGAAGAAAGCCCAGAACTCAGGAACCAGAAAAGCTCTTAAAGATTATAATCCCCATAACCCTAGTTCATGGTCACATTGGCTAAGGATCATGAGAACCTCAATCCTGCACAGAACAAGGAACGTTTCTAAACTCTGGAACCTACACTAGACCCTCCTCATTACTTTTTCTTCCCACCATTGCTCCAAGGAAGACCACTGATTCTGCCACCAATTCTACTCCCAGAACAGTCCTAAGGGAGTCAGAGGAAGACCACATAAATGGTCCGAAGTCCTGGAAGCCAGGACCTCCCAAGACAACTTCAGCTGTGGAATCCTCTGTAGAAGAAATGGTGTGTGTATGTGTGTGCAAGTAAACAGATTCAAAGATGGAATTTTGCAGTACCACAAGCTACCCTATTCAATCTTATTGTAAATCCAAGAATGTGGTTTACAGCTCAGAAGAACTGAAAGCATCTCAGCAACTTCTGATGGCACTGGGTGCAAAGATGAAAAAGCTCCAGGATTTCTCCCAGCTGGCCTTCAGAGCTTCAGCATCTACAGTTACCTCTTGCGCCTCTCACTACATGTAGCAGAATGATGCAGGCTAACATGATTTACCTATAAGGAGGTAAGACAAAAATCGGCGTGTTTAGTGTGGAACTGATTTTTGTACCTTGGTTTTGGGAGGATTCTTTAGCTTGGTTAAAGAACAGCCTACACCAGGGTCGCCAAATACATGCTACAGAGCATGGAGCTATCATTCTGTAGATCATCCAGATGTATCTCATTCATCTGGAGTGGACACAGCAGACGCTGGGATGCTGATACATAGAAAGAACCACATAACACATGGAGGAGGAGAAAGAAGAAGATGAAGAGGTGGCGTTTTTACCCCGCTTTTCTCCCTCATTTGAGGAGACTCAAAGCGGCTGACAAAGCTTTTCTATTCTTCTCTCCACAACAGACACCCTATGAGGTAGGTGGGGCTGTGGGAGCTCAGAGGAGAGCTGTGACTAGCCCAAGGTCACCCAGCTGGCTTCATAGGGGAGGGCGGAATCGAACCCGGTGTTCCCAGATAAGAGTCTGGCTCCTTAACCACTAGCTAGACCAAACTGGCTCACAGGAGGGAGCAGTTTGGAATGTCGCTTTTATTTATTTATTTATTTATTTATTTATTTATTTATTTATTTATTTATTTATTTATTTATTTATTTATTTCACGCCTCATATCCTAAGATCTCTGGGAGGTTTACAATAAAACCCAAAGGCTTTCGTAAAAAGCCAGGCCTTTACTTGGCACCTAAAGGTTAGAAGAGTTGGCACTAAACGCACCTCCCAGGGAAGGGCATTCCATAAGTGAGGTGCCACAGTTGAGAAGGCCCTGACCCATATTTTGCTAAAATATCCATCTATTCAGAGGGTTGTGTTCGCCGAAAAAATCTGCAGCCCCTGGCTCAAAAAACTGGTCAGGAGTTTACAGAGAAAGACAGAGCAACTTTTCCTCTGCTTTCTTCAACAGGGTGGCAATCACAAAATATTACCCAGCTCTGTGGAATCAGGATGAACCGAGGGGTCAGCTAAGTGGGTAAGAGCCTTTCCAAGAGTTTCAAGTGGACTTTGGCCTTCCCAAATACATGTAACCTCTCTGGATTTCTTTCCTCTTTCCCTTTCTTCCAGTGCTTGGCTCACCACACTGTTTAAAGGAAAATGAGTCAGGCAAAGAGGATGGTGTGAGCAGTGGAGGAAACACTGCAATATGTAAGATAACAGAGAGAAGATGACAAGACACATTTCAACAAAGAGTGACGGGATTTAACAGGGATGTCAGAAACTCTGAATTGCATAAATAAAAAATAAAATAAAACCACTTAGGAAGATAGATATCCACCCCATCAGTCTGAATATTTGTCCACTGACTCCTGTATTATCTGCACCAACTTGACACGGCTTTCCAGGTGTCTCTTTCTGTCACCTGCTACCTGATGCTTTTTAGACTGAAAATGCCAAGGACTGTCTGCAGACAAAGCGGGTGCTTTAACCTGAGCCTCCTGTCTCCACCAAATACTTATGGGCATCTCCAACGGAAGACGAAGGCAGCAAATGGCCATCAGAGGTATCCTGCCCTTCTCTCCATCCTGGAGGTGGTGCCTAGGCATCCGTTCCAGTAGCCACTGATACAACTGTCCTCTGTAAATTAAGAGGAACCCTGCTGGATGAGGCCGCAGCCCATCTAGTCCAGCGTCTCATCTCACACAGTGGCCACCAATTGCTTCTGGGCATCTCAAGCAGAAGACCAGGGCAAAACATTTAACTGCCCTCCAGATCCCAGCAAATGGCCTTTAGGGGTCTCCTGACTGTCTCTCCAGCCAAGAGACTTGGGCATCTATTCTGGTCATCACTGATACACCTGTCTTCCAAGAATGAATCTAATCCTTTCTTAAAGCTATCCAGGTTGGATGCTGTCATCACTTTGGCTGGTAGCCAATATGACAAATGTGCTCTTTTTAGATTACCCACTCTGATGGCTCTTTCTGATGTGTTTGTGGACCAGTTTTTGAGGGTGTCTTCAGAAAAGGGGAGCAAAACAAACATTTTATTGGCGCAACACGTGGGAGGTGCCTAGGACTTCCTTGAGTACTAACCCCCAACAAACATTCCAGTGTAGACGTAAGCACAGAAAAAGCTAGGGTGCATAGCAGTCACAAAGAGGCCGTCAAGATGATTGGCTTTCTGTATCTTTTTCCCAGCATGGAAAATGTCCGTAAAAAAAGATGGCTCCATTCAGTCACCATCGCTAACCTGCTCTTTTAATCTTTTTACAATGATTTTTATGTACACAGCCTTTGGAGATAATCTCCACACTTCGATAAGTACAGCCGGAGGCTGCCAGACTTCTAACTGGCACAGCCAGATCAAATCGTATCACTCCTAAATCTGAAAGAAATATTCTTCTTATCTGTTTGCTCCCAAATCAAGTCAATGTTCTGGTGCCTAACATCAAACTCTGAATGGCTTGGAAGCCAAACAGCTGAAAGAGTTACAGTATTTCTTCTTTTTTACAATCTGCATGGACCTTACTATCTTCAGAGATGGCTCTTTTGTGAAGCAAGCAGCTTTCTGGCACTCTGCTGTTTTTGGAACATCCTTCTAGTGGCTAGGGAGCCGGACTCTTATCTGGGAATACCGGGTTCGATTCCACCCTACCCCCTTTTCTCACCCATTTAAGGGGACTCAAAGCAGCTGACAAACATTCAGGTCTTCTCCCCACAACAGAACACCCTGTGAGGTAGGTGGGGCTGTGAGAGCTCAGAAGAGAGCTGTGACTAGCCCAAGGTCACCCAGCATGGAATAGTGCGGAATCAAACCCGGTATTCCCAGATAAGAGTACGGCTCCCTAACCACTAGACCGGTGATGGCCAACCTATGACACGCGTGTCACAGGTGACACGCCAAGCCCTTTTAGGTGACACACATCACCCTGGCACCTGGGCATGTAGTGCTTGCTTGTTCTTGAAGTGTACGAAATACCAACTTTCAATTGAAGATTTAGCAAATGTAAAGAATTATTCATTTTTGCTTTTAATAAAATACATATATCAAAAATATAACTTTCTTACTAGAGCTACAAATATCACAAAATTATGGATATTTCTGGAAGTGACACAACACCCGAGTTAAGCTAGCTTTTCTTGTGAATTTTGACACACCAAGCTCAAAAGGTTCGCCATCACTGCACTAGACCAAACTGGTCACATAAAATCCTGGCCGCATAGACCATGGACAAAAACTAAAACTAAAATGAACAACAGGAAACATGTTCTTCATTTGCATTCTTAATTTTACTCATGATGGCTGGATTCTAGCCTGATATCCCTTGGAATGAAAGATGGCCTACAAAGCTATTTAAACTCATGGCATTATTTCCAGTAGTTTGAGTTATTATGACACTGAATATCCCTCTTGTCCAAACGGAGGGTTGGAAAGTCCACAAATAAGACAGAAATCAGAAGGTGTGAGCAGTCAGACCTGCAGGCGGACCGAAGAAGGTTTCAAGTGAAGGCGTGACCACAGCCTGGCAATCACAGATCTCCCGTAAACCATGTCTGGTCTTATTTGTAGACACATGGGCCATGTCAAGACGAAAAGCTAATCTGTTAACAGAAGCGAACAAATCTCGAACTCCGCTCAGTATCTTGCGGGAGGTGAGCTTCGAAAAGAAGCTCCTATAGACTTTATGGGATGATCACTGCGTCTGAATACAGTGACTGTCATGGGCATCCTGGGAGGACCGGTACCTTCCAGATTAGGACGAGGAGTCATGCTCTGGAAAGGAACTTTATTAATTGGGAACATTCTGGCACAGACGGACGCAGCGATGAGCAACTTCTGCATTGGGTCAGATATTCTTCTGGGAAAGACTGCCTTACGGGAAACATCTGAGCTCCATAATTCATCCTGCCTGTTCCTCACCCTCCATCTACTCACTTGCGTGGTCTTTTGCATGCTAATTTCCTCTGGGTAACCACCACTTTTGAGAGGATGTGCCCGGCATGTGTAAAGTGCCAAGTTCAGCCCTTGACACAACCAGTTGAAAGGGTTGATTAGCGGCCGCCAGGGTAAACAATAATGAACGAAACTGAACAAGGAAATACAGCAGAAACCTGGTGCCCTCTGCTGAAACCTATCCAACTGCAGGCTTTAACGGTGAGCTGGGAGCGGCCTGGGTTTTGCTCTTGGCTGTGCTGCGCTGTTTGCTGGGCACCGTGCGCCGATAACCACAGCTTTTTCCTAGCATCAGGGAAACACTAGGAAGGAGAAGAACAGGATGCATCCTCGATCGGCCAGAAGTCAACTCTCCTTTCAAGAGGTCTGAGAGAACATGAACATGATTACAAGGTTCACAACTAAAAATGACTTGGCATGAGCGCTGGTTTTGGGCTGGGTGAATCGTAGATGAAAAGCCGATGACTGATAAAAGCTCAGTACCAGTTCCATTTTGAATGTTCCGAAACATTTGTTCGAATCATTCAGATGTACAGATGTGTATGTGTTATATACACATCTGTATGGGTATCAAATGAAGTTGTGCTTCATTTCTAGACTCTAAGGGAACACCCTCGTAGCCTGGTGAGCCAGTTTGGTCTAGTGGTTAGGGAGCCAGACTCTTTTTTTCTGGGAATACCGGGTTCCATTCCACACTCCTCCACAAAGCCAGCTGGGTGACCTTGGGCTAGTCACAGCTCCCTCCTGAGCTCTCACAGCCCCACCAACCTCACAGGGTGTTCTGGTGTGGGGAAAAGCGGAGTAAAAAAACCCAACTCCTCCTCCTCCTCCTTCTGTAAAAGGTGAACATTCAAGGGTTCTAGCAGTCATTAAGGCTTTTATGATGCTTTATAGGCATGCTGCAAAGGGGGAGCCACTGACTCATCTTATCTTCTCACTCCCTACAGCTTGAACAGAACGCAATTTGAAGATACAAATGTTGGCGACATTTGTATGTGTTATACGTATCTGTACGCGTTTTGTATGCATCCTGTTTTCATTCTGTATTATAAGAGCATATGCGTACACAGAGACATATGATACCCATACAGATATGTATGTAATACGTACGCATCTGTACATCTGAATGATTCGAACAAATGTTTCGGAACATTCAAAATTCGTTCAAATGTCTAAATTTGAATGGGAAGACATTCAGTTCAGATTCAGATGTCCACATTCAAATGAATTCAAGCGGATGTCGAATTTTTAGAATATCTGTGCACATCCCAAGTGCAAAAACGCCCTAGGAATGGACACTTTAGAACTGCCCACACAAATGAGTCCATCCACATACTTGGGCTCCCCGTATTCTGCATCAGAATTCACACTCGATTATGCAAGGTCCCCGACACACCTTAAGGCAGAGGGAAAAAGGGGGAATATCCTGATCCTCTTTATTTCCAAGAAGCGTTTCTCCAGCTTGTGTCAGCCGTGCAGAGGTTTCAAGCATCAAAACGGCAGTCTCTGCTTCTAGGCTGTTTGAAGAGACAGGATTTGGTCCCGGAAGATCTGGGCCAGTAGTCCTCAGAGCTACGTGAAGCTTCGCTTGTGTTATGCTCATCAATCGAGAGTGGGATCATTCCTGACGGCCTCGGGTGCAATAGCGCAAACGGGAGAGTTTCCACGAGGCGCCGGGCCGAACCCCATCTATCCTTCAGCTGCCTCCACACAGCCAATTAAACTTAGCCAAGTGCATAGCAGCACCGGAGAAATTAAGTTTGCTCTTGACTGAGCAGGCGGCTGCTTTCTGCCTCTGATCCTGCGGGAAACGCCGCTCTCAGAACGGCAGCTTGCAAAGAGGCGAACTGCTGCTGTCTACGGGCTGCACAGAAATGCCCGCCGGTGGCACGCATTCTCTCCTTGGTCTTCACTTAACATTAGGACAAAGCACACAAATGCAGCTGCTCTGACCCTGCAAAGGGCTCCACCTACCAGGCTGCCCGTCGTTTCTGACAATCGCCATGCTGCAGAGATGGCTCAACGCCACTCTGGGACTGCCCTTTACTAACTGAATCCAGAGCGCATGGGGCATAACAGAGGCTGAAATGTCTAGTCTAGCAGAAAGAAGAAAAAGAGAAGAAAAAGGGAAGGCGTTAAGAGCAGCCGTGGCACCACAAGGGTTGCCGTTCTTCACTCCAGTGTGGACAACGAGAACTCCTTTACACAATCTATTTGCCTGCTTCAGCAAATACTGAGTTCCATCCCAGAACGATCCTCCATAAAAATATCTCAGCCATCATTCGAGGAAGTACCAATTTCCCTCTTCTCTGCATTAGACGATCAGTGTTAACAGCTGACACGTACCAAAGGTCAGCAATTGTGACACAGATCTGACGGCTGCACAGAGAGGCTGGCTCTGCAAAAGCTGGCTGTTTTCTCTTCGTCTCATTTGGCACTTCAGCGGCTAAGGTAAACAGAGCCTGGCCTAGACCATCGCTGTTTTCTGTGGCCTCTCTTTGCACGCATCTCTGCTCCAGGCAAAAATGAGGCATCGGCAACAAGCCCCATATTTTCTCCTATGGGTGGGAGGGAAGATAAAATGGGTTGCTCCCCCAACACAAATACAAGGAGACAAGTGTGCACATACTTGCATGCCCATGTGCCTATGTGCAGCCAGGCTATGCAAGAAAAGAAATTATAATGGGAAAAAAATATGCTTTCGACACTGGGGGAGGACGGATTTCAGAAGAAAGCATTATGGCAATATCAACTTCTTCCTTTAGTGTGGAAATAGAACGCCTGTTCAGTATATTACCAGAATGAATCAAAGGAAAATATATATATAATGGGGTGAGGAGGAGAGAACAGAAAGGCATTTAAGTAGCCAGAATCTGAGAAGGCCAAGATATTATGGGGAAAAGAGAGAACAGTCGTTGCTCCTTTACACTCAGGGTTCCTTCTTTCGCAAGGAAGTCCAGCAATAAACTCCTTGGCGATGAAACCCATTTCACAGGAATAAACTCAATAACTGCAGATCTAGAGCATTTGCTGGCCTTGCGGAATTACATCAGATTGAAATGAGACCACCAAATCAATTTACACTCCCTTCCCAATAAAGCTGAAAACCTCAGCCAGGTGGGAGCAGGAGAGGAAGCCAGAGACAGCACACAGGTACAATGACGTTACTGGTTCAGCATCCATAAATCAAGAATCTTGGATGCTTTAGTTTATATAAATCCTGCTCGTTTTCTTCTCACATATCTGAGACCAATTGTAAAGTTCTACACAAATGGTACTGCACCCTAGTGCAAATTTCACATATTACCCACAATGGGGACGCGAAGGAACAAATTTGCATTTGAAAATTTGATCAAATGTTTGAATTTGCAAATTTTTGCACTGAAGCGAAAGTGTCCACCCTCACGTGAAGAGACATTAGAGACAAGAGTTGGCTTTTCTACCCTGCTTTTCTCACCCATTTAAGGGAACTCAAAGCGGCTGACAAAGCTTCTGTTCTTCTCCCCACAACAGACACCCTGTGAGGTGGGTGGGGCTGTGAGAGCTCAGTGGAGAGCTGCGGCTAGCCCAAGGTCACCCAGCTGGCTTCATGGGGGAGGGCGGAATCGAACCCGGTATTCCCAGATAAGAGTCCGGTTCCTTAACCACTAGACAAGGTTCTTGGCGTGCGGATATGAAAATTTGATTGAATTTTCGCTCTTTCGCAGTGTTTTACCGTTAAAAGTAGGGTTTTTATGGTTAAAAAAATGCCGCAAAAACGTGTATCTGCGAATGTGAATATTTGAATGATTTGACGAACAAATGAACTTTTGAACATTTGTTCTGATTGTGAAACAAATGTGAATTTTTCATATATGAGCATCCTTAACCCACAATATTCCCCCCACTTGCCCATGTTGGGATTGTAAAAAGAGCAAAAGTTATTATTTTCATACACGGTGTAGCTGTGATATAATTCTTGATTTCTGAGCTTGTATTAATGCTGAAGTTAATGCTATACTGAATGTTAACGTTGCATTTACTCCTGAACTCTCTTTACTATTTATGTTCCTAAATGAAGCCCTAAACAAGGCAACATCTATGTTACTGGAATTTTTATTATCAGCAGCTAGACAGACTGCAGCACGTGACTAGAGAGCCCAGTCACTGATAACACTTCAAAACTGGGGCACCAAGCCTAGGCATATAGCGAAGATGGAATTTGCTGCCTGACTTTACAGAAAAATGCAGTGTCTAGTATACTTTACTATTTGGCAGTGATTTCTCACAAGCGCTTTGATACGGCCAAAATCTCTTATCCCACTGCCAGTTTTGGATAATTAGACATGAGTTGTTGTCTTGCTAAACTTTCCTGGATTGACATTCTTTTAAACTTTATAATATATGTAATAGTAGCTACTACACATATTAAGGGTCTAATGTTACATGGTTCCAGCTGTATGATGCTATTCGTTCTCTACTGTTCAATTAAAGCAAAACATTGATTAAAAAAAGAATCCCAGGTGCAGCAATAAATGAAGATTCAGAGTTAGGGATGTCCATGGGTGTTTTTCCACTGTCAAAAAGTACCCATTTTTGCAGCCATTAAGGACCCATTTGGGTGTGACCTGGATGATCCCATTTCCACCACGGCACCCATTAGGGACCTGATTGTTTCCACTGCCGTGGGGGAATCTGGATCAAATGGGTACTTTCTGCCCTTTAATCTGGATTTTCTGTAGACCCCATTAATGGGGTCTACAATGGTGTCTTCTGCCAGAAAAACCTCCTGTGGAAACACATTGGGTGCTTCCCTTAATCTGGATCTACTAGATCCGGATTAAGGAATGTACCCATTCCTTAGATCTGGATCTTCTTAGATCCGGATCTAAGGGCTGCAGTGGAAAAACACCCCATGAATGGGTTTGTTGCATTTGATATGTACCAAATCGAATGTATGAAAATTCACATAGATCCACTTCAAATGTGGTAGGATTCTATTCAATACAAATGTATTCAGACAAATTTGTACAAATATCTGATACAAATGCGTACATATCCTATATATATCCCATACATATTTCATAACATATCCACTCTGAAAGTGTCAAATCCGCCCTGAATCCACTTCGAATCTGCTCTCAAACCATGTCGAATTCACTCTGGATCCATGGCAGATGTGACTGGCGCAGCTGTTTTCCCCCCTCCCCGCTTCACAAATGTTCCAAAACTTTCATAATCGTACGAATGTCGTAACATTTGATTTGTATATGAATCCCCAAATTCATCGGAATTCATACAATTATCAGATGTTACAGATATTATAGCACATCCCTATTCAGAGTTTCAGGCTGTGATCCAGCCTTCCACCCATCTGTAGCTCCTGTTGCTTTGAGCTACAACATCTCCATCTTAATTACGAAGGTGGAATCTCTAGGGTGGGGTGAAGGTGAAGCATAGCCTTCTGCTAACGGCCCAAAATGGGCTCCTGGTAAGTAGCTTCTGTCAAAACAAGAACCAAAATGAGGAATCGGGGTGCCATCACACTTTTCGGCATTCAAGATTAGTTGCCCATTACAGGCTGCAAGTATTGCATCATCCTTTCCCCCTTTATCTGGAGTCCGGCCCTTGTGTCTTAGATTTCAGCATCATAAACAGTTAACGGCATCTCATTTACCTGCCACTACAAAACAGACAGAAATCATATTTTGCAGTGACAAGGTCACACTGACACTGACGCTTTTTTTCCCCTTCTAACATCGCTTTCAACTTCCCAGGATCTTTTCTGCAAATGGAGCTTTTGAGCAGGCACGCTTACGCACTCCAAATGGGACCAATCTCAAAATGTTCAGTTTTATTTTGTAGGGAGACACACACACACACACACACACACTTCAGCTGATTTCTTTTCATTTCCATTGTTTTTGTGTATTTGCCCAAGGTGGTTCACAACAAACAGAAAATATACAATGCAAAATAATAATCAAAACATGATAATAAAAATACATTCTAAAAATCGCTCATCATACAAAACACTGCAAAATAAGCCAAACACACACACACACACAAATTGAGGCACTTGAGGCCAGGTGGAGTCCAGAACAGCTGACCAAAGGCCCCAGTCCCACAAAGAGTCATCTCCTCCAAGATGTTCGTGCCCATCCAGGCTGGAGAGTCTCCCAGAGGGCAGAGGGGTCCGAGCTGCCATCACTAGACCACCCACAGGAGAGACGGCAAGGTTTTCCTCCTCCCCGGGCAGGGCTTCCAAGTTATTGCAACTCTGCCATATTCTCTCTCTTAAAAAAAAGCAAAGTATTCTCCAAAAGCAAGGTACCCAACGAAAAGAATTGGCATTTCATTTTTGTATTCAGTTGGGCACATTCTGGCTTTGCATCCCTGATTTACAGGCTAACACTTCAACGAGAAGCACATGCCGTTCTAGACATTAATCTATCAAACTGCGGGCGCTCTACAGCACTGGGCTTAAAGCGGCTGGGCAGATTGCAGGATCATGCAGTTCCTTTCCTTACTACATCTCTCAGATTTACAGATCCCCCCCTTGGACAGAGGTTGATATGTTTATAATCACTAGATATAGGTTAGGGTGCAAGTTCTCAGTTCGCAGTTGGAAGGAATTGGCCACATCTCTCTAAACTCTGGTTCGGCACGATGCATGTGAATTGGAAAACATCTGGCCCAGTCTAGGATTTCTTGGGTCTCCTTGCACAGTATGGATACTGGCACCATCGGGTCATTTTTCTTGCATTTCTCTCTATCCTATCTTCTACAACTGTGTCAGAAAACAACACATATAAACCCAAATCTGTTCTTGCTGGAACAGATTCAGTTCATTATAGTTTGGACGCCTTCCTGCTAACATCCATTTTTAAACTCCACTGGATTCCACTGGTGGCAGAGATGAACTTTGCAGGACTGAACAACCTAAGTCAGTAAAAAGGGCTCTCTTTATTCTGCTGTTATGTGTCCAAGAATATCCTTCAACACCAATACAAGAAGAAGCAATCCTTTTTACTGTTCTGAGATGTGGAAAGAAGAAGAAGTGTTGGCTTTTCTACCCAGCTTTTCTCACCCATTTAAGGGGGCTCAATGCGGCTGACAAACCTTCTGTTCTTCTCCCCACAACAGACACCCTGTGAGGTGGGTGGGGCTGTGAGAGCTCAGAAGAGTGCTGCGACTCGCCCAAGGTCACCCAGCTGGCTTCATGGGGGAGGGCGGAATCGAACCCGGTATTCCCAGATAAGAGTCTGGCTCAAACCAGGAGACTGCCAATAATAGACCAGCACTCTAACCACAAGACTAAACTGGCTTAATGGAAAAGATTTTGCACCAATGTTCGAAACATTCAAAATTCGACTGAGTTCCATCGAATGAGGACATTCAAATTCGAACAGAATGTCCACACATTTGTGCTGATAGCACGGGATGTAAACAGGACGCATACGGGATCCAACGGGATGCGTACAAAACGGATACAGATATGCAAAACACATATGAATGCTGTCGACATTCGTAGCTTCAGATTCGAATCTAACATTCAAACGGATGGATTCGAATGTGTTCAATTCAAATCGGATTTTGTTGTATTCAGATTCTAAACATTTGAATCAAATCAAATGTTTGGATAGTCCATTTGACTTGAATTCGAATGCAAAAAAAAAAAAAAAAAAATTGTGCGCAACCCTTCCCCAGGGCGGTAAAAAGCAAAACAAAGCAAAACAACCCTACCAGGGTTACTATAAAAGTGCATTTTAACAAAACAATGTCTCCTGATGTCCAACTGCAGAAGCTCTGAACAACTCTTCAGCAGCACAGGTGACGAAACAGCACCCAGTGCCACCATACAAAGCACATAAGAACTATAAGAGGAGCTCTGCTGAATCGGGCCACAGCCCATCTAGTCCAGCAGCCCACTGGTCCAACAACTGCTTCTGGGCATCTCAAGGAGCTAAGGGCAAAATCATATCCTGCTCTCACTTCCCTGCAAATGACCTTTAGAGGCCTCTCGTCAGTCTCTCCAACCTGGAGACAGATCCTGGACGTTCATTCTAGTAGCTTTTGATACACCTGTCCTACGTGAATTTATCTAACCCTTTCTGGTCTGTTTCATCACCAAAAGCTCCTCAGAAAACCAAGGGAGCAGCTCTGGCTACACCAGGGGTTCTCAACCTTCCTAATGCCGTGACCCCTTAATAGAGTTCCTCATGTTCTGGAGACCCCCAACCACGGGGGCGAAGCAGCTGGGAAGTGGGAGAGAAGGGCAGCAGGAGACTCATCGCGACCCATCTGAAAAGGTAATTCGACCCCCAAAGGGGTCCCGACCCCCAGGTTGAGAACCACTGGGCTACACAGTGTCAGAGAAAGTGCTCGGGAGCAATCGTGTTGATGGTCCATCATGTCTCATTGATCTCCATGTCCCACAAAAGCCTCAACAGGATCATTGGTCCTGGCTTCTGGAAGTCCCCTGAAAGCATTGAGAAACTCATCAGATTCCATAAGCCTCTCCGGTCAGACTATTTTAATAGGTTTCTCACCCTTCCAGGAAGGAAGTGCTGCTATGATACCAATGCTATGATAGATGGTGGTCCCACCATGAAAGCAGGATTACCTCAATCACCAGCACCCTAACATCCAGGCTACCATTTGAGGTTCATCCATTTCACACTCTGAGCAAGTTGCAGTCATAGGCCAGGCAGAGCGATGGATTTAGCCAGGTGCCGACTTTGATTTCTACATTTTCTCGGCTTAATTCACGAGCCAAATTTTCCTCCACTTCATATGGGCAGGGCTCTGAGTTACACAATCCCTCAAAGGCCGTATGGGCATGGAACTAATATAATAAGTGTGATTTTTGCTTCTGTATTTACTCTTGCTCTTAGGGAAAGGCTCAGTTATTTAGCTTGACATAACAGGAGCCATTTTAGGAAGCAAAAAGCCTTCCTGTTGCTTAGCCTCTCAAGAGCTGTGGTCTCAAAAGAGGCCCCTTAGCTAAAAGACCCCAGCCCACCGGCTATATATAAGAGGTTAGCTATAAGAGGTGTAAGGACCCCCACACAGACACAGAAAGAACCAGCTACAAAGAGGGTGGGAAGGTAAAGATAAGTTAATTGCAGGGGGAAAGTTCTTTTGACATGTGCAGTGAGAGGGGAATGCGTTACCCTTATGACAACAGAGAGGTAAAAACACACCTCCAACCCGCCTCCTTTTGGGGATACCTGTATGCATGCAATCTCAGAAGTGAGAAGTGATGAAAGCAGGGAGGGAAAGTTAAAATTACCTTATCAGCCACCAGAAGGAGTAAAGATAAGGGGAAAGCTGGGATAAAAGGAACTGCCTGTGTGCTAGTCAAATGGCAGAAAGGTTGAATAGCTTTCTCTCCCTTCAGGCTGATTGTAGTAAGAACCTAAGAGGAGCCCTGCAGGATCAGGCCACAGCCCATCTAGTCCATAAGAACTTAAGAGGAGCCCTGCAGGATCAGGCCACAGCCCATCTAGTCCATAAGAACTTAAAGAGGAGCCCTGCTGGATCAGGCCACAGCCCATCCAGTTCATAAGAACTTAAGAGGAGCCCTGCTGGATCAGGCCACAGCCCATCCAGTTCATAAGAACTTAAGAGGAGCCCTGCTGGATCAGGCCACAGCCCATCCAGTTCATAAGAACTTAAGAGGAGCCCTGCTGGATCAGGCCACAGCCCATCTAGTCCATGAGAACCTAACAGGAGCCCTGCAGGACCAGGCCACGGCCCATCCAGTTCATAAGAACTTAAGAGGAGCCCTGCTGGATCAGGCCACAGCCCATCCAGTTCATAAGAACTTAAGAGGAGCCCTGCTGGATCAGGCCACAGCCCATCCAGTTCATAAGAACTTAAGAGGAGCCCTGCTGGATCAGGCCACAGCCCATCCAGTTCATAAGAACTTAAGAGAAGCCCTGCTGGATCAGGCCACAGCCCATCTAGTCCATGAGAACCTAACAGGAGCCCTGCAGGATCAGGCCACGGCCCATCCAGTTCATAAAAACCTAAAAGAAGCCCTGCAGGATCAGGCCACAGCCCATCTAGTCCAGCAACCCGTCACACACAGTGGCCCACCAATTGCCCATGGGCATCTCAAGCAGAGACAAGGGCAAACCTTCTCCTGCTCTTGGATCCCAGTAATTTGCTGTAGAAAAACAAAAGTAAATTTCAATTTTAGGTAAATTAGTTAAATTTTAAACTGTTTTAAAATGGTATTGATTATTTATTTTATTTTTTAAATATATTTTCTATGTATGTTTGTTTATATTTGCTTATATTTGTTTCTGTTACAAGAGAAGTAATAATTTAATTTAATTTTAAAAGAAGAAAAAAAGAAAGTTACCAGCCATCCGGGACAGAAAAGGCTTATGTGAAATACCAGTGAGATTTAAGAACATAAATGCATTTGAATTAAACTAACAATAATTATATATTGATCCAGGGTTGAAAACGTAGCATCAGGCTCAGGTAATCATGTATATTTGGTTTTTGCCAGTCAGGAAAATGAAGGAAGGAAATGAAATTAATGTTGAAAGTTATAACCATCGACAAAGCAGAGAGGAAATGCTTAAGCATAAAAACACTATATAAATCCCAACATTTTGATGCAAAAGATGAATCAACTCAGAAACGGAATAAATCTTCTCTTAATGCAATGAAAGATTCATAGATTTCAATGATTAACTTCCACTTTGAGTTCCACAGACTTGAATAAAACTGGAGGCTTAAATACATTGAAAGATTCAAAACTCTTTTAGATCTTTTAGATTGTTTCCTAAGGGTAAGAGGGACTGAGAGAGAAACTGAAAGCAAAGCAAGGCATGGACACTTATTAAGGGTCCCTGTTGCACACATCCTGGGTCTCTTTGTAAACACAAAACGTGAGACATAAAGGTCCCACCCACCCACCCACCCCACTGGTCCAGCTCTGTCAGCCCTGATCTGGAACACAGGAGGAGGAGGAGAGTTGGCTTTCTCACTCATTTAAGGGGACTCAAAGTAGCTGACAAACCTTCTGTTCGTTTCTCCACAACAGTCACCCTGTGAGGTAGGTAGGGTTGTGAGGGCTCAGAAAGAGAGCTGTGACCAGCCCAAGGCCACCCAACCGGCTTTGTGGAAGAGTGTGGAATCTCCATCTCTCTGGGGCAGTCCGTGTGCAGATATGAGCCCAGCACCCTAGCCACAAGACCAAAAGAGGCATGCAAGAGGTTAGACAAATTTATGGATGACAGATGTATCAATGGCTACTAGAACGAATGCCTAGGTCAGTGATGGCCAACCTATGACATGCGTGTCACTGGTGACACGCCAAGCCCTTTTGGGTGACACACCTGGTCACCCTGGCACCTGGGCGTGTAGTGCTTGCTTGTTCTTGAAGTGTACGAAATACCAACTTTCAATTGAACATTAGCAAACAAAATTCAGCAACAAAAGTCACTAATGTAAAGAATTATTTGTTTTTGCTTTTAATAAATACATATATCAAAAATATAACTTTTTTACTAGAGCTACAAATATCACAAAATTATGGACATATCTAGATGTGACACAGCATGCGAGTTAAGCTAGGTTTTCTTATGAATTTTGACACACCGAGCTCAAAAGGCTCACCATCAATGGCCTAGGTGCATCTTTCAGGCTGGGGGGGGAGAGGAACTGGGGCGCTTCTAAGGCCATCTGCTGGGACTCGAGAGCAGGAGAAGGTTTGTCCTTGTCTCTGCTTGAGATGCCCATGAGCATTTGGTGGGCCACTGTGTGCAACAGGATGCTGGACTAGATGGGCTGTGGCCTGATCCAGCAGGGCTTCTCTTATGTTCTTATGTTTATGCAAGAAGGCTCACCTGGCTAATGAGCAGTGCACCATAGCACACCACTGAAAAGCACCCCCATAGCAGCTTTCGAGTTCACATGAGTTTTGTAGCTGCAGTGGGAGCTAATCCAGATCAGTCCTCCCACTGCAGATGGTGCTGAGCCCTCTCACGCCTCCCCATGATCTACTTGATTGCAACAAATGTGACTTGGTGTATATACAGGTTGTAACAGTATATGTTTCATTTCTCATTGTTGCTTTTATCTGGCTGCGTTCCAACACAGGATTTAGTCAGACTTGAAGTTGGCTCAAGTTCCCCCCGTCTCAACAGCTTCTAAGGGATCAGCTGTTTCTGCAGATTAAAGGTACAGAAATGTGAAGCATCCCTATTTGGATCAAAAGGGGTCTCGCTGCTCAAGTTAGAAATAATCCTCACTATTTAGCAACGGGAACACTTTTGGCAGGGGAGGTAACCATGCTTTAGGGATGTTCTCTACAGTTTCCCCTGATCCAATGACAAGCCGTGATTTCCTGTGCCCGGCTCTCATCCATCAGGCTGCCTGAAAGGGAGGGGGACAGGCGAAGAATCAACAGAAGCTGCACATTGTAACAGAGCCTGCCGATTGTAATATCTGTAACAAGAGATCAGTGTAACAACGTGGTGGCTTCCATGTAAAAGCCTGCCTACTTCCTCACTTCTTCCATTCATGTCTTTTGCCTGGTTCCCTGCCATTTTGCACTGATCAACTGCAACAGGCCAGCACAATTGCCAGCTCCTTGTGTAAAAAGCCTCCCTCCCTCCTTCCTTCCTTCCCTCCCTCCGCCCTGACATTTCACGATGCTCTGATGCACAGATCTTTAGGAATTTCCAATAGCACTTCCTTCTTGCTGTGACAGCTTCCCATATCACTTTCATCATTAAACATTACCCATTCTACCAAGGAGAAAACCAAACAGAGAAAATGGGAAATTAATATTTAATCTTCTACTGCCTTGTTAAGATGAGAAGCTGTGCTACGCGGGAGAAGCGGTGAACAAAAACTGCTGCCATGATCTGAATCAGGGGCAGGCTTATATAGGGGGTGTAGTATGAATTGCCCGCCTTGAGGAAGTCAGTGTAAGACAGAGGAGAGGGGGCTGGGGTTTTCTCCCCTGCAAGTCTGCAGTATAAGCAAACAGTGGAATGCAAAATAACAGACCTCGCCGGTTAAAAAAAACCCTGGTTTAAATCCAGATTAAATTGCCCAGTGGGAACTTGGCCTTTGAATGGTCTTTGTTAAAATTGTTAACATGTTAATTGGGAGGGGAGGGGGAAAGTGATGTCAGTATTATGGGAACTATAATAACACGCTATGTTTTTACTCTCCTCTAGAAAAATAACAATGCTTGCCTATTCTCACAGGAAATTTTGGTTTGTTTGAAAACATGAAACTCGGAGCAGCTCCCAGTTTTTTGCTTTTTCCTGTTGAACATTCATCACTGATTTATCAGTTTGGACTCAGAGGCATGGAGAGACACCCTCCCCAAAGCTAAAAACACCCCCACCCTTTCTTATATCCTATTGAAGTGTAAGCAACGAAACCTTCCTGAAGTTCAGCCAGCTGGAATTAGTGAAGCCAGCAGGCTACATAAGGAGGAAATCAGTTTCTAGACAGGAAGCCTGTGCTGGGCCCACAGAGCTCATAAAAAAGGATTAGCATGTTAACCACATAATTAAACATGAAAAACTTAGCCAGCTCCTTCCAAGGTGGCGAAGAAAATTCAAGAGGTCAGAAAACCAGCACTTTCTCATGCACCTCAGCTGAACAGAGACCTTTATCCAATCCAGAGACTCTTTAGGCTTGGTGGCAATGGAGAATTCTTCTCTTTTTCCATTAGGAAGCACCTGTGGAAACTAGGAAGCTACAGGTAGCCAAGATCCTGTCACAATAAACTAGGGACTGAGTTTGTGAGACAAACATTAAAGGTGGCGTCAAGGTAAGGGCAGCTTATGGTCATCCCCAGGTGCTCCTGAAGTGCCCTGACACTTTTCACATGCTGAGAGGAATAACCTTCTGGTCTCCAGACCCGTCTCTCAGGCTTTTGTCCAGAAGAAGAGGAGGAGGAGGAGGAGGAGGAGGAGGAGGAGGAGGAAGTCAGGTAAAAACCATGGACCCCTTCTCGGAATGTAGTGGCAGGGAAAACCCCTTCTCGGAATGTAGAGGCAGGGAAAACCACGGGCCCCTTCTCAGAACATAGAGGCAGGGAAAACCACAGGCCCCTTCTCAGAACATAGAGGCAGGGAAAACCACGGGCCCCTTCTAAGAATGGAGTGGCAGGGAAAACCATGGGCCCCTTCTCAGAATGGAGTGGCAGGGAAAACCACGGGCCCCTTCTCAGAACGTAGAGGCAGGGAAAACCACAGGCCCCTTCTCAGAACATAGAGGCAGGGAAAACCACAGGCCCCTTCTCAGAATGTAGTGGCAGGGGAAACCACGGGCCCCTTCTCAGAATGTAGAGGCAGGGAAAACCATGGACCCCTTCTCAGAATGTAGTGGCCGATAGTTTTATGACATTCAACATCAGCAATTCAAACTCACGTATCCCCTGAAACCTTTCCATGGGCCCCCAAGGGGTCCATGGACCCCTAGTTAAGAACCCCTGTTCTAAAGGCTCCTCGTCTCCTCCAGTGTAGAACTCTACTGTAGTCAGAGACCCATACAGATATTGACTTGGATAGGCAAAGCCTCTAGTACAAGCTATGCTACATGATGAGACACAGAAGGATCTCAGGCTGAATGATCTTTCATAACAGAAAAATAGAGTTTTAGGTTAATTTACTCACATGAAACACTGTGATATACAGTGGTACCTTGACATACGAGTTTAATTCGTTCCGTAACCTTGCTCTTATGTCAAATCGCTCGTATCTCAAAGCAATTTCCCCATTAATCCATTCCAGCTCCCAAAACACCACCTCAGTTGTTTTTGTTATGTACTGTACTGTATTTACATACTCGTATCTCAAATCTTGCTCTCATCTCAAAGCAAAATATCACTCGCTCGGCGGCTTGTATCTCAAAACACTTGTATGTCAGGGCACTTGTATGTCGAGGTACCACTGTACTTCTAATTCTACTCACAGGACCAAGAAGCATGAAAGCCAGTTTACAACCATACCTACAATTAAGCCAACATCCTTTGCATTTTAAAAAGCAGGTGTCGAGCCAGTGAGGATAACAAACCTACACATAAGTAAGTTGTGCCTCTGGCAGCCTTTGAGAATTATTTTCTCGGTCTTTAACCCACAGTCTGGGAGACTGAATTGTAAAAGGCTGTACGTCGAGAACAGCTCTTGAAATCTAAATGGTCTCTATCGGAAGCAGGCAATCTGGTTGAAAAAAAAGATGTGAATGCAGCCAGACCCAAAAAAAGGAAGGAAAAAATAGTCCACAGAAATTTGTATTATCCAAATTGCATGGGGGGGGGGGGGAGGAGGGAACCCAAATATCTAATCTGTCTCGACTCCCTTGAAGTTTCATCCCGCTGTTTCTAGTCCTCCCATCTTGTGCAAGTGAGATTAGGGGCGATCCCTCCGCACTGTGACAGCCCTTCAGATACTTGAAGACAGTGATCATGTCTCCTCTCAGTCTTCTCTTCTGCAGGCTAAACATTCCTAGATCCTTCAACCGTTCCCCATAGGACATGCTTTCTAGACCACTTACCATTTCGGTAGCCCTCCTTTGGACTTGCTCTAGTTTGTCAACGTCTTTCTTAAAGAAAATACTAACATTGCATTAATTGGGTCAAAGTCGGTATAAATCCGTTGAGGTTCAAGCTGTGCTGGAAACTGGTATGTTTGCAAGCCAAAATTTCTGAATTGCATCATGTTGCATTTCAAAATTTCAGTAGCTAAATTCACACAACCCAACCCAAACGGCCAGCCAAGCGGATTCTACAAGTAGGGAGGACAAACTTCCATGGGACAACTTGACAGAGTTTAAGGGGGGATGGAGGGAGGTCCAATCGTGATAACGAAATCAAGGACGCAGTTTTTGTTCGCAGACAAGCAAATGTTTCGCGTGAGACATTTGCACGGTCAGTGGCAGAATCAGTCAGGAGCTTATCATGCTGTTATTTAATAAACAGCCTGGCGACAAAGTCATCTCTGGATGCTTTTAGAAGCCACAGAAAACAATGCTGCAGGGAACAAAGGACGGTAATCACAAATCTAGCAATTCCTTTTGTTCTTTCCCTTTCTGGATTCAGGGCTAGTGTAGACAATTCATGAACTCTGGGCCACCTGCCCTCCCACGCCTAAATATAGTCAAAATGCCAGTTGCTTCCATGGTTACATCCTGAGTGGTGTCCCCCCGCACTTTTAACACCTGACTGACATTCTGACTGTCATCTGCTCTTCTTGTTCTTTACCAACAACCAAATGATTCTGTAGAGCAAACTGTGGAAAGAGAAGCAGAAGGCCAAAGCTGCAAACAAGGAGGTGCTGCCTAAGGCCATGAACGGCCAGAGAGCTGGCTTATGGCGGCTGATGAGAAAGCAAAAGGGCAGCTTCAAATGGTTTCAGGTTTCTTTTTCGAAAATCACAGACCCCTTACTCAGAATTAGCAGGAGGGGAAACCTCAGGCCTGTTCTCAGAATGTAGCGGCAGGAAAAACCACAGATTCCTCAGAACGTAGAGGCAGAGAAAACCACGGACCCCTTCTCACAATGTAGTGGCAGGACAAACCATAGACTCCTCAGAACGCAGAGGAAGGGAAAGCCATAGGTCCCTTCTCACAATGTAGTGGCAGAGAAAACCACAGACTCCTCAGAACGTAGGGGCAGGGAAAACCATGGATCCCTTCTCACAATGTAGTGGCAGGAAAAACCACGGACCCCTCAGAACGTAGAGGCAGGGAAAACCACGGACCCCTTCTCACAATGTAGTGGCAGATCGTTTTATGATACTTGATATCAGGAATTCAAGCTCACAGACCCCCTGAAATCTTTCCACGGACCCCCATAAGGAGAAAAGAGAAATGTGGCCAGTACAACTTTAAGCTTTAAGGGCAGAGTGCTGAGTCTCCTCATTCCACCGAAAAAAGACCCTTAATGGCACCGCTCTGCAAGTCCGATTCATGCACTATTAGCCATCTTTACATTCTGATGGGAGAGGATTGTGAGAACCAAGTCTCTAACGATACAGACTCCTATTTTCCTATGCTATAATGCATGCAGTGAAGGAGAAAGACGTATAGGCGCTCTTCTGATGTATGGTTATGCTCTTAAATGTACTGAGTCTCTATTATTTATCTTATGAGCCCTGCCTAAGCCCTGAGTCCTATTTAAAAGTCTACTGTGGCTTCACTGCCATGCAAAGTATGCTTCCAAGGGTTGCAACTAATGCAGCTTCCCAAAAAAAAAAAAAAGGAGGGCAGGGGTTCAGGAGGGGAAAACCACACCCAAAAGAGAAGCATGATTTTGGCCGTTCTGTCATTCCTGTCAAAGCCACAAGTTGCCGCATTCCCAAAGCGTCGCGCCGTCCTGTTGGACTTTACAAAGCCGGAAGCTGGCAGCAGCGGAAGGTTTTTCACTAGCAAGCTCATGCAGAAGTTAGTGTCATTGATGCCCATCCCACCACCACCACACAAGGAGTACCTGGAAATAATCTACCTGGAAGTCTCAAATGCAGATAGGTCTTCTGCCCTGGGCTTGAGGCTAAACCAGCAAAAAGAAGAGACAAAGACAAGCAGTCAACGTTCCAGGGGCGTGCTCTTCTCCGCACAATCCTCACCGGCAGCTCTAACTCCTGGGTCTCGGTGAAACGAGTCAGGCCTTGAGAAGAGAACTTCCAATCCCCTTGAGGAGTCCTGCTCCATTCATTGGGATGGATAAGAAATCCTCGCAGGAGGTGGCCCAGAGGGGAGGTAGATGCTAACCCGATGCCTCTCCTCACACCCTGAAATGCTTTGGAGTCAAGCTTAAAAGCAACCAAGTCCTGACCGCCTTGATTTGTAGGCGCACACGTGAGAAGGGTCAGGAAGCGACCTTCTTATCACAGCGGGGGGACCGCATGCCTACTGAGAGATCAGCCCTGGAGATCTTTTGAGGCTGTCCTTGGGGGCTGAAAGGGAAGAAACCGTCAGTCTAAGCTTTCAGCAGACAATTCTGACAGGGCAAGTCCTATTACTCAGGCATAGGAGAAATGCCAGTGTGGAGGAACACTTAGGAGTTTCAAACAATGCACAGACAAGCAAATGGGAAAAGCTACCGTAGAATGGATGCAGGCTTAGGCGGCTTAAAAATGCCGGTTAGAAAAACTGGCAAATGTCATGCCCTGTCCTGTCAGCCCAGACTCCTCCTCTGAGGAAGAAGAAGAAGAAGAAGAGTTGGCTTTTCTACCCCGCTTTTCTCACCCATTTAAGGTGACTCAAAGCGGCTGACAAAGCTTCTATTCTTCTCCCCACAACAGACACCCTATGAGGTAGGTGGGGCTGTGAGAGCTCAGAAGCGGGCTGTGTCTAGCCCAAGGTCACCCAGCTGGCTTCATGGGGGAGGGCGGAATCGAACCCGGTATTCCTAGATAAGAGTCCGGCTCCCTAACCACTAGACCAAACTGGGCAAAGGAGGGGTGCCAGTCGCACAGCAAACTGAGCAGCAAGCCAAACACAAGAGGCTCGGACATTGAGGGCCAGGGACCAGATCTGGGGGCGCAGCCAGGAAGGTCTGAGGAGGAGAGCTCAGACACCGAGCCTCAGACATGCTCTTCCCACGGTCTACTCAGGCAAGAGAAGCGAAGCTGAGGAGATCTCAGCATCTTGCACACCTGAGCCAAGAAGGGCGTGGGGCTGAGTTGCCTCCTTTAGTTCCGCCCTCGCTGGCCCCGGTGTTGCAAACCATGACTGTTTACCCGTAAACCCCCCGCCAGTGTATTGCCTGTGAAACCTGACTCTTGGACTTTGCTAGTCGACCCTACTGAACTTCTGGGATTCCTCTGACCTTGGACTGTTTGACGTTGCCTTCTCTTGAGCCCCTACGGACTGCCGTGAGGAGATATTTTCACAGGCTGGTGACACTTGTTATGCCCACATGCCACGTGGTACCTCCAGAAATAGGTGTCTCCAAACGCCGGTTTCTGCAGGGGAGGGCAGATCCAGGCACGGCCTTTCAGAAGCCACCCAAGTTCTTCTTAATAGCATCTACCTTTCTCGCCAGGGGTGGACGGCCCATAACTGAACACCTGAACTCGCTCCCTTTTTATTCTCCATGCAGATTCCATTAGGGGGTCAACTAAGGAATGCATAATCCACTACGTCCAGTTTATTCGTCTGCTGACTTTAAAATATGTATGTAACTACTAGGTTCAGTATAGCCAATTTTCATGTGGGCTCGAAGACAACAACACCTTTATAATGTCTCACTATGACCTCTAGCTGTTCCTCCTTCTAAAGACACTTTCTTCTATCAGCCTTAGCTTCTGACCCTCCAGCCCCACTGATCTTTTATCTAGATCATTAGTGCCTGCATCACAACTGTCTACACTAACAGGCTACATTTCTCCATCAATCAAAAGACTTCCACAGACCACTCTGTTGAGGCTATCAAGCAATTGTGAGACCCCTCAGATGAAATACATGATCTCCCAGTGAAAGGCATTTCCTATATGCTGTATATGAAGGAAGACAGGATGCCAGATGAGAAGACAATCGGTCTGAGCCTAAACCTCTTTTGTTGTGGACATAAGGGACTGTCCTCAAGGGTAATATCTTGCAACCAAATCAGTGGCAGAATCCATCAGTGCCATGAAGAAACATCCTCATGTTTCTGTGGAACTCCTTCAACCTACATGGCAGAAGAGGAAATTTTGGCTAACGCAGTTTGCCATGAGATCGGCCAGTAAGACCCTCTCGGGTCTCGACCCTGTGAGGTCGGTGGGGCTGTGAGAGCATAGAAAGGGAGGTGTGACTAGGCCAAGGCCACCCAGCTGGCTTCACGGAGGAAGAAGAGTTGGCTTTTATACCCCACTTTTCTCACCCTTATACTGTTTTATATATGTGGTTCTATTTTAACATGTCTTTTTTTAAATGCTGTTACCCGCCCTCAAACTTTAGGGTATAGGGCAGGATAGAAATGTATCAATCAACCAGTCAACCAGTCAACCAGTCAACCAACCAACCAACCAACCAACCAACCAACCAATCAATCAATCAAATCCTTTCTTGAATCTGTCTAGGTTGGTTGCATGTCTAACTGGACACATCAGGGGACAATGCTTGCGTTCCATTAAGATTTGGTGTCGCCTCTTGCCACCTGGAGGCAGCCTTAGATACAGATGGGTTGAAATTACTGTTTTAGGTCCTGTACTCTTTGGGATACATTAAGAAAAAAAAATCAGAATATCACAACAATGATCTTAGGCGAAGCGCAGCAACTTAAGGCTTATAGTTTAATTATTTTTTTAGATGTAATAAACCTTTTGTCTACCGGCTTCTTACAGAAATCGACTTAATAAAAACTCGGTGAGGGTCCTCTGACTTCCAGGGGCTTACCAAGCACGATGGAAATAAAAAGATTTTCACATTCCCAACAAGGTTTTCACACCTGTTTGCCTTCTTTACTATCAAACAAGAACAGGTTGAACTTGTAAGGTCAATCAGGCAGAAGCGACAACTACTCCAGAGCTACAGACCAGACTCTCAATAGCAAGAGTTTAAAGTTCATGCTTCCGTCTGGTTATACTTCAGAAACCTTCGAGGAGATCTTTAATACGGAAAGAAGTTTTGAAGGTAAGCGGAGTCTTCACTGAGGATGAACTTTGAAAAAGCAGCAGGGAGGGAGAAGAACTTCTTCCACGTGTTGCTTGTGGCGTCTCCTCAGAAGTATCTGGTTGGCCCTTCTTGGAAATTGGATCCCTGACCAAATGGATCACTTACCTGAATTTGTCAGGGTTTTTAGAAGAAGAGGAGTTGGCTTTTCTACCCTGCTTTTCCCACTCATTTAAGGGGACTCAAAGTGGCTGACAAACCTTTCTATTCTTCTCCCCACAACAGACACTCTGTGAGGTAGGTGGGGCTGTGAGAGCTCAGAGGAGAGCTGTGGCTAGCCCAAGGTCACCCAGCTGGCTTCATGGGGGAGGGCGGAATTGAATCCAGTATTCCCAGCTAAGAGTCCGGCTCCCTAACCACTAGACCAAAGTGGCCCCCTGGACCCAAAGAGCTCCATACATGGGGGAAAAGCCCTATGCTTAATTACAAGAACAGAAGATCAGTGAACATCTTACAGGTGTGCTGTACCTCTATCCTCAGGGTGAAGCTCTCATTCAGTCTTCTGAAGCGGTACAGTCCAGAGCGTGAAAAGACACCTTGGGCCTTCCAGAGGTAGGAGATCCTTATACAGTCTCTGAGCCATGATACTTTCCAAAATCCTCAGGCCATGTTCAATGTCCACAAGAACCAACATTACTACTATTTCTCAGCAAGGGTAATATGAGCTCTATAGAATGATTCTGGCGCTGGAAAAAAAAAACCTTACAAGCTGACCAAGAGAAAGCAGAGACCGAGAAGGGAAGAATAGAAATAGGAATATGGAATGGATAGAGAACACTCAGTTCTCCATGCAAGACTGTGGAACTTCTGTATGCGATGTGAACGTTGCCCTTTAAGAGATACAAGTGAATAATGCTACTGGTAATTCTTCACTCTTTCATTTACAGGCTTTCTAAGGGAACGGATGCACAGTGCCTTTCTGAACTTGACACGTTAGTCACGGTGGTGGGAGCTCCCAGACAGTGCTGTTTCTGAACCAGAAATGGCTCCATGCGTCGGGGAGTCTCCCCAAGGCCTTCTAAGCGTGTTGCAATTAAAACCGCTCCAGGCTTAGACTAGCCGCTGGGGTATAGCAGCCCGGCAAGCTCCCATCTGTACATCTTCCTGCCGAAAGACGTGCAGGGGGAACACACGTCTGGCAGTGCGCACGTGTGATGGCACGCCGCGTCACCAGGATGCCCTGGTGATGGTGCCGTGCAGACATAAGAACCCAATAGGAGCCCTTCTGGATCAGGCCACAGCAGCCCACCTAGTCCAGCATTCTTTCTCACCAGTGCCCATGGGCATCTCAAGCAGAGACAAGGGCGAACCTTCTCCTGCTCGCGGATCTCAGCACCCTGGCACCCTGGCACCATCACTCCAGGACAGTGGCTGCCTGGGTGCCCATTTGCCCTTCTGGTACCTTCAGAAAGCGCTAAGCATCTGCCAGCTGGAGGCTTTAAGCATCCTACTGCTACGCCCCCTAGTGGACGGAGGTATAGTGTGAATTTGCCCACAATCTTTCTACTGGGCATCTTCTTGCCCACAAAATCGCTCACGGGTCAAGGCCTCAGTACCTTCTTAATAGTGTTGTGCTTGCTACTGCCCCGGTCGTGACTCTCGCTGTGCAAGATATCCATCGCCGTCTCTCTCTCCTTCAGCTTGAGCGCCTCGATCTCCGTCTTCAGCTCATTCAGCTGCTCCTGAAGGTGTTTGCTCTTCTCCATGTACTCCACCCTGAGGAACGCACACATATACCTGCCGTTATCTGTGAAACAAAATTATTTTGCGGGCACAGCTAAAACGCACTTTAAATTTCTTTTCAAGTTACCCTTGAGGCACCGCCGCCTGAAGGGGGAAACGGATGACACTCCTTTGAACGGCATTAATAAGCCTCAATAAAGCAGAAGCGAACTGCAGAATTGGTCCAAGTCTGAATGTCGTCTAGTCCATCTTCCCATCGGCAGAGATGATAGATACCAGACACAGAATTCACAAGCAGGGTGGATTTGATTTAAATCACGATTTAAATCACTAGTCAGTAAGGCTTGATTTAAATCATAGTTTCTACATAAACTAATTCTTGCTACTTTAATATGCAAGTAGATGAAGATTTTTAGAATAACAACTTTTCATATTAGCTTTTTTTATCCCCAGTTTAATAGGTTAATCATTCATATTTGGACACAACTTTTCTGTTGTACTCAGGAAGGAGAAAAATAATCATTACCTTAATAATGACAATATAAATAGATTTATTCAACTGAAACAATAACATTACAGCATACGTTTGTTGACTAATTTACCATGTTTGTTGACTAATTTGGCTAAACAATATATATATATTAAGAAACTTAGACTGTCAGCCCAGCCTACACATGAAAAACTTAAATATAGGCAAACCTCTGGAAGAGCATGACATTGTGAATGGGTTAATTACCCACAAAAAATTAAAGATATACAGCCTTATCCTACATAATTAAAAAATTAATCTTTATTTTATGATGGAATAACCTTTAGATGGTAATATATTTTCCTCAGAAAGCATTTTATTGTAAAAAAAAAAAATCCAAATTATATTTAAAAAATCTGATTTTTTTAAAATTTTGTTTTTGAAAAATCATTGATTTTTCTCCAACATTTGTTACAACACTTGTACATTGGCATACGTATTTGCATGAATGTTCCGGAACATTCGTCAACCTGGGGATGTGGGGGGATGCTGAAAGGCCTCCTGACCTACCGGAGGAACACCCCACAGGAGGGGGCTTCTGGGCGTGCCCTTTGCCTTAGCTCTCCCTGAAGTCTAAGCATGCATCACGGTCAAGGACTCATCTGTTTACGCAGCAGTTCTCAACCTTCCTAATGCCGCGACCCCTTAATGGAGTTCCTCATGTTGTGGAGACCCCCAACCACGGGGGCGGAGCAGCTGGGAAGTGGGAGGGAAGGGTGGTGGGAGACTTGTCGCGACCCCTCTGAAAGGGTAGCTCGACCCCCAAAGGGGTCCCGACCCCCGGGTTGAGAACCACTGCGTTTACGTGTTTATGAATTGGTCATGGAGACACTATGCCCTAGACTGGATGGCACCTCCGTTCTCCCTCCCTGGCTAGATGAGCTACAGGAACTGCCTTATTTGTCTTGTCCGGTTGTAGCAAGCTTGCTCTACCCAGTTTCCCCCTCCCTTACCGTTTATGGACACCCTGTAGTGTTTTGCTACTGTGCAACTGTCTTCTATGTGAAAGGTATAAAGAGCCCTGACTCTTAACAGTAAAAACCTTGCCTTCACTTCGCAAACATCCTGCGTCCGAGTCGTCATTCTGTGCAACAGGGAGGTGGGAAAGCATCTGTGCCAATCACATCTCCAGCAGATCCAGAGTGCATTCAATGTGGACCGAGAGCGGATTAAAAGTGGATTATGAACGGACCTGACACTTTCAGAGCGGATTCGTTATGTGATACGTATCGGATACGTATCGGATATGTATGCGTTGGTATAGGATATTCGTACGGATTTGTTCAAATACATTCATTTGATACAAATCAAATGTAAAACCCTAGTCCAGTCCTTTCCATAAAACCAAAATTTTGAGCTTTTGTGTTCCCCTAAACCTGTGATTACCGTGTCTTCCCGAAAATAAGACAGGGTCTTATATTAATTTTTGCTTCTAAAGATGCATTAGGGCTTATTTTCAGGCTAGGTCTTATTTTCGGGGAAACAGGGTGGTAAAGAGCAAAATTCAAATGTTCAGGCAGGTAATGGATCACTCTTTTTCTAACCTTTGGTAACCCAGACTGTGCATAACGGGCATGCTCCTCTCTCTCAGGGGTGGTGCTCTTCGCTGTCCTCTGTCCCCCCTCCCCAACTTGGAGCTGCCTCTTAAGCAGAATCCGCAAGTCATAATTTTGAGTGCCCTAAGAACGCCATCTGTTCTCTGACACTTTTCAACAGATTGCATAAAGGAACCGAGAGAAGGGAAGCTAGAAGTGTGCTTATGTATGCAATATGTGGGAGAAGAAGTGTTATGTACATAATACACCAGAGAAGAAAAGTTCAAGCTGGATTCGTAGTCGTGAAGCATAGAATTGTCCCTATTTGACAAATGGCAAATCTCCAGAGGCCTTTTGCGATGGAAATACTCTATTGGTGGCCCTTTCCTGTCTCTGGTAATAAAAGCAGTGCAAAATCTCACCATGAGATCATTTATCTCATCCACAAAAGGGATACTCTGAGCGTACTTTATTAAGGGGCAGTGCAAAGTAGTGGTTAGAACACCAGCCGAATATCAAAGAGTCCTGGTGGTCAAATCCCCCCAGCATAGACGGGCTCAGCATGGGCTAATCACTGCCTCCCAACCAGACCTGGAGAAGAGGAGGAGGAGGAAGAGGAAGAGGACGATTTCACTGGAATTATGGGAAATGGAGTGCACTTCCCAGAGTTTACTATTATCCACGGTTTACTTTATCCACGGTGGGGCCTGGTATCTATCCCCGGCGGATACAGGGGTCCAACTGTACTATAGCATTTAGGAGGTGTCAGGGATTTTCCGCACTCACCTCTTCTGTAAACTCCTGGGGCACTCCTGCACGCAGCATCCGCACGTCAGGGAGCTGTGGCTTCCCCACACGCAGGTCCCTGCATGCAGGAGCACCCCAGAAGTGTGCAGATCCTGAGCAGTTCTAACTGCAGGCCTCAAAGATGCGTCTGAAAGACAGGCCGCTCTCGGCCTTAGCTGCACTCGGCGGCACCAACAGCCTGAGATTTACCACTACAAAGCACAGGAGGACCTACTTCTCTTTCTCTATCTCCATGGACAATCGCTTCATGTCGGTATCCTTGAAGTCAAAGGACAAGCTATCGCTGATGAGGCTGAAGGTTGGCAAATCGGCAGGCAACGCGGTCGTACTTGAATTCATGGACTGCTGAAAACAGGCAAAAGAGAGATTCATTACCGTCTGCAGGTCGCCAGCAGCTGCCGGCCCGATCTCTCGCCCCCCGCACCCCACCCCCCGAGCTGAACAGGTGAGATGAAGGAGACAAGTGAAGGCACCGGTGTTACAAGATACACAAATGGCAGGCACACGCAGGCTTTGCAAATGCCAGAGCGCCATTAGCAGCTGGCCATGTTCTTCCATGTCATTTAGTACCATCAAGAGAAGACTGTTTGTTTTCTTGCAAGAAACACATTTCTTCAAGGTTCAAAATGAAAGCAGGCTTCTTTATCAACACCGCAGAGGATTTTTTCCTGCCGCTGAACAGTGGTGTTATATTTTAAAGCGTTAATATCGTGCCTTGCTGAGGAAAATGCAGTAGACTCCCAAACTGATAAATAAGGCAAAGCCTTAAGAACATAGATAAGAATACAAAAGGAGCCCTGCAAGCCTGGGCCACCACCTGTGTAGTCCAGCACCCCATCTCACACAGAGGCCCACCACTAGCTTCTGGGCATCTCATGCAGAAGACAAGGGCAAAGGCTTCACTGCTCTTGAGACCCTGGAAACGGTCTTTGGAGACATTCTGCCTCTGTCCAGCCTTAGGCATCCATTCTAGTAGCCATTGATACACCTGTCATCCATGAATTAAGAGAAGCCCTGCTGGAACAGGCTACAGCCCACCTGGTCCAGCATCCCATCACACTCAGTGGCCCATCAGTTGCTTCTGGGTATCTCAAGCAGAAGACAAGGGAAAAACTTTCACCTGCTCTCAGTTCTCAACAACAGGCCTTGGGAGGCATCCCACCTGTCTTCCCCATCCGGAAGGTAGTACCTAGGCATCCATTCTAGTAGCCATTGATACACCTGGCCTCCATGAATCTGTCTAACTCTTCCTTGAAGCCATCTACGCTGGTTGCTGTCACCACCTCTTCTGGCAGCAAATTCCATAGAGTAATGACCCTCTGGGTGAAGAAATACTTCCCCTTGTCTGTTCTAACTTGGAGGACCTACTGAAAGCTGTGCCACTCCGGAACTCAAAGGATTTCACAGTGCTGAAAGCTACCTCATGAAAATAGACGTCCATCACTAGATGGCTCATGTTTCTATCTCCATCCATCATGCTAACCTTATCTGCAGTTAGGAGTAGCACAAGACACGTAAATGTCTGTGATTTCTGCGAAAACAACGACCAGAAAGTACAGCACACACATTTTTTAAATCTGTAAATGCCTGTACTATAAATAATTTCCATCTCTGGTCCAGAAGAGCTAATGTGATAATAAACTTGTTCGGCTTTATAGTATTCTTGGGTGGTTATACACAAAGTTAATACACAGAGCAGCACAGCATCTTCTTAAATCTAATAGCCAGGAATGATGAGAAAAATAACAGAAGAAATAATAGCAGCGGAACTGCACAGCTTTATAAAATTCTGTTATGATCAACAGTGGCAGATAACAATAAGGAGAAAGATCTGGATCCTTAAAGCTATTTTGGTTAATCAGATCTCTTTAGAATGTTGCCTCTCATTTGAATCGAAAGGCAGGCTAACAGAGATCTGTTTTAATCGAAAGGTTTTTCTTTATTTATAATTTATATTTCTATCCTGCCCTATACCTGCAGGTCCCAGGGCAGGTAACGGCATTTAAAATCCAGTACATTAAAATAGTAAACAATCTATATTAAAATGATAGTATCTGCAAATAACTACCAGTGGGAAGGGAAAGGTGTCCCCATTTAGCCAAAGGCCAGAGCAAAGAGATGTGCCTTCACTGCTCTCCTGAACATATATGATGGGGGAGCCTGACACACCTCAGGGGGAAGATGATTCCAAATCCCAGGGGCCACCACTGAGAAGCCCCTTTCCTGGATGCCCACCTGTTTTACTGCTGAGGGTGGTGAGACAACCAGGAAGGATAACAGAGATCTGTTTTAATCGAAAGGCAGGGCTGGGATCTGTTCTAATCAAAAGGTAGGGCTAACAGAGATCTCCCTCCAAAGCAACACAGACCAGCCATACTGAGCCCAGGGCTGAAACTGCTCTGTTACGCTTGGAGAGATCACATGGTGGAGACCTAGAAGGAGCACTGAAAATCATCTCAGCTGGACACTGACACCCACTGCTAGAATGGAGTGGAGGTGGGATGGGAACATTAATGACATTAATGTTCGTTTCGCAATTGAATTGAATGTCCAAAAATTGTTGCATTGAACATTCAAACTTTTGCATTCATGGATGAACATTTCTCGTGGGGTTTTTTTTTAATTGAAAAAGCCTATTTTCCTAAGTAAAATACTGCGAATGTGTGAAAATTCAACTGAATCTTCGCATTCGAGAGCTGGGAGCATCGTTCCTTTCATCCGAATGTCCGGATGTTCAAATGTCCGGACATTCATTTCAATGCAGCAATTTGCAAATCTGAATATTCGACCGAATTTTTGAATGCAAATTGGCTCGTGTGCCTCCCTGCGAATGACCACACTGTTACCATGTCGATCCACTTCTAAAAAACATGCGTGGCTGCACTTTCTGATCAAACACCCAAACTATCTTTCTGAGCTACCGGTAGTAGAAACTGAGAGGTAGAGATGGCGTCATTGTGGTTCTCTGGCATTTTGTTTTGCAAGAGAACCCTATTCGTTTGTTTGCAGCCTTCCATTTTATTTTTTCAAAAAATACAGCAGTTTTTTGGAGACAGTCTTCCACTTGCCTGAATATCAGTTGCAGTTTAAAAAGGCACTTAGTAAGACATTGGAAAAGCCCTGACAGGAGGCTTGGATCCAGCAGCCCAGTGAGTGTGGGGTGTCAGGCAAAACTGAACTCCTCAAAGATAGCTTTGAAGGCAGAGTCATGCAACATGCAAAGGGAAATTGGAGTGACAAGCTGACACTGGTGCCAGCTGACACTAGTTGCTGGTGGCGTCTATCATTTGGGTTGGAGAAGCAAGCGTTCCTCCCAAGTGATGCGGGGAAATTGATAAGACTCCCACATCTATACACAATGCTGCGTAATCTATACAACATGCTTTAATGCACTGTCCTTATTATACTGGAAGCTGCCTAAGTCTTAGCTTAGCTCCTTTAGTGACACATCTACCAGGACGATCAGATAACTTTTATGTTGCTCTTCATCTTTTGGATAGAAATCCTATTATCACAAACACCATTGCTAGATTCTGTGTGGCAGCCATTTAAATTCATAAACAAATCTTCCCGGCACTTGAGCAAGGACAACTTGAGCTAGGAAGTGTTAAGGAGATGGTTTCAGGTATGATTTTTTATGTTTTCCTTCTTTCCGAACTTCTTTTTCATAACGGTTGTGTGTTCCATCTTCGGATGAAATTTGACTGGCCACTAGTCTGATTCCGCTCTCCTCCATAAAACCAACTGGATGACCTTGGGTAGTCACACCTCTCTTCTGAGCTCTCACAGCCCCACATACCTCACAGGGTGTTTGTTGTGGGAGAAGAACAGAAGGTTTGTGAGCCGCTTTGAGTCCCCTGAAATGGGTGAGAAAAGCAGGGTAGAAAAGCCAACTCTTCTCCTTCTTTTTCTAACTCTTTGGTGATCTTCCTCTCAGTTTATGTCTTGTATTTAGCAAGATGATTTGTTGGACATGTCTCAATACTGATGTGTTGCCACAGAATTATGGTAAACTGTGAGCATGGCTTCTTTGTCTAAAAATGCTTCTCCGCACTCATCAGCATTTCCGGGCCTTAGTTACACCTAACTCAATGTAAACCTGATGGCATGTTTCTAGATGGAATCTGGTGGCTCTCAGGTTCCATTATTAATGTACATGGATAGAAAGAGATCCCAGATCTATCCAGTAGTGCTGAGGTCTACCTTTGTCTTCAAGTAGGTTAAGATGAGATAAATGATAAACTACTTAATCTTATCCATCCATCCATCCATCCATCCATCCATCCATCCATCCATCCATCCATCCATCCATCCATCCATCCATCCATCCATCCATCCATCCATCCATCCATCCATCCATCCATCCAATGGGCGCTGGAACATCAAACCATGCCGAGACTTGTTTTTTCAAGTACCAAATTTGGCACGGGTTTGGTACTGGTTTGGGCAATTTGGTCCATGGAAATCAGACCAAATCAAAAGTGCACTGGGACAACCCCTGCCAAACCCGATTTTGATTCGGATCAAAACGTGCATGGTCTCTCGGTTTGATTGCATGCTCCATGAAGCCAGTTTGGTGTCATTGGGCTAGTCACAGCTCTCCTTCTGAGCCCACCTACCTCACAGGGTGTCTGTGGTGGGGAAAAGAACAGAAGGTTTGTCAGCCACCTTGAGTCCCCTTAAGGGTGAGAAAAGCGGGACGCCAACTCCTCCTCCTACACTTCTTCCTCCTATCCAATCTATCTATCCATCCCTATCATTTCATTGCACTTGTTTGCTGAGACACTGACTTCAGAAAGGCACACCACAGCTTGGATTACAAAAGCAGATGAGAAGAGTGAAGATACTGGGGGAATTATTTTGTCTCACAGCAGGAACTTGGACAAGAAGCTCTTTTAATCCTTTCCAATTCTGCAAGTCCATGAATTTGACATTTATTTGGAACCAAGAGGTGTAATGGATACCTAAACTACAAATTGATCAGGACAGCAAAGTTGATAACCATAACTCTTCTGGACAGCTGAAGCCAAGAAAAAAGCATTTCAGATTGAATGGATTTTATAGCTCACTTGAAAAGCTGACACCTCAGAAATCACTGTTAAGCACAATTGTTTACATCACGGGATTTTAGTTGAAATGTAGACAAAAAAAGGAGAAGAGTGTAAAGGATGGATGGATGGATGGATGGATGGATGGATGGATGGATGGATGGATGGATGGATGGATGGATGGATGGATGGATGGATGGATGGGTGGGTGGGTGGGTGGGTGGATGGATGGATTTGGAACCATTATTTCCCTCTGTATAAGATGCAATGGATGGATGGATGGATGGATGGATGGATGGATGGATGGATGGATGGATGGATGGATGGGGTATATGGATGGGGTATATGGATGGATGGATGGATGGATGGATGGATGGATGGATGGATGGATGGATGGATGGATGGATGGGTCGGGTGGGTGGGTGGGTGGGTGGGTGGGTGATTGATTGATGGATTGATTGATTGGATTGACTGGCCCTTCAGAAAGTGATACCAGGAGTGGGCATGCCGCTGAGAAGAGCCCTCTTGGAAACTTTTGAAGGCCAAACAGAAGCTGATGGCCTTTGGAGCGTGATCCCAGTCTTTGGAGTTGGGGGACAGGTCTGCGACAAGATGGACTCTTTGAAATGTGGACAGCCTTGTTCTGCTCCAGTGGCAACATATCCCGGCGATATGTATCCTGTAACAGAACATCCCACTCTGCCCTGGAATATTAAAGGTAGTGCAAAAATGGGGGAAATCTTCCACGCCCTAACTCCATCATTGAGGTAGTATGGTTCTTAAAGTGAGTTGGTTGCATTTAGACAAACCATATCATTCCCTTCTACATGCAAGCCATCTTTGTTCTGCTTATTTAAACCCAGTTTAAATTCTTTGTGAATTACACTTAAGGGAACTCAAAGCAGCTGACAAACCTTCTGTTCTCCCCACAACAGACGCCCTGTGAGGTTGGTGGAGCTGTGAGAGCCCAGAGAGAGATCTGTGACCAGCTCAAGATCACCCAGCTGGCTTTGTGGAGGAGCGCAGAATCGAACCGGGAAACATCCAGATATGAGTCCAGCACTGGTATGATTTAAGAAGATGAAGAGTTGGCTTTTATACCTCATTTATCACACCCTTAAGGGAACTCAAAGTGGCTGACAAACCTTCTGTTCTTCTCCCTGTGATGTAGGTGGGGCTGTAAGGGCTCAGAAACAGTGTTGTGACTAGCCCAAGGTCACCCAGCTGGCTTCATGGAGGAGGAATGGAATTGAACAGTGAGATGACCACATCACCACAAGACCAACCCTTAACCACCTTTCCATTAGATCCACTCCTTGGCTTTGTGACCAAGTGTAAAATCCTCCCGTTCAAAAGCTCCGCACTAACGCTTAGCATGGCCCAAGGAACGCGCCGACCATTCCGAAATCCCACACCGCTGGCTTTTCTTCGCCAGCTGTCTCTTCTGCATTCTCGTCATGTTACAGAATTTTCACTCCATTTATACAAAGTGGCGGCAGAATCCAAGAAAGGCCCCAGGAACCTCATCGTGAAACCAATCACTCTCTGCTCAGATTCAGTAGAGTTGCACTTAATAACAGGGAAAGGCAGGCCGAGAGTGTTTTTAAAAGACTTCTATGACAAAGCACACCGGCGAGTAGCGTTCAGCTCCCGCAGCCTCCGGCTACAATGGCAAGCTCATTCCCGCGCTACATTCGGGCTCTCAAAAGTTTCTCAGTGTTTCCAGAGAGCCTCAGAGAATGGGAAAGGAAGGCCATTAAATTCAAGCCACCTTTGTTCTGCCTGTTTAAACGCTCATTCAGGGTGATGCGGCGCTGACAAAGGACGCTTGTTGACTGCTGCAAGGGGGACCTGTTGATAGATTTATTTGCGGTAGCACCACACAGCTCTCTAAAGTTGAAAGTCTACCAAGCTATAAAGGCAGCCAGCAATTAAGTGCTAGGGGGGAAGGAATTCTAAAATCCAACACCTTCTCAAAGCATTGATTTTCGTGGGGGTGGTGAGGAGGGAATACGCTGTCTGAGTGCTCCTAAATGGTTTGGAAACTATAAATCAGTGGCCCCATTTATGCGCTACAGCAAAGACCTCTGGCAGAAGGAGAAGAAGAAAAGTTGGCTTTTCTACCCCGCCTTTCTCACCCATTTAAGGGGACTCAAAGCAGCTGACAAGGCTTCTGTTCCTCTCCCCACAACAGACACCCTGTGAGGTGGGTGGGGCTGTGAGAGCTCAGAAGAGAGCTGTGACTAGCCCAAGGTCACACAGCTGGCTTCGTGGAGGAGTCCAGCTCCTTAACCACCAGACCAAACTTGCTCAAAGAAGAAGAAGAAGAAGAGTTGGCTTTTCTACCCAGCTTTTCTCACCCATCTGAGAGGACTCAAAGCAGCTGACAAAGCTTCTGTTCTTCTCCCCACAACAGGCACCCTGTGAGGTAGGTGGGGCTGTGAGAGCTCAGAAGAGAGCTGTGACTAGCCCAGTCACACAGCTGGCTTTGTGGAGGAACCCAGCTCCTTAACCACCAAACCAAACTGGCTCGAAGAAGAAGAGTTGGCTTTTCTTCTCTACTTTTCTCACTCATTTAAGGGGACTCAAAGCAGCTGACAAAGCTTTCTGTTCTTCTCCTGTAGTTGTCCCGTATGCAACCTGTTTTTGTCCCGTACAAACCCATACAAATGCGTACGGATGCGGGATAGGTGCGGATCTTCAAGAACGCATCACGTACTAACATACAAATGTTCAAATAATTCAAACGAATAGTCCCGAAATTAGAAATTCCATTCAGACGTTCAAATTCACAGCCATTCTATTTGAATTCAAATGTCGAAATTCGGCACATTCGATCGAATTTCAGATGCCTACGAATATTCATGCGCATCCCTATTTCATTTGAAGAGGTTTAGGACTTTCCCTCAAAAATCCCACTGACTAAAAAACACCAAAAAGCTTCACTAATTATTCTTCCGCTGCTGATTTCCCTTTTCCCTCTCCTAATTCCAGCTATAAGTATTCAGGACAGGAAAGACCTCTGGGCCACAGTGGTTCTTCTCGCCTCTCAAAATCCCAGAACCACAGATGGTCTAAGCAACAGAGAACAAACAGGCAATGCTGCTGCAGAGAGTAGTCTGAAATCAAAACAGAGCTCTACTAATAAGAACTTTGGTGAGTTAATAAATATAATAGCTTGACAATCTGCAGCCTTATGCTCTTCTTAGATGCCCATTCTTCCAACTGTTTAATTAGAAGACTTGCTATTTGTCCATTAATGAGGTGGCGATAAAGGCGGCGAACGCGCCAGTTGCCTGCTTAAAAACGTCAGCAACAGATTTCTGGATTTCAGTAACTCAACGCGGATTGATTAAGTTCACCAAACTCACAGATGGCGATCTTTTAAGAACCCGTACCACTGGGGCAAAAGCACTTACCCCTTCCTTCCTTCCTTCCTTCCTTCCTTCCTTCCTTCCTTCCTTCCTTCCTTCCTTCCTTCCTTCCTTCCTTCCTTCCTTCCTTCCTTCCTTCCTTCCTTCCTTCCTTCCTTCCTTCCTTCCTTCCTTCCTTCCTTCCTTCCTTCCTTCCTTCCTTCCTTCCTTCCTTCCTTCCTTCCTTCCTTCCTTCCTTCCTTCCTTCCTTCCTTCCTTCCTTCCTTCCTTCCTTCCTTCCTTTTTTAATGGAAGGTTTTCAGAGCCTGCACTGTGCGCCCTGAAAAGTCACTGGCTGAAGGAGAATCGCTGGCCATCGAGAGTTTCGTTTCGAAAGAGAAACCGTTCGAAGCCATATGGCTACGGAAAGGCAGAGTGACGGTTATCGGCAGCTTCTGCGAAAAGCACAGAAAGCTCTGATGGTCTTCAGGAGAAAGGATTCTTCTCCTTTAGCACGGCCACCAGATTCCCCCTGTCTGTGCTTGCAGTGCGTTTATCCTTGAACTCCTTTCTTCAGTCATATGTTTTTGACCAATGATTCTCATCAGTCCTAGCCAGAACAGCCATGTTGGAGAAAAACTTCCCAAGGGCCTTCTCAGTGGTGGCCCCTGGGCTATGGAATAATCTCGCCCTTGAGGTTCGTCAGGCTCCCTCACTGTATATGCTCAGGAAGTCAGTGAAGCCACACCGCTGTGCCCTGGCCTTCGGCTAAATAGGGGCACCTTTCCCTTCACACTTGTAGCCACTGGTAGTCATTTGTATATACTATTGTTTTAACATAGATTGTTTACTGTTTTAATGTATTGGATTTTAAATAATTTACCCGCCCTGAGCCCTTCGGGTATAGGGCGGGATAGAAATATAAACAAACAAACAAATAAGGGTATTATGGAAGACAACTTTAGACCAATAAAAGTGAAAAGTGTAGATTTGACTAGGGACATGCATGAATGTTTTTTTTTTGCATTTGAATTCAAGTCAAATAGAATGTCAGAACATTCAATTTGATTGTTTAAAATCCAAATGCTAAAAAAACCAATTCGAATCTGTTACACTTCAGTATATTCATTCGAATGTTAGATTTGTATTTAAAGATACGAATGACGACAACATTTGTATGTGTTATACATATCTGTGTGTATTTCCTATGCATCCTGTTTTATCCCGTTGGCATCCCGTTTGCATCTTGTATTATAAGCGCAAATGCGTACAGATACTTATAATATTTGTACAGATGCGTATGCAATGCATACATATCTGTACATGTCTAAATTCGAACGTGAAGACATTTGATTTGAGTTCGAATGTCCACATTCGTCGGATTCGAATTGGATTTTTGAATTTTCGAATACCCGTGCACATGCCTAGATCTGACAGGCTACATCCCAGTGTCCAGATGATATTGATTAACTCAACAAAGTCCCTGGCCTAGGGGAGGACCTCCTACCTGGCCTCCACCCGTATTGGTCTCTCTCCCTCTGTGCCTTCCCAAACCCTGGCAGGGAAATGGCAAGCTATGCAGTGTGATGTTGCTGATGATATCATTCAATGCAGCATGCTTTCTGAGGCCTTTCTGGAGCTTCTTCAGCACCATGCCAGTTATGGAAAGCATAAACACTGCTTTACTTCTGCATTATTTATGTTCTCTGGAACTGCAGCAGGTTTGAGGAGGCTCCCAAAGGCCTGTATCATCAGGAACACCATCAAGAACACCACTACACAGAGGTCACCCTGTGCTCTAAGACTCCAGAAGACACAGAAGGAGGAGGAGGAGGAGGAGGAGAGCTGGCTTTTCTACCCTCCTTTTCTCACCCACTTAAAGGGGACTCAAAGTGGCTGACAAAGCTTTCTATCCTTCTCCCCACAGCAGATACCCTGTGAGGTGGGTGGGGCTGTGAGAGCTCGGAAGAGAGCTGTGACTGGCCCAAGGTCACCCAGCTGGCTTCATGGAGGAGTGCAGAATCAAACCCGGTATTCCCAGATAAGAGTTCGGTTCCCTAACTACTAGACTAAACTGACTTTTCTCCCCAAAGTGAGGAGATAAGGGTCTCCTTCTTCCTCAGGCCCTTCACAGGGCCATAAGGATTCCACTCCTTTGACGGTTTTAGAACACACATTTTTACACTTGAATAAAAACGAAGTCTCTCCAGTTCTGAAGACCCTAAAAAGCACGCCTAAGGAAATCTCCGGCCATTTGCAACTTCGGAATATAGGAGGGACGTGGTATTTCAGAGGAGGGTCTATTATGGAAATGTGCTCTTACTGTGTATGATGACTTGCTGGTTATTTCCAACAGTTTCTGCTTAGCTCTTCGCTCGGAGTCACGGGCCTCCTGCAAGTCCTGCTTCAGTTGATCGGCTTCTTTAGCCCTGCGTACAGCAACACAAAATGAAAATCAGCAGCCGAATCAAGACTACACTGACTATACACTTTCCCGCACTATGTCTCCCTCTTTCCCAAAATGGTGTCTAAGGGGGAGACACAGTGGAAAAGGACAGAGCATGGCCTGGTTCTAAAACTTGTTTTGTTTCTGGGAGCAGAAGTTTCTATGTTAGAGATGCGCGCCTACGAACCTGCCTCCAAAAATTCAATCAAATTTGCAAATTTTCACATCTAAACGAAAGTGAGGACACTCGAAGGTCGAGATTTTCCAATGAAATGGACAATGCTCACGAATACGAAAATCTGATTGAATTCGCAGCATTTTACTAGTGAAAGCAGGCTTTTTTCAATGAGAAAAAAAAGCCACAAACATGTTCATTTGCAAATGCAAAAGTTCGAACGGCCAATTCCACGATGAAACAAATTTCCCGGCGTTCATTTCAACTGTGAAACGAATGTGAATTTTTTTTGTTCGAGCATATCCCTATTTTATCTTCTAAATACTAATTGAATTATTGAGGAGAGTTCGGTCTACTGGTGCAAGAAAAGACAAGCAGAACCTAAGAAAGGTACACGGTGTTGCAAAACCCACAGGATAGGACCCATCACTGATGGGTTCTTCCTTCACTTCCCAAGTGGGAAGAGGTAGAGGTTAGGAGAAAAAGGAGAGAAGTAAGTAAATAAATAAATAACCAGTTTGATCTACTGGTTAGGGAGCCAGACTCTTATCTGGGAATACCAGGTTCGATTCCACTCTCCTCCATGAAGCCAGCTAGGTGATCTTGGGCTAGTCACAGCTCTCCTCTGAGCACTCACAGCCCCACCTACCTCACAGAGTGTTCTGTTGTGGGGAGAAGAACAGAAGGTTTGTCAGCCACTTTGAGTCCCCTTAAATGGGTGAGAAAAGCAGGGTAGAAAAGCCAACTCTTCTCCTTCTTCCCCCATGAAGCCAGCTGGGTGACCTTGGGCTAGTCACGGCTCTCTTCTGAGCTCTCACAGCCCCACCCACCTCACAGGGTGTTCTATTGTGGGGAGAAGAACAGAAGGTTTGTCAGCCGCTTTGAGTCCCCTTAAATGGGTGGGAAAACGGGGTAGAAAAGCCAACTCTTCTTCTTTGCTGGATAGAGTCTGGCGCTTGGGAATTTTCTGAGCAAGGCACAGAAGTAACGAATAACGAAAGGTAATTGAGTGCAGGGAAAAAGCAGAGACAAGATTTAGAGGTGAGAGAGAAACACTGTAGTCTGGAATGAAATGAGCACTGTTGTTAATTCTTATTAATAAATTAAATTTATGACAGCAGCCCTTGGCCCAACGGCTCATAGGAAAGGGACCCTGATATACAGCAAGAGCCTCTTGATTATCTGGGGGGGGAGGGAGAGATCTGGCATGAGATACTATTGCAAGGAAGAGAGTAATTTATTCAGCTTAATATCTAGAGGCAAAAAAACTTAATTAATAGCATCTGAAAGCTTTGAAGAATACAGCATGTGTTTCCTGAGCAGCTGAAAAATCAGCCGGAGACCAAGCCCAAAGGTTTGGCTAGATGGTTACTTAGTTCTCACTTTGCAGAAGAATGTTCAATTTTATTTATTTATTTTTTTTTGGGGGGGGGAGGGAAGCTGAAGCAGAAAGAACATACAAGGAGCCCAGGTAGGGAGGGTGGTATGAAATACTCCACCAAAGACAGTTTACGGCTTCCTGCCTGTGCTAATCCATCTCTAGGAAGACCTGGGCTCCAACGGTGTGAGTAGTAAGACCTGAAAATACTCCTTCCAAAAGGCGTGTGTGAATGGATCCCTCTTCCTATGGGTCTGGATCAATCTATACTCAACTGACAAGTGTTCTCTACGCCTTGCTAAAATTCCTCCTTTAGCAAAGCAACCTTCTCCTTTTCTTGGCTGGATTGGCTTTTGAACACAACGCAGCAGCAGCAGAAGAAGAGTTGGCTTTTCTACCCTGCTTTTCTGACCCACTTAAGGGGACTCAAAGCGGCTGACAAAGCTTCTGTTCTTCTCCCCACAACAGAACACCCTGTGAGGAAAGTGGGGCTGTGAGATCTCAGAAGAGAACCGTGACTAGCCCAAGGTCACCCAGCTGGCTTCATGGGGGAAGAAGAAGAAGAGCTGGTCTTTCTACCCAGCTTTTCTCGCCCATTTAGGGGGACTCAAAGTGGCTGACAAACCTTCTGTTCTTCTCCCCACAACAGAACACCCTGTGAGGTGGATGGGGCTGTGATAGCTCAGAGGAGAGCTGTGACTAGTCCAAGGTCACCCAGCTGGCTTCATGGAGGAGTGTGGAATCAAACTGGTATGCCCAGATAAGAGTCCGGCTCCCTAACCACTAGACACCCTGGTCTGCCCTCTCCTAAACATTATGTGCTAGAAAAGAAGGATTCAAGAAGGGCTGGGAACATAAGGGTCACACATTGTCTCTTTGAGGAGCCTGTGAGCTCAGGCAACATGCTGCTCACTTAAATTAGGTGGGTCTGATCCATCCCCTCCACCATCTTCCTCTAAAGCTGACTCAAAACATCTTTTTTTTTCTTTTTCTTTTTGCAAAACATCACACCCAATAAATCTCCGTGCAGATACAACTGCCAGTGGCTTTGCCCTGAGCTTTTGATATTTTCACATTAGCCCCTGTTTTGTCATATAACATTTTGAATACTGTTTCGAAATGAACAGCCTTTAAAGAAGTTTTTTAAAACAGGAAAGAATTTCAGCAACAATCAATCTACAGCTTTCACGATAAGACTATTTGTTTTCTATTTCCTTGAAGTGAACACTGTAATGGGCCTGTGAATTATTCTAAAAGGAAATGATGCCTGGAGCAGACATTTTTAACAGCTGGAGTGTTGGCCCAGAAAGCTACAAGATGCTCTGTTCAAATCCTCACTCAGCCATGAAGTCTCACGGGGTAGCTTTGGGACAACCGCAGTACCCCAGCCCAGCCGACCTTGCGAGATTGTTAGAGGGAAGGAAAAAGGTACTCGTTCATTCGTTCATTTGTTTGTTCAGTCGTTCGGCTGGTTGGTTAGTTCTGTGGTGGGCAAACCGTGGCTTGGGAGCCACATGCGGCTCTTTGGCCCCTTGAGTGTGGCTCTTCCAGCTTAGGAGTACCCTAATTAAGTTAATAACAATGTACCTACCTATATAGCTTAAGTTTTAAAAAACTGGCCCTCAAAAAAAATTTCAGTCACTGTACTGTTGATATTTGGCTCTGTTGACTAATGAGTTTGCCGACCACTGGGTGGGTGAGTGAGTGAGTGAGTGAGTGAGTAAATGTATATCCTGCCCTTGACCAAACGGTCCCAGGGCAGGTTCTAATGTGAATAATTAAAAATATAACCGCCTCCCTCTCACCCCCACCCTCCTTCCCTAACAGGACAGCAGTTTGAGAGCAGATTCAAAGTGGATTCAGGGCAGATTTGGCGCTTTCAGAGCTGATGTGTTATGGGATATGTATTGGATATGTATGTGTTCGTATTGGATATTCGTATCAATTTGTATGAATACATTCGTATCGGATAGAATCTTACCACATTTGAAGGGGATCTATCTGAGTGAAAAAACCATTTGTGCACTAGACTCAGTAGAGGCTGTCCTCGTAGCAAATTCCTTTTTATTGTTGCTCTAAAGAAAGGCTGAAAACAACCAGAAGGTTCCAGGGTCTGATCGAAAGGGACATGGCCCCAGATTCCCTTGCAAACTCCTGGCTTTACACCTACCAACTACAATCCTTTAAAAAAACAACAACCCATGATACCAAGATTATGTTCTGCCCTCACCTACTCTGAACAGTCAATATATTTTAGGAGTGCTATTAAAGGAGCCAGTGAAGTGAGGTCAGGAGAAAATTAAGTGAAGACGCCATTGCTCTGACAGGACATATATTTTCCATGCAAAAGGTACCGCAGTAAAATCTCGGACGATCCAAGTGAAGTAGAACCTTTGGTAGAAAAATTGGGGGGGGGGGATATCTTTCCCTATTGAAGATGATAAAAGGACAGATCCAGCTTCTAAAATATGGCCACACGCCACCTGACAGTACGAGCGCTACTAAATAAATAACCAACCTTCGTTCCGACTCTTCTGCCATCTTGAGGGCCAACATCTCTGCCTCTAGGACCTTTTGCTCCATCAAGCGCTTCTCTTCCTCTGTCCGGATGGCTGTAGCCTTTATCCGCTGCATTTCCTGCTCTGCCTCCGCGGCTTTCTGTGCTAGAAGTTTTGCTTCCTCTTCTGTGATCTGAGCTTTTTCTGCCAGCAAATCTGCTGTTTCTTCAGATCTCATCTAAAGGGGTACAGAAGAAGAATTAGCTTTTCTACCCTGCTTTTCTCACACCTTTAAGAGGACTCAAAGAACAAACCTTCTGTTCTTCTCCCCACAACATACACAGTGTGAAGGAGGTGGGGCTGTGAGAGCTCAGAAGAGAGCTGTGACTAGCCCAAGGTCACCCAACTGTCCTTGTGGAGGAGGGCGGAACCAAACCCAGTATTCCCAGATAAGAGTCCAGCTCCATAACCACTAGACCACACTGAAAGTTCGACATGGCAGCAACCAGTAGAGGTCCAGTGGATCATGGCATAAGGGGTCAAGAGTGATTTCAGAACATATTCTGGCCTTTTTTCCGGAAATGCCATACCTGGGGCTCCCAATAAGAATATCAGATTTCCCACATAAACCACTTTAACATTATATTTTTAACAGGAAGTGGTACAGAAATATATTTTAAACCATAAAAGGAGCCCTGTTGCATCAGGCCAAGACCCAGCGACCTCTCTCACACAGCATCCTATCTCACACAGAGACTTACCAGTTGCTTCTGGGCATCTCAAGCAGAAGATGAAGGCAAAACCTTCGCTTGTTCTCAACTACCTGCAAATCATCTTTAGAGGCATCCTAAGAACGTAAGAGGAGCCCTGCTAAGATCAACCACAGTCCACCTAGTCCAGCATCCTGTCTCATACAGTGGCCCACCAGTTGCTTCTGGGCATCTCCAGCAGAAGTTGAAGGCAAAACCTTCACCTGCTCTCAACTGCCTGCAAATGGCCTTTAGGGGCATCCTTTCTAACTCTCCAACCAGGAAGCAGTGCCTAGGCATCCATTCTAGATGATTTTCTGTGGGTGTGGAAAAGTGGCACAATTTTAGTCTGGAAGGCAATTTCTTTACGGCTCCAGACTCCTACTGGGTCACTTGGCTTTAGTCTCGCTCAATGCAAACAGTACGGCAGGTGGCTGCCAGGGAGCGAATACGATTCCTGAGAAAGGAAACGTTGAATTGCTTCTGTGGTTGTCAGCCCATTTGAACTTCTTTTCCATGCTTTTTGGAATAAGTCATTATTAAGTGCTTAAAATTCCATTATGCATATTTCCAGTAAGGTAAACGGAATGCATCGTAATGAGTTGATGTGAATATGATATGAAAGAAAGAAGAGAAGATGGGAAGATACGTCATTAACATTCTGGAGAAGTCATGCTATAGGTGGAAGGGTTGCTTTTGGGTTCGTTTGTTTTCCTAGAAAGGAGTGTGTCCAAAGGAACAAAGCAGCTGTGGGTTCGGCATCTTGCTGACAGCTGTTATCATGGAGGCAGTGAGTTTATCTCTCACCTGGGCCACTCCAGACTGAAGCCTGGGACTTCCTGGCACATCAGAAAGAGGAATTCTAGCAAGCATTTTCTGGACATATTGTTGTTGTTGTTTTGTTATATTTATTTATATGCCCTCAAAGGCCATTTGCAGAGAGAAGAGAGGTTTTGCCTTCTCCTCCTGCTTGAGAAGGATCTGGTGGGCCACTGTGTGAGACAGGATGCTGGACTAGATGGGCTGTGGCCCAATCCAGCAGGGATCCTCTTATGCTTATACATTTAGACAAATTCACAGACCACCTATGTATCAATAGCTACTAGAATGGGTGCCTAGGTAGTTCCTCCAAGTTGGAGAGACAGGCAGGATGCCTCTCACGGCCGTTTGCAGGGATTCAAGAGCAGGAAAAGGTTTTGCCTTTGTCTCCTGCATGAGATGTCCATAAGCAATTGGTGGGCCACTGAATGAGACAGGATGCTGGACTAGATGGGCTGTGGCCTGATCCAGCAGGTCTCCTCTTGTGTTTCTGTCTAGAATGGATGCCTAGACACCACCTCTGGGTTGGAGAGGTGAGCAGAATGCCTCTAAAGGCCATTTTTCAGAGAGCTGAGAGCCAGGAAAGGTTTTGCCTTTGGCTTCTACTTGAGATGCCCAGAAACAATTGGTGGTCCAGTGGGTTAAACAGGATGTTGGACTAGATGGGCTGTGGCCTGATCCAGCAAGGCTCTTCTAATGTTTTTACGTTCCTACTGGAGCCACTACAGGGAGATTGTATCTAACAGTGCAGCCCTATCTCTGCATATGCCAGGCTTCCCAAGGTTTTGACAAAGCTCCTCTCTTTCACTGGGATATCCTGCTGAGGCTGCCTGTGTGGAGACTCCATTTTGCTGGAGGCAACAGTTGACGCGGCCCTACTGACCTCCTTTTGCACAGAATAAAAAGGGAAACAGCAATCTCAGTTCCTCCTGAAAGCCTCGCGTTCATAGGATTGTAGCAGATCTGCTGCCAGCTGGTTTCTCAGAAGACCTACCAGGGCTTCGTTTGCCATCGTCGCCTCTTCTTTTAACTGCAAAAGCCTTCTCTCCAACTCGTCCCGTGTTCGCTCGGCTTCTTCTCTCATCTGCTTTTCTCGAGCCAAACGCTGACGTTCCATCTTGGGGGAGATCAGGGTAGGAAGGAAGGAAGGTGAGAAATGTTACTGGGATTATATTAAAAGATCCAATTGATTAGGACTACAAGAGAGGTCCTTCACAAGCATTTTTATGGGGTCGGAGGCTGGGATTGTGGGATTTGCCCTCTGTTCTCATCTTTCCTGCATCCGCGGATGCGTACGGGATGAAAACAGGTTGCATACGGGATAACTACGGGATGCATACAGATGTGTACGGATGCATACGGATCTGTACAGATGTGGAGAAGATGTGTCCGTGGGCATACGAATGTTGTCGACATTGGTATGTGCAAATTCGAGCCAAAAATTCCAACAAATAGATTTGAATTTGGTAAGTACTAATCAAGTCTTGTCAAATTTGAATTTAAAAGATTCTAATCGGATCGGAATTTCAGGTATGTCAAAAAACCACATTAGCGCATATCACTAATCCAGGAACTAAAACCACCTCGGGTGGCCTAGGTTACCGATTCTCCTCTGAATCCATTCTGCTTTGAGAACCAGTGGCTGTTCCAATGTTCGTAAGTGTGCCTTTGTACATCCTTAGTCTCTAATATTTTTCCCTTCACAAGCCATAACCTCTACCAGCTGGATATGGAAGAACACCAGATAATGACACAGCGTGGAGGAAATATTTAAGTTATATTCCACCTTTTTTTTTTGCCAAGGATGATAACCAAAGCAGCTTGACAAATGCAGGTAAACGTAACTATTATAGGATGCAGCTTCAAATTATAATTTGAGAATGAATACTGTTAACGAAAACACAGTCAAAAATACCAAAGGAACAAATCAATAACATTTTAGCAAAACAAACACACAACCAAAGCTTCCTAGCTGTGGCCTTAAAAGCAGCGATCTTCCAACACTTGCTTTTCTTGAATGATATAGCTTGTTATTATATCCATCGTTATGTTCATGTGAAGCTTATGTTATGAATAATAATAATTTAAACAACAACAAAAAAGCAATTTTCCAAGAACACAAACTGGCAGAATGAATAGCTGGTTTTTTTCCCCCTTCTATTTTAATGCTGAGAAATTTGGTCCTTGCCAGACTAGAGACGTGCACGAATATTCGAAAAATTGGAAAATCCAATTCGAATCTGACAAATATTGACATTCGAATTCAAATCAGATTTAATAACATTTGAATTTAGACATTCGAACGGATTTCAGATTTTCCAAAAATCCGATTCGAATATCAAATTATGCGTATTTGCGCTTATAAACAGGATGCCTACAGAACACGCACAGATACGTATAATAGATATGAATGTTGTCGACATTTGCATCTTCAAATATGAATCTAGCATTCGAACATACAGATTCGAACGTTACGGATTCGAATCGGATTTTCGGATATTTGGATTTAAAACATTCAAACTGAATTTTCAGATATTCGATTCGACTTAAATTCAAATGAAAAAAAAAATTGTGCATGCTCCTACCCCAGACCCTTTATTGATTAAAGAAAAGGTGATCAGGCCTCAGGGCAGCAACAAGTACACATAAAATTAGAATTTTTCTGTACCTGAAATAAAATGCTCTGCAAAAAATATGGCTTTTTCTGTCTTTGAAGCAAGACCAAACCCCAAGTAGCTCAAAGAAAACAAAACCGCTTTGGAAAAAGTTTCAAAAATTCTTTTAAAACCACTGGAGTGGTTGGCTATGTTAAATTTTGCCTGGGGGACCCTTTCTACCTCGCTTTTCTCACCCATTTAAGGGGACTCAAAGGGGGGGACTAGAACACCCTGTGAGGTAAGTGGGGCTGTGGGAGCTCAGAAAGAGAGCTGCGACTAGCCCAAGGTCACCCAGCTGGCTTTGTGGAGGAGTGCAGAATCAAACCCACTGAGTGTGAGATATGAGTCCATCGCCCTACCCACAAGTTTTGGGAGATCATTGGAAGTAGGGATCCCAACTCCTATTTAGGCTTGGGAAAGATTGAGGAGCGAACTTGGGTGTTTGATCTGAAACCGAACAGGTGTCTGAAGGATGAGGAAGAGTTGGCTTTTCTACCCCACTTTTCTCACCCATTCACGGGGACTCAAAGCGGCTGACAAACCTTCTGTTCTTCTCCCCACAACAGAGCACCTTGTGAGGTAGGTAGGTGGGGCTGTGAGAGCTCCAGAAAGAGAGCTGTGACTAGCCCAAGGTCACCCAGTTTGCTTCATGGAGGAGTGTGGATTCAAACCCGGTATTCCTACACGGGATGCCGAATGCGGAAGCTGAGCTGTTGTGCTACCCCATTCATGCCACGCTAAAGCAGTAGCAGTGCAAGAGTTTAAGCCAGAAACTATAAGCCCGTTTGTAAAGCTGTTAAGGCTTAATAACGTCATCATCGCACACGGGCCACAAATGTGCTTCTAAACACCTGCCGGAACCCCCGGTCTTTATTAGTTTGTTTCTGAGGGCTCCAAGCGATTAGCCATTAACTCAGACTAGCCTCCACTTTCTTAAAAACATCTGCCAGTTGCTACACAATTCCCGATTGTTAACCGGACTTCGTCTCCAGGTGTCGTTCCAGAGTTGAGACAGAGATCAAGCGTAGCTCTGCTTGCCTGGTGACAACATGTTCGTTCTCTCCTTTCCCTTGAAGACTCAATATGTTTAGCTCAAGAAGAACTGGACACGAGCCGGTGGCAAATGTGAAGAGGCTCTGCTAGGGTCTACACAGCCTTCAGTGCCAGGCTGTGACACCGGCGACAGCAACAAATCCAAGAGCGGTACTTTGCCCCAACGCTACCCTAAGCTTAGCCTCTCTTTGCCGCCGCCGCCGCCGCTATCCGAAAGCTTAACCCGGAAGCGGCCATCTGTATTCTGAGCAGCGCCCTACGGATTAGCTGTGTGGGTTTCAGCAAGTGAAAAGGTATCCCGGCACAAAACAATGATTCATGCAATCCAATTTGCTGATACGCGCTCCATGCTGATTCCTGCAATGTGCCGCCGTCTCTGCCGCCCAGGCTGACCCGCAGTGGATAAAGGAGGCCAGGCTCAGAATTAGCATGCAGGCGAGTCCGCAGCGGCAGATCAGCATGCATCCCATCGCCACCTAATTAGGACAGCGGCGTGCGCGGCTCTCCCTCCCAGGCCACATCTTATCTGCAACCGACCTCCCCCAAGATATTGGAAACTTACAAATGCGACAAGCCAGAAACAGGATAGCATACCGGGCGGCGATGGGGAGAGAGAGAGGGAGGGAGGGAGGGAGGGAGACTGAAAGACTGTATTCATGGTTAGATCACACTATCAGGAAGCCAAAGGCAAAGGGGAGAAGGAGACTGAAACTAACAAGAAACAACAGGAAAGAAATCTGTCCAAGAACCGACTAGGCGCTGGATGGAAACATTCATATTTAAGTAAATACTAACAGCGGTAATAATATACATCAGGTAAGGACAAACGAGGCCTATGGGCTCAGCTTGTCTCTCTTTTCCTGAATCTGCCAGATAGGCAGTTTCTTTCCATGGATCTGAATGCCAGCCTTGGACCGCAGAATGGAGAGGAAGGGCGCCCATAAACGGGGCCGTGTGTCTTTCCTGGGTAATGCATCATCTGCATGAGTTGATTCTTCCTTTGGAGGAGGTCATGGGCTGGACTGAAGCAGAATCCAGACCAGACAAAGGTGCTGTGTCATTGGGTCTCGGGGCCATGCAGTTGGCAGACACCCTGTCCTTGATGGGGTCATAATCCCCTGGAAGGGACAGGTGCAAAATTTGGGGGTGCTCTTGGACTCTGCTCTGGCGCTTGAAGCTCAGGTGGAGGCAGTGGCCAAGAGTGCTTATTCCCACCAGCGGTTGGTGCGTCGGTCAAAGCCCTTTTTGGACAGAGTGGGCTTGGCCACAGTTATCTACAGCAAACCTCCAGACTTGACTACTGTAATGCGCTCTACATGGGGCTGCCCTTGAAGATGCTTCAGAAGCTGCAGCTAGTGAAGGATACAGCTGGCCGGATGAATATCATGCCGGTCTTAAAGGAGTCGCACTGGCAGCCAATCCATTATCGAGCCCAAATTCAAGGTGTGAACTTTGACTTATAAGGCCCTAAACAAATTGGGCCCCAAATATCTAAAGGAACACCTTCTCCCACATTGACCTGCCTGGGCCTTAAGATCTGGAGGGGAGGTCCTCCTGGTTGTCTCACCACCTTCAGCAGTTAAACAGGAGAGGGCCTTCTCAGTGATGGCCCCTAGGCTATTGAATAGTCTCCCCCTTGAGGTGTGTCAGGCCCCTTCATTGTATATGTTTAGAAAGGCAGTGAAGACGTACCTCTTTACACTGGCCTTTGGCTAAATGGGCATATACAGTGGTACCTTGACATACGAGTTTAATTCGTTCCGTAACCTTGCTCTTATGTCAAATCACTCGTATCTCAAAGCAATTTTCCCATTAATCCATTCCAGCTCCCAAAACACCACCTCAGTTGTTTTTGTTATGTACTGTACTGTATTTACATACTCGTATCTCAAATCTTGCTCTCATCTCAAAGCAAAATATCACTCGCTCGGCGGCTTGTATCTCAAAACACTTGTATGTCAGGGCACTTGTATGTCGAGGTACCACTGTACTTTCTCTCCCCACTTTTCAGACACTGTTACTGTTTTAACATATACTGTCATTGTTTAAGTCCATGTTTGATTTTAAATGTAGTTACCCACCCTGAGACCTTCAAGTATAGAGCAGGCTAGAAATACAAGCAAACAAATGGTCAGATGCATAAATGAATGAATGAATGAATGATAGGGAAGTAAAATACAGAAAATACATAGGCATGTAGGACCAGAAGCGAGACCTCTTGAACATTACTATATATTAATGACAAACTGTGACATTTACAGCAAATAGATTAGATCTAATTAATCACGGCAAAAATCAAATGGATAAAAATGATTTCATATGCACTGTAAAAAAGGAGAGAGAGAGAAGGAAAGCTTTAGTTTTCAAATACAGCCGAGAAGAAGTCAGCGTGTTGAAGCAGCTGGATGGTTAGACTGGGATCCACCAGACCAGGGTTTGAATCCCTACTTGGCTGTGGGAGCTAAGCTGAGCCGGGCAGCCTCAGTGTCTCCCAGAATCAAATAAAGTTGTTGGTGGGATAAAACAAAGGAGAGGAAGTGGTCATTTGCTGCCTTGAGCCCTTGAGAAGAAACGTTAGATAGATCTGTAGCAAACATCACATGAGCAGAGTTTAGACAGCTGTTCAAAGGTGTCATCCCTTACTTCAGGCATGCTTTTAAATCTGGTTTTGTTAAGATTTTATTGTGGCCCACTCTGAGACCTTCAGGTATAGGGTGGGGTAGAAAAAGGAAGGAAGGAATAGAAAGAAAGGAAGAAATAGGAAGGTTAGGGAGGGAGGGAGGGAGGGAGGCAGGCAGGCAGGCAGGCAGGCAGGCAGGAAGGCAGGAAGGAAGGAAGGAAGGAAGGCAGGAAGGAAGGAAGGAAGGAAGGAAGGAAGGAAGGAAGGAAGGAAGGAAGGAAGGAAGGAAGGAAGGAAGGAAGGAAGGAAGGAAGGAAGGAAGGAAGGAAGGAAGGCAGGCAGGCAGGAAGGAAGGCAGGCAGGCAGGCAGGAAGGAAGGAAGGGGTTCACACTAGTCTCACACCTGTTTCCGGGCCTTTTCTTCCCTGGCCTGGGCCTTCATCTGCTGGACTTCCAGAGAGTCCGCTTTCCTTCTCCGCATGAACAGGTCATGGTTCCCAATGCACAGCTGCAGGATCTGTTCCAGCCAATGAGAAAGAGAAAAGAGCCGGCAAGTTCTGGTTATAATTACATAAGATTCGAATAGTACTCTCGCTGCAAGGGTCTCGCAAATCTGCCCAGCAACTTACTACTCGAACACTGTCCCTAATATCAGCATCCACACTGCTGTGAAATATTCTACATGGCCTTTATAATATCTAGACCTGTTTCACCTTACTACAGAGGTGGTATGATCTCAGGAACTTCATGAGCCTGCCCTGTACTAAGCTGGGTCACGGGTTGATCTGTGTCGGTACGAGGACTTACAGACCAGCAGCTGGCCATGCTGGCTGAAGCCAATCAATGAAACCTAGCAGCATCTAATAGGCCAAATTTTTCTCTTTTCTAGTCCACCATGAGTGACATTTAGCTCTTCATGGTCCCATTCTGGAGACTTTTCCACTGCTATTTACTTGAGGCTACCTTGATGGAAGCTGTAAGGTCTACAACTATACTACATTCTTCACTCTGAAGAGGAGAAGAAATACACATTCCTGGAACAATTTAGATCTATTCACATATCTCAAAGAGTTCATTTGAAAAAGAGGTAGCATATTTCTTGTAATGTTCCATTGCCACTAGATAATACAACCAGGAACTTACTAGTAAAGGAGAAAGAAGAAGATTTGGCCTTTACACCCAGCTTTTTTCACCCATTTAAGGGGACTCAGAGTGGTTGACACACCTAGCCAGTTTTGAGTAAAGCCATCACTGCCTCACACGGGTCTTCAGTCCTCTAGATGTCGGAAGGACAGACACACTGTGGGTGACCCAGCGGCGCAATGACGTGACTCCATCACGCCACCTATGCCGGGCGCGGACAGTGCATCTGTGCTCCTGGTATCTTGTAGGCCACAAGCCAGAAGTGGCCTGCGGCCTACAAGATACTGAATGGCAACAACAGGCCCAGGCACCGGGGTGACACTGTGTGTCACCCAAAAGGGCTTAGCGTGTCACCTGTGTCATAGGTTAGCCATCACTGCTCTACGTCAACTGTTTTGCCAGAGAGTTCTGTTGTTTCCTGAGCAACCTGAAAAAGCAATTTATCAGTGAAATCTGCCAACTAATCAAACAGATCTATGTGGCTGCGGCTGTTGCCTGTCACAACGGCCTTTCAAGCAAGATAAACAGCCACTCACAAATATCTAGAGACTCTTTCAGATCCTCCAAAAAGATTCCTCGTGGGCAATGTTTCACTCCTTATTAAAGTAATGGCCAACGTTTACCTAGTCACTAACGCGAAATGTAAATATTATCAAGTATCCTGCCACAGACAGCTTGAATTAAGTGTTGGGATAGAAAACATCAAGTAGAAGGGACGGTGAGGGAGCGTTTTTCCACTTAGGACCAGAGTACCCATTAAGGGTCCTTAATGGGTCCTTAATGGGTAGCCTAGTGCTAGTGGGAAAACACCCCATATGTCTTTACGACCCTTTTTTGAAAAGATAGCAAAAGTCTGTAACTTTCATCCGTTTTAATATATAGGAAATTAGGAAATTTCTGTGAGTCGACACAGCTCACTTACTTAGACAAGCACTGATCATTTCTAGGCTCAACTACTGCAATACCCTCCTAGCTGGCCTCCCTCAACGTTCCCTGCTACCACTAATTTTGATCCAGAACGCTGCAGTTAGAATAGTGTTGGATCTGCCAAAATATTCTCATGCTTCAGCCCCTAAGAGGCCCCTGCACTGGCTCCCAATTTGGTCTAGAATTCATTTTAAATCATTGGTACTGGCCTTCAAGGCCATTGGATGGCAGCCTCCAAGTTTTCTAGCATCTAGAACAGTGGTTCTCAACCTGTGGGTTGTGACCCCTTTGGGGTCGATCTACTCTTTCACAGGGGTCGTTATGAAGTAGCAATGAAAATACTTTTCTGGTTGGGGGTTAGGGTTAGGTTGGGGGTCACTACAACATGAGGAACTGTATTAAAGGGTCGCGGCATTAGGAAGGCTGAGAACCACTGATCTAGAACGTCTGGTATAAATTTAGCTGGAAATTTACGATCCGCAGACAAAGCTTTTCTAGTAGTTTCCCAAACTCATATTGCAACTCCTGAACTGTGAGCGTTCCAAGACTTGGTCCCACAACTTTGGAATAATCTTCCATAAGCCCCATGGCCAGAGGAAGATTTGGTTCACTTTCAGAAGGGTCTGAAGACGGTTCTCCTTAATACTCCTGAATGAGTTTAATCGGCCTATTTTATTGGACCTATTTTAGTTTAATCGACCTATTTTGACTAACGATGATTCGGGAAATCTATTATTGTGATTTGTTATTAGACTGGTTTTAATGCTTTTCTATTAGGGATGAACACGAATGGGTTTTTGGCATGCAATTCGTAATGAATCGAATATCAGAAAATTTGTATTCGTACAAATGTTAACATACTGATGTCATAACATTCAATTCGTGTATGATTGTCCGAATTCGTACAAATAAGGAATGTTATAAATATATATATTGTTATGTTATTATTTTTGTAATTTTCAACTCTGTACCATCCCTTGGTGGAAGAGGCATTATAAATAAACTTGTTGTTGTTGTTGTTGTTGTTGTTGTTGTTGTTACTACTACTACTACTACTACTACTACTACTACTACTACTACTACTACTACTACTAATACTAATAATAATACTAATAATAATAATACTAATAATAATAATAATAATAATAATAATAATAATAATAATAATAATAATAATAATACTTGTGAGCCAGTTTGGTCTGGTGGTTAGGGAGCTGGACTCTTATCTGGGAATAGCGGGCTTGATTCTGCCCTCCCCCATGAAGCCAGCTGGGTGACCTTGGGCTAGTCACAGCTCTCTTCTGAGCTCTCACAGCCCCACCTACCTCACAGGGTGTCTGTTGTGGGGAGAAGAATAGAAAAGCTTTGTCAGCCGCTTTGAGACCCCTTAAATGGGTGAGAAAAGCGGGGTAGAAAAGCCAACTCTTCTTCTTCTTCTTCTTCTTCTTCTTCTACTACTACTACTACTACTACTACTACTACTACTACTACTACTACTACTACTACTGCTGCTAGCCCAGGTGTGAGGAGCAGAGGAAGGGAGAAACTAGAGACGAGTATGATTTAACATTTGGGCTACATTTTGGCTGGAGAGAGAGGGAAATGTGAGCTAATTCACCTAGCGGAGTCTTGTCCACATAGACAGGCATTAGATCTCCAAGTCCATATGAACGTTTTAAGTCTTTTTGATTCATGGGAATCCTTACCAACGTACCAACTGTTACAAATAAAAGCAGTGATAATAAATATGCATTTCTTGCAACAGGTTATCATTTCCTGCTGTAGTTTGTCAGCGGCTGCCTCACCGCTCAGCAAAAATGGAATTATTAGGCCTGTAGATATACGTACCAGTTTATTCACACGTAGCTTTGACGAGTTGAATTTAAAGACATCAATCTTTTTGTCCAGAGGCTTTATTGTAAACTGTAAAAATAAGTAAATATATAAATAAATAAACGCAGAAGTGGCTAAATCACAAGAACAAGCTAGAAAAACAAAAATAAAAGGGGTACTGCATAAGGATGTAGCTTTTGCCAGGATTATATATGAAGACAGCCTTATATTGGATCCCAGTGAGTCATTGCTAGGGGGACTCAGAGTAGTTGACAAGCCTAGCCATTTTGGTCTAGTGGTCAGGGAGCCGGACTCTTATCTGGGAATACCGGGTTTGATTCCTCCCTCCCCCATGAATGTAGCAGCCAATAGTTTTATGACACTCAGCATCAGCAATTCAAGCTCACAGTCCCAATGAAATCTTTCCAAAGAACCCAAGGATTCTGTGGACCCCCAGTTAAGAACCGCTGCTCTAGATTCCAGTGTATCTTTAACGTGCGTACACAAGAGAGGAAAGACAGACTTCACAGCTTGTTTAGCAGTAGTTTAATACGGGGAGGGAAAAACCTTTGCCTACCTCCTTGTCACTGTAAGATACGTTGCGAATCTCATTCCATGGGAAAGAAATCTTGGGAGTTAACCTGTTTTCAGGATCATATATATGGAGACCCAAGGCATCAACCCCCAGCAATAGTTCGGTTCCCTTCTTATTCTAAAGGGGAAAATACAAGAGAAAAAGAACATTACACTCCTTTGGAAGCTGACAAAGCATATCTGGCACATAGATTCATAGAATCATAGAGTTGGAAGGGACCTCCAGGGTTATCAAGTCCAACCCCCTGCTCAATGCAGGATTTCCTAAACCATCCCAGACTAATGTAGGTCCAACGTCTGCTTGAAGACCTCCAGCAAAGAACCCACTACCTACCGTGGCAACCTATTCAATTGACTGCCCTCACTTTCAGGAAGTTTTCCCTAATATCTAATCTGTATTGACTCCCTTGAAGTTTCATCCCATTGTTTCTAGTCCTCCCATCTTATGCAAGTGAGAATAGGGGCGATCCCTCTGCACTGTGACAGCCCTCCAGATACTTGAAAACAGTGATCATGTCTCCTCTCAGTCTTCTCTTCTGTAGGCTAAATATTCCTAGATCCTTCAATCGTTCCTCATAGGACATGCTTCCGAGACCACTAACCATTTTGGTAGCCCTCCTTTGGACTTGCTCTAGTTTCTCAATGTCTTTTTTAAACTGGGGTGCCCAGAACTAGACACAGTACTCTAGATGAGATCTGACCAAGGAAGAGTAAAGAGGAATAATTATTTCTTGTGATCTAGACTCTATACTCCTCTTGATATATCCGAGGATGGTGTTTGCCTTTTTTGCCGCTGACTCATGTTTATCCTATGATCAACCAGGACACCCATATCCTTTTCACTTGAGCTACTACTTGGCCTAATTCCTCCCATTCCGTATTCATTTTTACCATTTTTCTTACCAGGATGTAGGACTTTGCTTTTGTCCCTATTAAATAGCATCTTGTTAGTTTCAACCCATTGTCCAAGCTTATCTAGATCTTTCTAAATCCTCTTCTTCTCCCTAGTGTTAACAACCCCCCCCCTTCGCTTCCTTTAGCTAACCTGGGCCCACTGATTCTGCAGGAGTGAAGAGAGCAGGGATGGGGAAAAGATCATCAGGGTTTCCTGAGACAGAATGAACTAACAGTGACAGTGACTCATTCACCCCATGGGAACCCCCTCAACACCCATTCCTGGCTGCAGGTGTAGCCACAACAGGAAAGTTGGCAGTGTAGCAAACATTCCGCATAAAACATTCCTCTGCAATACAGAAGCAAGGTTCCGCGGCTTTCCTCCATCCCCTTTCACAAGCAAGCTCCAAAAAGAACACCAGAAACTCTGGAGATTACCCGAATTGCGAAGTAGTTCACACCATACATCTCCAAGTCCTGAGCAATCTTCAAATATTCCATTTCAGCTTCATCCCTGCAACAGCAACAACAAAACCAGGCAGAAAGTTTACAGGAGCAAAAAAAAAAAAAAAAAAATCCTAGCAAAAACAGACACCCTCAGCAGCAAAAGGGGAGGGCACCCAGGAGAGGGCCTTCTCAGTGGTGGCCCCTTGGCTAAGGAATAGTCTCCCCCTTGAGGTGTGTCAGGCCTCTTCACTGTACACATTTAGGAAGGGAGTGAAGATGCACCTCTTTGCCCTGGCCTTCAGTTAAATGGGGATACCTTTCTCTTCCCACTTGCAGATGGTATTATTTTAATACATACTGTTAATGTTCTAATAATGTTTCCTTTTAAATGTTCTTACCCATCCAGAGACCCCTGGGTGTAGGGTGAGACAAATACATACATACATACATACATACATACATACATACATACATACATACATACATACATACATACATACATACATACATACATACATACATACATACATACATACATACATACATACATACATACATACATACATAATCAATCTATTAAAACTGTTAGCACTCCAACAGAGGCATTGCAATGTGATGACCTTTTCCTTTCTTGGGTGTCTTCAATTTCCGAACCACAGTCAATCGCCCCCAGGAAAAACTAACCATTGTTGTACTATAGGACACAAAAGGCAACTGGCAGGCTGGCCGTTTTCAGTCCTCATTAGCAGAAGCAGCATGGTAGAATAAATGCAACATATGTCCCCAGCACTGTGCATTGGCGTTCCTTCGCCTTGGGATTCCTAAATGTTTTGATAAACAATTTCAACAGCTGCGCTGGCATAGCTATGCCGGCTAAGGCTGATGGGCATTGTAGTCCAAAGCATCTGAAGGCCATCTCATTTGGAAAATGCCACTTAATGCCATGGACAGAAAGCAGAGAGCAGATGGCTCACTCCAAGAATAAATTCTGCAGAGCCCAAGACTGGTCAGATACTCAAATAATGAGAGAAACATCTCATTTGCGCCTGCTCCATCATCAACAGTTGCCATCATAAGAATACCTCACCTTTCTCACCCTTAAAGGGATTCAAAGCAACTGACAAACCTTCAGTTCTTCTCCCCACCCTGTGATGTAGGTCAAGCTGTGGGAGCTCAGAAGAGAGCTGTGACTAGCCCAAGGTCACCCAGCTAGCTTCATGGAGGAAGAAGAGTTGGCTTTTCTACCCCACTTTTCTCACCCATTTGAGGGGACTCAAAGCATCTGACAAAGCTTTCTATTCTTCTCCCCACAACAGAACACCCTGTGAGGCAGGTGGGGCCGTGAGAGCTCAGAAGAGAGCTGCAGCTAGCCCAAGGTCACCCAGCTGGCTTTGTGGAGGAGGAAGACTTCACTTTTCTACCCCACCTTTCTTACTATTAAGGTGACTCAAAGTGGCTGACAAACCTTCTGTTCATCTCCCCACAATAGACACCCTTTGAGGTAGGCGAGGCTGTGAGGGCTCGGAAGAGAGCTGTGACTAGCCCAGTGTGACCCAGCTGTCCTTGTGGAAGAGTGCAGAATCAAACCTGGCATTCCCAGTTAGGAGTCCAGCACCTTAACCACAAAACCAAACTGGCTCACAAGGAACGGCTAGGAAGGAGGCAACAAAAAACACCCTGGTCACCTCCAAGAGAGTGGCTTTTCTTAAAACTCACCTGGCTCTGCCTCGATGCTGGCCGTACCAAGCTGTTATTCTTTCTTCCCACATTTCTGGGGTCATTTGATATAGATTTATCACCTGGAGTAAGACACAATGGAAAGACTGCTTTAACCTTGCCCACTAACGGCGTCCTCTTAAAAGCCATTGATGCAATTTAAGTGCTCAGAGTTAAGACAGCTCTGAAATTCCACTTTCAACAGGAGGCTGAAAGCCAGCACAGCCTCCCAGCCAGACCAGAGCGATACGTAGAAGATGGAGGGTGATGGCATGGACGTTCAGATGAATGATTTTGCATATATCCCCCAATATTGATCTTTGTAGCACAAAAGAGCAATGAAAGGGACCAAATCCCGTTAATCAAACCCAATATTTTATTCATGCAGACAGACAAGATATTGAGCTTCTATAAGGCCTAAAGGAAAATCGACGGCAAGAGTTAAGGCAGCAAGGAGAACCACAGCGGTGGCTTAGTGTTCTGGGAAGCCAGAATTCAGACAACTGGCTTTAAGATATGGCACTGTGCGAGCTGGAACCTTACCCGTTTTGGAAGCAATTCCTCTTGGGCTAAAAAGCCGCGCTTGTGAACAGCAGGGTCATAATCTCCATACTGCAAGGAAAGAGGAAACAGACACAGTTAAGGCAAATGGAAGAGAATGCAGCCTGGGTTTTGCCATCTATCCTGATCCAAAAACTGAAATGGGAAAGTTTTGCAAGAAGAAATCAATGGGGGTCCGCTGTCATCACGGCACTCGGTCCAGTACTCTGAGGACTTAAAAGAAACTTGGATTTCCTGTATTAGGACATAATTTCGATAACCCAGCTGTAAAAAAATGAACTGTTAGGGTCATTGTACATAATTCAAAGGCATCTTCATGATTCTTAGGTCCTTGTGTAGGGCTCAATTTTTTATCTATCCATCCATCCATCCATCTATCTGCATTTCTATCCCACCCTATACTCAGAGGTCTCAGGGCAGGTAGCAACATTTAAAATCAAACATATTAAAATAATAACAGTATATATTAAAACAACAGTGTCTGCTAATGGGAAGGGAAAGTGTATTCCAATATAAGCAAAGGCCAGGGCAAAGAGGTGCGTCTTCACTGCCTTCCTAAATGTGTACAGTGAAGGTGATTGACGCACCTCAAGAGGGAGACTATTCCAAAGCCTAGGGGCCACCATTGAGAAGGCCCTCTCATGGGTGCCCACCCTTTTTGTTACTGAAGGTGGTGGTACAACCAGGAGGGCCTCCCCTCCAGATCTTAAGGCATGGGCAGGTTATAGTATGGGAGTAGGCATTCCTTCAGATATTTGGGAGCCAAGTCAATTAGGGCCTTATAGGTTAAAGTTAACACCTTGAATTGGGCTCGGTAATGAATCCGCAGCCAGTGCAACTCTTTTAAGATCAGAGCGATGTGCATCCGGCCAGCTGTCCCATTCAGTAATCTAGCAGCTGCATCCTGCACCAGCTGCAGCTTCCGAACCATCTTCAAGGGCAGCCCCATGTAGAGCGCATTACAATAGTCAAGTCTGGAGGTTACCAGAGCATGGATAATTGTGAAGTTCAAAACAATCAGTCTGCCTAACAGGGCCATAATACCTGCATATCATTACAACAAAATCAACCTCTCTATGGGCACTACAGTACACTGAGGTGTACCTGTGCTACAGGTAAGTAGAAAGCTGTGTCGGAGGCCCATCCATACCAAACCATCCTCTGGTGAGAAGGAGGAAAATGATTCCCTATACTGACGGAATGGTAAGTCAGGTCAACAAGGACCGGATCAGGCATTAGAGTGTCCGGACACCAGATGGTAAGTGGGATTTTCAGCTGAGACACTAGCACTAAAGACTACACAGCTATTAGATACATGGTTGCAGAACACCAAGAAATTAATTTCAAGTCAAACCCAACAAAACGTGGATGCCAGGAAAAAAAGCATAAAATTTAGCAAGAAAAATAATCTTCCAGACTCAAGGATCAAAGAAGAGGAGCTAGCTTTATACCCTGCTTTTTTCACCCTTAAGGGGACTCAAAGCAGCTGACAAACCTTCTGTTCTTCTCCCTGTGAGGTAGGTGGGGCTATGAGAGCTCAGGAACAAAGCTGTGACTAGCCTAGGGTCACCCATCTGTGAGCCAGTTTGGTCTGGTGGTTAAGGAGCCCGACTCTTATCTGGAAGTATCGGTTTGATTCCGCACTCCTCCACGAAGCCAGTTGGGTGACCTTGGGCTAGCTCTCTTGTGAGCTCTCACAGCCCCACCTACCTCACAGGGTGTCTGGTGTGGGGAGAAGAACAGAAGGTTTGTCAGCCACTTTGAGTCCCCTTAAATGGGTGAGAAAAGTGGGGTAGAAAAGCCAACTCCTTCTTCTTCTTCTTCTTCTTCTTCTTCTTCTTCTTCAGTAAAGTCTTTACTGATCTACAATTGGAGCAACTTCAGCAAAGCATCCCATTTGAACCAGAGCTGACCAAAAAATAGCCAGGTAGCACTTGGAGAAGCAGCAAAGGGAAGAACAAGAAACGAATCAAGTCTAGCAAGAACAAAAGCCAGAAAGTACTCGATACAGGTCATTAACACTACGGTGGTGACAGCTGATTAAGGACAGAAATATGTAAAAAGCAATCTGAAACCCGCAGAACAGAAGGGAACCAGCGGAAAGCAAGGGGCACGAAAGGTGAGTGGCTAATAAATAAAATCATTCTTGAGAATTGTAAATGAAGAAATTGGATTGTCTAAATTGGATTACAAAAAAGCTTGACTTAACGCATCATAATTGGATCTTGCTTACTATTCAGGGTAGTAAAAATGAAAGAGATTGGGAAGAGCTCCAGAGGACTTCTTGTTGGGTGAGTGGGCAGCCAAGTTGCAGATGGGCTTGAATCTTAGTACAGTCGGACCCCCATATCCGCTGGGGATACCTTCCAGCTCCTACCGTGGTTATCTGAAACCGTGGATAATAGCAAACAGAACTTCCGGTTCTGGGGTCATGCAATCCCAGAACCGGAAGTGCTTTTCTGGCCTCCGGAAGACCTATTTCGGCCTCCGTAGAGCACTGGAATAGGCATGCAATGCCGCTGGACGCCTCCCACATGCCCCCTTACATTTTGGGATGGGCTCTGGCGGCGTCACATGCTTATTCCAATGCTCTACGGAGGCCAAAATAAGCCTTCTGGAGGCCGAAATAGACCTTCCGGTTCTGAGTGCTTTTTCCCTTACGGTGCCCCCAGGGATGGGGTAGGCTGATCCAGTAACCGTGGTTAACATCCCTATGGTCCACCAATCGCTTATGGGCATCTCAAGAAGAAGATGAAGGCAACACCTTCATCTGTTCTCCACTGTCTGTAGAAGGTCTTTAGAGGCATCCTGCCTTTCTCTCAAACCTGGAGGTGGTACCTGGGTATCCATTCTAGTAGCCATTGAAACACCTGTCCTCCATGAATTTATCTAATCCAAGCTACCCAAGCTGGTTGCCATCACCACCTCTTCTGGGAGAGAGAGAGAGAGAGAGAGTGTCCACGTCTCACTAACAGGCACTATGGTGAAGTTAGGGTTGCATTGCCGAGAAATTTGAAATAAATACTTGACACAGTTGTGCTAGGTGAAGAATGCGCTCGTAATCAAAGAGTAACTTTAACATGTTCACTCTTACAAGAAGTCTAAGTAAAGCTTTGAAGGGTGAGTCCAAACAAGATTAAATTTAGGTCAAGAAATTTAATGGACCTTTCTATAAAATGCTCTTCACTCGTGCTGCCATTCAGATCTTCATTCTGGAGAAAGGCCATGGTTCACAGAGACAGCCCGTACTCTCTGAATGCAAAAACAGATCCAGCACAAAGCACTTCAAGATGAAAGATACCCTGTCTGAAACCAATTCACACACAGAAGACTCAGCTCAATGCCCTAATGAATAAACACAGTACAAAACTGCTTCATATCTATTCCTCAAAAAAGTACCGTGGCCGTGCTATGCAGATTTTTTTTTTAAGTCGAAAACCAAATGGGGACAAATGCTGCCGATCCATGATGCACACTAATTCAAAATAGGGATTTAATATCTCATAATTTCATTAATCTGCGATGGATTTTCACCCAACCGAGAAAAGGATTACTCTTGAAAGAATGGGCAGGCTATGTATTATTGCCTGGCACAGATCTAACAAAGCAGACTGGGGGGGGGGGGGGTCCACTAGCACTAAGTACCCATTAAGTACCTATTAGGTACCCATTAGGCTCAGAGCAGGAAGACCCCGTTTCCACTGCAGACCCCATTAGAGTCACATTTGTTTCCACCCATCCTAGGGAAAACCGGATTAAATGGGTCCTTCAGGACCTATGATCCAGGGGTGGTTTTCCACTGTCACTAAAAGTACCCATTAAGTACCCATTAATGGGTAGGTAATGGCATTTTTGTACCCATTAATGGGTACTTAGTGGGTACTTCTAGTGACAGTGGGCAAACACCCCAGATCTCCTGTAGACCCCATTAAAGTCCCATAAAAGCCCATTATATCCTTGATACAAATGTATCTCTTGAGGCTGTTTTTAAAGTTTTCCTTTCCCCTCCTCGGCAATCGTATCTCTCGTCATTGCAGTGTGCTCAAAGCAGGCTTGGCAAGGGGAGGGGAGGGATCTTCCCAGCTGTGAAATCCCACCCACATCTGGTAGGCATTGGCCAGAAGGATAGATTTCCACCCTGAATAGTCTGGTAGCATTCCCAAAGCGGGGGGGGGGGGGAGCAGACTGGGCTCCAAAGGGGGACCGAGAACAGTTTTTGTGAGGACTTTTTTTCTGTGGATTTCTGCAGGATGGTCCCCGGAAAGTCCGGGAATAAAATATGACATGGGATCGGAGGATCCAGAAAACGGATTCGATTCGGATTTAAACTTGCATGGGAACGTATCCCAAAACTCATGCAACACTCGCCCTAGGTTTGTAGGTCCATTTCCAGTCAAATGGAAGGTTGGCGCTGAGGTCGAGGAACCCAACGTACCAATTTTGTCGTCGTAATTAGGAAGTCAGATCCTTATCTGAAAATCCTGTAAGGAGTTTGGCTACCGTACATACTGTAAATGCATAACCGGAGCGTTCAAAAAGCAGGGCACCCTCAGTATAAATATGTTGCTGGCTTGTTTAATTGCTGTTAAATGAGCCCCATGGCTTTCTTCAAGTGCGGACCCTGTTTAATCAGCATTCAGTGGCATCAAAGCATGCCACTACCCACCTCGAGGGGCACATTACTGAAGGCAGGGCCAACCTAGGAGTCAGGTCTTCCCCTTTTGCCACACCCTCACTCCCTTACAAAACCAGGCCCTGGCTTCCTGTAGTAATTAACCTCAACTTTACCCGTTAAGGTTTTGGAAGACAAATTAATTGGCAGTGGGGTGGGAGGGAAAGCCAAGGCAGGAAACCGAGACTCAATCTTAATCAGCTCCTATTTAAAAGACTGAGCGAAAAATGTGAGCTCAACAATCGGCATTCACAAGCTGCCTGCAGATTTTCCAGGCAGTAAAAACATCCCACTGCTTGCATAAGTCAAGAGGGTCTTCGAGGCTTGAAGTGCTAAATTTGGAACCAGCCCAGATGCAAAAGCGAGTGCCCCATCAGCTTCTGAAAGTGGCTTCAGTTCATAGAGAAACACCGCATAAGCTGACTCAAGGAGGTCTCGGAGCCCTGGAGGTTCCAACGGAATCTCACCATCCATTGCAGCCCATCTGGCAGACCCAGTGTTCCCACTGCAGCAGAGGGAGGTACTGGAATGCGGCTCACTGCTTGATGCTATTGTCTTCAGGATCAAGGACAGGCCATGGGAAAGAAATAGGCTACAAGGAATGCTTAGCGAGTATCTGGCCCCTTCTGCATTAGATGTTGTCGTGTCTCAAGCAGGCTGGGCCGGTGATGCAAATGCCTAAGGGCTCAAGAGAAGGCAACGTCAAACAGTCCAAGGTCAGAGAAATCCAGAAGTTCTCCAGGGTCAAATAACACAAGTCCAGGAATCAGGTTTCACAGGCAATACACAGGCGGAGGTTGCCGGGTAAATGGTTGTTGTTTGCAACACTGAGGCCAGCGAGGGCGGAACTTAAGTAGGCAACTCAGCCCCACACCATTTTCGGCTCAGGTGTGGGAGATGCTGAGATCTCCTCAACTGCTCTTCTCTTGCCTGAGCAGACTGGGGGAAGGTCGTGCCTGAGGCTCAGCATCCAAGCTCTCCTCCTCAGAGCTTCCCAGCTGCACCCCCTGATCTGGTCTGAGCTGTGCTCGGCTTGCTGCTCATTTTGCTGTGCGACTGGCACCCCTCCTTTGTCCTCACAGGAGGAGGCCGGGCTGACAGGACACAGCACGACAGATATTAATCTGGATTAAGGAGTTGCCTGCACAACAATCAGATCAAGTAGCTGTATAGTTCACATTGTCTGCACAAGAGTATAGTAGATCCAAAGATCAGAAGAGTACTAAGAGACCACTAATCTGGTTTAGCAGTAGACCCAATAAATGTGGTCTAAATCTGTGCAAGCACTCCATGATCCAGGTCAGGGAAGGAGAATCCGCACGTAGAATGGGTCTAGGGAGAACGTGGGGGTGGCGTTGAGTGATATGTGCAGTTACAACACGACTGTGAGGTCCTCTTCAGAGCGCCTCTGCAACTGTGGCCGTATTGACAATGTCCGCGGAGACATCTTGCAGCTGTGGCAAAGGCATCAATCTCCTCAAATAGTCTGGAACTGTCCCCATAGGCAAAAAAATGATGCAGATTCATCTCCCAAACCGTGCCGAGAACAGTTTTCCCCAGGACTATTTTTAGTGCGGATTTGGGCGATTTGCATAAAGTCCAATAAGAAAATTTTGCATGGGGACGGTCCTTCACTAATTCGGATTCTATTCGCATTAAAAAGTGCATGGGGATGCAGCCTAAGACATCTGGGTATAATAGAGCATGCAACTGCATGCAGCAGAAATTGATGATATTTTGCTTTCAAGGAGGAACAGACAGTCTGACAGCCCTTTGGGTCTTTTTTATGTGAGGGCGGGAGAGATTAACTCTATAGTTTCTACAGTCTTAAATTCAACAAGAAAAGCTTTCCTCCGTACTCCAAAGTGGCAACTTCCTTTAGTTATCCCACGCTTAAGAAAAACTACTGGCTTCCAAGAAGGCAGTTTTCCTAAAAAGTTTTCCTACTTGGGATTTGCCGATTCACATTTCACCGACTCACGAAAAGGCAAAGCCATTTTAAAAAAATAATCTTTAAATCAGCCAACAGCCTTACTTATGAGTCCAGAGCACACTTTACAAATATCAGAGGAATGACTTAGCAAGAGCAAGGCTGGATGAAGAATTAGTGGTCCAAATATCTGCAGGAAAGTATAAATATTTCAAGAGATGCTTGTTTTGAGTAATCTGGCAAACTTTGACGAGAAAAACATACACAATGCTTTCCAATTAAATTGGATATTTAAAAGTGTCAGGGAAACGGTTCTTCTTGGGCGAACACTGATTCATGTTTATGTTTATCCTTGTCGATTGTCTTTCTATCCACTGAGACATCTGGTCTTTCTTGCACCAAATGAATTTACTCGCATTTATATTCAAGATACTCAAGCGTTATTAGTTTTAGAAATAACAAATAAGAGGAGGAAAACAGCGGCAAGAATTGGGATACCACAAAATCCAAGGGATTCTAACAAGCGAGTCTCACTTCGAAGGATGACTCAGACTTTACAGGGGAAAGTGTGTTTATTGCTTTGAAGAACATTCATTTATTTTAACATGTGCTGCATTTCTTCCTCGCCTAAATGGAACACAGTCAAATCAGGACAGAGCAAATGCAATAAAGAAATAATTGAGGCTCCCCCCAAAAAAAAAATTGGAAGGGGATGCCAGTCAGCTTAATGCAAAATCTACATTTTTCAGGGAGGATTTTGCAAACATTTCAGTCTGCTTTATAGGCTTCTGTTCACTGTGGATACAGAGCAGAACATTTGCAAAATCCTAGCAGAAAAAGTGGATTTTGCATTAAGGTGGCTGGCATCTACTTCCAGTTATTTGGAGCCTAAATTATGCAGAGAGAGAGAGACTTCTTGATCTTGCGCATTGCAATGCACAACCAAGATCAAACTGTCACTCACACAAAGGCTGATACTTCACAGTCGCATCGCAGCTGCAAGGTTTATTTAATGCTGATATAGCAGCACTTGCTGCGCAGCGTTAAGTAGTTGCGAAGCTTCCCACCGGTCCAGACACGACAGCGAGAAGAACCAAGGAGAGCTGAGACTGCAGCTCAGCTCCCATTGGCTGCCCCATCCCACCTGACATGTGCTCACCCCATGTGACCATGCGCACCACGCGGAAGTCTTGCTGCTCCCAGAGCAGGAAGCTACAGGGGGCTGCTGCCGCCTGGATGCCAGACCACCACTTCACAGCAGGTAAACTGAGATTTGTTCTTTTCTTTTTTTAATACACCGGATTTAATCCTCTAATCTGGAAGGGATAATAAACATGAAATAATAGTTAATCTTTCCCCATATAATTGTTTGTTTATATTTCGATCTTGCCCTATACCCAAAGGTCTCAGGGCAGGTAACAACATTTAAAACCCAATACATTAAAACAATAAACTAATATAGATTAATAAAAAATTATACTAATTAATTAATGTTCTTATCCTGCAAATAACTCCTAATGGCTACAAGTGGAAAGGGAAAAAGTGTCTCCATTTAGCCAAAGGCCAAGGCAAAGAGGTGCATCTTCACTGGCTGTGAGGGAGCCTGGCACCTCAAGGGGGAGATTATTCCATAGCCTGGGGGCCACCACTGAAAAGGCCCCCTACACTTTGTACCATCATCACTACTATCACTACTGGCAGTATATTTTTATTCTACTCTAAGCACCAGGAGAAGTTCAAGCACCTTATTTCTAGGCTGGTTGGCAAATAGCCCTGATACGTAAGAAAATTTCTCCCAACGCTTAATCAGATGCCTTCAGTTACAAGTTCCTATCCCAGAGCAAAGTTCTGGCATCGGCAGTGACTTCAAAGGAAGAACTCCTTGGAGAGGGATCCCCTGACGGTGTAATTTAAAGATCTGCAGGATAATAACTCTGGTATTATCAATGTAGGTTTGCCAAGGATGATCTCATATGTGCCTTGATGTGCACAGATCTGTCATGCTCCAGAGTGTACAGGATGTCTAGCTCAGCAAAAAAGCAACATTAAATTCCACAAGCACGGCTAATTATATTATCCCTTGGCTACATCCGGCGCTCAGGTCCCCACCATGCCCGTTTTCACCAGTAAAACACTGAGAAAGTGCAAAAATTGATTGAATTTCACTATTCGCAAGCTAGGACGATTGTTCGCTTCGTTTGAAAGTCCGGGCGTTTAAATGTCCACACTTTTGGTTTTGACGCAAAAAAGTGTAAATCTCAAAATTCTATCCAATTTGTGAATGCAGAGTGGCACCGCTCAGCTGGCAGAGGTGCTTCTGGCAAAGAGGCTGGCATACAATGGGGAAAGAGTCAAAAGCGGGCATTAGAGAGTAAAAAGGTCAGTTTAATTTAGCTGGTGACATGTTTCAGAATATTTATTTACGCGACATGTCCTACGGATTTCAATGACGCTATGCAATTTACAGGTTCGACAGCAACAGAGATAACAACAACATCAAAACAAACAAACCTTTCTAGGGGTCTTGTGGGAAATAAGGTCTAGGAAAGCACTCGCTTCTTGCAGAATATCTATGATCACCTGATTGTACGTGGCTTCAGCAGAGATAACAGACTTTTCACACATATTTGGAAATGGGACTTCAGTGGAAACTGGACTTCTAACTTCTCTGAAAAGTTACCAGTAGGGATGGACATTAAGATTCAAAATATTCAGCATTTGGGCTAGTTCAGATGAATTTGGACATTCGTATTACGAATCAAATGTTTGAATTTCCGAATTTGAATGAATATGAATATCTCTAGTTATTCGTTCCAATAATTTGGACATTTGTACCTGTACAGGTATGTACGCATCACGTGCGTACCTGCATGCATCCTGTCTGTATCAGTACGTATCCATACGGATACAAACGGGACGAAAACGGGATGCATACGGGATGTATATTATTGGATACATATCAAATATCCGAACAAATACATACGAATGTATTCGTATGTAATCAAATGTCAAGACATTCTTTTTCATTATTCCGACAAACTCAGATTTGCCAACATTTTATTTGTTACGAATTGAATGTTGAAAATTGCGGTTGGTGCACAACCCTTCTTACCACCTGGCTACTATAAGCAGTCCCCACTGTTTTCTGGGGGGGGGGGGTTGGGGGGGGGTCTTACATCAAGAAACATTTCTTTCCTGCATACTAGACTTTTGCAAGAGGCAACGGAAAAGAGAAATCTATCTGCTGGGCACACAGGTTGGGAACACTTACTAGAAACTGAACTGGTATTCCTCGCTGTTGGGTGCTACCAAGTCATGCTTGATTACTGGTTGACAGCATGGGCACCTCCGTTGACACCTCTATGCAAGTCTTCTTAGCAAAGGCAAGAACATAAGAACATAAGGGAAGCCTTGCTGGATCAGACCACAGCCCATCTAGTCCAGTGTCCCGTTGCACACAGTGGCCCACCAGTTGCTCATGGGCATCCCAAGCAGAGACAAGGGCAGACCTTCTCCTGATCTCAGATCCCAGCAAATGGCCTTAGAAGTGTCCTGCTTCCCCCCCCCCCAGCCTGAAAGATGTATCTAAGCATTCATTCTAGTAGCCATCGATACATCTGTCCTCCATAAATTTGTCTAACCCTACCTTAAAGCCATCTAGGCTGGTAGCTGTTACCACCTCTTCCGGCAGCAAATTCCATAAACCGATGACCTTCTGGGTGAAGAAATACTTCCCCTCGTCTGATCCAACTCTCCTACCCATCAGTTCCATAGAGTGACCCCTGGGTCTAGTGTTGTGCAATACAGAAATGGTTTGCATTGCCTATTTCTGGGGAGAAGAATTGGGATCGAACCAGCAACCCTCTCCTTTCCAGGCAGTTTGCTCTACCACTGAGCTACAACTAGTCCTGGGCTGAGGTCACACCTCAGGTTTAATCCAGCTTCAGTCCACCTTCAGAGCAAGAGAACACATCAGCAAAATGACCAATCATTTTCTTTCCACATTATCTTTTTTTTTATTATCCGAAACGTGAATTTCCTGAGATATTTAATACAGAAAGAAGCTTGTCACTTTGCTGATGTATTCCCTCATTACAAAAGTGGACTGAAGCTGGATTAAACCTGAAGTGTGACCACAGCCATTATTGGTCCATTTTCTCACTCTGAAAGTGGACTGAAGCTGGATTTAACAGCCCTGGGTACACATTACTGAAGAGCAAATATTGAGAATTATCCTTTCTACAGCTTCTGATCTATTACCTCACAAATATTACCTTGCCAGCCATGTTGCAAAGGCAAAGGGGAGGAAAATCTAATTTATTTGTGTGCTAGTGAAGGCAGAGTAAGTCGTGGGTTTGCTAAGCTCAGTAGGCAGAAGCAAGTGAAGTCTGTTCTGAAAAGCTCTCTGTGCCAATTAAAGATGCTTTTACACATTTTCAGCTTAGAGACAACAAAAACACAGGACAAACATTCATTCACACCAGGAAAGTGCACAATCTCTTGCAAACAGAGTCTAAAAGATGCATATGATTCAGCTGGGCAGTTCACTGAATGAAACAGTATGATTTTAAGGTAAAATAGGCGTTAGTCACCGCTCAAGAGAACTATAAAGAATGTAAATCATTAGAAGAGCAATTTATCGATGGCGTTTCTCAAGCACCTAATTTCTTCACAAACGTATCACCAGCAGAGGTGAGGACTTTCTTCACATCAGCAGATGAAAGGGAAGAAAAATGAGCTGAGACACGAGGCAGGGAAAGCAGAACAAAGGAGCTATGATCATTTGCGCAAGGGAAGTTGAAAGAAATTCATTGGCATTTGCCATAACAACCACAACTGAAGACATGGGGAAATTCATCAAGGAAACTGCAGTACAGTCATGGAACTGCGTACATCTCGTTTTTTGACACTGTAAAACAAAAAGATTTTGGGAACAGGGTCACAAAATACAAGTTAAGGATCAAACTGCCGAATCAGGATTAAAAGTGGCTACTGGGCATGCCAGATGCCAAAAGAGGGCATCCTATTGTAAAACTGTTATCCAGATGGTATCTTGTGAATGTTAGTCACTATGAAAGAAGAAAAGGAGGTGGAGGAGAAGGAGGTGGCTTTTCTATCTTGCTTTTCTCACCCTTAAGGGGACTCAAAGCGGCTGACAAATCTTCTGTTCTTCTCTCCGTGACAGACACCCTGGTGAGGTAGGTGGGGCTGTCAAAGAAGAAGAAGAAGAAGAAGAAGAAGAAGAAGAAGAAGAAGAAGAGTTGGCTTTTCTACCCCACTTTCCTCACCCATTTAAGGGGACTCAAAGCGGCTGACCAAGCTTCTGTTCTTCTCCCCACAACAGAACACCCTGTGAGGTAGGTGGGGCTGTGAGAGCTCAGAAGAGAGCTGTGGCTAGCCCAAGGTCACCCAGCTGGTTTCATGGGGGAGGGTGGAATCGAACCCAGTATTCCCAGATAAAAGTCCGGCTCCCTAGCCACTAGACCAAACAGCTTGGAGAGCTCAGAAAGAGAGCTGTGACTAGCCCAAGGCCACCCAGCTGGTTTCATGGAAGAGTACAAAATTGAACTGGGAGACTGCCAGATAAGAAGAACAGTCGGCTTGTCTACCTTGCCTTTCTCACCCTTAAGGAGACTCAAAGCAGCTGACTACCCTTCTGTTCTTCTCGCCGTGACAGACACGCTGTGAGGTAGGTGGGGCTGTGAGAGCTCAGAAAGAGAGCTGTGACTAGCCCAAGGGCACCCAGCTGGCTTCGTGAAGGAGTGTGGAATTGAACTGAGAGACTGCCAGATAAGACTCCAACACGCTACCCACAAGACCAAACTGGCTCGCAGAGTGAAGATATATCACTGGATCCGGAAGCAATAATTAAGAACGCCAAGAAAAACAGCTTGGAGAGCAGAATGGGTAAGAAAAGACTTAGGAGCAAGGTATAAAAGCAGGCATATGGGTGCTACTAGATAGAGAGAAGTGTGCAATATGAATCTCAGTTATGCTACTTTTCTTACCTTGGCTTGGACTGCATATGAGGCAAGGAGGACAGAAGCCTCTGGGGGACAGTAGATCTTCTCATCCAAGATCTGCTTCTTCACCTAAGCAAAACACCAAAGGGAGATAATGTTGCTAAGCTGACATGCTAGTAGACGGTTCCCATTTAAATATCCAAAGCTGCCTTCTGCTTGCTGAAATTCAACTGTGTTTATAGCCTACCATCCTAATGTGCTTAGAAGGACACAAGGTTACTAAATACCATCTGAGATACATCTTGGCACTCCAGTGAACGGAACCGCAGGTGCAAATCCTAGAATCCAGAGCCTCGTGGAAGTGAGGACCGGGCTTCAAGGCTACTTTAGCAGAGTGGAAAAACAACCACCAGAGTTCGTCCACCTCTGCTGCCATCCAGATATTTTGGACAACTCCCACCAGTCATGGAAGACGTTATGCAATTTCAAAGAAATACTGCGGGTGAAATCAAAAGCAAACTTCTGCTCAAGGAATATGACGCACCACGAAAAGTTGTGGAATTTAAGGAATTCTGCAGCCATCAGAGAGAGGGGGAAAGGGCAGGTGAGTGGGAGGTCCATGTGGGAGCCTGCTGCAAGGTTAAGCAACACTCACCTGTCCTCTTGGTGCCTTTCCTTGTTCTAGCGGCTAAGGAGCCGGACTCTTATCTGGGAATACCAGGTTCGATTCCACCCTCCCCCATAAAGCCAGCTGGGTGACCTTGGGCTAGTCACAGCTCTCTTCTGAGCTCTCACAGCCCCACCTACCTCACAGGGTGTTCTGGTGTCGGGAGAAGAACAGAAGCTTTGTCAGCCGCTTTGAGCCCCCTTAAATAGGTGAGAAAAGTGGGGTAGAAAAGCCAACTCTTCTTCTTCTTCCTTGTAGCTGGGAGGGAGCAGGGCTGCCCTCCCATGATTCCACCCTCTCCGCTCTTACAACATCACTTCCCCTTTAACAGGATCCTACCTGGACCTTCTAATCATCTGGCCCCTCTGTCCTTTGAATTTCATCCATTCCAGACTCTCTTTGTATTCAGCAAACGGGAGTAGGCGGGGCTGTGATTGCTCAGAGGAGAGCTGTGACTAGCCCAAGGTCACCCAGCTGGCTTCATGGGGGAGGGCGTAATCGAAGCCGGTATTCCCAGATAAGAGTCCGGCTCCCTAACCACTAGGCTCATCAATGGATATCAAAGATACATCAATGGGTCATTTCTAGACACCAGAGAAGAATTGGCTTTTATATTCTTTTTCTCACTCTTAAGGGGACTCAAAGTGGCTGACAAGCCTTCCATTCTTCTCACCAGAGGGCTTTTAGTTACACTGTATACCAAATCCCAGTTCTCATGGTTCAGTAACAATAGTTCAGATCTACCCATTGTCAAAACTTACCTGTAGGAAGAACAAGTGCTGTGTGATCTCCTGGACAAGCTCTTCCTCTGCATTTTCTGGGTAAAACTTGGCCAGGAAGTGAAAAGTGACAGGCTCTTCTTTTGGGACGTCATGGTCAAGGACCTATGAAATTAGGGGAAAAAAAACAGCTACGCAAAGCAGGGAGATCACTCTGGTGAACGTTATTTTCTCAGCTACCGCTTTTGCTCACAAATTAAACACCCCTTAACAATCGAACAAACCTTGGCATGGATGTGGTGGGACCAGCGCATAAGTGCAGATGTGGTGGCCTTGTCCCCAAGGAAAAGACTCTTGGCAATCCACTGAGTTGGAGACTCACAAATACATCCAACTCCCTTTTCAGCTCTCAGCAGAACTTGAATGTGTCAAATCTGCACTGGATCTGTTGCAGGTGTGACCGGGGCAGCCATATTCCCACCTCCCCAGGTGCACCAATGGAATGAAACTTGGTACAAATGTATCAAAGCTTTTGATTCGTATTCAAATGTCAGTCTTGGAATGTGCCAACATTGGATTCGAATTTGAATGTCTGAATTCAGATGAGTTTGGATGAATTTTGGATGTGACGAATATTTATGCACACCCCTAGCTGTAACCTACATTAGCATGTGGAGAGCAGGTCTCTATTCTGGGATAAATTCCAGAGTAAAGCCAAATGCGAACAGGGTCCCCATATAGACCCTCAGTTCACAGCTGGTCACGATGTGACCTGAAGTGCGGCTCCACAGTCACAAATAGGGATGGGTGGATGGGTGGATGGGTGGATGGGTGGATGGGTGGATGGATGGATGGATGGATGGATGGATGGATGGATGGATGGGTGGATGCGTGGGTGGGTGGATGGATGGGTGGGTGGGTGGGTGGGTGGGTGTTTTACCCCATTTATACAAAAGACCACTAAGACCACTGTTTTGAATGAACTGAATGGACAGCAACATTTTGGATATGCCTTGGAATTTGCAGTTTTGCCCACAAGGTTTTCGATTCTGCTGACCACAACTCCTGAACTATAATGATTGTGACATGACTTTGACTAAAAATACTTAAAAGATTTTAACTCCTCTGCCGGCAGCAAAATTATGTTATTGGCTTTAAGCCTTCTATTGAGCCCTTACAATACAAAAGGCTGATATGGCAGTTTGTCAATGTCTCTTCCATCTCTGGAAACCTGCATTCCTTTCCAACTTTAGAGTTGGGAGAAGTTATTCAATCAATGAACCAGCGACCTAAATTCAGTTTTCTTTCCCTATTAAACACTATTCCATGGACTGAGAAGATTCTTAACTGTTGTATCTAGTGAACAGCCTCTCTGGAGAAAGAAAAATCCCCAGTTTGATCACAAGTGTGGGACAATGAAAAAGCACTTGAGACATGCCATGAAGATGAGTCAGTCAAAACATAACTGTGAAATTCATAATAGCGAACTATCTCTGAGGCGCCAATAGAAAATTTTTTGGATTGACTGCTCAAGAGAAAAGCTCTATCTTCTTTTGGCATTACGTTTCTGATAAGCCGAGAGAAGTACACTTTTCACAAGATCGCCCATCTCAGCATCCCAAATGGTGGGTTTTTTTAATAGAAGACTTTTATAAAATGATCTATAGGACGGTCTATGAATGTACTGCATGTGGGTAGACACCCAGGATAGGGCCTTTTCCGTGGTGGCTCCCAGACTGTGGAATAGTCTCCCTCCTGATGTGCGTCAGGGACCTTCACTTTAGGTGTTCAGGAAAGACCTCTTTGCCCTGGCCTTTGGCAAACAAGGAAACAGCTATTCCTCCCCAATTCAGGCGCTGTTATGGTTTTAGTAGGTTCACTTCATATGTTCATTGGTTTTAATGTTATAACCTGCCGTGAGACCTTTGGGTATAGGGCAGGATTTGAGTGGGTGAGTAAGTGATAGATAGATAGATAGATAGATAGATAGATAGATAGATAGATAGATAGATAGATAGATAGATAGATAGATAGATAGATAGATAGATAGATAGATAGACAGACAGACAGACAGACAGACAGACAGACAGACAGACAGACAGACAGATAGAACATGTCCTGTTATTTCACCCATTCAACATGGACAGGAAATACTAAAATATTAACCCAACGTTGAATCAATTCTCAGACAGATCAGATGACCTTTATATACATAAGCTGCTATCTGGCAATATAATTTCCACAAGGAACAAGCAAAATTCTATGCCAGTGCCATTAAAACTAGAAAAGGAATTCTTAAGCAGCCTAATACTCAGCTGGAACAAGTTTCTCGAAGGTCTGGCAGCAGATCAGGCTTGGCTTTTTATCCCATTTGATCCTTTTAACGGTTAATTCTTTTTAATGTGTTGCTTTTAATTGCCCGGCAAGGGGAAGTATTTCTCCACCCATAGGGACATCAGTCCATAGAACTTACAACCAGAAGAGGCGGAGACAGCAACCAGTCTGGAAAGCTTTAAGAGAGGATTAGATAGAGTATGATGGAGAACAGGGGTATCAGTGGCTACTGGAATGGATGTCTAGGTCGTGCTTCCAGGGTGGAGACAGGCAGGATGCCTCTTGAGGTCATTTGCCGGGATTTGGGAGAAGGTGGTTTTGCCTTTGCCTTCTGCTTCAGATGCCCAGAAGCAATTGGTGGCCACAAATGGCAAGCCGTACTCATTACTTATCAAAGACAGATAACTGTTCTATATCACTGATGAAATAAGCATCCATTTTGCATGAAGAAGCTGTCAGATGCTCCCAGGCTAGTTTCAAGTTTGAGGTGATCATATGCAGAGCCATCCAGATGTTCTGCAACTACAACACCCAGAATCCAACTTCCGCCTGGACTTTGCACAGAATGCTGGGAGTTGTAGTTGAGGAACATTTAGAGGACTGCAGTTCAGCATCCCTACCCTAGATTAACAGTCATTACATTTTCTGCTGAATCCTCCCAAAAAGAAAGCCATGTTCTTACCTTCTTATCCATTTTGAGCCAAGCCATAGTGTCTTTTATCATGTACTGCAGTCCAAAGAACCATGTCTCACGGAGGCCCAGAGTTCTGCATACAAGATCAAACAGGTCCTTTCCTTTCCATTTTACCTGCAACGGTGAAACAAACAATTAGCAAACTCCGGTTTGCAAAACAGCCTCATAGAGGCTGCACGCATCTCGCCTATCACCACTACTAGGCAGAGGTGTGCATGAATGCAATTTTTGGCATTCGGTTTCCTCTGAATTGAATTGATGAATGTCCGAATTTGCACGAATAAAGAAAAAACAAATGTATTCAAATTTGAACCAATTTGAATACATTCATATCTATTTGTACAAATATTTGATTCGTATTTGATGAAAATAATATCAACAACATTTGAATGTGTCCGTGAACATCTGTACACATCTGTATTAGGGACGCGCATGAATATTCTAAACATTCAAAATCCAATCAAATTTGTTCAAATGTGGACATTCGAATCTGAATCGGATGTCTTCACATTTGAATTTAGACATCTGAACAAATTTTGACTGTTCCAAAACATTCATTCGAATTATTACTTACGTATCTGTATGATATGTATATGTATCTATTACATACATACCTTTATGAATGTTATACGTATCTGTACGCATTTGTGCTTATAATACGGAAATGCATACAGATACTTATAACACATACAAATGTTGTCAACATTCATATCTTTAAATACAAATGTTGCTGACATTTGTATCTTTAAACTCGTATCCAACATTCGGGGGGGAAAATTCGTGCCCATCCCTGCACCAGTGTAAGGATGGCACATCCATAGTCTCAGCTATAAACCAGAATAAGGCCCAGTGTAGAAATGGCCTTACTTCTGGTTGCCTTACGTGGGGACCTTCACCGGCACCTCCATGCGGTATTCCTGCCAGTGATACAGAAGTGGGTTGCTGCTGCTTTCCGGGCAGCTCTGATCTGCCACTAAGCTACAGTCAGTACCAGAAAGTTGCTAACTAATCATTGAAACGTTTGCTACATCTGATTTTTCAAAAGGTGCCGACCACACGTCACTTTGCAGCATCCACCTAACCTGCCTCATAAAACTGCAGCGAAAATAAACATTAAGAGATGCAAAGAGCTACGAAAAGAGATTTAACGCCTGCAATACACTACACAGTTTTGCTTCTTACTGTACTGGACTAGTGATAATGGCAGGGACGTGCATGTATAAAGAGGCCAAATATGGCTGCAATTCCCCATAGTCAGGCTTTTACTGAGGGGGTCTCGATTCTCTGGAAGACCCTATCAGGTGGAAGGAGAAGAAGAGCTGGCTTTTCTAGAAAGGAAGCTGTTCATATTGGGAACACTTTGGTGAAAAGTGATATTTTCAGTAACGGATAAAATATATGTTTGTCACTACTTCATAGGGTGCCTGTTGAGTGGGGAAGAACAGAGGTTTGTCAGCCGCATTGAGTCGCCTTAAATGGGTGAGAAAAGTGGGGTATGAGAGCCATCTTTTCTTCTTCCTCCACAAAGCCAGCTGGGTGACCTTGGGCTAGTCACAGCTCTTCTGAACTCTCACCCCCACCTACCTCACAGAGTGTTCTGTTGTGGGGAAAAGACAACAACAATTTTGTCAGCCACTTTGAGTCCCCTTAAATGGGTGAGAAAAGTGGGGTAGAAAAGCCAACACTTCTTCCCCCTCCTCCTCCATAAAGCCAGCTGGGTGACCTTGGGCAAATCATAGCTTTCGTTCTGAACTCTCATAGCCCCATCTACCTCACAGGGTGTCTGTTGTGGGGAGAAGAACAGAAGGTTTGTCAGCCACTTTGAGTCCCCTTAAATGGGTGAGAAAAGCAGGGTAGAAAAGCCAACTCTTCTTCTGACAGTTGCCCACAGCTATTGCTTTACAAAACTGTCGTATGGTTGTTTTAAGAACAGAAAAGAGGGTACAAAATCATTCACTGCAGAATTCACAAGACATCCATAAAAAAACGGTTTCTCAATAAAAGCCCTTCAGCTCTCACAGCTACAGAGGGCAATATTTCAATAAAAGAAAACTGTACAGTACTGTGTGCTGCTAATAAGTAAAGCAATGCACCTGAAAATTGGAAAAGAGCAGAATCGCGGAAGACATGACCTTCTGAATGGCTGCATGCCAGCCCCAACCTTATTAAAATACAGATACGGGAAGACAGGTAAAGGAATACAAGCGGCGAGTCATTTTAAATCAAAGCAGACTTGGGATTTTTTTTTTTTACCCCTGTCACCGTGAGCGGTTAAAATAGCACGTAAAGATAAATGACCACTTCTCCAAAACCTTATGGCAGAAAGCTCTCCTTTTACAGCATCAGGAACTCAGTTTTAGGATTACCTCTGCAAAGCATCACTTTTAATTTTCCAGTGCCCTTCGGCCGTGGCTTTATTTCCAGATGTTATTCAATGCTGCCCCCTGGCGGCTGCTGATCTTTGCGTTAGAGAACAGCACCTGCGTTCAGTGTTCTTTCTAGTTCCACATGCAGCATTGCAAATAACAATTAGCTGAGAGGAAACGAAGAGGGAAATGCTCTTAGAACATGCAGGTCATGCCATAGACCTCATTAATGCCCCCTTTTTCCACGCACGATCAAAGATCCAGATCTTCAAGATCCGGATCTTTGAGATGGGGTCCTCCTGGAGATCCGGACGTTGAGGATGCCTGAAGACCCCATTGTGGACACCTTTAATGGAGTCCACACAAAATCCTGATTTAAGGGCCTGAAGGACCCATTAAATCTGGATTACCCCTGCCCTCGTGGGGACAGGGCCTTGCAGATGGGGCCTTCAGTGGGGTCCAAGTGAGGACAGGGCCTTCCCAATTGGTACCAATCAGGTACGAATCGGGTTCCTAATGGGGTCATAGAAGGGTTCTAAGCCCTAGTGGGAAAAAGCCCTGAGGGTCAGGTTCTTGCCTAAGGAAGCCTCCCACTTGGAAAAGTAGCAGTCATAGATTGAAGGCAACCTAATTCTTTGCAAAGAGTCACTTGAATTTGCATGATTCTGGGGGCCTGAACATTTCTATATCCAGTACAAACCAAATGCACTTCTGCTCTTTGGTCAAAAGATTCCCAGAACATCACACACTAGAGATGTGCACAAATGGGGGTGTTTTTTTTTTTAAAAAAATTCAATTCATATCAATTCAAGAAAATTAATATTCGTTCAAATAGATCCTCTTCTAATGTGGAAGGATTCCAATCTAATACGAACGTTTAATACGAATTCTATACAAATACCCACGACGAATCACATACGAATCCCATACAAACCCATAATGAAGCCTCCTGCGAATGGACTGAAACATTCAATTTGAATTCAAATGTCAATCTTTGAATGCACCAACATTCTAATTCAATTCGAAGGCCCGAATTCAGCTGAATTTGTATGATTGTTTAAATGTTATTAATATTCATGCAAATCCCAATGGCGCACCCACACAAACACCCCTCAGACTTTAAGATACTATCTACAAGTAATGTTTTCTAGCACAAGCCTCATTAAAATCAATTGACAGACCAGAAAGCCCTGATCTAGGTTCTGAAGATACTCTTGCTCACAAAAGCCTTCTTAAGCTCACAAGTAGAAAAGTTCTGAAATTAAGGGATGGCTGAAAAATATTTGCCAGCAGAGAAATTCATACGAAGCTTCAAACATTCGCACTCAAATTGAACATTGGCCGTATCTGAAGGTTGACATCAGCATGCAGAACGAACACTTGTGTGTGTGTTTGAAGCTTCGTTACATTTGTGGAGGTAAGGGGGCAGCAAAGTGGCTGCCCAATGACGCCAGGTGCGGATTCAAAGCAGATTCAGAGCAGATTCCGAATGGATTCAGAGTCTATTCAGAGGCACGGCTGGCAGCATGGCTTTGAAGAACATTCGAAGCAAACGCTCTTCCTACCACATTCAAAATGGCTTCATTTGCACAAATGCGAATTTCCTTTGCATTTGCATCAGTGGAAAGCAAACGGAGGGGGGGGGGAACCACACACATTCCTATCCAAACTGGACTGGCTGATGTGCAATTCACAGCGAATCAGGTAGTTCGGTGACATTTACATTAAACCAAAACATCCGGTTCTTCGGATATCCAAAAATTCAATAGAACAGAACCAGCTGCCCACTTGCCAATGTGAACTATTTGATCGAACAGTTCATGTTCACTGTGGTTCAGCACTTAAAAGGGGTTTTTTGTAAATGGGAAAAATTGTATTTATTTTCAAACAAGTTCAAAATTGACCGCAAACAACCATTTGTCCGATTAATGAATACGTGATTTTAGTTCACGCACGTCCGTACTCACAAGCTCACAGAAAGGTGGTAAATTTACTATTAAAGAGACCATTTGATCATTCAGATACCAGATCTGCCTGAGTGTTTGCTATCGATGCTAAACTGCAGTACCGTATTAACATTTGGTACACGCTGTCCTTTCATTTGGTAGGGGCTGTTTCTCCATTTTCAAAGGACTGACAACAGAGTCCACGTGCAAAGAAATTAACGTGCCAGCTGTGTTTTAGACTACAAATAACCCAGAGGCCTCACCATTCCAGATTGCATGCCTGTCCTCAGATTGCAAATTCTGTGCAAAGTTATACAAAGTCAACAACAATTTTTTAAAAACCACAAAACTTTTAAACAGTGTAATAGCCGATTCATTCAGAGTAAGGCTTTAATATTGACTGTTAGAATCTCCTAGCAGTCCAAGGGGATCTCAAAGTCTTCTCCAGGATCGCAATCTGAAAGCGCTGATTCTTCAGTGCTCAGCCTTCCTCATAGTTCAACTTAAGGGTGTGCATGAATTTAACTTTCAGGATTCGATTCAAATACCTAAAAATTCAAATCGATTTGAACCTTTAAATTCGAATGTATTCACATTTTATTCGATTCAAAGATTAAAATCTATTTTCTCATATGTGGCCGCGCATCATGTACTCATCCATGGGTGTTTTCCCACTGTCAGAAAGTACCCATTTTTGTACCCATTAAGGACCCATTTGGGTGTGAGCCGGATGACCCCATTTCCACCACGGCACCCATTTGGGACACATTTGTTTCCACCGCCACTGGGGAAATCCGGATCATATGGGTACATCTCAGCCTTTAATCCGGATTTTCTGTAGAGCCCATTAATAGGGTCTACAAGGGGGTCTTCAGCCAGAAAATCCGGATTAAAGGGAGCCTGTTTCCACACTTGTGTGGCAATGGGGTCTAGAGGAGGCTAGGGGGAGGGGATGCACCCATGGGGGGGAGCCTCGAAATCCCAGCTTCGAAGTGATTTTGAAGTCATTTTGAAATCATTCCAAAATTACTCCCAAGTCACTCCGAAGAGATCAGCAAACACTTCAGAGTCTCGCCGCCGGTCTCTCCGAAGATCAGCGCAGACTTCGGAGGCGCTCTGGAGCGATTTCCCGCTGACATCCCGGGCACTCCAGGGCTGTCTTGCACTGACCTCGGAGACGTTCCGAAGGGACTCCAGAGCGGCTTCAAAGTCTGCCACAATCTCTTCAGAGGGACTTCGAAGAGTGCAACCCCCTGTCTCCCGAAACACCTGGGGTGACAGACAGACCCCGCGGGGGTCGATCCGGATTCCCCACATGGGTGCAAAGGTGTTTCCACGGCAGGGAGGTTAGCACCCATTGCTAATGGGTGCTACACCTGTGGAAACACATTGGGTGCTTCCCTTAATCCGGATCTACTAGATCCAGATCTAAGGAGCGCGGTGGAAAAATACCCCATTACACATCCGTAGGCATCCTGTTTCATCCCATACGGATCTGTACAAATGCGCCAGATGCAGGAAAGATGTGTACCCCGTACGGATATGAATGTCTGAATAATTCAAACTAAATAGATTCAAAAATCCAAAATTCGTTCAAATGTTTAAATTCAAATTTACAGACATTCGATCCGAATGCCCAAATTCGAAGGAATTCAATCGAATTTCAATTCTCACAAACACCCATTAATACTGTGAAAAACATAAAAGTGCCATTGACAGAAACATGTCTCTGCTACTTAGTAGGCAGCTCGAGCTTTGCCACGGCTTCCCTCCCACGGCTGCAGCCACAGAGGGATCTCTTAGCATTGGGTGAGTGGGCAACCAAGTGGCAAATGTGCTTTAATCTTAACAAGTGTAAAGTAATGCACATTGGGGCCAAGAATCCAAATTACGTCTATAAACTGATGGGGTCTGAGCTTTCTGCAACACGCCAGGAAAGGGATCTCGGGGTTTTGGTGGACAGTTCAATGAAGGTGTCAACCCAGTGTGCGGCAGCAGCAAAAAAAGCAAATTCAATGCTGGGAATAATTAGGAAGGGAATAGAAAATAAGTCAGCAAGTGTCATTTTGCCCCTTTATAAATCTATAGTGAGGCCACATTTGGAGTATTGTGTACAATTCTGGTCACCACACCTCAAAAAGGATATTGTGGAACTAGAGAAGGTGCAGAGAAGGGCAACCAGAATGATTAAGGGTCTGGAACACCTCCCTTACGAAACCAGGCTGCAACGTCTAGGCCTCTTCAGTCTGGAGAGACGGCGTTTGAGAGGGGACCTGATTGAAGTATATAAAATTATGCACGGCATAGAAAAGGTGGATAGAGAAAATTTCTTTTCTCTATCGCACAACACTAGAACCAGGGGGCACTCTATGAAGCTGATGGGTAGGAGCGTAAGGTCTGACAGGGGGAAGTATTTCTTCACACAGAGGGTCATCGGCCTATGGAATGTGCTGCCAGAAGAGGTGGTGACAGCTACCAGTCTCGATGGCTTTAAGGTAGGGTTAGACAAATTTATGGATGACAGATGTATCAATGGCTACTAGAACGAATGCCTAGGTGCATCTTTCAGGCTGAGGGGGGGGGGAGGAAATGGGGCGCTTCTAGGGCCATCTGCTGGGACTCGAGAGCAGGAGAAGGTTTGTCCTTGTCTCTGCTTGAGATGCCCATGAGCATTTGGTGGGCCACTGTGTGCAACAGGATGCTGGACTAGATGGGCTGTGGCCTGATCCAGCAAGGCTTCTCTTATGTTCTTATGTACAGCCTGCGGTGATCTTTGAGCCCAAGAAAATAAAATCTGACATTGCATCAATTTCTTCTCCCTCTATTTGCCAGGAAATGATGGGACCAGACACCATGATCTTATGGTTTTTTAATGCTAGGCTTCAAACCAATTGCACTATGCTGTATTATGGTTGCATTATGCTGTAGCCAGCTTGGTTCACATTTGATTTAACGTTTCACGTAACTGTTAAACTACTACCAAGAGCCAGTAGTAACTGCTAGTGTGTGTTAGTGCAGCTGGGAGCAGCTGCTGGTGGGTATGGTGTGGCAGAATGCAGCTGCAGAGGGAGTGATTACCGGTGGTTCCTGGATCAAGGTGGTCAGTTTTTTTGTTACTATAAAACCCTAATAAAAGGAGACACTTCCAAGAGTTGCGCTCTCCAAATGGGAAGGCTCACTGTTCCCTCAGCGTGTCGCTGTAAGCGTCATTTGTACCGGACCTCTGGTGTGCATGCCACACAAGCCAGCTTTTGAATTTCCTCTTTCACAATTGAGAGGCTCCTGGATTCTTCTTCACTATATAGGAACCAGACTCAAATTTTCTTAATCCTGTGCAGCAAGGGAGCCAGTTTGGTCTAGTGGTTAGGGAGCCCGACTCTTACCTGGGAATCACCCGGTTTGATTCCGCCCTCCCCCACGAAGCCAGCTGGGTGATCTTGGGCTAGTCACAGCTCTCTTCTGAGCTCTCACAGCCCCTTCTACCTCAAAGAGTGGGGAAAAGAATAGAAAGCTTTGTCAGCCGCTTTGAGTCTTAAGGGGACTCGAAGCAGCTGACAAACCTTCTTTTCTTCTCCCTGTGAGGTAGGTGGGGCTGTGAGACCTCAGGAACAAAGCTGTGACTAGCCCAGGGTGACCCATCTGTGAGCCAGTTTGGTCTGGTGGTTAAGGAGCCCGACTCTTATCTGGAAGTACCGGGTTTGATTCCGCACTCCTCCACGAAGCCAGTTGGGTGACCTTGGGCTAGTCACAGCTCTCTTCTGAGCTCTCACAGCCCCTTCTACCTCAAAGAGTGGGGAAAAGAATAGAAAGCTTTGTCAGCCGCTTTGAGTCCCCTTAAATGGGTGAGGAAAGTGGGGTAGAAAAGCCAACTCTTCTTCTTCTTCACCTTTTCCATCAGAATGGTATCGACAGAGTACCTGAGATGGTTGATCTCTCTCCTGGCAATCTTATTTCCAGCTTTTGGATTCATCCAGCCTGGCATCTGGCATGATGTTCTCTGCATATAAGCTACATAAATAGGGTCACAACATACATCCGTGTTGTACCTCCTTCCCAACCTTGAACCAATCAGCTGGTCCATGTTTGGATCTAACTGTTGCTTCTTGACTCACATGCAGGTTCCTCAGGAGAAGTAAAGGTGTCTGGTACTCCCACCTCGATAAGAACTTGCCACAATTGGCTGTGATCCACACAGCCGAAGGCTTTCACCGTAATCAACGAGGAAGTAGATGATTTCCTGGGGCTCGCTTATTTTCTCCATCTTCCAATGAATGTTGGCAATGTGATTCCCTACTTCCTACAGCAGTCTATTTGCTCGCAAAATTTGGCCCCACGCATACAAACCAGCACTTCTGTGACTGTTTATGCTATTAAGTTTTATGCCTCGACTCGCAAGTGCAGTAACTCCAATTTAACAGCTGCTGTGAGAGCCAGATATGCCGAACCGGATTTCTGCATGTCAACAAACTCAGCCACAAAAGGATGTTGGCATTGCTTCTTGCAATTTAAATAGCTTAAGTAAGAACAAATTTTAACTCTTCTTTCTTCCTTTCAGGGTGTTTGGCAAAACCTCTTCATTCGATTAGAACAGATTATGACAATTGGTTTTTCACTTGGGAAGTGTTACGTTGAGCCTTCTTTTCTGACCGTTTCAGGGCAACATTTTGCATTATGTTTGTCTCTAACCCACCGGCAACATGTCTGAGTACATCTTTCAGGCTGGGGGGGAGAGGCAGGTTGGTTCTAAGGCCATTTGCTGGGATTCGAGAGCAGGAGAAGGCTTGCCCTTTTCTCTGCTTGAGACACCCATGAGCAATTGGTGGGCCACTGTGCGAGACAGGATGCTGGACTGGATGGGCTGTGGCCTGATCCAGCAGAAAGGCTCCTCTTAGGTTCTTATTCTGGAAAATACCCAAAGGATAAACATTCTGATAGGACCACCACCGAGTTCAATCAAGACAAGGACACGCAAGGTTCCATAGTGAAGTGACATGTTGGGTTTATTGATAAGAAAACACACTGCATAATTGTGTTACGTGATTATACTTCTTCCCAGTCCAATTACCCAAGCTTCCTGTCTAAACAGTTCCATAGAATCATAGAATCATAGAATCATAGAATGGTAGAGTTGGAGGGGACCTCCTGGGTCATCGAGTCCAACCCCCTGCTCAAGGCAGGATCTCCTAAACCATCTCAGACAGATGGCTGTCCAGTCTCTGCTTGAAGACCTCCATCGAAGGGGAACCAACCACCTCCCGTGGCAGCCTGTTCCACTGGTTGATCACTCTTACTGTTAGAAATTTTTTCCTAACATCTAAACTAAATCTTTTCCCCTGCAGTTTCACCCCATTGTTTCTAGTCCTTCCTTGAGAGAGTGAGAACAGGGCTGATCCCTCTGCCTTGTGACAACCCTTGAGGTATTTGTAGACAGCTATCATGTCTCCTCTCAGTCTTCTTTTTGTTAGACTAAACATTCCTAGTTCCTTAAGCCGTTCCTCATAGGACATGGTTTGCAGACCGTTCACCATCTTGGTAGCTCTCCTTTGAACCTGCTCCAGCTTGTCAGCGTCTTTCTTAAACTGGGGTGACCAGAACTGGACACAGTACTCCAGATGAGGTCTGACCAAGGTAGAGTAGAGGGGGATAATAACTTCACGTGATCTGGACTCTATGCTTCTCCTAATACACCCCAGGATTGTGTTTGCCTTTTTTGCAGCTGCCTCACACTGTTGACTCATGTTCAGTTGATGATCTACCAGGACACCCAAGTCTTTTTCACATGTGCTGCTGCTCAGCCGAATTCCTCCCATTGTATATGTGCTTTTTTCATTTTTCTTGCCCAGGTGCAGAACCTTGCATTTTTCTTTGTTAAATACCATTTTATTAGTTGCAGCCCATTGTTCGAGTTTCTCTAAATCTTTTTGAATCCTCTCTCTCTCTTCTCTGGTGTTTGCAATCCCCCCTAGCTTTGTGTCATCAGCAAATTTGATCAGTTTCCCTTCAACTCCCTCGTCCAGATCGTTTATAAAAACATTAAACATAACTGGGCCCAGGACAGAACCTTGTGGTACTCCACTTGACACTTCCTTCCATTTGGATGTGCAGCCATTTAAAGCCACTCTTTGAGTACGATTACTAAGCCAGTTTTGAACCCACCTTATAGTTGCCTTGTCAAACCCATATTTTATCAATTTTTCAATGAGGATCGCATGAGATACTTTGTCAAATGCTTTGCTGAAATCAAGAAATACTATGTCTACTGCATTTCCTTGATCAACCCATTCAGTGATTTTGTCATAAAATGAAATCAAGTTAGTCTGACACGACTTGTTTGATACAAACCCATGTTGACTACTGTTAATTATTGAATTCCTATCCAAATGCTGACATATGTGTTGTTTAATAATTTGTTCGAGAATCTTTCCTGGTATTGAAGTCAGGCTAACAGGCCTGTAGTTCCCTGGGTCTACCTTCTTCCCTTTTTTGAAGATAGGAACAACGTTTGCCCTTCTCCAATCGTCTGGGACTTCTCCTGTTCTCCATGACTTTTTTTCCATATCCTCCATTTGTTCCCAAGTCCTGACCCTGAAGAACGCTCCACAATAGAGTCCAGCATTCACCCACCATTTCTTATCTTCTTGTATCATGAGGAAGCAGGGTGGATGGGGCAAGCCAACAAAAGCCCTTTCCGCACTTGGCCTTATTCTGGAATACAGTCGAACCCCCATATCTTCTAGGGGTACGTTCCGGCTCCTACCATGGTTACCAGAAACTGTGCATAACTGTGAACCGGCCTTCTGGTTCCGAGATCATGCAACCCCAGAACCAGGAGTGCTTTTCTGGCCTCCCGAAGGCCTATTTTGGCCTCCAGAGAGCATTGGAATAGGCGTGCAATGCCACCGGACACCTCCCACCCTCCTTCCACGCACCCCTTACATTTTGGGATGGGCCCTTGTGGCATCACATGCCTATTCCAACGCTCTATGGAGGCTAAAACAGGCCTTCCAGTTCTCGGTGCTTTTCCCTTAGGATGCCCGGGGGGGTGGGGGACGGGACTGATCCGGTCACTGGTTAACTGAAACTGTGGTTACCAAATCCGTGAATACGGGGTTCCAAATGTATATCTTAGGATAGGGATCTGTTGTCCACACGCTAACGCACAACAGGCCTCGCCTGGGGCCTGCTACAGTCTGCACTAGCACGCAGACAGCGGGCCCCTATTCCGGGACGATATGTATTCTGGCCATGTGCAAAAAGACCCAAAAAGACCCAAAGTCCCAGGCTTTGCACTGAGGCAGAAGCCTTCCTCGCACGCTCACGCTCTGCTGAGACACTGACAAAATAAATCTGGCATATAAAAAGTCATCTTGAGGGAAGAAGTTCAGATTGGCGCTATAAATACGAAACCCCGAGAAGCCACCCTAAACGACGAATGTCTAAATTCCTAGGGTGTACGGCTGTGTCCTTGTGCCGTTTTACATCGATGATTAAACACTGTGAGAGATCAGCTCAAGATCTGAACTGCTGCCATGAGACACGTTTAAGAACCCACTCTATTTCTTCCTTTTTATTCTAAAGATGCTGCACAGGCCCTAACGCAGTGATGGCTAACCTTTTGAGCTCGGTGTGTCAAGATTCGCAAGAAAACCTAGCTTAACTCGGGTGCTGTGTCACATCTAGAAGTATCCATAATTTTGTGATATTTGTGGCTCTAGTAAAAAAGTTATATTTTTGATATATGTATTTTATTAAAAGCAAAAACAAATAATTCTTTCCATTAGTGACTTTTGTTGCTAAATCTTCAATTGAAAGTTGGTATTTCGTACACTTCAAGAACAAGCAAGCACTACATGCCCAGGTGCCAGGGTGGCCAGGTGTGTCACCCAAAAGAGCTTGGTGTGTCACTTGTGACACGCGTGTCATAGGTTGGCCATCACCGCCCTAACGCAATACCCAGAGGTGGTGGTAGATTAGATTGGGGAGGGGTATAGGGAAAAATAAAAAGAAACGAGACCCAAAGAAGGCATATGCCATGCTGTCATCCAGGAAGATGTAGAAAATCGCCTGTCTGAAGTGCATTGACTCTGATTTTTAATGTGGAACACCCTGGAGATTTAGACATTCACTTACTTCAAGTTAGTGCACCATTCACCCTGGAGAATGCAGGCCTGATCATCGGGACATGTCCTAGTTACATCGTGGATGGATAACTGCTAGTATTTTCTACTTACTAATGTGTTTTACTTAAAAAGACTAGGAAACCATGGCCTTCCCCAGAATACGTTGGGGCCTGGCTGCTCAAAGAAGCTTCACATAGGAAGCATCTGATGCTGTCAGAAGTATGCCTAGTTGAAGGGAGGGCACAAAAGTAGCCCTACGAAGACCCCATTTGGAATGCGTTGTCCACATGAGGGCCATCGAATTCCGGGTTTAATGGTGTCTTTGGGACCTTCAATCTGGATTAGTGGTAGACCCCTTTAATCGTGTCTTCAATCCAGTCTTCTGCCATGAAGACCGGAGCACAGAGCACACTTCTGGACACCTATTGGGCCAATGGGGTCCCAGGGAGGGCCTAGAGGCCGCCATTTGCAGCTTGGAAGCTTCTCAGCACACACGTTATGTAGGCCCACATGTCCTTCACAGCAGTCTATAAAGCTGAGCACAAACTTCTTAGCAGCTACGTAGGCACACCATGCCCACTGTAACCAGAAGTGACCAAAGTGATGGCTATGCAGGCCAATCATGTGCCATGCCACCAGCGGAACTTCCTGCTCAGGCCTAATCGTAGCCTCGGAATGGGTGCTACAGCGTTCACACGGCAGCCCTGTTTAGCACCCATTGCCATGCAGACATATGGGGTCCTTGCCATGGTGCAGAACTACTTGGACCAGATAGCCCAAAGTAAGTGTTGAAACGGCCCACTGTGATCCACCTTGCAATCTTGGGACAAAAGGAGGGATATAAAGATCTTAGAAGTATCAATCCATTCCCCCAGATCTGGACATTCCCCCAGATCTGTGTGTTTCTGTTACCAAGAAACACAGGTTGTGCCACACCTCCCCGCATCATAATGGCTTGTGTCATTCCGGGTCACAATGCCAGGGGGCTTTAAGAGGGCTGCACTTTCTGAGTTCTGTTCAGTTAGACAGAGAACCTTCCCTTGAGTGGCCGCCTGCCCAGGTTCACCCAGTAGGGCCAGCAGGTCTATAGGTCAAGGGGACTGAGGTGGGGGATAGCTCCACCCAAGAAGCTCCCCATTGGCCTATTTTCCTGTGGAAGCCATTTTGAATAAGGAAATGGACCCCTGTGGCCTACAGGCCCTGTGGGACGCTAACAGGGTTGGCCTTTGCCCATTCTGGGGACCTTCAGGGTCAACGGGCCTTGCTCTGATACATACGTAGGGGTGTAAGGAGATTAGTACAGCATTGAATCCAAGACTTGGCCTGGAAGTTTGGCAGATGCCAGGGAACAAGGAGGACCACTGCAGCAGGGAAGAACAAGAGGAGCCACCTGGAAGGTAGCACCCTAGAACCTTGATGTCTTCCTCTGGAAGCAGAATTTGTGGGGACCATTCTTGAGTCTCCTGCTTCCCTGACCACAACACCTGACGTGGGGATGTCCTTTCTCTGACCTGTACTAAGAAGGCTGCATCTCTGTCCCAGAAGGAAAAGGCCTTAAAGTGCACCAGGAAGAGAAAACAGGGTGGCCCTCAAGCTGCAGCTTGGTCCCAAGACCGAGGCCAGGCAAGTTAGGCGAGTTGCACCTGGTGGAACTTTCCTAACTGTGCCCTTTGCCTCAGTGCCTTGACGAGAGCATTGCTAGTTGGTGCCAGAGTACCACCTCCCTTTGCCTAGCCGTTCAACAAGAAGGGATCTTAGGTGTTTCCAGACCATGTTCCATGCTCTGATAACTGTGTCTGTGGAGGACCCATGCAGTGAGCATCCCAAACCTTGGTGAGTAGCCCCTACTGGGTAGGCCTTTGTTCCCTTGATGATGTCATAGCTGATGTCACAAAGGTCTTTGTTCTGGCCTGCCTACTCAACAGCAGGGGGTCTCTTGGTGAGTAGCCTCCCAGTGAGCCAGACCTCCCTTGTTCCCTTGGGGACAGAACTTTGGCAATGGCATTGCATGATGATGCCCTAAAGCCTTCTGTTGATGCTTGCCTATTGAAGAACAGATTTTTAAAATCCTTTCAGACCCAAGTCCCAAGGGGAGACACTCGGAAGATCCTGGATGAGGAGCAACCCAAGGAGACAACATGCAAAACCAAGAGTTGTGAGCAGATTCTCCCCAAATCTGAGCCCCCTCACGCATGCCCCACTCAAGGCCAGGCTTCGGTCAGAAGCGATACTAAATATGCCAAATGAGAGCTTTATGTACCCTGGACTACTGTCCAAAAGCTCAATTTCAGCCTCCCCTCTAGACTGAGATGTAAATGGCCAATATCTCTATTTCCCCTGCCGTTTACATATGTACGGAGTCCCCCCTGCCATTTTGATTGTTAGTGCCCCACACTGGCCAAACAGGAAAGACCACTGCCCCTATAGAGATGCCCACCCCAATTCGAGGTCCCCCTGACTGCTGCTATGAAATGTCTTTAACCCTTTGACTTCTCAGGTTCTTCAAGCAAAACGCCCCGTGAGGTCCGCCTTGGGTTTGGTGAGTATCAGCCCCTCCCCGACCTCTGTGGCTCCTTGACTAACGTCTCCTCTTTCCTTTGCAGCTCCATCAAAGCTCCTGAGACGGATGGGAACCACAGCGACCACCATGACTCCACAAGAGGACCCTTGAGGAGGAAGGAGGTCAACCCTTGCTGGGACCGTACCACTTGCGGGTGCAGGAGGGTCTCAGGCAGCTGAAGGACCCTCCATCCTCTTGCTAGACCACCCCCTTTAATGAAGTGGTACGTCCCAAGCACCGGTTGAAGGAAGGTCCCCCATTTTAACCAGACAGCGCAGGCCCAGCTGGTTGCCTGAATTGGAACCGAGAAGGAATTTTTCCCCGTTGGATCCGAATTGGCTGAGGAGAAAACAGGGTTTTTTCGCCTTCTCTGCGCTGCCTTTCCCTTGGGCTGCTCCGGATTGGCTGACCGCTCAGGGGGAGTTAATGTGGGGGCTCCTTTGAGGGAAGGGGCTTCGGAGCCGGTTAATATGCCTGAACTTTCTACTTCAGTAAAAACTTGTTGAGATGGAATGAATCGTGTGCTGGTCTTGTTCTTGAGGGTCTTGCGGGGTTTTCCTGCTGGGTTTGGGGAAAAATCTCTTTGCTTGGTGGTTCCCAAATCTGAGTCTTAATGGAGATGAAGATGCATGAAAAGTGAAGGAACTCTGCTCCAACTGAGCCTGGACTGCAGGCATTCACTCGTAGAAGCCGGTTCCATTGTACAAGGTGGGATTTAACTCATGGAAGTAAGAAATGTCCTACAGGATGAACCCCCATGGCCCATCCAGACCAGCAGCCAGTTCTCCAAGTGGCCAAGCTGCTGCATAAGGAGACCCACCACCAGGATAGGAGCTCACAGCCTGCTTTGCTCCCCACCTCCTGCCATCTGGACTAACAGCCACTGATAACCCTTACTTCCATGAATATAAGAGCATAAGAAAGGCTCCCCTGGATCAGACCCAGGGCCCATGTAAACTAGCAGCCTGCTCTCACAGTGGCCAACCTGCTGCAGTCTATGGAATTTACTACCAGAAGAGGTGGCAACAGCAACCGACCTAGATAGCTTAGGCTGGACAAATTAATGGGTGACAGGTGTTGTCAATGGCTACTAGAATAGATGCCTAGGTATATCCTCCAGGCTGGAGAAACAGGCAGGGGGCCTCCAACAGCCATTTGCAGGGATCTAAGAGCAGGTGAAGGTCTCGCCTTTCTCTTCTGCCTGAGATGCCCATGAGCAATTGGTGGGCCACCGCGTGAGACGGGATGCTGGACTAGATGGGACCGTGGCTCGATCCAGCAGAGCTCCTCTTAGGTTCTTATAAAGATCTGCAAATAAAATGAGCAGGAAGCAAGAGAACAAGAACCAAGTCCCACAATGCATCACCTTTTCCCTTCTTGCCGCAGCTATGATGAAACTTGACCAAAAAGAAAAAGAAAAAGAGGCCATCTGATGGAAGATGCTGTCATAGAAACATTAAGGCCCGTAAGGCTCGTTTTTCCTAGTGCCATAATCTAAACGCAGTAATAAAGCCAAATCCTCAAACTAAAAACGGGCATTAGAGGCAAAGCGCACAACTGCGACGGCTCTGCTCCTGCCTGGGTGTAATGGACCTTGGCACACCCACGCTCCGTGCTCTTTCAGATGACCCAGCTGAGCCAGAGGCAGGAGGATGGATGTCCCCGCCCAGGGGGGCCTGTCATATTCCATTAGTTTTATCCTAACACAGTTTGCTAGATATATTTGCAAGTCTTGGAGGGATTCGTGGATGAACTCCCATATAAACAGGGCTAAGCGCTCGCTGCGGGGCAGTTAGGTTGAAGGGTTAGGATTTATGGTCTTTGCTAAGTGCATGATGCCCACAATTTATCAGTGATGGTGTTTTAAGTAAACAATGAGCCCGCACTTAAAACTCAGCAACCAGCTAGTGGAACGGGGATAACTCCCAGCCCAGATTATTATCCCAATCTTATTTTCTAGACGAGATGTCAGATTGCAAGGGGGGGGGGGGGCGGCGGCGGCTATCTATTAAGAGCGATTACATTATTTATTAACCCGCAAGAGGAGTCATTTGGAACTGGCTGGCAGCCAAGCGTCACCCGGATAGTACAATTTATTTCGGTGCAGGGTTCTTCCCGGAAGTATCTCGCGACGGTTTCTCGGGCTATTATAGCCGGCGATAAAGTTACGGCAAATATTAGGAAGAGCAGCTGCAGTTCTAAATGAGGCATAAAGCAGCCAGGTGGAATCCTCACCTTTTGGGAGATAAGAGATTTAGTTTGTATTTATTATTCACATTTATGTCTGGATCTTGACCTAAAATCTCGGGGTAGTTCACAAATAATTTGGCTTTTCCTTTCCTCAAAAGGTTTAAGGACTGGTAATAGTTAAAATAATTTTTTTTTAAATGAGGAAAAGGTTTTATAAATGCAAGACAAACACAAGAATTCAATAGAGGGTCTTGTGGAAGAGCCAAAAGCCTGGGTGAAAAGGTTTGTCTCAACCAGGCACCAATAGGCATGTCATATGGGAACCTGGCACATCTCAGGAGGGAGGCTATTCTTCAACCGTGGGACCCACTACAAAGAAGGCCCTGTAGTGCACTTTTAGGTATTTGGGGTCCAAGACAGTGATGCCTTCATATACTGCATGAACTGGTCCAAAGTCAGCCAGCTCGCTTTGGAAATCTCTCTCATCCAAACTCACCACTTCATCCATTTATTCCACCCTCCCTCTCAAGTCGCAGTTCCAAATGTTCTATTTCAGAATCAACAAACCAAGAGAAAACGGGGGGGAAAAGCAAGAAGGTATTCTAGCGTGAAAGCCACTTTTTCAGAGAAAATTCAGCCGCAGGCAACAAGTGACAAAATCAAACATGAATGCAAATAAGCAGCAATAATTAGCTTTATAGCAAATCCCAGCCGTGGAGCACAAAGATGAACATTCAGCTAATAAATGAAATCCCACCATCTGCATTAGGTATGATGCACATCTGGTGAGCCAGTTTGGTCTAGTGGTTAAGGAGCCAAACTCTTATCTAGGAATACTGGGTTTGGTTCCGCATTCCCCATGAAGCCAGCTGGGTGACCTTGGGCCAGTCACAGCTCTCCTCTGAGGTCTCACAGCCCCACCTCTGTTGTGGGGGGAAGAACAGAAGGTTTGTCGGCTGCTTTGAGTCCCCTTAAATGAGTGAGAAAAACAGAGTAGAAAAGCTAACTCTTCTTCTGGGACAGAGGTACATCAAAATCTCTGACCTTTTTTTTTTTTTTTAAAGATTTTCCACTGCATCTATGGATTTGGCCCTTTGCAGCGATGGAGACCAGCTCCTCTGCCACAGACGCTCCTGAAATGAGAGCATCTTCTATTTGTCAGGAAAAGCAAAGAGGGATTTCATTTTGGGGATGACAGGTATAACGGCAAACTAGGGATGCGCATGAACATGTGAAAATCCGTTTCGAATCCGACAAATATTGACATTCGAATCTGAATCAGATTTAATAACAATCAAATCTAGCCATTCGAACAGGTTTTGGATTTTTGGAAACATTCGTTCAAATATTTCTGGATCTTTCTTCAGAAGAGGACTCCGGAAAGGATAACGATGCAACAAGAACAATAAGAAATGCTTTGCATCATGGCCCAAGAAGAAGGAGAACTTATGTAAGATGAACTCCTCTGCAACATGAGAGGGAGCAGAAAGTCGCGCATTTCCAGACAAAGCAATTGCATTTGTCTTCCTCCGTCGGCCGTATTAAAAGTGCTATTTATTTAACAAGCAGCCTACAGAAACTCCTCTGTTTTACAGTGTCTGGGAGGAAAGCGGAGCATTTTGCTGAAGAGCCGATAATCCGAGGAAAGCACTTCCAAAGCAACATTTCAATAATGGGATAGAGAGAGATCCCAGTAATTGCGCCGAACATTAGCAGCAGGAATTAGATAAGCAGTAATAAAAGAGAAGCTACAATATTTCAGACACTGAGTGCTAACAGAGAGAATCAGGAGATTTCCTTTAATTTCCCTCTTCAACGAACAGATGTCAAAAAATTCAGATAGCTGCTTAACTATGCTACAAACAGAAGCTATGAAAAGCTTTTTTAAAAAAAAAACATACTTATGGTACATGACAACTCTATAATGGCTTTTTAATTAAAAGCTATTTCTGTTAAGTCTCCAAGGAGGCAGGAAACATGGCATGGAACAGCTAGGAGGGCATTTCACTGGCCTCTGTGTCTGGATGTCGGAATAAATAAGGGTGGAAGGGAGAAACCAAACAGGAGGAGAAGTTGGCCATTTAACCTAGAGCACTGATTCAGCATCCCAGCTCAATGCTTTGCACCATGGGACTCTTGCCAGGTCATCAGCTGCTCTCCCATGATGACTGGACCGGCACGGCTTCTCAGTTTTCGACAAAGGGGTAGAATGGATCAGGCAAAGAAGAGTCAAACTGGGATAAGAAGGTTTCTCCAATCTCTGGCTCAGTCCCACACCAGGCGCTGAAGAAACGGACAGCTAAAAGAAAATCCCTGGGACTACTTGTGGAAGCAGTTTTTAACGCCACCATAAAAAAAAAGCAATATTTCTAATGAGACTGGAAGGAGGAGGAGGAGGAGGAAGAAGAAGAAGAAGAAGAAGAAGAAGAAGAAGAGTTGGCTTCTCTACCCTGCTTTTCTCACCCATTTAAGGGGACTCATGCATGTCCCTATGCCTCATACCTCTGCAAGAGAAGGAACTACAAGAAAGCCCTTTTCTTCAGATCTCAGTACACAGGCAGGTCCATATGGGAGAAGGCACTCCTTCAGATACCCAGCGCCCAAGCTGTTTAGGGTATGTTATGTTAGTGTCAACACCTTGGGCTCAGTAGCAAATAGGTAACCAATGCAGATGATATGAGCCCGGCCAGAGACTCTCATCAGCAGTCAAGCTGCTGCATTTTGCACTAATTCCAGCTTCCGAACTGTCTTCAAGGGTAGGCCCACGTAGAGAACATTGCAGTAGTCTAATCTGGAGGTTACTAGAGCGTGGATCACCGTGCCCAAGTTATCCCAATCCAGGTAAGGCTTCAACTGGTGGACTAAATGAAGAGAAGGGTGGGCACTCTTGGCATTCATTGCCACACGGGACTCCAATGACAGTGATGTGATGAATCCAGGAGCTCTCCCAAATCGCACACCTGATTTTTCTGGGACAGCCCTTCTCTGTAGGACACCTCAAACAGTCTCAGGGTCGCTGGTTCACCAACAGTTCCTTCCAGGCTCCTGTCCCCATCATCTGTAGGATGCGATGATGCAACTGCCTTGTTTATGCAGAACGCTAAGCCAAAATGCGGTTGGGGAGGATATCATTTGTGTCAGTCTCTGAACCCAAGCCAGCAGATCTTTGTTTGTTTGGGGAAATCTGCTGGCGGCTCACAAAGCAGCGCTTGCATCCACTATGGCTTGACTTAATCTCAATTCATTTATCTGTTCTACTCCAGACACTTCCGGCGGCAGGGTGCAGACCAGACTCTGGAGGAAACATCGCGCCTTGCTTGCCAATAAACAAATCACAATTAAAACAAGATAGATTTAGCATTATGTGTGAACACAACCTCATTTGGCAAACACCGGGGAACATTTAACCAGCCAGAGTAACAAGAACCATTTCAGGTTCCTTTTTTACAGCACTGTTAACATCTGCTCGGAGCAAGATGGCTATCCAACTTGGCGTTCCCTTTAAATACGGCTCAAAGTAACCCTCAGAGGTGAATCTGGTACTCTGAACTTACCTGCATTTAATACTTCAAGGCAAAACCTATATACCAGCACGTGGGATCCTAACTGTGAAACTCTTTATGTCAGTGGCTTTATCAGAAAATTGATGAAGTGGGCAAACATTTCTGTGCTTCCCTTCCTATACATTAAACCCTATACTTCTGATGACAGCTACCTACTCACTGCTAGAAAGGTTACTAAGTGCACTAGGGGTGTGCACAAATGCAATTTTTGGGATTCGATTTGAATTGAATGCCCAAAAATTCAATTTGAATGTTTAAAATTCAAATTTAACCAGACGCGACTCAAATTAAGCAAATTCGAATCTATTCGTTTGAATTTTTTATTCAAATTTGCACCTACAAATGTCAACTACAGTTGTAGGTTCCCGTACGCGTCTTCCCCGGGTCTGTACACAACTGTACGCATCCATACACATCTGTATGCATCCCACAGTTATTCCATATGCCACCTGGGCTTCAAGCATTAACGCGGAGTCCAGGAGTACCCCCAAGTTACGCACCTGTCCCTTCCAGGGCATTGCAACCCCATCAAAGACAGGGTTCCTACCAACTACATGGACCTGAGACCCTGTGACACACAGCACCTCTGTCTTGTCTGGACTCAGCTTCAATTTATATTTATATTTATTTAATTACATTTATATTTATAAATAAATAAATAGGCATAAAGGATTGAGCCATTTGTCTTAGAATTCTCAGGCCCTTTCTGCATTGAATCTTCTTCTAAATTATATCCCAGAAAAACTATTTTAGAAGTCATCATATTTACAGAAGTTCTGCGCTTCTGCACACAACTTTCCATGGTTTGCGCAGAACTACAGAAAAGACTTTGAGGTAGTTGTGGTTCCCTGGACCTCTGGAACATTCTCATACCGCTGACATACGATCGCTATTTATTTATTTATTTTTCCGCTTGTGCAATAAGCTCTCGCGCAAAGAACTGTAGATACAACAGACGGGTCAAGGAGAGATCCACTCTGCAAATAGCATCTCTTCAGCAAATGGAATGCGTAAAGAAGCTTGCCGAGCGGGGAAGAAAATGGAAAGCATGCAGTTCATCCTGAAAGTTTCAAAATCTCTTTTCCTTTCTTCATTAATTCCTCAAGCCCTCACAAGACAGCTCACAAGCTATTACATGCAACCCTCTAACAAATCCACTTGCTGCACTAACCACGGCAAGGGTTGGACAGCCTTGCCCATAAGCAGCAGACAATTCTGCTGTATCACCTGTACTCCGCTCACAGCATCAGGCTAAGGAAAAGCCATATTCAGGTTTTTCTCAAGTCGCCACACTGAGGGCAGGTAAAGGCATTCCAAGCATATACTTCTGCGCTGCTCTAGCCTGAGGATATGATCTCCTGCTGTCCTAAGGAGTTTGGGGAAATTCCTTTGTGAGCCAGTTTGGTCTAGTGCGGTGATGGCCAACCTATGACACGCGTGCCACAGGTGACACGCCAAGCCCTTTTGGGTGACACACCTGGTCCCCCTGGCATCTGGGCGTGTAGTGCTTGCTTGTTCTTGAAGTGTACGAAACACCAACTTTCAGTTGAAGATTCAGTGACAAAAGTCACTAAAGTAAAGAATATTTGTTTTTGCTTTTAATAAAATACATATATCAAAAATATAACTTTTTTACTAGAGCTACAATTATCACAAAATTATGGATATTTCTAGAAGTGACACAGCACCCAAGCTAGGTTTTCTTGCGAATCTTGACACACCGAGCTCAAAAGGTTCGCCATCACTGGTCTAGTGGTTAGGGAGCCAGACTCTTATCTGGGAATACCGGGTTTGATTCTGCACTCCTCCATGAAGCCAGCTGGGTGACCTCGGGCTAGTCACAGCTCTCTTCTGAGCTCTCACAGCCCCACCTACCTCACAGGGTCTCTATTGTGGGGAGAAGAACAGGTTTGTCAGCCGATTTGAGTCCCCTTAAATGGGTGAGAAAAGCAAGGTAGAAAAGCCAACTCTTCTTCTTCTTCTTCTTCTTCTTCTTCTTCTTCTTCTTGGTTGGACTTCAGAGCCTGTTCTGCACTGGGCCTTATTCTGGATTAGTTTTAATAGGTCTGAAGCATGAAACCAGTCTATGTGCATTAAAGAATGGAAAACATCCTTACTGGGTTTATAAACCAGCGTAACATAGAAAAACACAACAAACAAACGAACAGAATATAAAGAAATAAGAGAGAGAACCATGGACAGTTCAATTTACGCAACCACTATGTTAATTTATCACATATAACTAAGATTTGGGTTGAAATCTTGTGAAAAAGAATGGGGCCATTGGCATCATGTAGGCTTTCACAGCCAGTTAGAATCTCACTTGTCGCAGTTTTTGGATTGTTCTACCGTGTTTCTGTGAACCCCAGCTTTTGGATATCACTACAATATATAGGTGGAATTTTAAAGGATTTGACTTCTGGAACTGATGGTCTTCTATATCTTGTTACCCTTCTTACAGATGTTGCCCTTGACCTTTCTTAATGTATGTCAGGAGGAACAGTTAACGCAAAGTACCTCCAGCAAAAAGAACACACAAAACTCCAAACAAACAACATAAACATCACAAGTAAACACAAGCAGCAGACATCAACAGTGCTAACTGGAATCACAGTGAAAGTTTCTCATAGCCACAGCTCAGGGTTCCACGTTCTATTTCCATCTAGTTGTCATAGGATGTTTTTGCAGATACCTCTCTTCATCTGGATTAAGAAGATCCAAAACTCTGGGATCCGGTCCACCCTGAATCGGGTCCGCAGAGTTCCAGATCGCCAGAGACCCAATGTGTTCGCACAGGGTCTTTGGCACCTGATAGTAACGGGTGCTTAACAGGGCTGCAGCATACCTCCTGAGGTCCTGATTAAGCCCAAGGAGGAAGTTCCACCCCGGTGGCACGGCGTGATTGGCCTGTGTATGAGTCACTCAGGAGTTGCCTCCACTAGGCCTGTCCCTGGACCCCATCCAGCCATCAGGCGTGCGGAAGTGCGCTCTGCGATCCAGTCTTCGTGGGGAAGTCCGGATTGCAGACACCATTAAACAGGTCCTCTGGTAATCCAGATCTAAGGGCCCAAAGACCCCATTGGGAACACAATTTGGAGACGCTCACGGGGTCCTCATGGGGTCTTCCTTGGGGAAGGTAAGCGGCAGTTCCATCCCTAATGGGGTCTTCTCGGGTTTCTAATGGGGTCTTTGGGGCCCTATAGAAGATACACTTGTTTCAGGAAGACCCAACAGTCCTAAGCCTTTTTTTTAATGTGATGAAGATGTGTCAAATAGAGATTGGCGCAAGCCTATTCTATACTACGTATGCACTGAATATCACAGCGACATCTCCACCGCAATCTCTTCCAAGCACCACCAGTTCCAGCATCAGTACACCAATGCTGTGAGTAGGAAGACAGATTGTCCAAAAATATCCTTGAACTCTTGACCTCCCAGCAATCAAGAGCACATCAAAACAAAAAGTACAAGATGGCCGTGATCAGGCTATCTAATCAACGGCCATCCAGTGTCCACCTCAAAAGATTCCACCGACACTTCAATGGTTCTCAAATAACCCATGGTGCTTGTTACGCCTTTTCACAGATATTTTCAAGAATATTCCCTGGAAAGCAGACAGCTGCTTGTACAATCCTCAGCCTCTTTCTCAAAATGGGCAACGGCAAACCACTTCTGTACGTGTGCCAATAAAACTGCAGAGGGGCGCCCATGGAGGTGCCCATGGGTTCAACCAAAAGCCGGACTCTTCCCGGGGGTACCCAACAACAACTGTACTCAAAACGTACCAGCATACAGGAGTTTTGAAGACCACATACCATGCTGCATCAGCCCTCAGCGCTGTTTGAAGGATGCCCCACCAAACACCATTTATTCACAAGAACCCAGTTTTTCAAGCACAACGCGTGCAGAGCCTTTACCTCACAGTTGAACTCCATCTCTGCGTCCATGGTGATAATTCGCACCGTGAAGGTTTTGGGCTGTTTCCTCTTTAGAGAGCTGAAGCTCATACGGGAGGCGATGGCACCAGCCATGGCGGCTCTCAAAGAAGGCTTTTATTCCAAGGAAAGTCCCCCAAAGGAACAACCGGTTGGGGGTACAGGCCTGGTACCCACTCTCTGGGAGCAGCACTTAGGGATTAAAGAGAGAGAGAGGACCTTATTTACCCTCCCCTGGCTTTTCCCGGAAGGACAGTTGAAGCGCCACTAAACTAACATGTTGGCAACTATTACTTGTGTCTTTTTTTGGCCTGGTGACATGGGGGGCCTCTGTTAATTCCTCGATTAAATAATACCCTGGGACATCATCTTCCTTTTCAAAATGGCAGGGACAGAAGCAGGGAAAAGGGTTGTATGGGAACCAAAAGCCTTTCCCTTCATCAAACTCTTGTTAAACAAAAAAAGGCCCTCTTAGATTTCAGGACCTTTTAAAGGGTGTTATCCCTCCCCCCCCCAAAAAAAAAATGACAACAGGTCAGGGCGGGGGTGGGGAGGCAGGGAGGCAACAAACCTCGCCTAATATACCAGAGTCTGTGGAAGACCCAGGATGTTCAGCTTTCTATTTTTTATTCAGTGTGCAGTGAGTCTGGCGTAGGGTACCCACATTGCTGCTCCCCTTCAGACCGTGCGTGGGAGATGTGACCCCCCCCCCCAATGCCACAGCTGTGGGTCCTTTTCTTTAGGAAGGGAGCTCAACGGTGCATCTCAAAACAGCAAAGGAAACTGTGAAGGTGCGCAGCTCCCTGTGGGGGACAGCCGGGGTCCTTAGAGAAGGGACACCGAAATAACTGTTAATTGTGCAGAGCGTGGAAGGTTGTTGTATGAATGGGGGGGGCCGGATAAAATCAGATGGGAAGGTTAATGGGGGGGGGGGGCATTATAAGGAAGTGCACTGAACCCAGAGCTGGGGAGGGGGGAAGGAAGAAGAGGAGGAGGAGAAGAAGAAGAGTTGGCCTTTCTACCCCGCTTTTCTCACTCAATTAAGGGGACTCAAAGCGGCTGACAAAACTTCTGTTCCTCTCCCCACAACAGAACACCCTGTGAGGTGGGTGGGACTGTTGGAGCTCAGAAGAGAGTTGTGACTAGCCCAAGGTCACCCAGCTGGGCTTCATGGGGGAGGTTGGAATCGAACCCAGTATTCCCAGATAAGAGTTCGGCTCCCCAACCACTAGACCAAACTGGGGAGGAGGAAGAGGAGGGGGAGGAAGAGGAGGTGGAAGAAGGGGAGGAAGAGGGGGGGAGGAAGAAGGAGGACGAGGAGGGGGAGGGGGAGGGGAGGAGGAAGAAGAGGAAGAGGAGGAGGAGGGGAGGGGAGGGGAGGCCAGAAGAATAGGAGGGGAGGAGGGGGAAGAGGGGGAGGAAGAGGAGGGGAGGAGGAAGAGAAGGGGGAGGGGAGGGCTGAGGGGGAGGGGGAGGGGGAGGAAGAGGAGGGGCAATTGCTGGTGGGGGTAATTAACCCGCGTGTGAGGGGGGAGACCTATGGATGCGATTCAGGAGGAGGAGGGTTTTGTCTACCTACCTATTCAGTGCGGGCCTTACGGGGAGGGGGAGTGCTGGGGAGGGGGGGAAGCGGGGAGGTCTCCGCCAGTGGGGGGGCGGGGGCGGTGGTCTGGGGTCTTTGTGCAAAAGGGGAGGGGCGTCCCCACTACTAGGGGCGGTTGCCAGGGGAAGCCCCTGGAGGAGGGGCGGAGAAGGGGGGCGCCCTGCCCGCTCTGCCCCCTCCCCAGGGGAAGTGCTTTTGTCCTGGGGGAAGCGCCACCACCGCCGGCCACAAACCAGGCCAGCCGCCGCCTACGGGCCGCCGAGCCCCCCCCCCGCCCGAGCAGCTGTGCCCCTCACCTCCTCAGCCATCATCACCGCCTAACCTGCCACTCCGAAGGTCCCTCTCCTCCCATTGGCTGAGGAGAAGCCCCTCCCCCGAGGGAGGCGGGGTCATGGTGCGGCTACTCTGCCTAAGCAGGGAGAGACAGACTGCGGGAAAAGAGCGAAACAGTTCCGGATCCCATGTATGCTGGCCGGCCGGACGCCATTTGCGGGACAAGAGGCGCGCTCTAGGACTCCCCCCGCGGTAGTTTTGGTTGGGCTTCGCGAATACCCTCCGGGTATTCCGGGAGTACAACTCCAATTATACCCAGTCACGCTCCTGGGGTATGAATTTTGGGAGCTGAACTGTCTTTTTTTTAATCCACTCTTTTCCCCTATCCTAACAGCTTCTGATGAAGAGCCGGACGTGCCGGTGCCCCTCCGTTGAGCCTTTCCACTAGGGGGCAGCGAGTCTTTTCCCGTTCCTTTCTCGGATTGGACGCGGTGCTTGCCACTCCGTCCGAAAGACCGCCTCCGCCTCTCCCCCCAACTTCCCTTCTCCCCGCTCTTCCCCGCCCTCCTCCTGGACACGAGGCACCCTTAGAAAGAAGCGTGGCCGGGATGGGGAGGCCGCGGGCGCCCTCTAGCGTCCGAGGGGAGAATAAATGTAGCCACAGTGGGTAAGATGGGAAGAAGTAAGGGAGGGAAATATGGAAAAGAAAAAGCAAAGGGGAAAGAGGGATGAGGGAATATATGAGGAGAATAACAGAATGGAAGGAACAAGAGAGGGGTGGAAGGAAAATAGGGGGAAAGGAGAAGGAAAATGCAGGTTTTTAAAAAAAAACATGCAGGGACTGCTCTGTGGTGGCCCCTCTTTCTTCCAAAAGTAGGGCAGCCAGATGCCAGCTAGTATTGATTATATGCAGTTTTAATAACCGGGTGTTTTGCACATGTATGGTTGTACAGCTATCTAGCTTAGTTAGTTAGTGCTGTCTGGATGAAGCTTCAGCATCACTTTAAAAATTGTTTTATTTATCCAGCACTGCTCAAATGCAGCCCTCTGGGTATTCCTGGAGTACATAAGAACCCCAGAGGAGCCCTGCTGGATCAGGCCACAGCCCATCTAGTCCAGCATCCCTTCGCACACAGTGGACCACCAATTGCCCATGGGCATCTCAAGCAGGGACAAGGGAGAATCTTCTCCTGCTCTCAGATCCCAGCAAATGACCTTAGAGGCATCCTGCTTGTCCCCCCAGCCTGAAAGATGTACTTAGGCATCCATTCTAGTAGCCATTGACACATCTGTCATCCATAAATTTGTCTAATCCTTCCTTAAAGCCATTTAGGCTGGTAGCTGTTACCACCTCTTCTGGCAGCAAATTTCATAGACCGACGACCCTCTGGGTGAAGAAATCCTTCCCCTTGTCTGATCCGACTCTCCTACCCATCAGCTTCATAGATGCCCCCTGGTTCTAGTGTTCTGCAATAAAGAAATTTTCTCTGTCCATCTTTTCTATACCATGCATAATTTTATATCCTTCAATCAGGCCCCCTCTACAACTCCGATCATCCAATGCCAGCAGAAACAGCAAGGATTCTAGGGCTGCTGCCTCCCCCAGAATAACGGGAATGGTCCTCGTTGTACCACTACCCTCAGCAGCAAGAGGGGTGGGCACCTGGCAGAGGGGCTTCTCAATGATGGCCCCTAGGCTATGGAATAGTCTCCCCTTTGAGGTGGGTCAGGTTCCTTCACTGTATATCTAAAGTGAATCTACTCCCATATTGACCTGTCCTGGAGGGCAGCCCCTCCTGGTTGTCCCACCACCCTCAGCAGCAAGAGGGGTGGGCACTCGGGGGACGGCCTTCTCAGCAATGGCCCCTAGGCTATGGAATAGTCTCCCCCTTGAGGTGCGTCAGTCACCTTCATTGTTTTAATATGTTTGATTTTAAACGTTATCTGCCCTGAGACCTCTGGGTATAGGGCGGGATAAACATGCGAATAAATAAATAATAAATAAATATTAGTGAGCATTCCTGATTAGTCCATAAATCTCCTCAACCCAACGTCCTGTGGGGTCAATCATCTGTTCCCCTGTAATAAATGCAAGCAGGGAAGTATCTCTGTTATTATTTTTTCTCCAGAATGTTATTTCTTCTTCTGATTATGTGCTTCTGTGCTTGGCAGCAATCCAGATATATGATTTTAGGCTTTATTATAAATTGTGGCCTGTCTGTGCTCAAGTGAATCATCCGAAAAGGTAACCTTCAAAGGGAACAATGACTTTGTGCTTTTCTTTTCTTTTTTTTATGAGAGCCAAGCAAGCAAAAAATGGAAACTTTTTAAGAAGGATGTAACTTTAAGGGGGCTCCTGAATTGGAAGGATGAGCAAGTCAAAGGACTGCAATATTTAATTAGGCGAAGCTTTAATTAATCAATATGGGAGCTGGTGCCGATATTTCAGGACTCTCCGTTAAAAGCGCAACTGATGGACTTTAAAAAATTAGAAGCCTAAACTCTTCAGTGGAAGAAGAAGAGTTGGCCTTTCTACCCCACTTTTCTCACCCATTTAAGGGGACTCAAAGCGTCTGACAAACCTTCTGTTCTTCTCCCCACAACAGAACACCCTGTTAGGTGGGTGGGGCCGTGAGAGCTCAGAAAGGGAGCTGTGGCTAGCCCAAGGTCACCCAGCCGGCTTCGGGGGGGGGGAAGAAGAGGAGTTGGCTTTTATACCCCCCTTTTCTCACCCTTAAGGGGACTCAAAGTGGCTGACAGATCTTCTGTTCTTCTCCCCTGTGAGGTCGGTGGGGTTGTGAGACCAAAGAAAGAAGAGCTGCGACAAGCACGAGGTCACCCAGCGGGCTTCATGTAGGATGATTTACAATAAGAAAGAATAAAAAACCTGCAACCTCCCCTCCCTCCCCAGCTGGACAGCACGTGCTTTAACCAGGCGCTGAAAACTATACAGTGCGGGCAACCTGGCGAACCTCAAAGAGGGAGGCTCTTCCAGCGCCTGGGGGCCACCGCAGAAAAGGCCCTCCCGCGTGGCCCTGTGCCCCACCCCTCCGCAAGAGAAGGAACCACAAGGAGGCCCCACCTTGAGATCTCAGGTGTCGGGGGGGGGGCGCGCTCGGGGCGCTCGCGGGGCTGCCGGTCTGCGCGCTCTTGACCGCATCGGCCTGGGCGAGCGAGCGATCGGACCGAGAGAGCAGCCCGTCCGTAGCACCCAAACCCCGGGCCGGGATGGGGAGTCGGAGGCCACACTAGCAGCTACTACGCACCTCCCCGGGCCCACCAACCAGCCCACCAGCCCCCCGCCCGACAGCAAGCACCGGACCGCCTGCTGCAAGCCGCCTCCCGCTGCCGGTGCCCAGCCTGGGCCGGGCAGGAGGCGCCGCTGCTGCCGCTGCTTCCGAGGGCGCTTGGCGCCACCACCATCCAGGCCCGGCCGCCCGGAGGCCGAAGAAGATCCGCCTCCTTGGCCCGCCCAGGGCCGTCGGACCTGCCCCGTCCGGCTCGCTGCAGAGGCGGCGGCGGCGGCGGCGAGCGAGCGGCGGGGCGCGCGGGAGGAAGGAGGCTGCTCGGGGTCGGCCGCGGCTGGGCGGGATGTCGTCGGTGCGGCGCCTGCCGCTGCTGCTGCTGCTGCGGGGCCGAGTCCCCCCACGGCTGGCCGGCTGCGGCGGAGGAGCCCGGTGAGCTCCCTCCCCCTCTCTCCCTTCCCCTTCCCCTTGCCTCGCTCCGGCCGCGGCTTCGGGGAACAGCGAGCGGGGCGCGCCTCTCCGGCCCCTCGCCAAAGCGCGCCGTTGGAGCGAGCTGCTGCTGGCTGCTCTCGGCACGGCATGGCACGGCACAGCGCGGCCCTCCCGCTCCCCCTCCCGCTCCCCCTCCCGGGGCGCGCCTCTCCGGTCCCTCGCCAAAGCGCGCCGTCGGGCCCGGCAGCCTCTTGGAGCGAGCTGCTGCTGGCTGCTCTCGGCACGGCTCGGCACGGCATGGCACGGCACAGCCCGGCCCTCCCCCTTCCCCTCCCGGGGCGCGCCTCTCCGGTCCCTCGCCAAAGCGCGCCGTCGGGCCCAGCAGCCCCTTAGAGCGAGCTGCTGCTGGCTGCTCTCGGCACGGCACGGCACGGCACGGCCCTCCCCTCCCCTCCCCTCCCGGCGTTCGAGCACCAACATCTTAATCCGGCTTCGGCCCGCTTTCAGAGCGGAAGGACCTATCAGGCAAGCGATTCCTCGCGTCCCTTCCGTGTCCTCTTAACCCCTCCAAAGGTGGATCCCCTGAGCCAGGGAAAGCTGAGACTGAAGGGTTTGACGTTTGGGATAGATAATGTGGAAGGAAAACGACCAGCCGCTTTGGTGATGTGGTCCCTTGCTCTGAAAGTGGACTGAAGCCGGATTAAGCCTTAGGTGTGACCAACCACAGCCAGAGAGGCCCCGGCTGGCCTGCCAGCAGGAGAGGACGGGCTGATAGGGATAGCCTGTGGAATGGGGGGGGGCTCATACTGGCCCCCCAGGTGCCATCTCCCCACATTCGCTGATCCTGCATGGGCTTCAGAACCAAGTGGGATCCGTCCTCCTGCCTGGCGTTTGGACTGGATTCCAGAGGGAGGGAAGGAAGGAAGGAGGGCTGCCCCAGAGTTGGCACCCTTTCCCCTTGTTCCAGGGTAGAAGTGGATTTTGGTGCACTTTTCTCACCCGTTTCAGAGGACTCAAAGCAGCTGACAGACCTTCTGTTCTTCTCCCCACAACAGAACGCCTATGATGTAGGTGGGGCGTTGAGAGCTCAGAAGCGAGCTGTGACTCGCCCAAGGTCACCCAGCTGGCTTTGCGGGGGGAAGAAGAAAAGATGGCTCTCATACCCCACTTTTCTCACCCATTTAAGGGGACTCAAAGCGGCCTACAAACCTTCTGTTCTTCTCCCCACAACATACACCCTGTGAGGTGGGTGGGGCTGTGAGAGCTCAGAAGAGAGCTGTGACTAGCCCAAGGTCACCCAGCTGGCTTCATGGGGGAGGGCGGAATCAAACCTGGTATTCCCAGATAAGAGTCTGGCTCCTTAACCACTAGACCAAACTGGGAAGGGCGTGTAGCAGGCTGTGCGATGGCGTCGAAGGTGCGCCTGCTAGCTTTTGGCAAGGCTGGGCTCACATGAGGCGCATGAGATCTCTCTTCCCTGCTCCTTTCGCTTCCATTCGTTCCGGCTTTTCACTTGTGCATCCAGCTACCCTGCTGGTTGACCCCACGAGGGCAGCCTGTGGGTCTCTCCTCTTGCAGTCACCCCCTGAGCGAAGGCTGCTTGCAGGTGGCCCCTTTGCCCTTTGAACCGGGCAAGGGGATGTCCGGCCGGTAGCCGCAGTCCCTGCCGCAGAGGCCAAGTGGGACGTGGTTTGCCCAGCCACAGGCCTCTCTGTGGGGAAGAACTGTTTACCCTTTTTCCCTCCAGTTAATGAGTGACAAATATTGGGGCAAAGGTCTTTATCAAGTCGACAACTGGCTCCTGGGCCCCGTCTATGGTTAAGAGAACCTAAGAGGAGCCTTTCTGCTGGATCAGGCCACAGCCCATCCAGTCCTGCATCCCGCCACACACAGTGGCCCACCATTTGCCCATGGGCATCCCAAGCAGAGACAAGGGCAAACCTTCTCCTGCTCTCGAATCCCAGCAGACGGCCTTAGAAGCATCCTGCTTGTCCTCCCAGCCCGAAAGATATGCTTAGGCATCCATTCTAGTAGCCACTAGTACATCTGTCGTCCATAAACTTGTCCGACCCTTCCTTAAAGCCATCTAGGCTGGTAGCTGTGACCGCCTCTTCCAGCAGCAAATTCCATAGACCGATGACCTCTGGGGTGAAGCAATGCTTCCCCTTGTCTGGTCTGACTCTCCTACCCATCAGCTTCATAGATGCCCCCTGGTTCTAGAGTTGTGCGATAGAGAAAAGAAATGTTCTCTATCCACCTTTTCTGCACCGTGCATGATTTTATACACTTCCATCAGGTCCCCTGTTAAACACCGTCTCTCCAGACTGAAGAGGCCCAGACGTTGCAGCCTGATTTCATGTTCCAGACCCTTAATCTCACGGAAGGTCTTCAGCTTGGGGTGGTACAATGGGGAAAGGGGTGCTTTGCTTTGGATTCACCCGGGCAACGGCGGCTGCTTTTCAGCTTCCGCTTGCCCCACAAGGGCCTCTTTTATTCCTTTGCTTTTGAAGAGGCGGTGAATGGACGGCAGCATTTCCCGTGCGCCTGAGATGCCCATTTCTCAGTCTGCTCCTGCGTTGCATCTGCATATCAGGCATCCAAATTATTCTGCCCCACCACTGTTTACCTAATTGGTTTTCTTTTGTTTTTTGCAATGTGCAATACTGTGCAAATGTTTTAGGCAGGTGGGGGGGGGGATGCACGCTCCCAAGTACGAAAGCTTGCACAAACAGAAGTGTTGACTGCTTATTTTTATCAGTTTACAAAATGCAGAGCAAAGGAAACAAAAAGAAACCTAAATCAAACTAATATTTGCTGTGACTGCTCTTCGCCTTCAAAACATCACACATTCTTCTGGGTCCACTTGCACACAGTTTTTGAAGGAACTGGGCAGAGAGGTTGTGAGCCAGTTTGGTCTCGTAGTTAAGGAGCTGAACTCTTATCTGGGAGTACTGGATTTGATTCCGCGCTCCTCCACAAAGCCAGCTGGGTGACCTTGGGCGAGGCCCAGCACTCTTCTGAGCTCCCACAGCCCCACCTACCTCTCAGGGTGTCTGTTGTGGGGAGGAGAACAGAAGGTTTGTCAGCCACTTTGAGTCCCCTTAAGGCTGAGAAAATCAAGTATAAAAACAAAGTCTTCTTCCTCCACAAAGCCAACCGGGTGATCTTAGGCTAGTCACAGATCTCTTTCTGAGCTCTCACAGCCCCACCTAGATCAGAAGGTTTACCAGCCACATCGAGTCCCCTTATGGGTGAGAAAAGCGGGGTAGAAAAGCCAACTCTTCTTCTCTGTGGTTCCCATTCTGTGGCCACCCTCAGGGCCTTACAGAGAGGAAATCACCCCCTTCCCTTCAGCTAGATAATCAGGGGTTGCATCCAGATGTCAGTTACTTATTCCGTTTTATTCGGATATTCTAGAATAAAGCATGGATATTCCAGAATAACCTTGCTTTGTCCCGGAATATCCAAATATCGCAAGATAAGTAACCAACATCTGGATTCAGTTAGGGGAACGTGCTAAAGGCCAATTCACCGCCTTCCCCACAGGATAAAAAGCCCGTAATGCAAAATAACTTGCCAAACCGGTAGCAGATGCAGCAGGCACGGTCCTGTCTCCAGGGGACAGGGAGGTACATTTATCATCCTTCTGGCCTAGGGTTTATTTCAACATCCTTTAGCTCAGAACAGCCCAACCACTTCAGACAGAGGAGAAGAATTGCCTTGGAACCAAATTCTGCACCAAGGAGACAGTAAATTCTAAGGATGTGCAACCGATATTCAAAAATCAGGATTTTCGGATTCGAGTACAGATTTTCAAAAAATCCGATATGGATTTTTGAACGGTTCGATTGAATTCGTCTCCGTGTATCGCATCTGAATATCGGGTATATTTGCGCTTATAATGTGGGATGCAAAGGGGATGGAAGTGAAACGCAAATGCAAAAAGCAGGAGGCAGACGTATTCGAAAACTGGATACGAATGTTCCCGACATTGGTATCATTTGATTGAATCGGGTTTTTGAAAATGTGGCTCTGGATAATCCGGATTCGAATCTGACTTTCGAAAATCCGGATTTGCGATTTTTGGCTCGAATATTTGTGCACATCCCTAGTGGATTCTGCAGTTTGTGTCTTTTAAAGAGAAGCGGGTAAATTATTGTGCAAACAGAATGACCAGGCGGGGTCATCGCGGCTTGGCTTCACGAATGAACGAAGATTAGGGAGGGCTCCACCCACTCTTGCGTTGGTGGCTAGACAGACCAATGCGGGATAGACAAGTCCGGTTGCTTGAAGGTACAGAGAAAGGTCTCCTTGGATGGTGCTATGACGGCACATTTTTTTCTGCGTTGTCTTTTCTCCTCGAGACTGGTTCTGCAAGCATTCTCAAAGGAGGCGGCAGCATTATGAATGATGCGTCTCCATGCCTCTCGGTTTGAGGCCAGAGTGGGCCACTGATTGTGATTGGTATGGCCAAGGCTGAGGGATTGCTTGCAGGTGCATGTGGGTAGCCCTCAGTCCTGCATAGTGGCTTTTTACGGTGAGGTACAGTGATAAATCTCTGTCCCCTTGATGTCCTTTCATGCGTTCCTATGATCTTTGCCTTTTTCCAGGGACTACTCCAAAGACAACGAGAGCAGCTGGTTCCGCTCCCTTTTTGTCCACAAAGTGGATCCCCGAAAGGATGCCCATTCCAATCTCCTGTCCAAGAAAGAGACCAACCACCTGTACAAGATTCAGTGTGAGCTGGGGCCTTATCCTCTTCCTTCCTCTTTGCTTCTGGGATTGTTGTAACCCTCCCTGTTGCTTTCGCTGCAAGATCGGGCAAAGGGTGCAATCGCACAGAGGGTTTGGGAGTCGTCCATTTTCTGAGATCACCCCCGTCTGTGATTGTGGGACCCCTCCTTGCCTTCATGCATTGGTGCCACCTGATTTTCTGCAGTTTTGAAGATGGCCTTTTAAACGTTTACTTTTTCTTTCGTTTCAGTCCACAGTGTGAAACCAGAGTGCTTGGATGCTTATAACAGCTTGACGTAAGTATCCGCTTAGAATCATAGAGTTGGAAGGGACCTCTAAGGTCATCAAGTCCAACCCCCTGCCCCATGCAGGACTTTCTAAACCATCTCAGGCAGATGTAGGTCCAGCCTCTGCTTGAAGACCTCTGGTGGAGAACCCACTGCCTCCTAGGGGTGTGCACGAATATTCGTAGGCATTCGAAATCCGATTGAATGTGCCGAATTCTGACATTTGAACTTGCCTCGAATGTCCTGAAATTTGAATGTAAACATTCGAATCAAATTTCGAATTTCAGATCTATTCGTTCAAATTATCCGGACATTCGTATGCGTCCGGGTTCGTACATGATGCGTACTTGAAGATCCGCATCTTTCCCAAATCCGTACGCGTTTGTACAGATCTGTACGGGACAAAAACAGGTTGCATACGGGATAACAACGGGATGCATACGGACGTGTATGGATACGTATGGATGTGGGGAGGATGCATATGTTCACATATGAATGTTGTCGACATTCGTATGGGCAGATTCGAATCAAAAATTCAAACAATTGGATTCGAATTTGGTAAAGTTGAATCGAATCTTGTTAAATTTGAATCGATTCGGATCGGATTTTCGGGTATTCAGTTCGAATAGAATGTAAAAAAAACTTGTGCACATCCCTGCTATTTCTTGACTCGGGCAACCATCCACCCTACTTCTGCCTTGGAATGCGATTCGTAACAAATCGAATGCTAGAGAATCCTTATTCGTTCAAATCGACCCCCTTCGAATGTGGTAGGATTCTGTTCGATACAATTGTATTTGTATGAATATCCAGTACGTATCCGATACGAATGCGTATCCATATCCGATATCTGCATCCTGTATTATATCCACTCTGAAAGCGTCAGATCCGACCTGAATCCGCTTTTAATCCGCCCTCGATCCATGTCGAATGCAATCTGGATCCGTTGCAGATGAGTCTGGCGCAGCCGCTTTCCTACCTCCCCAGTTTAACGAACGTCCAAACTTTTCGTACGGAAGTCCAAAACATTAGTCTCCGGAGGAATATTAATGTACAAACGTCCTAACACTCGATGGGTGTACGATTGTCCGAATCCGGACTAATGACAAGTGTTAGGAATATTCCTGGACATCCGTAACCAGCAGTCAAGGGGGGGGGGGTGGACCCTCCCTCCCCATGACCTGCCAGTTCTGTTCCTGAGACCGGCTGCGTGTGGGTGACTTTGGCAGGCGGTTTGGCCTCACGCGCCCCTTTCTGCGTCTTGCTTTGCAGGGAGCAGGTCCTTCCGAAACTGCACTCGGATCCTGACTACCCCTGCGATCTCGTTGGCAACTGGAGCACTTGGTATGGGGAGCAGGACCAGGCAGGTGAGAGGCTTCCGAATTCTCAGTTGCAGAGTTTGGGGAAAGAGCCTTTGCTTCTCCAGGCCTCCTTACGCACCTGAACCGGGGCAAGCGAGCATTTTAAGATTATAGTGAGACCAGAGCTAAGTGGTTTCGAGCTGGATGCTCTTACTCCGCTCGGCCTTGTGAGGATTATCAACGTCCCTTTTTCTCATTGCAGTGCACCTCTGGCGATTCTCCGGCGGTTACCCTGCGCTCACGGAATGCATGAACAAGCTGAAAGAGAACCAGGTACATCACCCAATCCATCCTTTAACACTTCCGGTGGGGACCCAAGCCCAGATCTCCTGCCTAGATTTGGCTTCCAGGTGGTTTGGACAATGGAGTTGGACTGGAGGATCTCCAAGGTCTCTCCCAACTTGTAGATCCTACTGTTACTCCCATCCATCCAAGTTGGGGATCCAGCACTCTCATCCTTGGCGCTCTGGTTAGAATGATGGGACCATTTGCTCTTGCTCACGGATTTGTATTAGCTTATTTTGTCTTCCTGTACCTTTGTCCTTTCAGGCCCTCGTCTCAAGAATATGCTTATTGTTGGCTTGTTTCTTTTGTGTTCTGTAAGGTTCTCTGGGCGATGCTAAAATACAAGGCCATGCTTATTTTGGTCCCTCCGTTCAGGGTTCAAATCCTTCCAAAAAGGCAAGATTTTCAAATAATGTAATAAAAACATTTAAGCATATGGCATGCAGCCACGGTTCTTCTGCAAGGTAGGAGATGGCAGCTGGATAATCCTGAAGAAGAAGAAGGAGAAGGAGAAGAAGAGGAAGGAGAAGGAGGAAGAAGAAGAGGAAGGAGAAGGAAGAAGGAGAAGGAAGAAGAAGGAGAAGGAAGAAGAAGAGTTGGCTTTTCTATAAGTTCATGACAATCCATTTTTTGCAGAATGACATCTCAGATACTGGAGATGAACCACGTTGAACAGCTCAGCAGACCTTTGGGTTTTTTCTCTGCAGGAGTACCTGGAATTCCGGAAGGAAAGAAGTAAGATGTTGCTGTCCCGAAGAAACCAGCTCCTCTTGGAATTCAGCTTTTGGAACGAGCCATTGCCACGCCCTGGGCCCAACATCTATGAACTGAGAACATACAAGCTTAAGGTGAGCAGGAGGGTGTCATTAAAATTAGAAAGGTTAAAACCTTCTTTGTCATCCTAGCCTCTACTAGGTGCTTTGGTCTAGAGCCCTTTCTGCACTTGACTTTATTCTGGACCTGCCATCTGAGTGCTGGTGTAGACAATGGCAGGCTCCACCAAATAATTATTGTCCGAGTAATGTGGTGGCCGAGGGGAGAACCGTCATGAGTGTGCATGTACATCCAAAGGTGCCACGCTGGTGACTTTCTGCTGTCAGATTCTGAGCAGAGCTCTTTGTATTTCGCCTGCTCTGTGCTGCTGGGAAGGTGCCAGTAGTCAAATGTGGGCTCTGTAAGGCTGCTGGGGATAAGATCTGAGCTTGTGGTCCCTTTCCAGTAGTTGATTGGCCCCCGGGAAATGGCAGAGTTGGGGCCCAAAGTTCCCCTGTGGATGGGAGACTCCCGAGATCTGTGCCTGAAGGCCCAGTGGTGCTTTTCCAGTGACAGCAAACCATACAAGACTCTTCCAGCTCTTTGTTTTGCTTTCAGCCTGGGACCATGATCGAGTGGGGCAACAACTGGTAAGTACCCAGAGGAACAACACCCTGGCACCTCCAACACTCTGGGTGTTGTCTCGGCAGGGAGGGAGGGAGAGAAGGAAGGAAGGAAGAGGAAGGGAGGGAAAGGAGGGAAGGAGAAAGGAAGGAGGAGGAAGGAAGGAACAGAAGGAAGGAAAGGGAACGAGGGAAGGAAGGAAGGAAGGGGTTATATTTTAGATATGCCTTTAAGAATACCGTATATATATTTTATCTTTTTAACATTGTGACCCACCCTGGGACTTTTTGGTGAAAGGTGGGATATAAATTCTTGAAAGAAAGAAAGAATGAATGAATGAAAGGATGAATGAATGAATGAATGGTTTGCCTTAAGCAGCAGGTTTGCTCCACTTCTGAATTCCCCCGGCCCCATTTTTCCCAGTTAGCATCCATGTCTGCCCAGCTTGGGGGGTGGTGGTGGTGCAAGGGGGGGGCACGAGGGTCTTAGATTGGGGTGTCCAACACGATGCTCTCCGGGCGTTGCCAGGCGAACTCCTGTCATTCCTGGCCATTGACATGCTGGTTGGCACTGCTGGAACGTGTAGCCAAACACAGAAAACGCCCACGGGAAAATAGCGGTCAGTATCGTCCACCTTGAGAAGCCTTACGTGAAGCCGGAAGGAAGAGCGGAGCTGCTCTCTCTTTCCAGAGCAATCCTGCACCGGTGTGTTGGCGAAAGCCAGATCTAAGCCAGCACTTAAGCTCCTCCGGAATCCTTTTTAAATGGATGTGGCTTAAAGCCGCTCCCAAGTATTTGGATATGTCACAAACTGAGCCATGCACAGCCGCTCTTGCAGCAGGGGGCTCCTTGCTTGCCGAGCCTTACAGCAGCACACGAGGGAGTGGCGAAGGCCAAACTGAGCGGCAGGCTCTTTAGGCCATTGGCTCAAATCCTGGATTTAGTCCGAGCTCTTCAGATAGCCTGAGAACAGCTGATAATGTTCGTGATTCCTGGCTGACTTCTTCTTTTCTCCCTCGAGGGCGCGGGCCATCAAGTATCGGCAAGAGAACCAGGAGGCGGTGGGGGGCTTCTTTTCCCAAATTGGGGAGCTGTACGTCGTGCACCACCTCTGGGGTAAGGGGCCACGATCAAACCAACGTTGTTCAGCTTTAAAAAAAAAAAAAGTTTATTTCAGACTTTTCTGTATTGCTTTTTGGTGGTGGTTGTTGTCAGCAATCCTGCAAGCCAGTTTTGAAACGAGAATAAAACAATGAAAATCAAGATGTAGTAATATGAAAAACAGCATTAAATCTGGGGTTGGGATAGGAGAGCAGGGGTCAGGTTTAGAAGAAGAAGAGCTGGTTTTTCTACCCCGCTTTTCTCACTTATTTAAGGGGACTCAAAGCATCTGACAGATCTTCTGTTCTTCTCCCCACAACAGACACCCTGTGAGGTAGGTGGGGCTGTGAGAGCTCAGAAAGGGAGGTGTGAATAGGCCAAGGTCACCCAGCTGGTGTTGTGGAGGAAGAAGAGTTGGCTTTTCTACCCCGCTTTTCTCACCCATTTAATGGGACTCAAAGCGGCTGACAAACCTCCTGTTCTTCTCCCCGCAACAGAACACCCTGTGAGGCTGGTGGGGCTGTGAGAGCTCAGAAGAGAGCTGTGACTAGCCCAAGGTCACCCAGCTGGCTTCATGGAGGAAGGCAGAATCAAACCTAGTATTCCCAGATAAGAGTCCGGCTCCTTACACTCTCCAATATAATACTGTAACTCCCTGAGACCTCAATGTATAGGGCGGGATAGAAATACAAATAAATAAAAACAGGTCTTGTCCCAGTAGACAAGTGCAGGTGATGGCATGGTGTTGATTGACAGGATCTTTATCCAGTCAGAGCACCGGCTTTTGTGTCAGTGGGGAGGGGTGGAGGTATAAAAAATTCTCATAAAGGGTTGCCTTCAGACTCGCAGTTAACGTAAAAAGCGCAGCTTATCTGCTGCAAAGCAACGACCGACCATCCCAACTCGAAAAGGCAGCTCAAATCTGATTGGATGCCTCAGCCCACGTGACCATGCGTGCCGACTCAGCTCTTGCAGCTTCGGAAGCTGCGAGAGCTGAATCGGCATGCATGGTCACGTGGGCTGAGGCACCCAATCAGATTTGAGCTGCCCTTCTGCCTCTAGTTCCGTCTTTTTGCCGTTCTGCCCGGACTGGTGGGAAGATTTTAGTTTTCGTCATACTGCGTAGCGTGTGTCCTCTTACCAGCGCTAAGGTAAGGGCATGGTAGTGATCCGATAATGCGCTGTGACGACGATCTATGAATCGTCGTGTGTGACATCCAGATCGCGAATGCGCATCCACTGTGCAATATAAACAAGGAGTCTCAGGACAGGAACAGAAAGGTGTAAGCAAAGTGACCCGAACTGAGGACAAACTGAGGAAAGATGACCAGGTATTGGGTGTGGTCAGAGTTAGCGTGCCTGGAGTCCTGTTTCTTAATAAGACGGATTATTTCAGCAAGGTGTGACCGCAGCCAGTGAGTTCTTCCACGTCAAATGCAAAAGTGTCTAAACTCTCCTACCGTCCACTGAGCTAACTTACCCTCTCCCTAGCCTACCGAGATTTGCAGTCGCGGGAGGAGACAAGAAACGCAGCGTGGAGGAAGCGTGGCTGGGATGAAAATGTCTACTATACTGGTGAGCCGTTTCCTGGGCCTGCTGTAGGTTTATTTATGTCTTTGGTAACGTTTGTATTCCGCTCTTCACCCAAAGGTCCCAGCGTATGATAAAACACAAGGCACTAAAACATTTTTAAAATAGAATCCCCCCACTCATTCATCTGCTGCATTCAGAGGGAACTGTGAGTCCAAGGCCCTGGTGAAGGGGCACATTTTAACCAGACACCAAAAACCAAAGCCGGGGGCCACCACAGAGAAGGCCTCAAGCGTGCTGCCGCCTCTCCCGGAAGATAGGGGGGCTGCTTCTAAAGGCCATTTGCAGAGAGTTGGGGTGGAGGTGAAGGTTTTGCCTTTGTCTTCTGCTTGAGATGCCCAGAAGCAATTGGTGGGCCACTGGGTGAGACTGGACTAGACGGGTTTGGGCCTGATCCAGCAGGACTCCACTTTAAGGATGTGCATGAATGGGTTGTTGTTGTTGTTGTTGTCGTTTGCATTTAAATTCGAATCGAATCGAATGTCCAAACAGTCAATTTGATTCAGACATTTAGAATCTGAATGCAACAAAATCCAACTTGAATCGAGTACATTCAGAACTATTCATTCGGACGTTAGATTCGGATCTGAAGATACGAATGTCGACAACATTCGTACGCGCTATGCGTATCTGTGCGCATTTCGTACGCATCCCGTTTTATTTGGTGTGCATCCCATTTTTGTCCTGCGCCATAAGTGCAAATGCGTACAGGTACATATGAGATGCGTACAGATACGTATGTAATACATAGGGCAAGGGGGTGTGTTAAGTGGGGAGGGGGTGGGAATGGATGGGATTACCTTTGCCCCCTGCCTGCTCCCCGCCACCAGCTTTAAAAGCTCTTTGCTAGCAGCGTTTCCCGCACGCCGCAGCTGGAGATTCGGCAGGGTGCGAAAGGGACCGGAACGCTTTGGTTTCGCTCTCCTTGCGCTGCGCTTCCTTGGCCGGCCGCTGATGTCTTTTTGTCTGTCCTTGCAGTGCCTTTGGTTCGGAGCATGGAGTCTCGGATCATGATCCCTTTGAAGATCTCCCCCCTGCAGTGAAGACCGCGCTGAGCAGCCTCGGTCAGCCCCAGCCTGGGCGGCAGGAAGGAAGGAAGGAACCCTTGGCTCTTGGCGTCACCTGCAGGGCTTCCCTGTTTGCACTCGCTCCCTTTGGTCTTCTCTCTTGTCATTCTCTCTCTCTCTCTCTCTTCCTCCCTCCCTCTCTCTCAATCCCTTCTCTGTCACCTCCCTCCCTCCCTTTTTCTCCTCTTCCTCCCTCCCTCTCCCTTCCTCCTTTCTCTCCTTCTCTCCCTTCCTCCCTTGCTTTCTCTCCTCTCCTTTCTTCCTCCCTCCCTCCCTTCTTCCTCCCTCTCCCTCCTTTTCTCTCCTTCTCTCCCTTCTTTTTTCCCTTTCTTCCTCCCTCTCCCACTCTCCCTCCCTCACTTTCTCTCCTTCTCTACCTTCCTTCCTTCCCCTCCCTCCCTTTTGTCCCCCCCTCTCTTTCTCCCTCCCTCCCTCTCCCTCCCTCTCTCTTTCTCTCCTTCCCTCCCTCCCTCCCTCTCTCTCACCCCATCCTTTCTTTCTAGTCCTTTGTTTTCCAAACTGTGGCACAGTGCACCAGCTTTCTGCTGCCAGCCAGGCTTGGGCCCGATTCAGCAGGAAGCTCGGAGGCGTCTCTTCCTCTTCTCTGCTCCGGACCGTGGGGAGGAAACGTGGGAGTCTTGACCTGTCCAAGGCATGGGCGATGTGGGGCAGGGTATGGCTGCCTAGAAGCCGGTGATTTCTCAGGGTGCTGGAAGTGCCTGTACTGGGATGGCCTTCGGGCGATGGCGTCCGGTTCTCCTCTCAAATGTCCGACAGGATCAGACCGTCGCAGCCTTTTGCTCCCTCAACAGAAATGAGAAAGTGCTTGTGAATAAAACCTGCTGTCCCCTGGAGGTAACATGCAGAAATCCCTTATTGCAAGCGTAATTAAATATTTCACGTCCTAAGGATGTGTGCGTGTGTGTGTGTGGGCGCGCGCGGGAGGAGCGAATAGAGGCCCTGTCCCATTATGGCGCTAATGCAATGGCGTTGCTTCAAATATCTGAGGCAACCCCACTGCAGCCCTGCTTTTCTCCCCTAGAAACATGGTAAAAGCTATTGCTGGGAAACCCAGCAACGGTCACTGATTCTCAGAAGACAGATCCGAGAAGGAACGCCTGCCAATGGGTGTTCCTTCAGGTCTCGTGGAGGCGGAGCAGGACTAATGGGATGGGGTGTCCTTTATCTGCATCGATGTGTGAATGGGAGGCCCGTGATCTGGACTGAAAGGCCCTTCAGTCTGCATCTAAAACATGTTTAGAAAGGGTCTTTGTTGATTACCTCCCATCTGGTGGAACTGCTATCCAAAATTTATGACAGTTGCATCATCACCTCAGCAGTGACCCACTGAAGGATTCTGAAGATGCCACATCTCGGGGGACATCAAGACGCCAAGGTCAAGTGGTGTCTTGAGAGCGGATGAGAGTCCCTTCCATAGTTGACTGGACCTGAACCCTAAGGAGTCCTGGGACCTAGCCCAGCACTCTAAACCAAGAGCTCCTCTACGACAGCAGATGCTTGCAGACCCCAGAATGGGGGAACAGCAAGTTTGTGGGTGGTGCCTTTGGATGAGGCCATGATGATTATGGCTATTTCCTTGACTACAAAGATCAGCATCATTAAAGGGAGGGTCTTTCCTGTGGTGATGTACGATTCTGAAAACTGAATGTTGAAAAAAAAAGCAACAAAAAGATGATGGCTTTGAATTACGGATCTACGGATGGTCACTAAGTGTCACAAACTGCAAAATAATAATAACATCCCACTAATTCAGTCCTGGATCAAATCCAGCTATTCCTCTGAGGCAATGATATAAACAAGCTCATATATTTTGGGCTTGTAGATGTGAGCAAATAAACAGCTAGGGGAAAAGCACTGAGTTTGGCAAGACAGAGAAGCAGAGGATTAGGGGGACAACGCATTAGCACATCCAAACAATGGATGCTTCAGGTATAGGATGGGATAGAAATATAAATAATAAAATCAATGCAGAAAGATCGCGAGATTTGCTCCGTGGCTGCTTTAACCAAGGCGACAGCTCCCCGAATAGCTGGCACTTCTAGAGGAGCAGCCCAAGAATGGAACTTCCTTGGATCTAGTAACGAGGAGGAGGAAGCACAGAGTCTGGAGAACAAGGGGGTTTGTGTTGGAGGGATCACAGTTCTCATGAGTCTAAACTCTAATGCTGGGAATGGTCCAACCTTTCGGTGTCTCAGGGCCACACCGGAAAAGTTGTCTTGGGCCACACGTTAAATACACAAACATTAACAAAAACCGATGAGCAAAAAGAAATGTCTGCACATAAATTTCATAATGTTTAAGTAAATTTACTATGATATTCATAGCCATCCTGGGCCACAGGACCTAGGAGGGTTTAGCCTGCGGAGGAAAAGACAGAGAGGAGACACTAGAGCTTTTTTCAGGTATCTGCAAGGCTGTCGCTGTGCAGAGGGATCTGCCCTATTCTCACGTATGAAGGAAGGACTGGAAACAATGGGATGAAACCTCAAGGGAGTCAATACAGATTAGACATTAGGAAAAACTTCCCGACAGTGAGGAGGAGGAGGAGGAGAAGAGTTGGCTTTTCTACCCCACTTTTCTCACCCATTAAGGGGACTCAAAGTGGCTGACAAAGCTTTTCTGTTCTTCTCCCCACAACAGAACACCCTGTGAGGTGGGGGGGGCTGTGAGACCTCAGAAGAGAGCTGTGACTAGCCCAAGGTCACCCAGCTGGCTTTGTGGGGGAGGGTAGACTCGAACCCAGCTCACAGTCAATGGAATTGGTTGCCACAGGAGGTGGTGAGCTCTCCTTCACTGGAGGTCTTCAAGCAGAGGCTGGACCTACACCTGTCTGGAATGGTTTAGGGCAGTGGTTCTCAACCTGTGGGTCACGACACCTTTGGGGGTCGATCTACTCTTTCACAGGGATCATCTGAGACCATCAGAAAACACATAGGAACCAAGACCCCACTCCTTTATCCGTCTCCAGGCGGGTCCACCCACATGCAGGTCTGCCCACAAACGAGTACCTGGCGTGGTGACATCATTGCACCAACCCCATCACACAAACCCCATACAAATATAGTAGAAAGCAGCTACTGTGTAGAAAGCAGCAGCACTGGAAGTAACACAACACTTTTATATTCCGCTGTGGTTGATGTGAATACTATGCTTTAACTATGTTCAATTTGTAGCAATGAAAATACATCCTGCATATCAGATATTTACATTACAATTCATAACGGAGGCAAAATTACAGTTATTAAGTAGCAACAAAAATAATTTTATGGTTGGGGTTAGGGTTAGGTTGGGGGTCACCACAACATGAGGAACTGCATTAAAGGGTTGCGGGATTTGGAAGGTTGAGAACCACTGGTTTAGGGAATCCTGCATTGAGTGGGGGGTTGGATTGGATGACCCCAGAGGTCCCTTCCAGCTCTAGGATTCCGGAGCCATGTTCACAGCTATAATTTAATCCAGCTTCAGTTCAACTTCAGATCAGGACACACCAGCAAAGCGATCAAGTCATTTTCCTTCCACGTTATCTAAACCCAAAGGTGGATTTTCTGAGTTGGAAGATGTCAGAAGCAAACAGCCTGTCGCTTTGCAGATGCCTTCTCTCTCTCTGAGGATGGACATGGAGCTGGATTAAAAACTCAGGTGTGAATGCCACCTAGGGCTCTTCTGGCTCTGTGAGAATCAAGGAAGATCTTTATTGAAGCAGAGTCTTATTATTTCCCCCCTCTGCAACTCCTATGAGAGGTACAGGTGTGTTGACACTATGGAAGGCATTCGTGATTTCTGTGCCCTTGACCTGCAGTAAGCCTCCACGGTCCATAGAGGGCGGAAAAGAAGCCGCCTGCGCGGACGCTCTAGTTCCGCTCTGGGCCGCTCGCCTCCTCTTCCCTGTATTTCCGGTAAGGTACTTCCGGTGGATGGCGTGTGTGTATATGCCGGTTCCACGGCTCTAGTCCAGCAGACGGAGGTGGAATCAGGACTCGGTAAGATGGCGGCGGGCGGGAAGGGGGGGGGGAGGGAGCTGGGGAGGGGCGAATGGGCCCCCCTATAGCCCTCGCATTGGAGGGGGGGCTTTTATATCCAGAATCTATTGGTAGGGAGGAAACGGGTCCTATAGTGTCCGTATTGGAGGGGAAGAAGTGTATGGGGGGGGGAATCTTTTATCTCCGACCTCTGGGCGAGGTTACCTCTGAGCATATGCAGAGTATGTGTGGGGGGGGGATCTTTTATCTCCAAAATCTATTTGACCGACCCCTGGGCAAGGTTACCTGTGAGCATGTGCAGAGTGTGCGTTGGGGGTGATTTTGCTTTGGATTCTACAACTGAGTAGGGCCTTTTTAGCTCTGATCCTTTTTGTTATTGATATTTATAACCAGCTTTTTCTCTGTTTGTCAGGGCGTCACTCACTTTCAGAGGTCTTGGGGCTGTTTTTTAACTGTCAGTAGAGAATTGCCAACTATATTCCTTTAAAGGATAGCAATAGTAGTGTAAGCCGCATGTGATGTTCAAATGAATCCATTTAGAAGCCTGCAAGTCCCTCCAGGACAGTAAAGGCCTTTCATGAAGGTGGTTAGTGTCAGGGCTGTGAAGCCAAAATGGAGTTCTGCAAGGAGGATTATGGGACTTGTTAAGTATAGACTGCAATTCAGTTTTAGTGAGCATATGTACTGGTAAGCGTGAAAACTGGGAACACAACAGATAAAAGTAGGCCCTTTCTGCACTAGGCTTTAGATCCAGACCAAAGAGGTCTCTCCTCTGGATCTGGGGCCTCCCCAGCCACACATTAATGCAGATCAAGCAAGCGCTGCCCATCATTAGTCCAGTTCCATCTGTACAAAGGAGGAGTAAGATCCAGATCCAAGCCTTTAATCCAGATCTCTTGTAGACCCAGACCAAGGACTGTAATCCAGGTCAGGGAGGTGTGCAGCTGGAGCACCTCCATGATCTAGAATTACCATTACTGTTATTCAGCGGTGCGCCATAGAAAAACATAGTATGCTGCAGAAAAACACCCCCAAGCCCCAAGGCTAGGAAGCTTCACTCCTAGCTGTCTAGCAGGAGTAGGTGGTGGGAGGCAGCTGTGAGGCACATGTGAGCTTTACAGGCTTGGGGAGGCTTAGACCAGGTCAGTACTGTCAATGAAGACAACGCTGACCTCACTGGCTTCTGGATCATCTGGAGGATGAATGTTCTGAACGTGACTTTTATGGTAGCTCTGGGAGGTATAATTGACTCCCTGTCCCCATTTCTTTTCATGGAACAGGGAATTCTCAAGAATTTCATCAAAAATGTCATCTGACTCAAGCAAGAAGCGGAAGCCCAAGGTCATCCGGACCGATGGAGGCCCACAGGAGGGCAAGAGAGGAAGGACAGACACAGATCAGGTATTTTTATGGACACTTTCTGGAAAGCAGAGTGTTTCTGTGTGCTTAGATAGCACTTGAGTCAACTGGGTTTTCAGAGCAGTCTTTTCAGAAGGCAGCAAAGTTACCTGCTCCATGGATTTACAGTGAAGATGTTTGGTGGGCATATGTCTAAGAAATAAAAGGAGAAATCTGAGAACACACTTGCAGAATTCTTGACCAGACAACTCTGTCTGGTTAGCCACCTGAAACCTTATGTTTTCTTGTCAGGCTCAGACTCCAAATGTTGATATGCGTTGTCGGCCATTTGAGAGAAAGTGCCTTGCCGACATAGCAAAAGAACATAAGAGAAGCCCAGCTGGATCAAGCCATTTAGTCCAGCATCCCACTTACTAACTGCTTCCAGACATTCTCAAGCAGAACACAAAGGCAAAGCCTTCATCTGCTCTCAGCTCCCTACAAATAAGCCTACAGACATCCATTCAAGATAAGAACCTTGCTGGATTGGGCTATAGCCCATCTAGTCCAGCATCCCATCTCACAAGGTGGCTCACCAATTGCTTCTGGGCATCTTGAGCAGAAGAGAAGGCAAAACCTTCACCTGTTCTCCATTCCTGGTGGAAGATCCTTAGGGGCTTCTGCCTGTCTCTATAACCCAAAGACTTGTCTTTGTCTTTCACTGTTGGTATTGTGAATTGATGTTGTTAATTGGCTTTCTTTGTTGCCGTAAGCAAAAAACTCAGAGTGACTTAGCTCAAGAAAACAATATGGTTCAAGCTCTGAAAGTATCACCCAACAATCAGTATTAGGAACATCAAAAATAGGTACAATTCGTCCTTCGGTAATTCTCATTATCATAGCTAAATTTCACGGCATGGGTACTCTGGTCTTAGAGTGAAATAAGTTTTAGAGAGTGCCTTAAGGAAATGAGGGAAGAAATTGCACAAATGACACTTGCTTCCCTGTTTCTGTTCTTAGGATGCCAAATATTACAGCGAAGAGGCTGATGTGGATCTCCGAGACCCCAACGAAGATTATGAACTGTACAAGCAGACCTGCCAGGACCTTCAGCGACTTATGGCCGAAATCCAGGAACTGAAGACCAAAGGCAGCAGAGACAGTGTAAGACATCTTAGCGCGGAAGTGGTGGAGGAGGTGTGGAGATTGGTGGTAGCTAAAAACCTGGCAAGCTGGCAGAGGTTCAAGAGGGGAGAGGGGATGGGGCTGAAGGAAAGGTTGGAGTCAGAGGTGTGCGGGCATTGGTTTGGCCATTGGCCTTTCCACGCTTGCCAGAATGGTGCATCCACACCTCACAGAGGCATTTCCTCGCCAAATGCTTCCTGGAGTTCCCTGCAAGCTGGATAGGTTTGGAGCATGTTAACAGAGCCTGTAAGGTTCCACATGCACCATTCCCACCTCTTCCTGTTTGGAAGAGGCACAGGAGGAGTACGTGATAGTTGGCGCAACCATGAAGTTGCGCCGCGCAACCCCGTTGCCCCATTGATGGCGCCACGCAGGCATGCTGGCACCGGCGTTCACAGATGCCTGCCATCCTCATTTCAAGTAAGTTTAGACAAGGTTTGGGTAGGTTTGGTACGCTCATAGCATCTGTAAGTGCGCTATGCTTCCTGGCCCACAGAGGCATAGCGCAAATTGCCCCTATGTGATAAGGAGTCAGACCTTCCTGAAACATGCAAAATCCTCATCTGGGGACACCTTGACTTTCCATCACATTTCTTCACGGCTCAGGCTGCTGAGATAGAAGAACGTCGCGTCCAGAGCTGTGTGCATTTCATGACTTTGAAGAAACTCAACCGTTTAGCTCACATCCGATTGAAGAAGGGAAGAGACCAGACACATGAGGTATGGCTGAATTGGGAGAGCCTACCGAGGTCATGGGTTTAACGACTCTTTACAGTGGAATTTGACAATGGGAAAGGGCATGTACGTTTCTAACATACACCCTCAAACGATGAAAATGTGGATTTTCTTTTTTCTTTTTGAGCCATTGTTTGTTATCGTTTTATGTGTTGATTTTAAACGTGCAGTTTATTATTCAGTAATGTTTGTATATAGATAATTTACCAGGATGTAATTTCATTGGCAAAATGTAACAACAGTAACATGTGACAATATATAAAGACAGGGTTAGGGAGTTTTTTGGGTCTGATTGCTTAAGCTTTTTTTCCTCCACTTGAATCCAAGTGAAGTTTTGGATTTTGAACAATACAAGGGAACTGACTTATTTTTTATTAATCAGTGTTATATCCCAGCCCTCTTAGGAAAATCTCAGGGCTGCTTGTGAAAGGCAGAATCCCTTCACGAGTTTTGAGGACTTAAGGCAATCCAGTGTTTTTAATGTCATTGAACAAAACAGTTATCTGGGAAAACTGGGTTCGATTCTGCCCTCCTCCACAAAGACACCTGGGTGACCTTGGGCTAGTCACAGCTCTCTTTCTGAGCTCTCACAGCCCCACCTACCTCACAGGGTGTTATGTTGTGGGGAGAAGAACAGAAGGTTTGTCAGCCACTTTGAGTCCCCTTAAATGGATGAGAAAAGCGGGGTAGAAAAGCCAACTCTTCTTCTTAATGGGAATCCAGCTCATAATCATAGAGGTGGAGAATCAGGTATGGCAGCTGTCAGTGGGACCCCCTCAAATGTGATTTTTGTTGAAGGTTCCAATTTTAGATTTCAGGTTTACTTGTCCATTTTTTTCAACTTTCAATTTGAGACGTGTACTTGCTCAGAAGAACTCTTTCCTCAGACATGCAAGCCCTGATTGTCTCTGTTTCTGGACTTTTGACCTCCCTTTGTCTGTTTGGTATGTCTTGATAGCTCTTTGTCTTGTTTTCTGGTCACAGGCAAAGCAGAAGGTAGATGCTTATCACCTGCAGCTCCAGAATTTGCTGTATGAAGTCATGCACCTTCAGAAGGAAATTACTAAATGCCTGGAATTTAAGTAAGTCTGCCCTGTATTGGGAGAGAGAAAAGGCCTGTTAGTGAGGCCGTGTGGCAGAATAATCGTTCATCCCCGTTGCAGTGGGGGAAAGCTGATGAATTACTTGAAGATTGGTGCATAATAATCCCCACCCCGGCCAAATGAATTCCCTTGGCCAGTGATTCCCAACTTGGGGTACAGTTGGACCCCCGTTTCCACTGATTCGGTAACCACCGTTTCAGTTAACCACTGTTACCGGATCAGCCCCATCCCCCGCGGGGACCATAAGGTAAAAGTATCCAGAACTGGAAGGCCTATTTCAGCCTCCGTAGAGCATTGGAATAAGTGCATAATGCCACCAGTGCCCATCCAGAAATGTAAGGGGGCACATGAGAAGTGGGCAGGAGGCGTCCATTGGTGTCGCACGCCTCTTCCAACGCTCACTGGAGGCCGGAAAAGCACTTCCAGTTTTGGGGTTGCACAGCCCCAGAACCGGAAGGCCTGTTCAAGATTACATGGTTTCAGGTAACCACAGTAGGAGCTAGGGAACGTATCCCCAGCGGATACAGAGGTCCGACTGTACTTATATTTTAAATGAAGTTTATCCAATACCCCAATAGTTTATATATGTTATATAGCTTGTTTTATTTTTTTTTTAGTTTTTACATTCGGATTTTATATAACAATTTGGTTGTTTGAATGCTGTATGTTGTATTGTCAGTGTTGTCAGCTTTGAGGCCCTTCAGGAAAAAGGCGGGATATAAATAAGGTTATCTATCTATCTATCTACTCAGAAAGAAAAAGAAAGGAGGAATATTAGAAATAACAGCGACTGTATTAACTGCAAGCGTTTTTTTCTTATATGAAGGGTACAGGGTGTGGAAATGGCCCGCTGAGGGATTTGCAAGTAAAAAAAAAAGTTTGGAAACCACCACCGCACAGGGCAATCATAGTGTTATAATTCCTTCATTCTATGTACAATATGAACTTCACCCACCACCCTACCCCCACCCTACCACCCCCTAATCCCTTTGTGAGCTCCAAAATTTAATTTAACATGTAATATTTCCAATCCATTTCGTTTGAAATTCTCTTTCTGGTAGTGTTGAATTTGTTGTTGTTAACATTTCATCTGTACATATTGTCCATACATGTAGAGTCTTGTTAGCATCCAAATCTCTCCTATAGCTTCATCTGTGATTGCTCGTTATCACACTTAGCATATTGTACCAAAGTTCCTGGAACCATCTGCCTATATTTAAATTATCAGTGTACTTCCAGCATATAACAATTCTATGGTAGGCAGCAAAAATTATCCAGTGTATCAGAGCCTCTACTTATTTGACATGTTAGGGAACACCTGAATGCAGCATCCACATTTTGAGGAGCTGCTCCTTTCCCACATGCAGGAGTTCCCCAGAGGTGGGCCATTCTGGCTGCCCTTCATCTACTACCTACGCTCTATGCCGCGAGGCATGGCCTCTCTTGCGCCTCCCCCTGACAGGAGTGCCTCAAAGAAAGCTGGGGAAAAAGTGTGCAAGTGTGGTTAGTGCTATGCCACCCGCTCACTATGGCAACGGTGCCACACAAGCGCACTGGCGCCATTGGGACAGTTTCCAGAGTCACTGCTGCTTGCGGCAATTTGCACCTCACTAGCACTTAGAGCAGCGGTTCTCAACCTGTGGGTCACGACCCCTTCGGGGGTCGAACTACCCTTTCAGAGGGGTCGCGACGAGTCTCCCGCTGCCCCTCCCTCCCCCCTCCCAGCTGTCCCGCCCCATGGTTGGGGGTCTCCACTGTTAGGCTGGAAAGCCCATATAAGGAAAATGTAGAGATGTGTGCAGAAAGGTAACTAAGTGTCACAAGAATCACCAGACTATCACCAGACTGTTGAAGGCTGAATGAAGTAAGGATTGCAACAGGCTTGTGCAATACAAAGGAAGTGAGTCACCTTCTTGTGATAAAGGAAGTGTATAAAAGTGATCACACACGGCTGTGTGTTGTTGATTGTTCGAGACTGGAGAGGGAGAGAGATGTAACCGCTACGAATAAACAAAGCCTCTACAGAGAAATCTGCCTCAGTCTGCTTAAACTGTGGGCAGAGAAAGGGGGACAAACCTCCTGAAATATTGGACAGCGCCGAGAATGCTGACAGCCAGCAAGCTGAGAGACAGAGGCTTGTATTTTCCAGCACGGACGTGCAACTCTGCGAAGATTTATTACCAATGGGGGTACCTGACACCCCAATACCCCCTGACATCCACAACAAGAGGAACTGCATTAGGGGGTCATGGCATTAGGAAGGTTGAGAACCGCTGGGTTAGAGCATCGCTGGTGAATTTCGGGGGAGAACCATGTCCATAACTGCAGACACCGGAACTATTCTCTGCGCTCACTTACTTTCTTTGGCTGTTTTTATTTTTAACCAGGTCCAAACATGAGGAAATAGAGCTGGTCAGTCTAGGGGAGTTCTACGGAGAGGCCCCTCCGGAGATCAGCAGATCAGAGATCACCATGTCTGATCCTCACCAGCAGACACTTTCCCGTCTTGACTGGGAGTTGGAACAGCGCAAAAGGTGAGTAATTCTGGAGCCCAGAAGCACGTAGAACCATCTGCGTTTCCTTTACGGGGGGGTCGGGGAGGGCTATTCCTTTTAACATTAAACTCTGGTGATAAAGGTTGTAAACAGAACTGCTGATGAACAAGACAGGAGTCTTATGTGCTTGAGGTCCTGTTTTCATCAGGACTTTTTTTCCCTCCGGATTTAGGCAGGATAGTTCTCATAATATCCGGGAATAAGGAATTGCATGGGGACTCTGGGTGCTGAATTCGGATTCGAAACGGATTAATTACAGTAGCCATGAGGACGTGCCTTCTTTAATTCAAATTGAATTCAGATGAAAGTGCCCATGGGGACACACCCTGATAGATTCTCCCCATCCTTTCTAAACTGATGTTTTCCTTCCTTTCCAAGTATTCTTTCTTATTTCTCACTCCTCATTTCCTTTGGCTAGACTGGCAGAGAAGTATAAAGAAAGTCTGGCTAACAAAGAAAAGATTCTGAAAGAGATTGAGGTCAAGAAAGAATACCTCAGCAATCTTCAGCCCCGACTCAACAGCATCATGCAGGTACGTTGCGGGTTTTGACCTGTCTTGCCTTTGTGGTTCTCGTTATTGGAGCTTTTAGAAATGTGCGTAGCCTGTGTTTTGATCCGGAGATGCAGTCAACCTCCGCTGAATACCTGATGCCTGAAAAGTGAAACTTTGTATTTGACAAAAAGGAGCGTACTGGGGCCTCTCCAAAGTTATTTATTTATTTATTTGTATTTCTATCCCGCCCTATCCCCAAAGGTCTCAGGGCGGGTGTTACAATATTATATTAATCTTAGACAGGTCCCTGCCCTCAGGCTTACAATCTAAAGCAGCGATGGTGAACCTTTTGAGCTCAGTGTGTCAGAATTCGCAAGAAAACCTAGCTTAACTCGGGTGCTGTGTCACATCTATAAATATCCATAATTTTGTGATATTTGTAGCTCTAGTAAAACAGTTATATTTTTGATACACGTATTTTATTAAAAGCAAAAACAAATAATTCTTTACATTTGCTAAATCTTCAATTGAAATTTGATATTTCATACACTTCAAGACCAAGCAAGCACTACATGCCCAGGTGCCAGGGTGACCAGGTGTGTCACCCAAAAGGGCTTGGCGTGTCACCTGTGACACGCGTGTCATAGGTTGGCCATCACCGATCTAAAGAGACAAGATACAAAAGGAAAACGGTGTGGGAGGGAAGAGGGACACTCTTAATGATAATAATATTACATACAAATTAAAATGAGGTTCTTAAGGATCTCAACTTGACCGGATATGAAACAATTTAAAACCTTTAAAGGTGTATTGAGAAAAAAAAAGGTCTTTAAAAACATGTTTGTCCCTCCCAAAAGGAGACTTCTTTAGGTAAAAATAATAAAAACCCCATGCTGCCGATGATGCAGATAGCTCATTATCTGGCCAACAGCAAAAAGCCAGTACTTAGGGTCTTCAGTTCGAGTTCATTTCTTATTGCTGGAATTTTCATATTCTCTTTATTTCCAATTTTCTCTCTGCATTGATGACTAAACCAAATGATGGTAGAGACGGTAAGCCGCTGTTTACTCGCCCTTAAATGGGTGAGAAAAGTGGAGTAGAAAAAGCCAACTCCTCCTCTTCTTCTTCTTCTCCTCCTTCTCCTTCTCCTCCTCCTCCTCCTCCCATCACCGCCTGCGGCTCCAACTTCAAGCGTGAGGTATGACCTGCCCCTGCATGTTACTCAGATTAGGGACTGTCATGTTGAAACATCAGCTGTTGAGCAAACCGTAGACAAGAGATCAACATTCACGCGGATGATTTCCCACCCCCTGTCGAACGTTAACCCCATCTTATTTCCTGCCAGGCTTCCCTCCCTGTCCAGGAGTACCTCTCCATGCCTTTCGACCAGGTTCACAAGCAGTATGAGACGGCCAGGCACCTCCCACCACCTCTCTACGTCCTCTTTGTCCAAGCGAGCGCCTACGGCCAGGCCTGTGGTGAGTTATCCGGAGGGGGCGGAAGGGGGGATGCCATCGACTGTGAAGACTGGCAGGGCAAACTTTTCAAAATCTTAAGTGCCCGGAGGTTTCTTCGACCCACCTGAATCTGCTGGGTTGGAGGCTGGTGGGCGGTACAGCAGAATTACCAGCGCACTTTTGGGGCAGGTGTCGGTAGAGAATCTCATTTATTCCCTGGAGCTGTGGCTCAGAAGCAGAAATCGTGGGTCCTGATTTAGCCCATTGGGGGTAGGAAAGAAACTGTATAGGTCTAGCCCTTTTCCTGCACTTCTCTGGAATAGATCCAGATAAGCCGATCTGGATTAACTAGAAACTGTCATCCAGATCATTGTCATCTGCATTGACTCGCTGATCCAATTCATGGTTCCCCATGGCAGCAAAGCCCCCACTACCACCTCCAAAGACTAGACAGTTCCTAGCCTCAGAGCCTGGGGGGGGAGAATCATAACAGCCCCCTGAGGACCCCCAACAGTTAGGGACTTTCTCTCCTAGCCATCGGAGGTGGGTGGTGCGCTTTCTGCCGGTGTGCTATGGCGTGCCACTGAATAGCAGCTACAGATAGTTCTGGTTGTAGATCTTCATGATCTGGATTAAGGGCCTCCTTAGTCCACTTGTAGACCTCGGTAATCTAGATTAAAAGTCTCCTTAATCTGCATCTCGTTCCATCTTGTGCGGACAGGGAAGGGCCAGCAGGATCATGGCCTCCCAGATAAACATAAATTGTGTGGATATATCAGGCCTAGAAGTGTTTTACACCAACCCTTAATCCATATTAAAGGTCTGTTCAGAAAAAACCCAGGATTCTATGAGGTCTTTTCTTTAATGCATATCCATATATGTATATATTAAGCTTGGGCTTTTAAAAATTTGGATTCTGTGCTGAAGGCCCCACTGTGAGCTTCAGCGGCTGAGGAGAATTCTGGAAAAACTGTGGTAGGGCTCCTTCCCCAACCATATACTGCAAATGTATCATTACTTTTTAAATTCTGCCTTCCTCCTTTTTACTTTTGTTGGATCTATTTGACTGTATTCTATTTTCTGTTCTTCTTTTCCCCCACTCTTTATTCTTCCCCTCCATTTTGCTTTCTTTTCTCCCCTTTTCTGGCCAACCCCATTAGCTCTCATGAAACCCTCTGCCCTTAGACAGCGTGAGTACCTTCGCATTTTGCTTTTCACCTTAAGAGCGACAAAGAATTTGGCTTCATTATCATTATTAATTTTGCTTCCCTTGTTTTTTTTAAGCATGGCTCTTCCCAAACCAACTCTGTAAGATCTTTGCTCTGGGTGAGGAAGGGGACCTCTTCCCTGCTATTTGGTGTGTTGTTGTTGTTTTTCTCCCATCAGTCTTTGCGCCTGATGCTGTCATGAGGTTTCTTTGGCCTTCTGGTGGCTCCTTGTGAGCCAGTTTGGTCTAGTGGCTAGGGAGCTGGACTCTTATCTGGGAATACCGGATTCGATTCCGCCCTCCCCCATGGAGCCAGCTGGGTGACCTTGGGCTAGTCACAGCTCTCTTCTGAGCTCTCACAGCCCCACTTACCTCACAGGGTGTCTGTTGTGGAGAGAAGAACAGAAGGTTTGTCAGCCGCTTTGAGGATGGGTGAGAAAAGCTGGGTAGAAAAGCCAACTCTTCTTCTTCTTCCTTGCCAAAGTCATGCAAGTGTACCTCATGGATGTCCAGCCCTCCAATCTCTTCTGGACTCCAGAAGACCAAAGTGCTCTGCATTCCTATTAGTTGAAATGACGGTTGTTTAAATCGGCCACTGAGTCCATGCAAAGAACTCCCATTCTTATTCTCTGAGCTTTCTCTCCCCCATGTGCTTCTAAGCAACCTCTGAACCTACAGCTATGTCCAAAGAGCCTCAAAACCTGTTGAGTTTGGCAGAGGTTAACAATCACTGTCAGCCTAGGAGGCCCTTCCTGTGGAAGATCCAACTCAGTGCTATGACCATGCCTCCAAAATAACAGCTTGGTTAGGAGGATTGCTGCCCTATCAGCTTTCTTACATCCATGTGGGTCTGAGTAAACAAACAAGCTAGAGACGAAAGATTTCTTTTGTCTGTATTGCAATACAGGAAACGTGCCTTCTCGGCATCCCATCAGGGCAAGCTCAAACTCTCTCACATCACAGCCTGACCTTTATCCCTATCCTGGCCGGAAGTTTGCAATTAGATGCAAATCTAGGAAGTCTGGAAATGTGCTTGTTAAAAGAGCGCTTTTGCAGCTGTTTTCGTATCTTGATTTGGGATGCTAGTATAGTCATACAAGCATTGCATTGAAGGAGTGTTGAGCTCCAGTCCAGTATGTAGAGTTTTAAGATTTCAGGGATTGGGTTTGCAAAAGGTATTGCCCTTGGTTCTTTAAAATAAAATAAAATAAAATAAATCTCTGTTCTGGATATCTTGGCTGGAGAACTGCCTCATCTAACACGTTGAATAACTTGACTCTATCCTAGAAGTCCAGCATGCATCGCAAAATAGCGTAAATATGTTGGGAGTGTTGCCTGGTGGAGATATGGTTAATGGTGCTCAACTCTTCCACAGATAAGAAGTTGGTTGTAGCCATAGACGGAAACGTCGACGAAGCAAAAGCGCTCTGCAAACCCCCAGAGGACTCTCAAGGTAAGCATGAAAAACTGCCCACCATGGGTTTTGCACACCTGAAGCCCCTGTACTTGCCGTGAAAAGATCCCAGAAAGATGAGGTCATAGACTCCTTGGAGAGCAAGAGCTCGTGTGCTTTAAACCTTCTTCAGGTTTTATTTGGTTCCTTTACATGATGAGAAGCTAACTCCCCTTTTCCAGTGGAAGAGAGGTCAGGAGCTCATTCCAGCGTCTCACCCTTCTAGCATGTGGATCGCCTTTGGGAAAAGCTACCCTACACCTGTGTTTGGGTCCCAGTGTCCTTTGCTTGTTGAAAATAATGTTGCACAACTGGAAACAGTTCAAAAGGGATCGGGGAATGTGACACATTTTCTTACAAGACAGTTTTTCATTCATTCATTCGTTCATTTGTTTGTTCATTGAAAACATTTTTTTTTTGCTATTTCCACCCCTCTTGTTTTTAAAAAGCTCCAGTGTCGTTCATAAGAGACAGATGATGTGCCAAGAAGTTGCTTTTCTCCTACTTTTACCTCTGTCCTACAATTTTACATCAAATACCCGTTTTCCAAACCTTAGGGCCTTTTGGCATCTTTACTGTTCCATCTAGCCTGCTGCGATGCTTTGGGAACCCGGTGGGGGGCGGGCGGAGGGGTGAGGAGGTACTGTGAATTAAGCTGCACACCTGCTGGCTAGGAATGCAAACCATACCTGGTTGCTGTTCCAATGTCCATTTGAACCATAAAAGCAAACTTTGAATGTGGTCGACCATGAGATGGGCAGAAGATATTCTTAGGTCTGATCCAGCAGGGCACTGACATTGGTTTGTTTTGATTAACAGACGATGAGAGCGATTCAGATACTGAGGAGGAGCAAAGCACAGTAAGGACACTGCGCCATGGATGTGGGGTGTGGGGAGTCAGTGCCTGCTTCGGGATTTGTCCTTCTTCCCTCCCCCTCTCATTAAGTGCACAAGGAAAGGGTCTGCTTCCTGTTAAAACTACTTGTTCTTGAGATGATTTACAAAATGCTGAGGGTAAAAGCAGCTAAAGCTATTGGTTGTGTAAAGCGTTATTAAAATAAAAGGTGGGAAAGGACAGGGTAAAAAGATAGTTCTCCAGGCCATAGGCCATCTAGTCTGGCGTTCCGGCTCACACAGTGGGCCACTTAAGCAGAAGACAAGGTCAGAACCTTCACCTGTTCTTGAATCCCTGCAAATAGGCTTCAGAGGCATTCTGCCTCTCTCTCCAACCTGGAAGTAGTACCCAGGCATCCATGCGAGTAGCCATTGATACACTGGTCCTCTCTTAATTAACAGGAGTCATAGAATCATAGAGTTGGAAGGCCTCTGTAAGGTCATCAAGTCCAGCCCCATGTTCAATGCAGGATTTCCAAAGCCATCCCAGACAGATGCAGGTCCATCCTCTGCTTGAAGGCCTCTAGTGAAGGAGAGCTCACTACTTCCCGTGGCAACCTATTCCACTGACTGATGGCCCTCACTGTCAGGAGGTTTTTCCTAATATCTAATCTGTATCGACTCCCTGTTGTTTCTAGTCCTCAACATCTTGTGCAAGTAAGAATAGGGACGATCCCACTGTGACAACCTTTCAGATACTGGACCAGGTCCCAACCCACCTAGTCCAGCATCCTGTCTCACATAGTGGCCCACCACTTGCTTCTGGGCATCTCAAGCAGAAGAGAAAGGCAAAACCATCACTTGCTCTTGAACCCCTGCAAATGGCCTCTAGAGGCATTCTGCGAGCCTCTCCAACCTGGAGGTGGTATCTGGGTATCCATTCTAGTAGCCATCGGTTGGCGCCTGCATTTCTCTCAGCTCCCCATAAATACTAGAAGGGAGACTGTTCCACAGAGTCACAAGGGAAGCATTTCGTAATTTATGGTGATCTCACAGGTCTGTACTGAGAAAGGTGGTCTGCCAAAGAAGCTGGACTTAAGTTATTAAAAGCCTTGTATGCCAAAAATAAAACCTTCAAACTGACCTAAAAGTTAATTGGCAACCAGTCCAAGTATTTAAGCACAAGGTTGTCAGCTGCCTGTGATATCTGTTACTAAACCCTATCATCCATCAGTCCATCTGTCCATCTGTCCGTCCGTCTGCCTGCCTGCCTGCCTGCCTGCCTGCCTGTCTATCTATCTATCTATCTATCTATCTATCTATCTATCTATCTATCTATCTATCTATCTATCTATCTATCTATCTATCTATCTATCTATCTATCTATCTATCTATCTATCTATCTATCTATCTATCTATCTATCTATCGTATTTTCTTTGTATTTCTATCCCACCCTATACCTTAAGGTCCCAGCGCGGGTAACAACCTTTGAAACAACAAATTACAAATTGCTATGTCTTAAAAGCAATAATATACATTAAAACACTTAAAAAATTCGGCACATCTAACAATACACTCCATATTAAAATAATGGCGTCTGTAGTTGGGGGGAAAGTATAATCACCTCAGCCAAAGGCCAGGGCAAAGAGGTGCGTCTTCACCGCCTTCCTGAATAGAAACAGAGTTGGGGCGTGACGCACCTCGGGGCGGGGGGAGACTGTTCCATAACCTGGGGGCCATTACTGAGAAGGCCTTCCCTCGGGTGCCCACCCACCTCACTATTGAAGGTGGTGGGAGAACCAGAAGGGCCTGACCGCCAGATCTTAAGGCACAGGCAGGTCGGCGTGGGAGAAGGCGTTCCTTACGTCCTCTATATTTTCCCTTTCTATAAAATCCTCCCACCCAGCCTTCCGCTTGCTGCTTTTCGGTAAGCCCATTGTACCTTGCTACTTTCAGTAAGCTCTCCTCATCTCTTAGACTTCAACTGGGTTGTATTTACTTTGTTCCCATCCTGATTCGGGGTCCAGCGGTCACAGCTTTCCAGGGTAGTTCTGCCAAGGCGAAGATTTGGGCCCTAAGGTAGCCGAACATGACGTAGCTTTGTTTCTCCATTATAGAAACGTCGGCGCTCAACCTTGGGCGTGCAGCTGGATGATAAACGGAAAGAAATGCTCAAGAGGCACCCGCTGTCCGTCACCATTGACCTGAAATGCAAAGGTTTGTAAACAAAATCATTATGGCGGTGTCCTTAATCAAGGGACAGCCGTTGCAGCCTGGGGACCCGGAGGTGATTTTGCACTTTGCTTCCGTTCCTCTTCTTCTTCCTGAAAAACTTGCGAGTTCCTGTCGTTTACCCATCACCCCCTGGGCAGCCATCATTTGGCCAGATCTGGGATGCGTAGGGGGCAGGTTAGAATTTGAGCAAATGCTACCAGATTCCGCATGGCTAAAAGGAGTTGCCTGAGGAAAACTTAGCTAAATGGATGAGCAGAGTTCTCCCTTGCTACCAGAAAGCCCTGTCCAGAGACCTGTTTGCACGAGGGCTTTTGGAACGAGGGCTTTCGCTCATCTGGGTGGGCGGTTCCGTTTGGAACCGTCCCAGAGAGCCCTCAACACGTTCCGGGTGTAGAGCAGTTAATACTGCTCTACGCCCAGCTCAGGGCGTTTGGGGCTGTCCCGAAGTCGATCAGGGAAGGAAACGTTTGCACACCTCCCTCCCTGACAGGTTTGGGCCCCACTTCCGGCTGCCCCTATTGGGCAGGCTGGCTGCGTACCTTCCCCAAGTTCTTGAGGATTAGGGGACTGAATTGTGTCCCCTAGGGCCTGCAGGCTCCCCCCCCCCCCGGGGCCGGGCCTAAAGGGGAATCCACGTGCACAAAAGAGGCGCCTACCTCATCCTCGCCGGGTCCCGAAATGGTGAGGAGAGTGTGCCTGCGTGTGCCGGCCACTCTGATTGGCTAGCGCGCAGGCGCACTTGGTTCGCCATTTTGGGACCCGGCAAGGACGAGGTAGGTGGGTCTCTCTCGCGTACATTCCTGTTTAGGAACAGGAGGGGGGGTGCCTGGGGGGGGGGTCCCTGCGGGCCCTAGGGAACAAAGTCCTGTCCCCTAGAGCCCGTAGGAACCCACAGAAGGGCCTGAATAGGCCTGCCCGCCCCTGGGTCCAGCCAGACCCAACGGCAGACAGGCCTGGAAGTGGGGTCCCGCCCCCGTCCTGGCCTTTCCAGGCTAGGACATTTGAGGACGCTTTCCCTATTCGCGCGTAGGCAGGTAGGAAAGCGTGGAGACACGTTCCTTACCTGCCTACTTGTGAATGGGGAAAGCGTCCCCAAGTGTCGTAGCCTAAGTGCATTACAGCCATTCCGCTGTAGTGCTAAAAAGCCTCTTGATTCTCTAAAAAGTTTGAATGGCCGTTCCCAAGAGTCTGATGGAAGGACTGGACACGGTCTAACCAGGGAGTGGTAATAGTTGTGGAAGTACTGGACATAATGTGGGTGCCTCCAGACAGGCTGTATATACATCGCAGGGGCTTCAGACTTTCTGCCAAAGAGCCACAGAGCTTCTGGAAAGCTCCCCCATCCCTCTAAATTAAAGCCTGATGCATTAAAAAACCACAACTTACCCTACCTAGCCTTGGCTTTGGATTTTCTCTCTTCCTGGTTTTTGGGTGAGATCTCGCGAAATCTCGCAAGACTTTGCCCTCCCCTGGAAACATAGAGAAGCGGTAAGCTTCTCTCCGAAAGGGAGGGCCTGCCTGTCTCCTGCTGCTGCTGCTTCATTTTAGACCATTGGGAGAACAGTGGAAGTGGCTGTTCTCCCTTGCAAAGCTTCTTAACTCCAAAGAAAAAGTAAGCTGCACATGTTTTGCGTCTGTCTGGCGGCACTTTGGGTCTAGGACAGTGATGGCGAACCTTTTGAGTTTGGTGTGTCAAAATTTGCAAGAAAACCTAGCTTAACTCGGGTGCTGTGTCACATCTAGAAATATCCATAATTTTGTGATATTTGTAGCTCTAGTAAAAAAGTTATATTTTTGATATATGTATTTTATTAAACGCAAAAACAAACAATTCTTTACATTTGCTAAATTTCAATTGAAAGTTGGTGTTTCGCACACTTCAAGAACAAGCAAGCACTACATGCCCAGGTGCCAGGGTGACCAGGTGTGTCACCCAAAAGGGCTTGGCTTGTCACCTGTGACACGCGTGTCATAGGTTGGCCATCACCGGTCTAGGAGGTCTTGTGAAAGGGTGCCACTCGGTTTCCATGCCCTGCCTGATATTCTCCTCCTCTTCCTCCTCCTCGTGAGGAGCTTTCCCAAGCTCGGTCTATCGCCCTGGCTTTATTTTCGCAGACAGCAGCGTGCTTCACCTGACCTTCTACTATCTGATGAACCTCAACGTCGTGACCGTCAAGGCCATGGTGACTGCATCTGCGGACCTGTCCATGCCCATCAGCGCTGGGTGAGTTTCCGCTGGGTGAGCTGCCAGATTCCAGGTGTCGGGAGAGATCAGGCTGTGAAATTAGAGTTGGCAAGATATTGACTAACAACCCTGTCGCTCTGGACTCAATGTGAAGTCTAGGTTGTTTAGTTCCTTCCTTGAAGGTCAAAAACAGTGGGGTTGGGTGTAAAATGTGAAAAAACTACAAGGGGAGGGGGATGCTTTTGCTGGCAGGGACTGCAAGAAATTGCCAGGAAATAGCTCTGGGGCTCCAAAATAATTCATATCAAAATTAGACAGAAAAGAAATCTGATCCATTCAAAGATAGAATGAATGGTTATACAGAATTGCCTATTTGGAAAATACTGTGGTTTCGGGAGATATGGAATGCCATATTATACAAGGGGCAACTGTGTATTAGATCTCCAATGGGCCTGACTTCCTTAGGTGTTCACCAGTGGTTATACAGTCGGGCCACCGTATCCATGGGGAATACGTTCCAGGCCCTACCACAAATAACGTCAAACTGCAGCTAATAGCAAACGCTGGGAAATGCGACTCCATTTCCCATAATTCCACTGACACTAAATAGAACTGTCTAGGTAGGAGCTGTAGTGTCAAAGAAGGAAATTTAAGAACATAAGAGGAGCCCTGCTGGATCATCTAGTCCAGCATCCTGTCTCACCCAGTGGCCCACCAATTGTTCATGGGCATCTCAAGCAGAAGACAAAACTTCTTGCTCTCAAATTCTAGAAAACGGCCGTAGAGGCCTCCTGCTTGTCCACCCAGCCTTGAAGATGTACTTAGGCATCCATTTTATTAGCCATTGATACATCTGTCATCCATAAATTTGCCTTAATCCCTTCCTAAAAGCCATCCAGGCCGGTTGCTGTTACCACCTCTTCTGGCAGCAAATCCCCTAGACCGATGACCCTCTGGGTGCCAACTGGATCTGTACTGTATCTCTCCCAGTTCTCAGGTTTCACGACTGTGAGTTTGTTAGATCTGCAACTGCATTTAAGAGCAAGGGAAGCAGTGGGAAAGCCATTCCCCATTTTGCCCAGCCAATGACCTTTCTCTGCCCAGACTGCATAATGCTTTCGACTAGGCGGTACTGCCACCCTTTGCCGCTATCTGAGCTATGCTTCGTCCCCTCCAGAGTGACGGGTCTTTAGTGGAAGAGACAAGCTTGCTCTCTGATCTCTTAATTTATCCTGGCGGGGAGACAGGGAGGACTTTGGCACATCTGATCTCTGGGGAAATAAATGGTCTGTGCAGCGAGCTGAGTCCTCACCCGTCCCTGCTCCTGGGCGTCTCTCTGGAGCTGGCGTGGACAAATTGGCGCTGATGCCATCTCTGTCTCCCTGTCGCATTTAATTACTTTCCGTCAGACTAATTGCTTCCTCTGCCTACGCAGGCCTGCTTGAGTCTCCAGAGCTCCGCGGTCCCTTCCTTTGCAACCGAACTCTCAGTTGTGTGGGTCACCTTGCAGGATTGGAATGAATTGCCTTGGTTATCCGAATAACGCGTTGTGCTTATGGAGTTGCAAAATTGTCAGGTGTAAATGTTTGGAGAATATTTTCGAGAATATTTTCCATCCCAAGAACGAGAACACAATGCAACAGGAACGTGGTCTAGTGGTTAGGGAGCCGGACTCTTATCTGGGGATACCGGGTTTGATTCTGCCCTCCTCCACCAAGCCAGCTGGGTGACCTTGGGCTGGTCACAGCTCTCTTCTGAGCTCTCACAGCTCCACCTGCCTCACAGGGAGAAGAACAGAAGGTTTGTCAGCCAACCTGGAGTCCCCTTAAATGGGGGAGAAAAGCCAACTCTTCTTCGTCGTCGTCGTCGTCTCTGTCTATATGGATTATGTTTGGTTTTCTGCCGCGCTGTCCTGCTGCGTTGTGCTTCACAATGTTATATAAGTGAACTCTTCCAACTGGTCTTTGCACCCAGAAGCCTACGCTTTGACAGTAAAGGACACGACCAGAGAAGGGGGAGCAGGACACAGAAAGACTTTTTGTCGCAGTTCACGCTTAGGACATTGAAGCCTGTCAGGCTGCAACTCTGGAGACTTGGAGAAAAGTCTCATTCTTTGCTCTCCCCAGAGGCAGGCAGTAGTGGGGAGGGGACCGCAATTGAGGGAGCCCCTCCCCTGGGCCACACTGGTTTGAGGAAGAAGAAGAAGAAGAAGAAGAGTTGGCTTTTCTACCCTGCTTTTCTCACCCATTTAAGGGGACTCGAAGCAGCTGACAAACCTCCTGTTCTTCTCCCCACAACAGACACCCTGTGAGGCAGGTGGGGATGTGAGAGCTCAGAAGAGAGCTGTGACTTGCCCAAGGTCACCCAGCTGGTTTTGTGTAGGAAGAAGAAGAGTTGGCTTTTCTGCCCTACTTTGCATGCCCTTAAGGGGACTCTACCGAGAGGTCTCCTAGAGGGTAACAGCATTTAAAATCAAACATTATTTAGGTATTGAATAATATGTATTAAAATCATACGTATTAAAACAATAGCATTTGCAAGTGGGAATAGGATGATGAAGTCCTTAGGGATCATCTATTCTCTCCGGCCCGTCAATTGGTATACAGTGGGTTATTCCTGCTCCGCAAACCCTCCACGACCGCTAGATGGCGCAGTTTTTTGCCCCTTTATATAGCCCTGCACCATCATCTGTTTCCCAGTATCACCTGGAGCGAACGACACCTCACCAGAACTAGTCTGTAACACAAAACAACAACATTAGTCTTCCTGGGAGGGCCCAATTGACGGGCCGGAGAGAATAGATGATCCCTAAGGACTTCATCATCCTATTCTCCACCGGCCCTTACAATTGGTATACAGTGGGATATACCCAAGCAACCCCACCGGGCGGGAAGAAGACACCTCCCAAACCAAACCACCGTTCCAGGGGCCCCATATCCTACCACCTCTGGAACCATGGAAGAGAGAACCTGGCGGCCAAACTGTGCATCTGCTGCCCAGGCAGAGTCCAGCCAGTAGTGCCTCGCAAATGTTGACAGAGAGCTCCTTGCCGCCGCCCAACAGATTTCTTCCAACGAGGCCTCCCAACCAAGCCCTGTAGTCACCATCTGGGAACGTGTAGAACGTGCCAATACCTGCCCCAGAGTCTCTTTCTCCTCTAGCTGATAACAGAGGAGAACACAGGCCCTCACCCAAGCCGCCAGAACCATAGCCGAAGCCTTGGTCCCTTTCTTGCTCAGCTCAAAGCAAACCAACATACTTGGGGGACTTCCTCCAGGATGAAGTCCACTCCAAATACACTCTCACCGCTCTGCAGTCATCCACATCAGGCCAATCCTAACCGGGCTCCACCAGAGACGAGTTGTCCAAGGCTGGCAGATGAATCTCTCAATCCCAGTGAGAAAACAGAATCTACCTTCATCGGAAAAGAAGGGACCAGATGTAGCACCACACTGCCTGGAGTAAACCTGCAGAGACCTGGTTCAGTAGAGAAGACGGAAAGTTCCGCCACTCCAACTGAACACATGGCCACTAGAAAGACCACCTAGTAGGAAAGAAATTTTAATTCAATGGAAGCAAAAATTCAAACGGATCTTTCTGTAACACAGTCAAAACTAAATGTAAATCCCAACTTGGGTAGCAGTGGAACACCAGTGGATCCACCGCCCATGGCCCTCCACAAAAACCCATCTGACCAGAGGGTCCTCGAAGAGTCTGGGCTCCCTCGTGAACTCCAAACCTGCCGAGATTGCAGAGAACCAGCTTCCATAGGGTGTTGAGCTTCAAACCCCTTCCGCAGTCCAGCTTGAAGGAAGGCCACTAGCTGCACCGGAGAAGGCCGATCTGGGAACACCTCAGTACGCCGACGCTAGTCCTAGAAGGCTTCCCGTGCTACATTATAAATCCTATCGGTAGAGTCCCATCTGGATGCCCTTACAGAATTAACTGCATCTCTCGCCAGTCCCATCCGTTGCAAAACCCCTCCTCTGACATTCCAGGCTGTCAAGGCTAACAAGGAAGGGTCGGAATGAGTTAGGTCCCCCTGGGACAGAAGGTCATGCCCCGATGGGAGACTCTTGGGTGGGAACCCTGACAAGGAAAGCAGATGTGGGAACCAGGGACATTATGGCCAAAAAGGTGAAATCACCACCACCCGCACCCCCAGTTCTCGATCAACTGTACCACCCTGGGGAGCAGGGGTACAGGGGGGAAAGCAAATACAGGACCTTCCGGCCACTCTGCCGCAGGGCCTCCACTGCCCAAGCCTCGAGACGAATATCATGACAAGAAGACTTCCACTTGAGCATTTTCCAAAGTGGCAAAGAGGTCCACCATGGGGGGGGGGGCAAAAGTCCACCCACTTCAGGAACACTTCCTTTTCCCGCAACCAATCGGAATGGGGGATCAGGGCTCTGGACAGCCCGACAGCTACCACATTGGACTTTCCCTGCACATGCGCCAAAAAAGAAGAAAGGTTATTTTCAGGCCAAGATCTAAAAATTAAAGGTCAACAACATGAGAGACTTTGAGCAAGTCCAGCCTGAGGATTAATATGTGCCTTGGTGGTCATCTTGTTGGTGGCCACCAAACTAAGTTTACCCTGTACCAGTGGGAGGAAAGCAACCAGGGATTTCCAAACTGCCATAAGTTCCAGCCAACTGACCGGATGTCTGGAATCCTCCTTATCCCATATCCCTTGGGCCCTCCTCCCTTCACAGTGGCCACCCCGGCCAGAAAGGCTGGAGTCTGTGGCAACCAGAACCCTGGGTAGATCTCTAATTGGGACCCAAACTTCCAGATTGGGCCTTCCTGCCCCCCAAGCTAGGGAGGTATGAACCTTGGGTAGGAAGAACAGCCACACGCTACGGGAAGAGATAATGCAGCCATTATAGGGAAGAAGAAACCACTGGAACTCCTTAAATTGTAGCCTTGCCCAGGGCAAACAACCTTAAAAGAAATCTTGCTGCCCAGCAAGGAGGCCAAGGTGAGAACATTAGCCCTCACTGAAGAGGACACCAGTCCCACCAGGGCTAACACCGTTTCCACCCCCTCAGGAGAGGGCCTAATCACATATAGACGGGTATCAATGAGGGCTCCCACTTGTACCCAGGAGATAAACAGGATGAGAGGGCTTATCTCCCTGTTAACCTGGAAATCAAACTCCTCAGGATAGTGGGGATAGCCAACCCTGCCTCCCCAACAGAACCTTCCACCGGGCAAAGGTCCTCCAGGTAGGCCTAGAGCTCCACCCCCAGCAACCTAAGGTGGCGAACCACCTCCTAGAGCAAGGTTGTAAAGGCTTGAGGTGAATCCTCATGGATCAGGATATGGTTGTGGGCAGAGCCAAATTCCAGAGAGCTCAAAGCCGTTCCCTGATCCAGCAGCCCCCTGATGCCGGAAAGAGATTCTAGCTTGAACCTCTTTCCCTAACAGTTTTATTAACTGACTTCCGGTCCAGAATAGCCCCAAGCAAGCCGTCTTTCCTTTTAACCAAAAAAACCCCCCAAAAAACAAAACACCAAGTTTGAATAAACTCCCAAGCCCTGTTGAAAGTCAAGAACAGGCTCGATTACAGTATCCTCCAACAATTTCTGTTTTACCTCCACCACCCACGTTCTTATACGGGGTCAGAGGAGAGGGATGAAACCACTAGTCTGTCACTGGGTAGCTGCATAAACTCAGTCTTGTAACTCTGGGCTACCACCGACAGTGTCCAGGGGTCCAAACAATTTTGGGCCCAAACTGATAGAGGACCAGGTGCCCCCCCCCAGGGGGCACCTATCTAGTGTTGGTTCTCTTGGCCTGAGAGCTTGGTAGGGTGAAAAGGGCCCTTCCCCTGCTGTTGTTTGGGATGGAAGCTGGAGTTCCAGGCTTCTGCCTGTCCTTCTGTTGTAGCTCGGTCTTTGAAGGGAATGGCCAAGACTTTCACCTTTAAGTTGGCACTGGCATTCCAAGGCCGCAACTACAGGGCCCCAGCGAGCGGCCATCTGCGCCCCTGAGGCACTGCCACACATCTGAAGTGCATCCAGTGTGGCATCAGCCAAGAAGGCAAGCACCTCCCTGATGTTCCGGATTGCAAGGCTGGAGAGGTTAGGGATACCAGAGATACCCATCAAATCATCAGCCCACTCAAGGCCGGCCCTCAAGGCCATTGAGGCAGTCACAGAAGCTCGAACAGCCTCAAACCTCCATTCGAGCAAAACTTCCTTGCGTTTCTCAATAGGGCCTTTGAGAGACACATCAGGTATAACCTGGTTCACAACCAGGGAGGAAGTACTGAGTCAACACTTGGGACAGCTCACATGGGAGGGACAGTGTCAGGTTCCTCAAAATATTACCCGGTCAACTGGGGGAGCTTCTTGCTAGAGCCAGGCAGGGACCACTGCCCCTTGACTATATTAGCCAGAGTGGCAGGAGGACCCTATGGGCACTAGGCAGTGCCATCATGAGAAGCTGCTTCTGCCTGAAGGTTAGACATATCAGGCGGCGGGGGTGTCCCTTGAAATAATTCTGTCAGAATATTCAGGAAGGGAGGATAGTCATCACTGGGGAAGAATCTGTTTGCAAGGCTACAGCTTCCTTCTGAATCTCTATGTCTTGCTTAGAGTCCACAATCTCCCCCTCTTCTGCCTGAAATAGGGAACTGGCAGGCCAAGCCGGGCCCAGTGTGCCCGCCTCCTGGTCAGTACCCCCAGAAGGAGCTGAACAGCCCAAAATCTGGGTGAGCAGGGGTATTAAAAGAAGCAGAAGCAGAAGCAGGGAGGGTAGAGATAGAGTTATGGAAGAAGAGATAGCATGAAGCAGTGAAGGACCATATACAACAGTAGCCCTTCTTGGGGTAGACTGCACTGAGGCAGAGGAGGCTCTACTAAAGGATGAGCTACTCCTGCCCCTCTCCCCATGTCTATGTTTCTTCCTATTTCCACTTCTTCTTCCTCTTCTCCTGCCTATGTGAGGAGGAAGATGAGTAGGAGGAGGGAGGGCAAGGAGCAGCCTGCTCCCTGGAGCGCATGGGTCCATTTTAGAATGGCCCTCCAGTATGAAGAGGAATATCTCTTCCACATCCCTCCTGGGAAAAACCCTGTCTGTGTGGGACCTGCAGCCACTGGCTCCAGTCCCTGTCCTTCCTATGGGCCTCCTGGGCTCCAGAGTTCCTGGTGGAACCAGATACCATGGTCACAGACTCCCTGCAGGCAGAGGAGAGGAAAGAAGGAAAAAGGGGGAAACGGCCATATGCACAGCTTGTCCCTCGGAGATACCCTAAGGGATCCCTCTGAAGGAAAGGAAAGCCTATCTGCTGGCTGCAATGGCCAGTCGTCCGTCTGAGGAAACCTAAAGGACCCCCATGCACAAGCCTCTCTGCTGCTAAAAGCTGGGGAAGGCCTTTTCTTTCTCGGAGTGAAAAGGGGCCCAGGGAGAGCTGCTAAAGGCTTCTTTCTCCGAGACAGAAGGGTAGAGGGAGGGAGGAAAAGGGCAGCCCTGACTCCCAGCAGGGACGGGCGTCCACGTCTCACCTCAAATCTTCCACGTTGCCAGAAGGTAAGGCTGATGGAGGCTCCTTCTTAGGCAGACAGCGTTCTGAGCACGTGGCCGCCTGGTGCAGCTGCTTTCGCTTTTGCAGCACTGAGCCTGGAGGCCTTCCCCGGCCTTTGGGCAGCCGCCTGAGTTATCCACAGAGGGAGCTTCAGGGGCGTCCCAATGAAGCGCTGTTAGAGGCTCCTCATTAGGCAGACAGCGTTCTGAGCACGTGGCCACCTGGTGCAGCTGCTTTCGCTTTTGCAGCACTGAGCCTGGAGGCCTTCCCCGGCCTTTGGGCAGCCGCCTGAGTTATCCACGGAGGGAAAGAGCTTCAGGGGCGTCCCAATGCAGCACTGTATGAAGCGCTGAAAGGCTTGTTCCTCCTCCCAGCAGGGAGAGGCAAACAGCCACTTCTAGGCCAGCTGGCACTAGAAAATCCAACGGAGGCAACCTGCCTCTTGAAGTAATCTTCAAGGCTCGCTTCCAGAAGCGCAGCCCTAGTCGTGAAGGAGTTAGCGACCGAAGATACTGGGAAACAGATGATGGTGCAGGGCTATATAAAGGGGCAAAAAACTGCGCCATCTAGCGGTCGTGGAGGGTTTGCGGAGCAGGAATAACCCACTGTATACCAATTGTAAGGGCCGGTGGAGAAGAGAAAAGTTTATCCCTCTTTAACCAAAGGCCAGGGCAAAGAGCTGCCTCTTCACTGCCTTCCTAAACACGTACAGCGAAGGGGACTGATGCACCTCAACGGGGAGGCTATTCCATAGCCTGGGGGCCACCACTGAGAAGGCCCTCTCCTGGGTGCCAACCTCTTTTGCTACTGAGGGTGGTGGGACAGCCAGGAGGGTCTCCCCTCCAGATCTTAAAGTACGGGCAGATCGATATGGGAGTAGATGTTCCTTCAGATATTTGGACCGCAAGTCATTTAGGTCCTTATAAGTCAGAGTTAACACCTTGAATTAGGCTTGATAGTGAATCGGCAGCCAGCACAACACTTTTAAGACCAGCATGATGTGCGTCCGGCCATCCTGGAATAGGAACCTCCCAATCAGAATAGGATCGCAGGTCACTCCTCTAAAATATAATCCTGCATCCGGCGCGGAAAGGGTCCTAGTACATTTCCCTGTTGCATCCGAACTCTGCATCCTTCACAAACAGGAACGATCTGACTTCAGGCTGATCTTTTGAAATTCAGATTTTTGCTTCCATGAGTTCTACTCTCTCCTCCCTTTCTAAATAGGCTGCAGAGTGTCATGTCTGGGTACTAAATCTAACATTGTACGTGTTCCTGCTGGCTCTAAATATTCCAAGCGCTGCAGAACTTAAGCAGCAGCCGGAAATTTTCTTCGACGCACGCCATATCACTTTCAAAGCTCGGGGCCTGTTATTGAGAGCGTGGCGCTCAGTCAGGAGAATAAAGCAGCCAGGATGATTGGAGACTAAGAATTATGGTGATTAGTAAGCAAAGCAGGAAGGCGGATTTTGCAGCAGCCGTCTGCAGTGCGAGTTTGGAGAACAGAATTGCTGAGTTAGAGGTGAAGAGGGCAGATTTGGGCTGAACTGGGATGCATGAAAAAATGAACTAAGAGAGATCAGGGCTGCCAGATGACTGACCTGGCCACTCCGTGTGCTCCGTGGCAACTGTAGGCTACTTTGGAGCAGGTGACCTCCGTGTATAAGGTGCGGGGAACTCACCCTCCCAGAAAATGCTGCTCCACCATTATTCATCCCCAGTGGGGCAGGGCTACCTTGTGCCCCGTTATGCATGTGCAGGGAGCCTAAATGTCTCTGTGTGAAGTTGTCTGTGCCTGTGCGGTGACATTGCACGTATGCTGATGCAGCCCTGCCCACAGAGAGGCATGGAATGTGTTAAGGACCTAAGAGGAGCCCTGCTGGATAAGGCCACAGCCCATCTAGTCCAGGATCCTCTCTCACACAGTGGACTACCAATTGCTTAAGAACCTAAGAGGAGCCCTGCTGGATCAGGCCACAGCCCATCTAGTCCAGCATCTTATCTCTCACAGTGGACCACCAATTGCTTAAGAACCTAAGAGGAGCCCTGCTGGATCAGGCCACAGCCCATCTAGTCCAGCATCCTCTCACACAGTGGACCACCAATTGCTTAAGAACTTAAGAGGAGCTCTGCTGGATCAGGCCACAGCCCATCTAGTCCAGCATCCTGCCTCACACGGTGGCCCACCAACTGCTCATGGGCATGTCAAGCAGAAGATGGAGGCAAAACCTTTGCCTGCTCTCGATTCCCTGCATATTACCTTTAGAGACCTCCGGCCTGTCTCTCCAACCTGGAAGAAATGCTTAAGAATCCATTCCAGTAGCCATTGGCACACTTGCCCTCCATGAATTTCTCTAACCCTTTCTAAAAGCTATCCAGGCTGGTTTCTGCCACCACCTCATCTGTTTTTCCGTAGACCAATGACCGTCTGGGGGAAAACAAGGATGTTTTTCACACACTAACTGCAGTCTACTTTGGAGCAGGCGAGTTCACTGTAAAAGTTGCAGGGAACTCGCCTCTCCATAAAAGCACCCATGGGGTGGAAAAGATGGGTAGAGGAGAATTCTGTCCTCTATCATACAACACTAGAGGCAGGGGACACTCCTATGGCAGGCAGGAGAGGCAGGACAGACAAGGGGAAGTATTGTTTTTGGCTACTTTACTGAAGAGTGTCGGAGCCCTGGACCTCCCCCACCCCCCCAAAAAACCCCCCCCCAAACTTTTGCAAACTTGATATAATTCAGAGAGGCGTGTGTACAGTACTGTGGAGTGCACAGATCTGAAGCAGCCGGGGAAATAGTGGGAGGAGATACACAACAGGTTGTTGAACGGTAGGCGTTGAGGCCACAGGCAAGAGCTGTGGTGGGTGGGTGGGTGGTGCCCTGCCCAGAACAGACTGCACTTTGGATGCACATATGTGCGCATGCGCCGTCAGCAACAACCTGTCCTCTCCACCACCACGCCGCCTTCTAAGGCAATTCCGGGTCTGCGCACACAGAACCCGAACTGCCTTTTCCCGCTGCTGGAGGCCATCCCAAATGGTAAGGGGTTGCGTGGCAGCCTCTGGTGGCATCTGAGGCCTTTTTTGGCACGCTCTGGAGCCCGAAATAGCTTTTTGAGGGGCAGGAAGAAGCCTTCCGGTACTGGCGTTGGGTGACTTAATAGTGCAAAGCTCTTCAATTGTATAGACTTCTTATTTAATGAATTAATTGATTAATTTAAAAATTAAGCTGCGCTCCTCACCTTGCAGAATCTCCAAGCTTATCCCACACACTTCTGTGTTGTTTTGTTTTAACTGAAGGTTTAAGGTGTGCTTACAGGTACTGATCTGCCCCATCCCTCCTTCCTTTCTCTTTTCCAGTGACCTGCTGTCTCCTGACTCCCTCCTTAGCTGCCTGTACCCTGGGGATCATGGGAAGAAAACGCCGAATCCCGCCAACCAGTTCCAGTTTGATAAAGTTGGGTAAGCTGGGACTGAGCGAGGCAGCAGATGGCTGAGCCCTCTCTCTACGGCCGGACCCTATGTATCCTCTTTCTCTTTCCAGGATCCTGTCCCTGAGTGACTACGTTATAGAACTGGGCCACCCTTATGTATGGGTGCAGAAGTTGGGGGGCCTGCATTTCCCTAAGGAACAGCCACAGGTAAATGTAGAGTTCCCTTTGGGTGGTCTAGACTTTAAAAGCATAAGACCCTCAAAGCGAGGCCTGTACCTCCATTAATCTGGATCTCAAAGATCCGGATCTTTGAGATCCAGTCCTCGTTGAATCTGGTCCTTGAAGATCTGCGTCATGGTGAGGGGCCCGTGTGGACGCACAGGCTGCGTAGCACCCATCCCGAGGCTCCGATTGGGCCTGAGCAGGAAGGTCCACTGGAGGCGCAGCATGATTGGCCCGCTTAGCCGTCATTCAGAGTCACTTCCGGTTACAGTGGGCGGGGCAGAGAGACATGGCTTCATAGCTGCCTACTTAGGTAGCTCAGCTTGTGCTCAGTTTCATAGACAACCACGAAGGACGCGCAGGCCTATGTAGCGTGTGTGTTGAGGGCCGGAACCGGAGCCACCCACTTGCCTCTAAGCCTGCCAATGGGCTGCATTGCCCCTGTAGACGTGAGGACACGAGGCCTCTGATCTGGTCTTCACAGCGGAAGACCGTATTGAAGACACCATTAAAGGGGTCTACCGTTAATCTGGATGTAAGGGCCCAAAGACCCCATTAAATCTGGATTTCGCCAGTGCTTATGGATACAACACATTCAGGATGGGCCCCTAATGGGGTCATTAAGGATCACGTGTGTACATAACAGATCCGTACCGAGTACCCATCATGCTCCACACCTCATCAACAGTTAGGCAACTTCTGGGAAGTCAGGGCATGCTTGGAGGCTGTAACAGCCTCCTCTAAGTGCGGACACCCTTCCCCAGAAGTTACCTAATGGTTGACTACCAGCCGAAGTGCGAAGAGGCCTATGTTTTGCCAGCCACAAGCCAGCCACAACAACCCAGCACATTCTAGGCTAGCATGCTTTTCAAGTTGATTGGACTTTGGGCTTTAAACTGAACCGATCTTGTCTGCAGAACTCTGTGATGCCCGATACCTCACTGAGCGCCAGCCACATGGAGCGGACGATGAAACTGCTCAAGATGAGGCTGGAGTCCCGCCTGGCTCTGCACAAGCAGTTTGCTTCCCTTGGTATGTCACAGGCAATCTCTCGTCCTCGAGGTGGGGCAGATCATTTGTCGGCACGTGGCAGACCCAAGCGCATCGAAGAGCCAATGCAGGATCAGGCTCATTTCTCCCAGCATGCCTCATTTCCTGCATGCAAGATATACATATATATATATATTTGTCTGTGCAAGGCAACATTCCATCAAGTCAGTCCTGCTAGATACGGCCGACGGACCCAAACTTCATGATGAAAAAGCAGCGATGCATGAAAGCCCCAGAATAAGCAATGGTTACTATTCCTGTCTTTTCTCTCCACCTGCCAGTTCGAACCATCTTGGCCAGAAAATCCAAACTGCCATTGAGTTTTCCGAGCGTCTCTTTAATTTTTGTTGCACATGGCTGTGTTTCAATTTAATAGACGTCAGCGGGCCAGTTCCACCAGATGTGTCTTGTCTGTCCGAACTCTTTCTAAACATTCAGGGCTTCAGATTCTCTCTCTGCTGTCATGTATGTGACATAGACTTTAAATTGCTTTGAGGTAGATCTGGCCTTTGGGCTGTCCTGCTGGTGCCCAGTCAATTCCACTTGATGGTAGGGATGAGCAAGAATATTTGAAATGTTCGTTATTTGATTGAATTTGGACAATCAGATTTAAATCATATGTCTGGACATTCTTTTTTTTAATATTAAAGCGAATACAAATATTTAGAAGCATTCGTACAAACCATTCGGACGTTCGTATGTGTACGGCTAATGCATTACATAGCATCCATAAGGATCTTATTTGTATCTGTATGCATCTGTAAGGGGTGAAAATTGCGTTCGGGCACACCCTTACGCGCTGGCAAAGGTTGGGCTGTTGCATCATGCTCTTGTGACCGTCTGTCTCTCCCTTCAGAGCATGGGATCCTGCCAGTATCCAGCGAATGCCAGCACCTCTTCCCAGCAAAGATTGTGTCACGCTTAGTGAAGTGGACCGCCATCACCTATGAAGATTACCTGGTAGGTGTTAAAAGATTTTTTTCCAGGGTATTTTTAATTCAAAATTCGCCCAGAGGGGAAGGAACCTTCTGCCCCTAAACTGATTGTAAGTAGGGAAGTGCATGAATGCTTTTTGGCCTTTGGATTCAAAACAAAACAAATGTTCAAAAATCCATATTCGCGCGAATAGATGGCATTCAGATGTGGCAAAATTCTTTTCGATACGAACCTATTTGTATGTATTTGTATGAACATTCAATACGTATCGGATACAAATGAATACTTATTAGATACATATCTGATATGAATGAATATCCATACAAATATGTATCCGATACGTATCCAGTATGTATCTGTAATATATCTGTGTTCTGGAAATGTCAAATCCGACCTGAATCTACTTTTAATACGCTGTCGATCCATTGTAGATGTGATTGGTGCTCCATTTTTCCAAACCCATAGTCTAACTTATGTATGAACTATTCAGAAAGATTTGTATCAGCCTCCTGTCTCACACAGTGGTCCACCAATTGCCCATGGGCATCCGAAGCAGAGACAAGGGCAAACCTTCTCCTGCTCTCGAATCACAGAAAAGGGCCTTAGAAGCATCCTGCTTGTCCCCCTAGCCTGAAAGATATGCTTAGGCATCCATTCTAGTAGCCATGGGTACATCAGTCATCCATAAATTGATCTAACCTTTCCTTGAAGCCATCTAGGCTGGTAGCTTTTAGCACCTCTTCTGGCAGCAAGATCCATAGACCGATGACCCTCTGGGTGAAGAAATCCTTCCTCTTGTCTGATCCAACTGAAGCTTAAGATGTCGCTCTTAGTTAGAGCAAGATAAAATCACTGATGCCCATTTGGATTCATTCCTGCCTAACAGGCATCACACTAACTTTGTTTCAGGTGTGTCGATTATTTTCTTAACCCTTTCTAAAGCAAGGCCTTCAGACTTGAAAGCATTCTGGGGAAAACCCTAGCAGCATGGGGGAAATTATGCCACGTCACCAGCTTTGACTCTCCATATGTAACCGCAGTGTTTTTTCCCCCATCTCTCCCATTTTAGGAGTTGCCGTATACTAAAGATGTTGTCGAGGCTGGTTTGGCTGAAGACACTCACCTGTATTACATGGCGCTGCTAGAAAGAGGGACAGGTACGTGCAATGCCCTGCTTTGCTTTTTCTAGCAGACCTACAAAGAGTGTCTTGCAGTGTTACGTATGTGTGAATGTGTGAACTCTGATGGCAAGAAACACAGTTGGAGTCATGTTCACAGTTTTCACAGCATTGCTCCAGACTTCATAATCGGACTAAATATACTGTGGAAAGTAAAATATATGGTGGCCAGGTGGAAATCAACCAGTCGATAGCCATTGGTGGGTCCTGTCTGAGCATCTGATATTATTCAATTCTTTTCAAGAGAGTTTAACTTATAGATTAGGAACCTATAAGTATGCATAGTTTAGGAATCAGGTAGATAGTAGACTTTAGATAAAGCAGTAATTGCTCCATCGTTGCTTGCACCGAAAAGTACACCTTTCTTTTATGTGAACCAGTTCGGGAGCCAGACTCCTATCTGGGAATACTGGGTTCGATTCAGCACTTCTCCATGAAGCTATCTGGGTGACCTTGGGCTAGTCACAGCTCTCTTTTGAGCTCTCTCAGCCCCACCCACCTCATGCAACCCCAGAACCAGAAGTGCCTATTTCAGACTCCGGAGAGCGTTGGAATAGGTATGCGATGCCACCGGACGCCTCCCACCCACCTTGCACGCGCCCCCTTACATTTTGGGATGGGCTCCAGTGGCGTCATACACATATTCCAATGCTCTACAGAGGTCAAAATAGGCCTTCTGGTTCTGGATGCTTTTCCCTTATGGTGCCCATGGGGCGGGGGGGGGGGCGCTGATCCAGCAACCGTGGTTAACTGAAACCATGGTTACCAAATCAGTGGATACGGGGGTCCGTCTCTATTCTTTATATAGCTGTAATAAGGCTACTTCTGGGTACCTTTTGACATCTGTCCCCATTATTTCTTTAATCTCTTTGAACACCACATTCCAAAAAGAGGGGGCATTGCCACCACATATGGTAGTACATTCCCTTTAGACCACATCCTCTGCAACAGTGAGAACTAACAAATGGAATCATGTATGCTAATTGTGCGGGGGTTTAACGCCACTTTGATATTAATTTCATAAATGATTCCCTTATCCTCAAGAAGAGGGCCGAGTTGTCCTTGGCGGTGGGCAAAGGATTCTCTGCCACCTAGTCTTCAGCGTCCACCTGACCTTAATGAAATTTTGGGTTTTCTTTCACGTCCTAGCCAAACTCCAGGCCGCCGTGGTGCTAAACCCAGGTTACTCCTCGCTGCCCCCCATCTTCAGTCTGTGCTTGAGCTGGAAAGGGGAGAAGACCAACAGCATTGATGACAACATCCGGGTAAAGTTCAAGGCACAAACCGAGAAAGAGCACCCTCTGGCGGAAGCCAAGGGAAAGGTCGGGTTTGGATGCCCCTATTAGCACCAGGCCCTTTTGGGAGCACAATGGGTTGCTTGCAGAGACTGAGAATCAGATAGGTTGCAATGTCTCCATTCAGCAGGGAAGCTGTAGGCATGCGCACCACAGAGCCATAATCCACCAGGACGTCCAGTAGAAGCAAGGCAGGAGCACATCGCTTCCACAACCTTTGGAGTTTCTTTATGTTTCCATAAGGTCTGGCCTTCGGACCTTTCCAACCTGGGTTCCCCTGTGAAACTGATCATTGTCCCGCTTGGTAGGCCTGCATTCATATGGCAGTAGAGACAGTGCAACTTGAATGTGTCTATCCATCTTTCTCTGCATGAATACACTGCCCAGAGACCCAGTTTCTCAAGTGCATCATAAAGCAGGAGGCGAGAATAACCCATGGAGAGAACATCTGCCTGGAGATTTCCAGTAAGGCTAAGAACATAAGAGGAGCCCTGCTGGATCGGGTCACAACCCAACTAGTCCAGGGTCCTGTCTCACACAGTGGGGCACCAAATGCTTACGGGCATCTCAAGCAGAAGGTGAAGGCCAATCCTTCGTCTGCTTTCGAATCCCTGCAAATGGCCTTCAGAGGCATCTTGCCTGTCTCCAACCTGGCATCCATTCTAGTAGCCATTGATATACCTGTCCTTCATAAATTAAGAGGAGCCCTGCTGGATGAGGCCGTAGCCCATCTAGTCCAACATCCAGTCCCATAGAGTGCCCCACCAGTTACTTCTGGGCATCTCAAGCAGAAGACAAGGCAAAACCTTGGCCTGCTCTGACTCCCTGGAGATGACCTTTACTGTCTTCCTAACCTGGGGATAGGACCTAGGCATCCATTCTAATAACCCTGAATTTATCTAACCCTTTATTAAAGCTGTCTAAGCTATCTAGCAGCAAATCCCATAGACTGATGACCTTCTGGGTGAAAAAAAATACTTCTCCTTGCCTGATCAGACTCTCCTACTCATCCACTTTCTAGAGTGGCTAACTTCCCTCCGTTCCCCAACTGTTCTTTTCTTCCAGGCCATGGAGAGTGAGGTGAATGTGTACTACAAAGAACTCTGTGGGCCCAAGCCAGGCTATCAGCTCCTGACCAACCAGCTGCAGCGCTTGTGCGTGGTTCTGGACGTCTACCTGGAGACGGAGACCCATGATAACAGCGTGGAGGGACCCAAGGAGTTTCCACAGGAGAAGATGTGTCTGCGCCTGGTCAGGTAGGCTGGGTGGGTGGGTGGGATATCCGGACCACATCACCACCCCAGAGAGACTGGGAGTCTGAAGGGAATCACCATGGCTGCTATATCTGCTGCAGTTCCTGGAAGACCTGCGGATAGAGGTGGGCGCGAATATTCGTAATATTCGTTTATTCGGACACAAATCGAATGTTACAATATTCGTGCATTGATATTCGTATGAATAGTTCGGGCATTTGTTAAACCGGGGAGGTGGGAAAGCGGCTGCGGCAATCACATCCGCAGCGGATCGAGAGCGCATTCAACATGGATTGAGAGCGATTTAAAAGTGGGTTCAGGTCAGATTTGACGCTTTCGGAGCAGATTTGTTACGGGATATGTATCGGATACATCTCTTGGATACATATTTGGTCATATCCAATACGTATTTGTTCATATCAGATATTCTAATGAATTCAAATGAATGCATTCAAATCAAATAGAATTTTACAACATTCGAAAGGGTCTGTTCGTGCGAATGTGAATTTCCTAACGTTCGTGCGCACCTTTACCTGTAAACTTCATGGGTGGGACAGTTGTGGCTATAGAAGTGCTGGCAGAGCCATTAAAAGATCTCCCTGGCTGTCTAGTCAAACATGGGTTAGAGCAGGTTAATCATGCATTAGTCATACAGAGTAAGGGTGTTTTTCCACTGTCACTAAAAGTACCCATTAAGTACCCATTAATGGGTACGTAATGGCATTTTTGTACCCATGAACGGGTACTTAATGGGTACTTCTAGTGACAGTGGAAAAACACCCATCAAGACCCACTTTATTCCAGATTGCCCACACTTTATTCTGGATTATCCAAATAGTGTGGATTTGGGGAGTGCTGTCCGGAAGAAAAGGTCCCAAATCGATTCTGCCGCTACGGGATGGAAATTGCCCTCTGATAGTCTGGTGGTCAGATGGACTAAAACTATTCAGTATCCAGCATAAAGTGGGTTTCTCTGTTTCTTATGCACTGTTGGCTGTATTAAGCCTGAGGCATTTCATTCATTTCGTTTGTACAGTCGGACCCCCGTATCCGCTGGGGACACGTTCTGGCTTTTATAGTGGTTACCTGAAACTGGATAATCGCGAACAGGCCTTCTTTTTCTAGTTGCCATGGACCCCCTGAACCAGAAGTGCTTTTCTGGCCTCTGGAAGGCCTATTTCAGCTTCCAGAAAGCATAGGAATAGTGTGTGATGCCACCAGACACCTACCGCCTGCCTCCCACCTGCCCCCTTACATTTTTGAATGGGCTCCGGTGGCATCACGCACCTACGGAGGCCGGAATAGACCTTCCAGTTCTGGGTGCTTTTCCCTTATGGCACCCACGGGGGGTAGGGGTGGGCTGATCCTGTAAGCGTGGTTACCTGAAACTGTGGTTACCGAATCAGTGGATACGGGGATTTGACTGTATACCGCCTTTCCAAAAGAAAATTTGCCCCAGGCGGTGTACAACAAGCAGAAAATACACAGTACAAAATAATCAAAACGTCATAATAAAAATACATTACGGAATTGCACACCGTACAAAGCTCTGACCTGTGTTCCAGGGTCTTTCACAAGCTCTCTTGAAGCGATCATCTTTCCACCCGTAGTTCTGCGCCCATAAGCCCGATGGCGCTGGCAGAACTTTTCCGTAATGCAGCGCCGAACAGCTCTTTGAACGAAACTGGGGCGGCGGGTTTTGAAACTCACGCGTCTTTCTCCTTCCGTAGGGGTCCCAGCCGGATGAAGCCGTTCAAGTTCAACTACCCTCAAGGTTTCTTCAGCCATCGCTGATCAGTGTAGCACTGGGGCAGTCCTGGTGTTCTTGCATGACCCCTTATTGCCTAAATCCTTTCCATACCTGGCCAGAAACTTCTCTGCTCTTTCGTTCATTCCATTGTCTCTGTAGTGGCCTAATTTTGAAACATTAAAGTTGAAAGACAGCTTGCGTTTCCTTAAATGCCTGCATGAAACACGTTTTTATTGTGCGGAGAACCCAAGCCGGTGCCGGAATGAATAAGAACATAAGAGAAGCCCTGCTGGATCAGGCCACAGCCCATCTAGTCCAGCATCCTGTCGCACACAGTGGCCCACCAAATGCTCATGGGCATCTCAAGCAGAGACAAGGGCAAACCTTCTCCTGCTCTCGAGTCCCAGCAGATGGCCTTAGAAGCACCTCAGTTCCTCCCCCCCCCAGCTTGAAAGATGCACCTAGGCATTCGTTCTAGTAGCCATTGATACATCTGTCATCCATAAATGAAGTAATTAACCCCTGCTGTATCAGCAGAGGCGTTCGGCGTAGGGAATGCCGCAGCCCAATCCAGTGACGGTGCACAGTGGAAGACGCTTGAACCTCTTTGTGCAAAGTTTCCCTCTTGACTCAGACACAGGCTCAGCATAGAAATGTTATCATGCCAAGGACAAAGACCAGGACGTGCTGATTCGTAGAGCTTCAGAAGCCCTTTCCAAAGACCTCCAGATTAGGGATGTGAATGGATGACAAATCAAATGTTAGACAATTGATATTCATTCAAATACTGTATTTTCTAGCGTATAAGACTACTTTTTAACCCAGGAAAATCTTCTCAAAAGTCGGGGGTCGTCTTATACGCCGGGTGTTGTCTTCTTATACGGCGAGTATATCCCAAACTCTATATTTTAACTGGAAAGTTGGGGGTCGTCTTATATGCCCAGTCGTCTTATACGCCGGAAAATACGGTAGATCCTCTTCAAATGTGGTAGGATTCTGTTCGATACAAATGTATTCGTACAAATATTCGGTATGAGCACATACACATCCGACACAAACGCATATGTATCTTATACATATCCAGATACATGGCCTTCTTTGCATATTCCATATAGGAACATCAGAGGAGCCCTGCTGGATCAGGCCACACCCCATCTAGTCCAGCATCCTGTCTCACACAGTGGACCACCAATTGCTTAAGAACTTAAGAGGAATCATAGAATCATAGAATGGTAGAGTTGGAGGGGACCTCCTGGGTCATCGAGTCCAACCCCCTGCTCAAGGCAGGATCTCCTAAACCATCTCAGACAGATGGCCGTCCAGTCTCTGCTTGAAGACCTCCATCGAAGGGGAACCAACCACCTCCCGTGGCAGCCTGTTCCACTGGTTGATCACTCTTACTGTTAGAAATTTTTTCCTAACATCTAAACTAAATCTTTTCCCCTGCAGTTTCACCCCATTGTTTCTAGTCCTTCCTTGAGAGAGTGAGAACAGGGCTGATCCCTCTGCCCTGTGACAACCCTTGAGGTATTTGTAGACAGCTATCATGTCTCCTCTCAGTCTTCTTTTTGATAGACTAAACATTCCTAGTTCCTTAAGCCGTTCCTCATAGGACATGGTTTGCAGACGGTTCACCATCTTGGTAGCTCTCCTTTGAACCTGCTCCAGCTTGTCAGTGTCTTTTTTAAACTGGGGTGACCAGAACTGGACACAGTACTCCAGATGAGGTCTGACCAAGGTAGAGTAGAGGGGGATAATAACTTCACGTGATCTGGACTCTATGCAGCTGCCTCGCACTGTTGACTCATGTTCAGTTGATGATCTACCAGGACACCCTGCTGGATTGGGCCACAGCCCATCTAGTCCAGCATCCCATCTCACACAGTGGACCACCAATTGCTTAACATAAGAGGAAACTCTGCTGGCTCAGGCCACAGCCCATCTAGTCCAGCATCCCGTCTCACACAGTGGCCCACCAATTGCTCACGGGCGCCTCAAGCAGAAGACCAAGGCCAAACCTTCACCTGCTCTCGACCCCCTACAAATGGCCGGAGAGGCATCCTCTCTGGCCCTCCTTACTGAAGATGGTACTTCGGCATCGTCAAAGGCATCTGCAAGATCATAGGGACAGCTGCAGAAAGTTGCAGGCAGCCAGACTGGGCGATCAGAACTGACGACAAGGCGGATTGACGCGCATCCGCTGCAGCATGCCGGCGCTGCTGATGCCAGGACCACTTGATCCGATCCTTCCTGGTTTCCTGGTGAGCTGCGGCGGGCCGTCTGCACATCCACCTTCAAACTTTACGTCCTCACCTCCTTTTCTGCCACATCAGCTGGCTCTGTGCCACGGCAAGCAAATGCGCGGAAGGGAGTCTGGGTTGTGGCCTCCATTAGAGGCTATATTTAGACTCGGGCCTGACTTGGTTCAGGACCCGCAGCTGAGCGGGGATGGAGGAGGGGCTGCAGGCAGGCCTGCAAAGGAGATGCAGCGGAAAACCTGCGTCAGGATTGCGGAAGGAAGGCAGCACACTGCAGCGGAGCATCAGAACTTGCAACCCACATGCTGATGCTGCAAAACGTCTGTGGTCTGATGATGCCTGCTTTTGCAAACTGAGTGGAACAGCTCCCAGCCCTCTATGTTCTTTTGGGGGTTTATTATTTATTTAATACTGACTTATTATTTGTACTTCTATCCTCCCCTATACCCAAAGGTCTCGGGGCGAGTAGCAACATTTTAAATCAGCCATATATTAAAACAATAACAGGATGTATTAAAATGATGTGTCTGTAAAGTTGGAACGTATATTCCCATTAAACCAAAGGCCAGGGCAAAGAGGTGCGTCTTCACTGCCCTCCTAAACATATACAGTGAAGAGGCCTGATGCACCTCAAGGGGGAGGCTATTCCATAGCCTGGGGGCCATCACTGAGAAGGCCCTCTCCTGGGTGCCCACCCCTTTTACTACTGAAGGTGGTGGGACAACCAGGAGGGCCTCCCCTCCAAATCTTAAGGCACGGGCAGGTCAATATGGGAGGAGGCGTTCCTTTAGATATTTGGGGCCCAAGTCATTTAGGGCCTTATCAGTCAGAGTTAACACCCTGAATTATGCTAGTTAATAGATCGGCAGCCAGTGCAACTCTTTTAAGACCAGTGTGATGTTCATCCGGCTAGCTGTCCTGCTCAGCAGTCTAGTGGCTGCATTGTGCGCTAGCGGCAGCTTCTGAACCATCTTCAAGGGCAGCCCCATGTAGAGCACATTACAGTAATCTAGTCTGGAGGTTACCAGAGCATGGATAACTATGGCCAAGCTATCTCTGTCTAAAAAGGGCTTCAACTGGCGCACCAGCCGTAGTGGGGAATAGGCGCTCTCGGCCACAGCCTCCACCTGAGCTTCAAGCATCAGCCTGTGTTGCACGGTTACCTTCACCCACACCAGACCTGTAGACCCAGCCTTTGATGTTTTTGGGGACGTGTAAGATCCAAGGCGTTTCTATAATTTTTGGTGTTCCTTTATGGAGTTTTACATTGGAAGCATCAAGGGAAATTGTGACACATGCAAAATTAGATGAGGCTTTCCCCTATATTATTGGGACTTTCTAGAAAAAAAGGAAGAATGATTTAGAAGAAGAGTTCGCTTTTACATCCTGCATTCCTCACCCTCAAAGGGGACCTCAAGCTGCTGACAAGCCTTCTGTTCTTCTCCCTACAACAAACACCTGTGAGGTAGGTGGGGCTGTGATAGTTCAGAAAGGGAGCTGTGACTCACCCAAGGTCACCCAGCTAGCTTCACGGAGGAGTATGGAATCAAACCCAGTGACGATGAGATGTAAATCTGACACCAACCACGCGACCAAACTGGCTCGCAACATGTTTGTGCTGGATTCCACTGACTGGTGGGGCCAACTCCCGGCTAAGAGCATGGATATCTCCATGCTCGGCTACTTCTGCGGAGAGGCCGGGAATCAAACCAATGACCGCCTGCTTTCCAGGCTGTTTGCTCTACCTCCGAACTCCAGCCGCTCTGTTGACTTCATGCGCCATGGGCTGAACACTGGCCCTCCCAAAGTTTCTGCTTGCAGGCGTGCAATTTGCACTGGGATTATTGCGGTTTTTGCAGGCAGAATCTGAAGTTCCTCCTACCCACTTGATATGCTGTCGCCCTGCAGTGCCCGATACATTGTCCTTGAAGGTGCTTTTGCTGGCTGAAGAGGTCCCCTGCCGGAGAACCAGCAAGCAGATGCTTGAGAGCAACGAAACTGAGTTTGGTTGCATAAGATACAGCAAACACTTCTTTTTGTCTTCATGGTGGTCTGCTCCGAAAGGCCACCCGCCCAGGGCAACACAGGTGAGTGGCCTTTTTTAGCCAAAGCAAGATGGAGATCCTGTGACTATGGATGTGCAGGGATAGGTGATGGTGGTTGGCATTTGATTTGTAACCAATTGGATGTTAGAAAATCCATATTCATTGCAATAGATCCCCTTCGAAAGTGGTAGGATGCTATTAGATACGAATTTGTACAATTATCCGATACGAATGGACATGTATCTGATATGTATCCGACGTGAATGCATACTTATCCGATACACATCCCGTAACCTATCTGCTCTGAAAGCATCAAATCCGACCAGAATCCACTTTTAATCCATTCTCGATCCAAGTCGAATGCAATCTGGATCCACTGCACATGTGACACGCACAGCTGCTTTCCCACCTCACCAGTTTAACAAACTTCAAAACTATTCATACAAATGTCCAAAACATTCAGATTCGTACGAACATTCATGCACGAATGTCCAAATTTGGATGAATAACGGACGTTACAAATATTCATCCGCATCCCTACCTGAGAGTGTCCAGGTATTATGAGGCTGCCATCCTCAGATGACCTCCAATGAGCCTTGGAATCTACATGAGTAGATAGGAATTCAGGTTTGTTTAAATTATCGTGTTTCATTGTGAAATTTCTAGGAGGTGTCTCTTTTTGCACTTAGGATCAGGGCTGGGGCTCCAACTGTTTTAGTAAGTTAGAAGAAGAAGAAGAAGAAGAAGAATTGGTTTTTCTACCCCACTTTTCTCACCCATTTAAGGGGACTCAAAGCGGCTGACAAAGCTTCTATTCTTCTCCCCACAACAGAACACCCTGAGGTAGGTGGGGTTGTGAGAGCTCAGAAGAGCTGTGACTAACCCAAGGTCACCCAGCCGGCTTCGTGGGGGAAGGCGGAATCGAACCCACTAATCCCAGATAAGAGTCCGGCTCCCTAAGCACTAGATTAACGCGCACGCATGCACACACAGTTTCCATGTACAAGTTCTCCTCTTCAGTCTTCATCTGTTTTTAGGTACCAAAGCACAGAAAAGTAGCCAACATCTCTCCAGCAGGAAAGCTTCACAAGCTCACCTGCCACAGATGCCTCTGGGTTTATAAACAATAAAATTCATACCAGTTGGGATTCTCCTTATCAAGATCTACTTTAAAATGTACAAACATACGAGGAAGTGGCACTCAGGTATCCATTCTAGACCAGGGGTGTTTTTCCACTGTCACTAGAAGTACCCATTAAGTACCCGTTAATGGGTACTAAATGGCATTTTTGTATCCTTTAATGGGTACTTAATGGGTACTTCTAGTGACAGTGGAAAAACACCCAAGAACATAAGGGGAACCCTGCTGGGTCAGGCCACAGTACGGGTGTGCACAAATGCAATTTTCAGGATTCAATCCAAATATCTCAAAATTCAACCCAATTCAAATCCTTAAAATTCAAATTTACCCACATCCGATTCGAATTGAGTAAATTCAAATCTATTCATTTGAATTTTCGATTTGAATTTGCACAGACGAGCGTCGACAACATTCGTATGTGCCTGTGTGCGTCTATACACATCCTTACGCCTCCCGTATTTACCCCATATGCATCACGGATCCATACAACTGCGTACGGATGCGGGAAAGATGCATACAGGCAAGTACACATCATGTTCGCATCCGTACACGCACAAATTCAAAAATTTGAAATTCGTTCAAATGTTTAGATTTGAATTTATAGACATTCGACGCTCTCCCTCCCCCCCAGGAAAGTGTTCCCTAATGAGGTCATTTCCTGTTCTGCCCCCCACCCTGAAAGCCGATTCCAGCTTTCGAAAAAAAACCACAAGGCTCTTTATAAGCATTTTTATTTTAATTTTTTTTTTCATTGCACAGAAGCAACTGGAAGTGAAGTTTCAACTGTGTAGTGCACTTCTTATTCCTGTGAATGTGTGAGTGCGTGTGCGTGTGAGAGAGAGACAGAGAGAGAGAGTGTGAAAGAGAGGATACATGATTGTTTATAACAGTATCAGAGGGCATGTCCGCACTACAAACTTCGGCTGGTTTTCCAACCAGTTTGAACCAGCAGCAGGCTCCTACCCAGAGAATCCTGGGAACTGGTCATCTGGCCAAGGGATTCTGGTGAGCCAATGTTTCAGCCCCCCCCCCCCCCAAACACAGCTCAGGGTCCCCGAGAGCGGGCAGGGAGGAACCGAGACAATTTCAACTGGATTGAAAGCCATTTAGGTATCTAGTGTTAACATGGCCAGGGTGACCTTCCTCCTGAGACCAGCTATGGATGAAGTGTTGGATGGTAGCTACAAAGAAGTGTGTGTGTGTGTGTGTATCATGAAGACAAGGCATTTTCAATCGTTTTGGAATTCTCTAGCCCGCTGCACATCTGTCAAAGCGCAAGTTTAGCTCTGTGTACATTCATGTATTGCATTCCACAACAAACTATTGCCCATACTGGAAGTAAATGCACTTATTTGGAAAGGGCAGTCAAGTTTTGCTCTGGATTCCCCCCCCCCCCGTCCCTCTTCTAAATAATTCAAGTGTTTAAATGTGGCATTCTGCATATATCACATTCTGCTACAGAAAGCTATCATAACATTATCAAACCGCCATTCTCTGGAGGCTCGGTTCATTGCTTGTTTAAGGGTTTGGGGTGGGTGGGGGTTTTTTTGTTTCATTTTTAGGATTTCTTTCACATAAACATATTGCTAACGTGAGCGCCATGCCTCCGTGAGGGACATCTCCACTCACTTAAGCGACGGATTGTCTTTTAAGGTCAAAGGGAATTGGCCCTGAGGCAGGGAAGTCCTCCACCACTCTTCCACAGTCCATCACGCCCTCCAGGACTCACGTTTCACTTCCCATTCTTCTTTGCTTTCTCGCCCGCGGCTCCTTTCTCCGGGACTTTTCCTTTGGGATCCGTGCTCTCTTTGGGATCCGTGCTGGAAGACTTCTCCACTTTCTCTGCCTTGGATTTCGAAGCTTTGGGCGTCTCCTTTACAGGTTCAGACTTTGAGGCCTCCTTGCTTGGTTCCTTCTTAGGTTCTTCTTTGGCTTTCACTTCATCTTTGGGTTTTGCTTCCGGCTCTTTCTTGGCCTCAGGTTTCTCCTTTGGTGGTTCTTTCTTCTCCTCAGGCTTTGGCTTCACAGCTTCCTTCTCGGCCGGCTTGCTCGGTTCCGTGGCTTTCACTTCTTTGGCTTGCTCTGGCTCCTTCTTGGCCGCCTTCTCCACTTCTTTCTCAGCTTCTGGCTTGGGCTTTGCTTCTGGTTTCGAAGGCTCCTTTTTCTTGTCCTCCTCAGCCTTCCCAGCTTCTGTCTTCTCAGGCTCAGGTGCTTCATGCTTTGCAGCTTTCTTCTTCTCATCTTTATCTTCAGCCTTATCCTTCTTCTCCTCCTCAACTTTGGCTTCTGGTTTTGGTTGAGGTTTCTCTTTTTTTGGTTCTTCCTGCTTCTTAGTATCTGGCTTGTCTTCTGCTTTTGGTTTCAAGGGCACCTTCTCCTCCTCTTTCTCTTTAGCTTTCTCTGGCTTCTCAGGTTCCTTGGCCTCCTTCTGAGGTAGTTTAGTGGGTTCCTTTGCAGGGGCTGTCTCTTTTTCAGGTGATTTTGTTGGCGACTTAGGTTCCACCTTTGCTGGAGAGGCAGGTTTCTCTGGTGACTTCACAGCTGGGGATTTTGGTGGCTCCTTAGTTGGAGACTTGGCCTTCTCTGGAGACTTGGACTCTTCTTTAGCTGGGGAGGCAGGTTTTTCTGGTGACTTCACAGCTGGGGATTTGGGGGCCTCCTTAGCTGGAGACTTGACTTTCTCTGGAGACTTCTGCTCCTCCTTGGTGGGGGATGCAACTTTTGCAGGAGACTTGGCTTCATCTTTGGTAGGAGATGCTGCCTTTTCTGGAGCCTTCAGCTCTTCTTTTGTCGGCGACTTCACTTGGGCAGGGGGTTTGGTCTCTTCTTTTGTGGGAGAGGCAACTGCTGGGGACTTGGCAGCTGGGGATTTGGCTTCATCCTTGACTGGCGATTTGACCTTCTCAGGAGATTTGGTCTCTTCTTTCTCCTCAAGCTTTGGCTCCTTTTCCGGAGAAGTGACTTTCTCTGGTGGAGATGGTGATACTTTCTCTTTCGCTGGCATCTCACCAGCTTCTTCTTCATCCTCTCCTCCTTCTGATTCTCCCTTTTCTTCCTCTTTTGCCTCCTCCTCTTCCTCTTCCCCTCCAGCTTCATCTCCTTCTCCCTTCTGTTCCTCCTCTTCCTCTTCTCCCTCCTCCTCTTCTTTTCCGTCACCTGCCTCTTCTTCTGTCACCTCTTCGGTCACTTGGATCTCCTCCGTCTGCTCTTCCACAATCACCGTCTCCTTCTCGGATTTCTCCACCACCTTGATCTTCTCCTCACTTTTGACCTTGATATGGGTGGAAATGCTAGGCACCTTGGGAAGGGGTTCAGGGAAAGGGAAGGGGCCCAGTCCAGCTCCAATGCGGCATTCTTCCCCTTCCAAGAGCTTCCTGTTTCCAAGAGAGAGGGGAAAAAAATTAGAATCTGTCAGGTGAAGCTATCACAGCCGGGCATGAACTCACAGATATTGTTACACTGCGACCGATGGACTAATTATGCGCATTTAGAGCTCGTTCTTTATCTAATGGACCCACCAAACATAAAGCAAGCAAATGCTTCCCCACTCCCAAAGAGATACAGCAAAAGCTGTTGCTAGACAACCCCAGAGCTGTTTACAGCAGGGGTGTGCACAAATACAATTTTCGAATTCAATTCGAACTGAATATTCGAATAACCAAATTTGCACAAATAAAGAAAAAAATGAATGCCTTTGTACGAGTATTCAATATGTATTTGGATGATACAAATTTCATACACATCCCTTTTTTATCCTGTACGTACACATCCATACGCGTACAAATGTCCGCATTTATTTGTACAAATAATCCAAAATATTTGTGTTGGTTCACATTCTAAAAAATGAACATCAGGACATTCTATCCGAGTTCGAATGTCCGAATTTGTCCATTAACTCGATCGAATAACAAATATCTCAAATATTTGTGCTCATCCCTAGTTTGTAGGTTTTCCAGTAACAGCGCACTTGCTTACCTTCTGGATAGAGCCACCACGACTGCCCAGTCCAGCGCTCAAACTGGAGGCTGAAACAGGTGCCCAGCCATGCGCGGAGGTGAAGATGAGCACATCGGGGCATTCTAGATGCCCAAATATGCCTGGATGTGAGGGTCAGTCAAAACATGCCAAGAGAGCACCGGGCTGTGGCACTACCTAGCTAGGAGACAGTGATCGCACGGGGAGGACTCACCGTCTGGAGGTGCCATAGTGCTATTACGAGGTACAGGATTTCTGGCCACATCTCCATTAGAGGACCCCAGGTGCCTTTCCTACGTGTATCTGCCATGTGCTGTGCTGAGGTGCACCTGTGCTGACACCCCTTGAGTGTGGAGAAGGCACCTGAGGCCCTGAGATCACCACATCATACATTGGCTTTCCATGCGGAGGCTCTCTGCGCATATGCGTGTCAATGATGCGCACTGCAGATCCCTGACACAAAGGGCCGTATAATGGCAGCATTTATACATGGCGCATGCAAGGAAGTTCCCCCACTTGTAAGTTTTACTCGTGTGTAAGGGAGCAGAGCTCATTAGAGCAAAGTATCTTCAGGCAATCACGCGGCAGCCATTTGCATTCGGTGAACGCGCATTTGGCACATCCCTAGTGGGAAGTTGTAAGGCCAGGAGTGGGAGGTTTAGTGCCGTGTGTCGGCTTGGATTCTAAAACGTCCCTGATTGAGCACAGCGTACCTGTAAGCAGCAATCTCTATATCCAGAGCCATCTTGACGTTCAGCAGGTCCTGGTATTCCCGCAGCTGGGCTGCCATTTCCCACTTGGTATTTCTCAGCTCATTGTCCAACTGGGCAATGGTCTCCTAGAAGAAAGAAACAGAAGGAGTGGATGGGAGGTGACGGGGCCTTTTCTGTGGTAGCCCCCAGGCTTTGGAATAGCCTCCCAGTGGAGATATGCTATCCATCCATCTGTTATAGCGATGTACACAAATGGGTTTTATTTATTTATTTTTTCCCATTCTATTTGTATTGAATCAAATATAAGAAAGTTCATATTTGAATTGACAGGATTCTATTTGATACGAATGTATTCGTATGAATTTGTACGAATATCCGATACAAACACGTATGTATCTGATAGGTATCCGGTAACATATTCATTCTGAAAGCATCAAATCCGCCCTGAATCCACTCTCTAGCCATGTTGAATGCACTCTGGATCCGCTTTCCCACCTCCCCGGTTCACGAATGTGCCGAAACTATATTGGCGCACACCCCTGATCGGCAGTGTTTTTGAGGACCTTCGCTAGCAAATAATGAGGGGACTGCTGCATTCAACAGAGAGGGAGGGTTTAAAGGCAGGGGTTATGTAACCGTCCACTTCAGGTGTGACTCTGCTCTGGTCCCGCATGTGTCACGCATTTCCACCAGTCCTAATTGCCTCAAACCACCAGGTCAACTATGCAGACATGCTCTTGCTCTGACTGAGAAGCTCTAGTCTAGATCGAAGAAGGTGACACAGATCCCTGGATCAGGCCCACCAGCCTCTGGATCAGGCCCACTGGCACGTTACCTGATAGGACAGGACATCGACATGGTGGCGGTCTTCAAAGTCGGCCTTCTGCCTCTCCAGGGACTCCTTTGTCCCCTTGAGAGATTCCAGCTCAGTGGTTTTGGCCTGCAGCTGGCGGCGATATTCGGAAATTTCCTCCTGGGCGCTACGGATGGCGTCCGTGTTCACCTTGGCAGCTTCAGACAGCTTGTCCAACCTCACTGCAATGCGGAAAGGGGAGAGGGGGAAGGAGAGGAAAACCGTTAGGTCAAACTTTAGGCGCAAGACATTATTCTGTAACAGGAGTGCTCAACTGCAGAACTCCAGTATTCCCGGCTAAAACTCCCAGGATTCCACATCTAGGGTGCTCAGAACAAAATGCTGGGAACTCTATTTCAGAGGTTCAAGGGTGGGGTGGGGTGGGGCTGGGGCTGGCAAGTGATGGGGCCTTTTCTGTGGTGGCCCCCCCAGGCTTTACAATAGCCTGCCAGCAGAGGTACGCTATCCATCAGTCTGTTATAGCGTGCAGCACCTGGATTAAACATGCATCTTCATCGAGACCTTTGATAATCTTGCCTGCGATAATCTCTCACCTGCAAGGTGTGTGTGTTATATACGGTTTGCTATACAGTTGGACCCCCATATCCGCTGGGGCTACGTCCTGGATCCTGCTGTGGCTACCTGAAACTGTGGATAATCACAAACAGGCCTTCCAGTTCTGGGATCATGCAATCCCAGAACCGGAAGTGCTATTCTGACCTCCGGAAGGCCTATTTCAGCCTCTGGAGAGCATTGGAATAGGTGTGTGACGCCACCGGACGCCCCTTACATTTTGGGATGGGCTCTGGTGGCCTCATGCACCTATTCCAATACTCTACAGAGGTCCAAATAGGCCTTCCGGTTCTGGGTGCTTTTTCCTTATGGCGCCTGTGGTGGGTGGGGCTGATCTGGCAACCGCGGTTAACTGAAACTATGGTTACTGAACCAGTGGATACGGGCGTCCGACTGTATATTCTTTATGTGACTGAATATTGTTACCTGCCTTGAGACCTTTTGAGATGGACCTCTCCCGGGTTCCCACCCCTTCTACTACTGAGGGTGGTCAGACCACCAGAAGTTTGGTGCTTCTAAAGACGAGCTAACAGAAGCCTTTCTGCACTTGGCCTTATTCTGGAATATATCCTGGAATAGCGGCCTACTGTCCACATGCTAGTACATTCTACTAGCTGAGGCCTGCCATAGTTTACATTAGCATGTGGACAACAGATCCCTATTCAGAGATATATTCCAGAATAAGCACACTTGGGCCCCCTTCTGTGGGCTTCTGTTGCAAACTGCCTGGACTGGCTGCAGGGGGCTGAAGAAGAAGGAGGAGGAGGAGGAAGAGGAGGAGGAGGAGTTGGCTTTTCTACCCCGCTTCTCTCACCCATTTAAGGGGACTCAAAGCGGCTGACAAACTTTCTGTTCTTTTCCCCACAAGAGACACCTTGTGAGGTAGGTGGGGCTGTGAGAGCTCAGAAGAGAGCTGGGACTAAAAGAAGAGATGGCTTTTCTACCCCACTTTTCTCACCCAATTAAGGGGACTCAAAGCGGCTGACAAACCTTCTGCTCTTCTCCCCACAACAGACACCCTGTGAGGTAGGTGGGGCTGTGAGAGCTCAGAAGAGAGTTGTGACTAGCCCAAGGTAACTAACAGGGCTATGACTAGCCCTGTTCCCTCCCACACCATTTTCCTTTTGTATCTTGTCTCTTTAGATTGTAAGTCTGAGGGCAGGGACCTGTCTTAAGGTTTTTATAATGTTGTAACCCACCTTGAGACCTCCGGGTATAGGGCAGTACAGAAACATAAACAAACAAACAAATAAATAAAGCCCACCCAGCTGGCTTCATGGGGTAGTGCGGAATCAAACCCTGTATTCCCAGATAAGAATCTGGCTCCCTAACCACTAGACCAAACTGGGGGCGACAGATCCAAGCCAGCAGGCCAGACCTTGCGGCTTTGCAATCGCGGTCTGGTTCACTAGCCAGAAATACTGCAACTCACCACACAATCCCATCACACAGGAGTTGCTCTGTTCCTACCGCTTTAGAGAGCGCCCGGGGTACTTTTGCACTGGGGTCGTTCCTGGCTTTCAATGCAAGTTTGCAGATGAGACGCAAATCGCTATCGTAAAGAAAGCGAAGGGGAAATTTCCCTCCTTCCACCTGACATCTCTAAAGCCTGGCAGTAAGCGCAGGTGACAGCCTACGTTTTTCTCTACGGGCAAGACGGACCTGCGGGGAGAATGAAAAGGAAAGACGACCAACGCAGCTGTGCCAGCCGCGCAAAGCAGCCCTGAAATCTTTCCACCCAGCAGTTCCCGAGGAAAGAGGCTGCCCTGCCCCCTTCACTGAAATCCGCAGTGTGATTCAGCAAGATCCAGGCAAGTTTGGCACAGGGTTGTGCTGTGATTTAACACCCTTCTAGCTTTCTATTGCTGCTCTTAGACTGAACAGTTCTGGCAAAGAGCGCCCTTGCTGCTCATATGCCTGAGCCTTCCGTAATTAGGTGAAGACCACCTGCCTTCAATACATCTTGCATACATTGCAGCAAAAATTATGCCTGCCTGCCTGCCTTGACTCGCTCTCCCTTTTTTCCCTGCTTGTCTGCAGTTGGCAGACTTGGCATCCTGTTATCTGCTGCATTCTGTACTGCAGACCAGCCTCTGGTGCCGCGCCAGCGGACGGAGACCTTTAGGTACGGGGCGAGAGAAAAATGCAAATAATAAATAACTAATGGAAATGTGTGGCGGCTTTGCAGCCAGGGTGTGTGCGAATATTGGAAGGTGTTTGGTTCCGTATGGGTCAGGCTGCTGTGCCAGCAGTGGGATGAAAGGCCACTGGGAAAGGGTTCAGATGCTATGCCAGTCATCTCTTCGGCCCTGTGGCCGAGACGAAGAAGAAGAAGAAGAAGAGCTGGCTGTTCTACCCCACTTTTCTCACCCATTTAAGGGGACTCGAAGCAGCTGGCAAATCTTCTGTTCTTCTTTCCACAACAGAACACCCTGTGAGGTAGGTGGGGCTGTGAGAACCCAAAGAGCTGTGACTAGCCCAAGGTCACCCAGCTTGTTTCATGGAGGAAGAAGAGTTGGCTGTTCTACCCCACTTTTCTCACTCATTTTAAGCGGACTCGAAGCAGCTGACAAATCTTCTGTTCTCCTCACAGCAGAACACCCTGTGAGGTAGGTGGGGCTTGGAGAGCTCAGAAGAGAGCTGTGACTAGCCCAACATCACCTAGCTAGCTTCATGGAGGAGTACAGAATCAAACCCAATATTCCCAGATATGAGTCCGGCTCCCTAACCACTAGACCAAACTGATTCACAGATTGGCTTTATGAGAGCATAAGGGTGGCAATTTATCCTGGAATAACCACTGTGAACCTACATTATAGGTAGACAACCAGGGGTCTCCTAGAAGAGGCAAAGGGCGAAGGCAGTGAGCGCGCTGGTAGAATGTCAGAGCAGGAGACAAGAGATGAAATCGCTAGCCAAGCCTGAACATTCAGCAAGAGATCTTGGGCTTGCCGTGGCTTCACCACTGAAACTACTTTGCAGGAGCGTTGTGACCACACAATGAAGGGAACAGAGACCCAAATATGGATTGTGGCTGTTGCTTATGGTTTTAAACTGGATGTTTCTTCAGCAGCCCTGATCCAGCCTCTGCTTGAAGACCTCCAGCTGAATGTCTCATTCTGCATTTTTTAAAAAAGATTAAGACTTGGGAACTCACATCAAGGACAATCTAAGCTTAATTCCCAGCTCCTTTAAGAGGTTAGGAAATTGTAGATGCATGCCATGTTATCATCATATTGTATGCTGGTTTATATTAATCAGTATCAGATGTTCTCTAGGGCTTCATCTTAAAGTTACCCTCTTAGTACTGAAGATTAGAAAAGTCTGACCGTACAAGGAGGCTTTAGGATGAAATGTAATCCTCCCTATTTCAATGAAATATGCACAAATAAGGGATTTTTAAAACCTTTTAATATTACTGTCCAAAGACGATAATAAAGGATTCGCTCATTCATGCAATGGAAGAAGAAGAATGTCCATTATATGGAGCATTTTGGGAGAAAAATGAATAGGCAAAAAGGTGATAAATAGAAGCTGCAACTTTTACTTCACCCAACCTTTGTAGTCTTGATTTTGAAAACTTTATTCAGACCTGAACTTTACCAAGATCCTGATTATTCAAAGGTAGTCGAACTTCAATCAAATTCATCCAAATGTTGACATTCAAATTTGAATCCAATGTCCATAAATTTGAATTTAAACATTCAAACAAATTTTGCATTTCGGATCTATTCGATCAGCTTATCCGGATACGCAGCATCTTTCCCACATCCGCATACATTTGTATAGATCCACGTGGGATGAAAATGGATTGCATACGGAATAACTACGGGATGCGTAAAGACGCTTACGGGAACATATGAGTGTTGTTGACATGCGTAAGTGCAAATTCAAATTGAAAATTCAAACGAATAGATGCGAATTTGCTTAATTTGAATTGAATTTTTGGTTAAATTTGAATTTTAAGGATTCGAACTGAATTCCTGGATATTCGATTCGAATCAAACCAACTACCAGCGCAGACGCCCAGAAAACCCTAAACCACAAGATGGCAAAGAGACGATGGCAGCTGAGAAAACATCTGGTCCTGAGGCCGAGCAGGGTGGGGTTGAGTAGATGCTGGCTGACCATCTCTACCATCATCCGGTTTAGTCATCAATGAAGAGAAAATTCAAAGTAAAGAGAATAGGAAAATTCCAGCAATAAGAAATGAGCAGAAGAATTGGAACTGAAGACCTCAAGTGCTTGCTTTTTGCTGTTCCCTGTTCCCTCCCACACCATTTTCCTTTTGTTTCTTGTCTCTTTAGATTGTAAGCCTGAGGGCAGGGACCGGTCTAAGATTAGTGTAATATTGTAACCTGCCCTGAGGCCTTCGGGTATAGGGCGGGATAGAAAATCAAATAAATAATAAATAAATAAATCCCAAAACTTGCATTCATGTACACCCTTAAATCCTGATTAAAAACTGAACAAGCTTTTCTACTGATGGGTTTCCCATAAGGAGCAACTAAAAGGAGGTTGATAGGAAACTCTTTGAAAGAGAAAAACATGAAAATGAGGGAAGAAGCGTCAGATACAACTGAGTGGAACAAATCCAGAGTCCTCAGAGCCCCAAACTGGAGCCTTTGGGATATTCTTAGAGCAACTGCGTGTGATAGAAATCATAGACTAAGAGCAGAACTTGAAATCTGATAATCACCCAAGTGAGAATTTTGGGAGTTTTTCCACTGATCTTCCTTGATCCGGATCTAAGATGATCCGGATCTAAGGAATGGGCCCTTCAACTAATCCAGATCTACTAGGGAGGTACCCGATGCATCCCCACACGCGGTGCAGCACCTAAGAGCAATGGGTGCTAGCCTGCCTGCAGTGGAAACGCCGGAGCACCCATGTGGCGAACCTGGATTGACCCATGTGGGGCCCGCCCGTCCCCCCAGGTGTTTGGGGGGACAGGGGGTGCAACCCCCTAGACGTTCTGGAGATTCTTTGAAGATTCTCCGGAGCCTTTGACAAAGGTCTGTAGGACTGACATTGCTCTCAAATGGGGTCCTCTTCGGAGCCTGTGCTATTCTTTGGAGCCGGCTTTGGAGATTTTGCAGAGGCTTCAGAGCTTTGGATTTCAGGGCACTCCCCCCATGGGTGTGCCCCCTCCGGAGCCCCTCCTGGACCTCATTGCCCGATCGTGGTGAAAACGTGCTCCGTATAATCCGGGTTTGATGCCCAAAGACCCCATTGTAGACCCCTTTAACGGGGTCTACAGGAAATCCAGATTATAGGTCCTGAAGAACCCATTCAATCTGGGTTTCCCTAGAACTGGTGGAAACAAATGTGGCTCTAATGGGGTCTGCAGTGGAAATGGGCTCTTCCTGCTCTGAGCCTAATGGGTCCCTAATAGGTACTTAGTGCTAGTGGGAAAAAACCCCTTTGTTAGCATAATCTCCAAGAGTCCTTCCATCTGCCTTATTGTTTCTTTGACTTTACTTTTTTAAAACGTCTATCCTTTCCTTCCCTCATAGACCACAAGGCAACGGGCAATATTCTCCCCCTACGTGTTATCGTCTCAAGAACTGTGTAGAGCACCCAGATGAGGTGGGTGGGGCAGATACGTGAGATTATCCAGTGTCCCATGTGTGAGCGGAGGGTTGGAGTCTTGATGTCCAACTCCACAGTTCTGGTTTGCAGGCTCAGCAGAAACCTCCGGCCTGGACAGAGTGGCGGGACAGATATCAGAGAGCATGTGGTCCGCTCCCGTCAGGGACACCAGGTCTGAAGTCACAAAGAGGTCTTGGGGCCTAGGAACAGCCCCTTTAAGAACACAAGAGGAGCCCTGCTGGATCGGGCCACAGCCCATTTATGTCTCACACAGAAGCCCAGCAGTTGCTTCGAAGCATCTCAAGCAAAAGACCAAGGCAAAATCTTCACCTGCTCTCAGATCCCAGCAGATGGCCTCTGAAGGCACCATGCTGGTCCCACCAGCCTGGGGGATGTACCTGGGCATCCATTCTAGATGCCATTGACACACCTGTCCTCCACGAACTGATCTAATCCTGTCTTAAAGCTGCCTAGCCTCACCTAGTCCTCACCTCTTCCTTCTGAAGATGCAAGAGGTTGCTCAGGACTCAAACAGAAGGACAAGGGGAACAATCTACTCTCTGCTACTGCTTCATCAATAATGGTCAATAATGTTATCTGATCCCGGAAGCAAGAGCCAGAAGCAAGAGAAGGCAATAAATAGCACACTGTTTTTTGCCAGCTATGCAGATGCGCCCCTGCTCAGCTCAGGGTTCACCTGCCGTAGGCTGTTTGAAGTGCCCTTCCCTGTTTCTCCCTTGTCGGCGCCCCAAAAAGCCATGCACCTGTCTGACCCAAGGCAAAGGGAGTGGTGCGCTGCCTTCTCCAATAACTTGCCTCTAAGGAAAGAAGAAGAAGGAGAAGAAGAAGAAGAAGAAGAATTGGCTGTTCTACTCTGCTTTTCTCATCCATTGAAGGGGACTCAAGGTGGCTGACAAACCTTCTGTTCTTCTCTCTTAAGGGGACTACTCAAAGTGGCTAACAAACCTTCTGTTCTTCTCCCCACACAGACAAACTGTGAGGCAGGCGGGGCTGTGAGAGCTCAGAAGAGAGCTGTGACTAGCCCAAGGTCAACCAGCTGGCTTCGTGGAGGAGGGCGGAATCAAAGCCGGTTTTTCCAGGTAAGAGTCCGGCTCCCTAACCACTAGACCAAACTCGAAAACTGTGAAAGTGAGGGAAGAACAGGCCGGTTTTTCCAACCCTTAGAGGAAATGGCAACAGGAAACTAGAAGGTGGTGCATTTCAGAATCACTGCAATGAAACAATGAATTTCATCATCTACTGCTGAGAAAGATTCCTCCTACTGGCTTCCACCAGTACGGATTCCCCTTGCAGTGGGTGTAATCCGAGGGTGCAAGCAGCTCAACACCCCAAAACTCATGCTGCCGAAATGGGGGATTCCAAGGCACGGCCCCTCCCACCCACCCACCCACCCACCCACCCACTGTCCTCTGGCGGCTGCAGCAAGCACATTCAGCACCTTGGACAGCGGCTCAGAGGACGCCCTTCACTGCACGTCTCCCGGACGAGGGGCGCGCGAATGCGGAGTCAGACCGGTATCCGCAGAGGAGGGAGGGGGGGTGGAAAGGGGCAGGAGAGCACGGAGGAAGAGGAGAGGGTGCCAGCATGATACACCTTGCCCAGGGTCTGGGCTGGTCCTGGGGATTCTCTTTTGCTGCAGTGCCTGGCACAGGGCCATGGCTGGAGGGGCTCCTTTCTGCTCCCTAGTCTTAAGCTTGCGGGGGGGGGGGGCGTGGTGGCTTCAAGGGGACCTGCAGAAGGAACACTTGGGGTCTGAAGGCTCCTAGCACAGACATACGCCTGCGAAGCACGTGCTCGGAAAAGCCCCCTTCCAGCCATCCTTCCATTGGCGGAGGCCCGGCGGGCAAAGAGGGCGATTTCTGTGCCACGTCAATGCAGGGGGACCCCGTCACGCTCCGCTAAGGGGACTCAAAGCGGCTGACAAACCTTCTGTTCTTCTCCCCACATCCTGTGAGGCGGGTGGCGCTGAGAGAGCTCAGAAGAGAGCTGTGACCCGCCCAAGGTCACCCAGACGGCTTCATGGAGGAGGAAGAAGAGTCGGCTGTTCTACCTCGCTTTTCTCACCCATTTAGGGGGCTCGAAGCAGCTGGGAAACCTTCCATTCTTCTACCCACAAGGTACCCTGCAGGGTAGGTGGGGCTGCGAGCGCTCAGAAGAGAGCTGTGACTAGCCCAAGGTCGCCCAGCTGTCTTCGTGGAGGAGTGCAGAATCAAACCCGCTATCCGGCTCCATACCCACCAGACCAAACTGGCTCAGAGACCAGGGAGGGGTTCGAAGAAGCGCCAGCCCCTCCCCTCCAGCCTTCCAGCCCCCCCTCCCCTCCCCTCCCCCTGTCTCTGGCGGACTTTTGGTCTCATATGCAGCAGGACGCCACCCCTGACTCAGCAGGGACTGCGGAGCGGTGGCGCCACGTGCTGCCTTGTCCGGCCGGCGGCGGCCAGCAGCTCACTAGACACACACTGCCGCCGCCCCCCCGCAAGGTTACCGCCTCCTCCCTGCAGCAAAGTCCTCTAAGGCAGCCGCTCTTCGTTGCAACGCACGCAGGGGGCGGGGCAGCTTTGCGGCACCTTCTCCTCCTCCTCTCCTAGCCGCCCCCCCTCGCTTTCGGACCCCCCCCGCCCGCCCGCCCGCCGCCGCAGTTTCCCCTTCGCCAGGCATCGTGACGCAGGTTCTCCACCGCCGCCCCCCCAAACCCACCCCCACCCCAAGCGAAGCCCGTCTTGGCCACGAGGGTTTTACAGGAACCTTCGCTGCCTTTGAGAATCATCAACCGGGGGGGCGGGGGCGGGACAGAGAGACGAAGACACCCCCCGCCCCGCCCCCGCAGGATCCCCTTCGAGCACCCTCCAACGGGACAAACCCGCCCCTCCAACAACGAGGGGGCTCTCTGCACCGAGTTCTCTCGCCCAAAGTCCAGCCTAAAGCCCCCCCCTCCGGAAAGACCTCGCCCCCCCCGCCCTTCCCACCTTTTTAGGTAGAGACCACTTAGCTTCCCACGGAGGTCCCACGGGCTCTTTCTGGTGGGGCGGCAGGGGGGGGGGACTTGTTTGCCCCTCCCCCCACGCGCCTCTGCAATTCCTGCCTCTTCGGCAAGAATCTCCATTCCTCCCCCCCACACACACACACACGGAAAAGGGACGTCGGGTCTCTCCGGGGCTGCCCTTTCGACGTGCTCGTCCCACCCCCCCGCAGCGCCTTCGGGGGGGGAACAGAACCCCGTGAAGGTGAAGACACACATACATGCACTCACGCCGAGGCCGCCCCTTCGAAGACGGCCTTGGGGGCCGCGAAGGAAAAGCCCCTTTCAAAGACCTTTCCTCCCGCCGCCGCCAGGGAGCGCTCGCGTGCGCGCCCCTTCGAGGGTCGCCTGACCTGCGCCCGCTGCGCCCGTCGGCTTTTCCCCTTAGGGCCGACAATCCGGGGGCGCCCCAAAGGCAGATCTTCCCACCCACTTCGTTAGTGAAGTTGGCGGCTATCCCCCCCCCCGCCCCCGTCCCCGTCCCTAACGGAAGCAGAGCCATTGCCGGGCCTACCTCCGCCCTCTTCTCCCCCAGGGGGTCTCCCGTTCCCTCTCCCGTCCGACCCCGTCGAGCAAATAGAGGATTCACCTGGCTCCCGCCCTCTCCTTCATTGCTGGAAAGCCCCCTCCCCCTCTTCTCGTCCAGGGGTCTCCCGTACCCTCGCCCGACCGCCCCGTCGAACAATTCGCGGACCCTCCGGGCTCCCTCTCTCGTTGCTGGAAAGCCACGCCCACATCTGCCTCACCCTCTTCTCGCCCAGGAGGTCTCCGGTCCCCATTCCCACCCGCCCCGACGAGCAAATAGGGGATTCACCCGGCTCCCGCCCCCTCCTCCATTGTTGGAAACCCCCCCCCCCCGCCTGCCTCGCCCTCTCCTAGTCCAGGGGTCTCCCGTCCCCTCTCCCGTCCGCCCCGTCGAGCAAACAGGAGATTCACCCGGCTCCCGCCGCCCCCCTCCATTGCTGGAAACACCCCCCCTCCCGCCGCCGCCTGCCTCGCCCTCTTCTCGCCCAGGAGCCTCCCGCCCCGTCTGCCGCCCGCCCCGTCGAGCAGCCTGGGGACCCCGCGGCCTCCCACCTCGGAACCACTCCTCGGACTGGAGGGAGCTCTTGACGGCGTGGCCCTCGAGCTGGGCGCGTATCTCCTTGAGCGCGGAGGTGACGTCGGGCCGCGGCGCGGCCTCGCGGGCCTCGACGGCGGCGACGGCGCCGCTGCTCTGGATCTGCTGCATGAGCTCGGCCACCTCGTCGTCGTGGCTGCGGCGCAGGAAGAGGCCCTCGTCGCGCAGCGCCTGCAGCTTCTTCTCCAGCTCGCCCCTGGCCAGCTGCGCCTCCTCGGCGAAGCGGGCGAGCGCGCGCGCCGCCGCCTCGGCCTCGTCGCGCTGCCGGGCCTCGTCGTCGAGCCGCTGCCGGAGCTGCGCCGCGTCCTCCTCGAGGCGCTCCTGCTCCAGCTGCAGCTGCCCCTTCTCGGCGCCCAGCGCCAGCAGCGCGGCGCGCATCTCGCGGATCTCGCGCTCGTACAGCTCGCCCAGCGCCGAGCGGCCCGCCTGCTGCCGTCGCAGCGCCGCCGCCTCGGCCTCCAGCTGCCGGTTCTGCACCTCCAGCTGCCGCACCTTGTCGATGTAGCCGGCGAAGCGGTCGTTGAGCGCCTGCAGCACCTCCTTCTCGTTGCGCCCCGCGCCCGCGCCGCCGTTCAGCGCCGACGGCTCCAGGCTCTCGCTCGACGAGCCCAGCTGGCTCAGCGCCGCCGCCGCCGCCGCCGCCGACGTGGAGCCCAGGCGCCGCGAGCCCGACGACGGGCCCCGCGACCACACGGCCGGCGCCGGCGCCGAGTGGAAGCCGCTGGACGACAGCGAGGCCGAGCGCGACGCGGACGAGGCGAAGTAGCGAGCCCCGACGCCGCCCAGGCCCAGCCCCGACGGCTCCTTGCGGAAGGACGGGCCCGCGGACGGGAAGAGCAGCGCGGCGTCGCCGAAGCCGCCGTAGCTCAGCATGGTGGCGGTGGCGGTGGCGGCGGCGGCAGCCGGGAGAGGGAGGGAGGGAGGGTGGGTGGAGGGCGCCGCCACCGACGGGACCCTGCAGCTACTGCGACCGCGGCGGCTCCCGATCGCTGAGCAGACAGGCAGACGAGGCTGCGGGCTGGCGCTTTTATATGGCCACCGAAAGAGCCGCCCCCCTTCTGCCGAGGGAGGGAGGGAGGAGCAGCAGCACCCCCCCCACACACACACACTGCACATAGACCTGCCGCCGCCCCCCCTGCCGCCACCGTTTGCAGCAGGAGCAGCAGCCATCCATGCACAGACTTCAAGTCCAGCCAAGATTGAGGAAAAGAGAAAATCTGGGAGGGGGGGGCTTGTCTAGCAGAGCAAAGCACCCCCCCTCACCCCGCAACCTTGAACCTGACCCCCTCCCTACTTTGGTACTTTCCAGCCTCCTCCCTTCTCTCCCCACCCCCCCACCCCCACTTGGTGGGCTTAGCATCCCTTATTGCTCCCGGTGTGGTCTTATTTGGCATTTTTTTACCATGCATTTCTCCTTGGGTCTCCTAACCCCCCCCCACACCCATTGCAAACTGGGAAATGATGGCCATTTGGGTGTGGGTGCAGACCTGCGCGCAGGCGAGCCACACACCGGCAACCGCGCCTGTTGTCTGCGGAATAAGCAGCGCCGCAAGAGAGCGGAATAAATTGGGCGCCTGAATAATGCACCTCCGACGCCATGTGCGAAACCTTTCCGCGGGAGTGCTAGTAGAGGCTGGAGCGCCGGCTTAATGCTCAGCGGGCTGTGAAACCCAAGAGCAACGCGAAGGGGAGCGAAGAGGTGGGGAAGGGGAACCACATCGACTCTGGGAACCAGCCAGAGGTTGAACTGCCCCCCAGAGAGACGATCTTGGGTTTCGTGAGTCCTGGGTTCCCTCTGATTAATCCTTCTCCATTCATTGGTGCTGATAATGCTTTGCTCCCTTTTAGTTTGGATATTATGTGGCTGAGTATCCACGAGAGATCTGCACAAATGTTTTTTTTTTAAAATCTATTCGAATCAAATACCTGAAAATTTGCTTTGAACCTTTTAAATTCGAATTGACCGAGATTCGATCCGAATTGACCAAATTCCGATCCGTTCGTTCGAATTTTTGATTGGAATCTGCCCATAGGAATGTCGACCACATTCACACGTGGACGAACGCATCTTCCCCACATCCGTGCACATCTGTACGCATCTGTAGGCATCCCGTAGTTATCCCATATGCAACCTGTTTTCATCCTGTACAAATCCGTAAAAAATCCGGGAAAGATGTGGATCTTCAAGGACACGTACGGATGCCTGGATAATTCAAACGAAGAGATCCAAAATTTGAAATTCGGCTTGAATGTTTACATTCAGATTTTGGGACGTTTGAGTTCGAATGTCAAAAGTTAGCAAATTTGATTGGATTTCGAATTCCTATGAATATTCATACACACCTTTACCAGCGTTTACCTAAAGCTTACCTGTAGCGTCCGGAGGAGTGACCATTCACTCTGTTTCTGGATTGCCGGGGCGGGTGGGTGGGGGAGGTGGCGTCCATGCAGGAACCATGGTTGGACCTCTGGTCCCCGGAGGTGAGAGCTAAGAAACAGAGCTGTGACTTGCCCAAGGTCACCCAGCTGGCTTCATGGAGGAGTGCGGAATCAAACCCGGTATTCCTAGGTAAGAGTCCGGCTCCCTAGCCAAATTGGCCCACGTGGCTGGGACCCTGGGCATGTTCTGGGCCCTAATTTTGGCTCCAGGGAGAGCAAAGAGAGCATCTAGCCAGGGTGGCAATGAAAGGAAGCCCTGCCCCCCTTTTCCTGGCAGGGATCCAATGCGGTCCAGGATCCATGGGAGAAGGAGGTGGTGGAGATCCAACTCTGAGGATTGCTGGGTGACAGGGAGTCATACGTGCCGCTGAGCAGATGGGCCAGTCGTGTCGGGGAAGAGAGGAAAGGGAGGATGGGCGTGCCAGGGAAGGTTAGGTGAGGATGCTGTGCTACCCACGAGGGAGACTGGGATGCAGGCAGAGCAGCAACCATCGGCTGCTTTCAGCTCTGCTCTCGGTGCTGTGAGTGAAGGACAAGTTGCCACATTAATCGTGTTCCTTTAATCATTTAGCTTTATACCTTCCAAAGAGAGGAGAAGGTGTTACTGTGATCGCCTCCATCTCATTCTTACTACACCCTGGAAGGTAGATGAGGGTAGGACATGAATTGAGCCACAGCAGAACACCCTGTGAGGCCTCAGAAGGGAGCTGTGACTAGCCCAAGGTCACCCAGCTGGCTTTGAGGAGGGCTGCAGAATCAAACCTGGTATTCCCAGATAAGAGTCTGGGTCCCTAACCATTAGGCCAAACTGGAAGGAAGGAAGGAAGGAAGGAAGGAAGGAAGGAAGGAAGGAAGGAAGGAAGGAAGGAAGGAAGGAAGGAAGGAAGGAAGGAAGGAGAGTTGCCTTTTCTACCCTACGTTTCTCACCCATTTAAGGGGACTCAAAGCGGCTCACAAACCTTCTGTTCTTCTCCCCACAACAGAACACCCTGTGAGGTAGGTGGGGCTGTGAGAGCTCAGAAGAGAGCTGTGACTAGCCCAAGGTCACTCAGCTGGCTTCATGGAGGAAGAAGCAGAACAAGAAGAGTTGCCTTTTCTACCCTGCTTTTCTCACCCATTCCAGGGGACTCAAAGCGGCTGACAAACCTTCTGTTCTTCTCCCCTGTTCTTCTTCCTCTGTGGTAGGTGGGGCTGTGAGCGCTCAGAAGAGACCTGTGACTAGCCGAATGTCACCCATCTGGCTTTGTGGAGGAAGGCGGAATCAAACCCGGTATTCCCAGATAAGAGACCGGCTCCCTAACCACTAGACCAAGCTGACTCACTTTGACTCTCACCCCACCCATCACCGCTGCCTGTGACCCTCCAGGTTTGCCCCTTCGTAGAAGGGTGTTTTTGGAAGCTCTTCTTTGGGTCGTTACTCTAACCGTTCACGGAAACCCCCTCCTCAAAGAACCCCGAAGGGCCCCCACTCATTTCGGAGGGGCAAAGGGACTCTCAGCTGCAGATGGATAGTGCTTAATGAAATCTATTTCCTGCAGCATCAGAGAGACCTAAGGGGGCACTCATTACCCAGTATGATAGACCATTTTCCTTTAAAGACACAGGCGCTCCCTGGCAGTGAAGGGATGAGGGGGGGGCGGTAGATAGGCTCCCAAGTGAGCACTCCAGCCTCCATGCCTCAGCACATCCGAGAGCCAGACCCCTGCCCAGGTGCCCTGAGGACGGGAAAATGCTGCTGCTGCATGCATTGACCTGGTTGTCAAGCGTGGAGAAATGCTGCAAGGTGCAATACTGCCAGATATCTTGGCAGGAATCTAGGTGGGTGGAAAGAGAGAGAGAGAGAGAAAGAGAGAGAGAGAGAGAGATCAGTGTGACATTGAAGGGACAGAGTGGTGTGGGGCTTTGTCTAGGAACCTGAAGCAGAGGGGGGGCTTCTCAAACCCGGCTGCAGGGCTGGAAGCATCCCAGAAGGAGGCATGGCTTGTGGGTAGAAACTGGAGCGTTCCTGTTAGCCGTCCGGATTCTCGTGGCAAATCCACATAGAATGAGATCAAGTAATGTATTGATTTGCCCGAGGACTGTATCATAAGCTGCAGAATCACAAAGCAAAGGGTAAAAAATACATGCAGATTAAGACCATAAGAGAAGCCCTGCTGGATCAGGCCACAGCCCATCCAGTCCAGCATCCCATCTCACACAGTGGCCCACCAGTGGCTCATGGGCATCCCAAGCAGAGACAAGGGCAAACCTTTGTCTGTTCTCGAATCCCAGCAAATGGACTTAGAAGCGCCCTGCTTCCCCCCAATCCTTGGCAAGGAAGACTGCGAAGAGGAGGAAGAGGAAGAGCTGGCTTTTCTACGCCACTTTTCTCACCTGTTTAAGTGGACTCAAAGTGGCTGACAAACCTCCTGTTCTTCTCCCCACAACAGCCAGCTGGGTTTGTGGAGGAGTGCAGGATCAAACTCGGAGACTAACAGATAAGAGTCCAACACTCAGCCAGGAGTCAGCCATGACTCAGTGACTGCCCAGAACAAAATTGTTCAACAGTCCCTAATATCAGTACTATTGGAGATCCAGAAGTGCTGGATCCCTTGAATTATCGATTCCTTGTAATATCGGGATATTTCGTTATCTGCCAGCACTTCACATTACTGTTGCTCTTCCAAAGTACCTGGATGCTAACAAGCATGGGAGAAAACCAAAGTGGAGACGATGGTTGCTTGCTAACATCCTGGTATTTTTGAACAGCCACAATAACGTAAAGAGCCAGCAGGCAGGGTTAGCTTCTTAGCAGGATTGCCTTTTGCTGTCTGGAGTTCCCAGTGACATTCTATGGGAGGCATTGTTCACGGGGCAATGGGGGAGCTCTCCTTGGTGCTGAAATACTGGAAGGAAGAAGGCGGTAGAGTTCATTGAATCACAAATTTTTGTTACACGAGCAAAGCGGCCGAGAAATTTTCTGTTCTTCTCCCCACAACAGAACACCCTGTGAGGTAGGTGGGGCTGTGAGAGCTCAGAAGAGACCTGTGACTAGCCCAAGGTCACCCAGCTAGCTTTGTGGAGGAGAATCAAACTCTGTATTCCCAGATAAGAGTCTGTCTCCCTAACCACTGGTTCAAGGTTTTTCAGCACAGACAGTTATCTGCCTTAAGGTAGTCTAAGACTCTGACTAGCCGAAGGTCACCCAGCTGGCGCTGTGGAGGAGGAGGACAACGAGTTGGCTTGTATACCACATTTTTCTCACCCTTAAGGGGACTCAAAGTGGCTGACAAACCTTCTGTTCTTCTCTCCGCAACAAACACTCTGTGAGGTAGGTGGACATTGGTGCAGTTGATACACTGGGATGTTCAGTTCCTCCCAGCTATCCAAATAAAGAAAGAAAAGGAAGAGGGGGAAGGAGAAAGGAGAAAGGGAAGAATACTGTACGTCTTTCCTTTGAGAGGCATCAGACCGCCTCCTAATGCCCTCCGGAGCCATATGGGAGTTTTTGTGTCAAATTCCTGGCACCTTGCCTTCCTTTGTGCTGCAGAGTAGCGGGACGGCTGCTCCCTTTTCTTCTTCTGCCTCGCTACAGCAAATTGGGAAGGATCTGGAGGAAAGAAAGGGAGGCGGAAACTCCTGGCTGTATCTGCAGGAGCAGAAAGGCTCCTCCCCGGAGCTTGCAGGAGAGAAGGAGCATCAGTTTAAACTTGTGCCTGTATCCTAACACAAACAAATAAGGTACAAACACTCTTCAAAACCTTAAATCCAGGGGACTGATGAGTAGTAGAGTCGGACCCACGTATCCGCTGATTCAGTAGCCGGGGTTTCAGTTATCCGCAGTTACTGATCAGCCCTCCTGTTTCCCCCCTATCTTTCCTGCCACAGCACTGCTGCCACCACCACCCCATTGCCACCTCCAGCTCCTGCCAGCCCCCCATTGCTGCCACTCGCTGTTGGCTGCTGTGATGGACATCAAGGCCACATGCTGGAAACTGAGGTCCCCACCGCTGCAAGGCCCCATTGCCGCAAGGCCATGCCGGCAGCGGCGTAAAGTGCTGCCAGTTCGCTGGAAGGCTCCACCGCCAGCACCGCCAGGTCCCACTAGGTTGCCACCAGGTCCCGCCACCGCCACTGCAAGGCCCCGCCAGGTTGCTGCTAGGCTCTCCCAGGTCACCGCAAGGCAGATGGCCAAAACGAGGCAGGCAAGGCGCTTTGGCTGGCGGCGGCAGTAGCACTGGCTTGAGCTTGCGGCAGGTCTGGCAGGTGGTTTTGGCTGGCAGGGGCGGTGTTCGTGATTATCCACAGTTTCACGTATCCGCTGGAGGAGCCAGAATGTATCCCCCACAGATACAGGAGGTCCAGTGGTTGTAGAGCTGGATTCTGATCTGGGAATACCAGGTTCGATTCCACCCTCCCCCGTGAAGCCAGCTGGGTGACCTTGGGCTAGTCACAGCTGTCTTCTGAGCTCTCACAGCCCCACCTACCTCACAGGGAGAAGAACAGAAGGTTTGTCAGCTGCTTTGAGTCCCCTTAAATGGGTGAGAAAAGCGGGGTAGAAAAGCCAACTCTTCTTCTTCTTCCAGGGATCCCAGACCAGGAGATTAGGGATGTGAACAAATATTTGTAAAATTCGATATTTGGCCGAATTTGGACATTCGTATATGAGTAGAGTATTATGACATTGGTATGTTGACATTCGTATTCATATGAATGCTTCAGAACATTCATGAAATGGTGAGGTGGGAAAGGGGCTGTGCTAGCCACGCCTGCAACCGATCCAGAGTGCATTCAGCACGGTTTGAGAGTGGGTTCAAAGTGGATTCAGGTTGGATTTGACACTTTCAGAGCATATACGTTACTAGCTAAGTATCAGATACGTTATCAGATACATATGTGTTTGTATCCGATACATATTGGATATGTATGTGTCCGTATTGGATATTCACACAAATTTATACAAATACATTTGTATCGAATAGAATCCTATCATGTTTGGGATCTGTTTGAAGGAATAGGAATTTTCTTATATTTGATTTAATACGAATTAAATGCAAAAAAAACAACAAAACATTTGTACATGATGCCCATAAGCAAATAGTGGGCCACTGGGCGAGACAGAATTCTGGACTAGATGGGCTCTGGTCTGGTCCAGAAGGGATCTTCTTATTTTCTTATCTGATACAGATGCCTAGGTGCCAACTCCAGGTTGGAGAGACAGGCAGGACACCACTGAAGGCCATTTGCAGGGAGTCAAGAGCAGGGAAAGGTTTGTCCTTGCCTTCTGCTTGAGGTGCCATAAGCAATCGGTGGGCCACTGTGTGAGACGGGATGCTGGAATAGATGGGCTGTGGCAGGACTCTAATGTTCGTTCTCCGTCCTAAAATCCTTGCTCTGTTATTGCTCAATATCTGAAATTTCATCTGTTCCATTACATAAAGCCTCCATCTTCCTTTTTGTCCTGTCTTTCCGGCCATAAGCTGTCACTGAGGACATGCTCAAAAATGATTGTCCCAATGAAAATTCTCCCTCAACATTTAACCCTATCTTGCCTTAACATTGCATCATGCCTATCTCTTTAATCAGGTTCATTGGTTTGGATTCGTACCCTTCTTTCCTCTTTAATCATTCATTGCCCAAAATGTCTGGTGCTTCCCTGACACTCCAGAAACTGATGGATAGATGTACCTTCTGTTAAAAATTCATGCCCACCATTTGAAGTCTCTCCGTTTGGTCTAGTGGCTAGGGAGCCCGACTCTTCTCTTGGAATCCCAGCTTTGATTCTGTACTCCTCCATGAAGCCAGCTGGGTGACCTTGGGTGATTCACAGCTCTCTTCTGAGCTCTCCCAACCCCACCTGCCTCACAGGGTGTCTGTTGTGGGGAGAACAGAAGGTCTGTCAGCCACTTTGAGTCCTCTTACGGGAGAAGAACAGAAGGTTTGTCAGCCGCCTTGAGTCCCCTTAAATGGGTGCGAAAGCAGGGTAGAAAAGCCAATTCTTCTTCTTCTTCTTCATATATGTGCAATTTGACTCAATAGAGGAGGAAGGTGGGAAGAGAAGAAATGTATGGAGAAGTATGGAAGGAAAAGACCGTTGCTATTTGTTTTATTGAATTGCTCTTATCAAACATTTTGCTCCAGCAGATGCACTTTTATTCTGTCCTCAGAACTTACCTGTGAAATTAGTCAGGCTGAGAAGCAGTGGTTGGAACACGGTTGCCCAATGGTCATCTGTGGCTGAGTGGAAATTTCAACTGTGGCCTTCCAGGGGCTGGTCTCTAATGGCTGAACAGCACTGATTTTATAGAAGCTTCTCATCTGATGACTTCCTTAGCGTTAGAACGTAAGAGGAGCCCTGCTGGATCAGGCCACAGCCCATCTGGTCCAGCATCTCATCTGACACAGAAGCCCATCAGTGGACATGGACTGGGTATGTAGCCGCTCCAAAGCAAGCGGTACTTTCACATCAGGACTCTTTGGCTCATTGTGTTGCAGAAGGAGAAAGAGGATGCGGGCGGAAATGCAACATTATTGATGCTTGGCAGAGAGGCGGCTTTGTGTCCTTCAGAACATGAGGCAAGGAAAAAGAGAGACGTCGCTGACAATGGTGCCAAACCAGAGCGCGTTAAATGTCTTCTTCAGATGCAGAAAATGTTGGCTGGGGTCTCAACAAAGAAATCTGTTCCCTCTCTCCTAAAATGGGAGATTCATTCTAAGAGGGGACCTGACTGAAGTATATAAAATCATGCATGGTATAGAAAAGGTGGACAGAGAAAATTTCTTCCTCTGTCACACAAAACTAGAATCAGGGGGCATCTATGAAGCTGGTGGGTAGGAGAGTCGGATCAGACAAGGGGAAGGATTTCTTCCCCCAGAGGGTCATCGGTCTATGGAATTTGCTGCCAGAAGAGGTGGTGACAGCAACAAGCCTAGATGGCTTTAAGGAAAGATTAGACAAATTTATGGATGAGAGGTGTATCAATCGCTCCTAGAATGGATGCCTAAGAACATCTTTCAGGCTGGGGGGGGGGGGGACAAGCAGGATGCCCCTAAGGCCATTTGCTGGGATTCGAGAGCAGAGGAAGGTTTGCCCTTGTCTTCTGCTTGAGATGCCCATGGGCAATTGGTGGTCCATTGTGTGGGACAGGATGCTGGACTAGATGGGCTGTGGCCTGATCCAGCAGGGCTCCTCTTAGGTTCTTATGGACGAGATGGGCTGTGGCCTGATCCAGCAGGGCTCCTCTTAGGTTCTTATGGACCAGATGGGCTGTGGCCTGATCCAGCAGGGCTCCTCTTATCAGTGAAGGGAAATAGGGAAGCAAGTGTGTTTGCAAAGACTAATACAAATGTCTGCAGATTTTGCAGCTTCAAAGGAATGACTGGTCTGTCACGTATGCAAAGGCCCTTTTGTTGGTAGTTTGGTTCTCCCTGGTTCCCCAACTCTGAGTTTCCCATAGGTGGGAATTACTCGCAAAACATGGTTCTGTACGACGCAGTGGCTTGTGGGAACCAGGTCTCAGCATTACCCAACTTCTATTCAGCTCCATTGCCCAAAATTCTCCTTAAAGATTCTCTGGGTGAGCGTTCCATCCCTGGCAACCATCACGGCGGAAATATCATCTTCAGTATATAAAATTGCACCAGGTATCTATCAAACAAGATTTATTGCAACCCCAAAACACCCACAGTACGGATTTGTCTGCAGAAGACGTAAATTAGTGCTAATAATAACCTTTCTAAAAATACATAGTGCGGCTTAGCTACACCACTGTAACCAAACACCATTGATCTGGACAGAAGTCATGTCTTTAGAGTGTAAGCCTGAAGGCAGGGGCCTGTCTAAGATTAATATAATGTTGTAACCCACCCTGAGACCTCCGGGTATAGGGCGGGATAGAAATAGAAATAGAAATAATAGAAATAGAAATAATAGAAATAGAAATAAATAAATAAATGTCTTCCAGTACTCAATGCAAAAAGAATCAGAAGGAAGGAAGGTGAGGGAGGGAGAGAGAGAGAAAGAGAGGGAGGGAGGGAGGGAGAAAGAAAGAAAGAAGGAGAAAGGGAGGGAGGGAGGGAAGGAGGGAGGGAGGGAGAAAGAAAAAGGAAAGAAAAGGAGGGAGGGAGAAAGGGAGAAAGAAAGAGGGAGGGAGGGAGAAAGAAAGAAAGAAGGAGAAAGGGAGGGAGGGAAGGAGGGAGGGAGGGAGAAAGAAAAAGGAAAGAAAAGGAGGGAGGGAGGGAGAAAGGGAGAAAGAAAGAAGGAGGGAGGGAGGGAGAAAGAAAAAGGAAAGAAAAGGAGGGAGGGAGAAAGGGAGAAAGAAAGAAGGAGAAAGGGAGGGAGGGACAAGGAAGGAAGGAAGGAAGGAAGGAAGGAAGGAAGGAAGGAAGGAAGAAAGGAAGAAAGAAAGAAAGAAAGAAAGAAAGAAAGAAAGAAAGAAAGAAAGAAAGAAAGAAAGAAACCTTGTTGTATGGGATACCTCACAGCTTCTGTTACTTAAAAAATAGGTCCCGATCCTCCTGGCTGCCCTTTCCTGCCCTGTTCCGGTTCCTTGGTGCCCTATCTGTGGTGTGTCGCCTGGGATCATTCCCTACTCTGATGCTCCCACTGCCAGAGGCGCCAGCATGAGGGGCGCAGGCAGCAGGCAGCGGCTGGAACGCTTGGCGGTGCGGCGTCCAGGGATTGCTGAAGCAGCAAAGTCCATCCCAGCGCTGTTCTCAGCAGTGCGAAAAGGCTGACAAAGGTAACCAAGTGTCTTGAAAAAAATCCATCAGTTGCAGCATCTCTAACAGGATCGAGTCGATGATGATCTCTCTCCTGCCTCAGTTTTTTTCCCAGGCAACTAACCGAGTGCATCAGTTTAACTCACCAGATGGATGAAATGCAATGCAAACCTAGCTGCTGTTTGGACAAGGCGTGTCTCCTGTTGCCTCTGGGCTGCTGCCAGAGATGTGCCGAACCAGTTTGAATCTGAACCGGCTTGGATCAAACTGGGTGGTTTGAGCACTTTGAATCGGATCCAAACCATTCCCAGGTTGGGGGAGTTCGGTGTGAACTCGAACCAAACCAAGGGCTTGGGTTGAACCACCTGTTTGATTCAAGCCAAGCTTGTTAGGGTCTTGTCCTTTTAAAGGTTTTTTAAAAATATTTATTTTGGTGTATCGAACCAGGTTGGACACGTTTGAGGTTCAAATCGAACCTGTTAGACCTGGTTTGAGCTGGTTCCAATTCAAACCGAAGAGCACATGGTTTGGTTTAAGCCAAATCACTGATTAGTAGTCCTTGGCTTTCTCTAGATGCTGCTGTTCTGCTGACTAGAGGTGTGCATGGATGCAATTCTTGATGTTTGACTTGATCCGAATAGAACATTCGAATGTCTGGATTTGTACGAATAGAGAAAAAACAAACGCATTAAAATCTGAACTGATTTGAACACATTCAGATCTATTTGTACGAATATTCGATTTGTATTTGATGATACAACATTCGTATGAGTCCATACACATTCATACGGATCCCGTTTTCATCCCGTACATATGCGTACAAATGCGTACAGATAAAAATAAGATGCATATAGATACATATGTAATGCATATGTATCCCTACACCTATGAATGTCCGTGTAATTTGCACGAATGATTCAAATGTCTTTTTGAATACTTTTAGAAATCTGCTGGGGGTGTGGTCTAAGGGAGTCCCTCCCCCTTAGAACTTCTTGGGGGTGTGGTCTAAGGAGGATCCTGTCCTTTTAGAACTCATCTGGGTGTGTGATCCAAGGAAGACCCTCCCCCTTATAAGTCCTCTGGGGGTGTGGTCTAAGGAAGTCCCTCCTCCTTAGAACTCCTCATGGGTGTGGTCTAAGGAAGTCCCTCCCCCCTTAGAACTCCTCATGGGTGTGGTCTAAGGAAGTCCCTCCCCCTTAGAACTCCTCATGGGTGTGGTCTAAGGAAGTCCCTCCCCCCTTAGAACTCCTCATGGGTGTGGTCTAAGGAAGACCCTCCCCCTTAGAACTCCTCTGGGGGTGTGGTCTAAGGAGGATCCTGCCCACTTAGAACACCTTTTGGGGTATCGTCTAAGGGAGGCCACACCCCCTTGGAACACCTCTGGGGGTGTGGCCTAAGGAAGACCCTGCCCCTTATACCCCACCACCTTTGACAGTCCCTAGTTCTCCATGTAGGTCCAATCTCTGCCCCCATACCTTGTGTCTTCAGATGATTAAAAATTAAGTGTTGGGGTGGCCGTAGAATCTGGCGGTGTGGCTTGTAGCACAACGTTGGAGTGTGTGATCATTCATCACCTCTCCTAAAGTTCCGTATTTGGGCGCCTGTGGCTGCGACCTACCAGGGAAGTATCTTTGCAGCACGTTCACAGCCTTAAAGGTGTCCAGACATGGAGATCACTTTCTCAGCTTCCTGGGGTTGGCGTTTAAGTAGATGAGCGCCACCTTCTGGCTGACAGGGACACAGCACCAGACAACCTGGGCGCCTCATGGGTCCAGATGGACCCTGGTTATCCGAAATCACCAAACTGCACCAAGCATTGTGCCTATAATGTTTTTTGTTCCTGTCCAGAATTCATTTATTTATTTGTGTCCTCATAGTTTGCCTTTTTCATCATGATTCAAGGGGCTGCGGACAACATAGCATTTGTGCCAACCGCAGATGATTAGCTCAGATGCCACAAAAAACGCAGTTGGTGCAAAAACCCTTCCAGAAGGACACTGATGGTCGGCAAAGGCTGAACAAGATAACCACAAATGATTGGCACAACAGTGGCAAAAAAAGCTAATTTAATGCTGGGAAAAATTAGGAAGGGAATAGAAAACAATTCAGCAAGTGTCATTTTGCCTCTTTATAAACCTATGGTGAGGCCACATTTGGAATATTGGGTACAATTCTGGTCACCACACCTCAGAAAGGACATTGTGCAACTTGAAAAGGTGCAGAAAAGGGCAACCAGAATGATTTAGGGGCTGGAACACCTCCCTTACGAAACCAGGCTGCAGTGCCTAGGCCTCTTCAGCCTGGGAGGACAGCGTTTAAGAGGGGACCTCACTGAAGTATATAAAATCATGAAGAGATTTTATAGAAAAGGTGGCTAGAGAAAAAATATTTTCTCTGTCGCACAACACTAGACCTAGGGGTCATCTATGAAGCTGATGGGCTGGAGAGTTAGGTCAGACAAGGGCAAGTATTTCTTCCCCCAGAGGGTCATCGGTTTATAGAATTTGCTGCCAGAAGAGGTGGTGACAGCAACCAGCATGGAAGGCTTTAAGGAAGGGTTAGGCAAATTTATGGATGACAGATGTATCAAGTACATCTTTCAGGCTCAGGGGACAAGCAGGATTGCCTCTAAGGCCATTTGCTGGGATTTGAGAGCAGGAGAAGGTTTTGCCCTTGTCTCTGCTTGAGATGCCCATGGGCAGTTGGAGGGCCACTTTGTGCAACAGGATGCTGGGCTAGATGGGCTGTGGCCTGATCCAGCAGGGCTCCTCTTATGTTCTTATGATTGGGAATGTTTTGTTCTCAGTAGCAAAGACTTTTTTCCCTCTTCAGTTCTATGTACAGAATGGAGCTGGACACAGACAATTGACTTGAGCTCTAAGACTCGCTGATTTTGCAGTGTGTTCTAGTCCTCCCCTGAAGGGCAGCTTTGGGAAATGAATCTCCATTTATTTTTAGCTCTCTTGCCCTTCTCTCCTGACATGCACAAAGAAAGAAGGTTAATGCATTCCACACTATTAAAGGCACCGTGCCAGCACGAGTTCTTCCAAATTGAATGGACACTCCATACACTTCCAGCTTCATAGCCCTGAAATGTAGCCAGAGCCTGATAAATCTACAGGCTAAAAAAACGGTTTGCATCTTTGCTTGAGGGGAGGGAGCGTTCAGGTGTCCTGCCTACATATTTGGTGGCTAAACATCCACTGAGGAACATGACACCACCCAATGCACCTAGAAACTGTACCATCCACAGGAGTTCCTATTCTGCTGTTTTGCCGGGTACCCACATCACCAGGCATGAATACTACAAAGTGACGGGATGGAGGGCATTTCCACAGAGCCTCAAACTTTAGATTCTATGCAGCTGATGGGTAGGAGAGTCAGATCAGACAACGGAAAGTATTTCTTCACCCAGAGGGTCATTGGTCTATGGAATTTGTTGCCAGAAGAGGTGGTGACAGCAACCAGCCTAGATGGCTTTAAGGAAGGGTTAGATGAATTTATGGATGACAGATGTGTCAATGGCTACTAGAATGGATGCTTAAGTACATCTTTCAGGCTCAGGATACCTCTAAGGCCATTTGCTGGGATTTGATGTTTCCAATGCTTCGCTATTACTATGTTTGTTGCTTGAATCATGAAACGCAAGAGAGTTTTAAGGTCAGTCGAAATTTGATTTATATTAAGATTTTGCAAAAGATAGATCTGTGGATCTAAAGGAAGGAATGTCCCAGTTATTGTTAATAAATCAACTGTTAGTGGCTGCCCAGGGTGCGTTTTGCATCAGAGAAAGCAACTTGGGCCAACCTGGTTTCTCCAAATAATTTTGGGATATCACAAGCCCTGTCAGCTCCAGTAACCTTTACCTGGAAAGCTAAACAGTTTGCTATGCCCACTCTGACTTTCCAGCAGTCTTGCCAGCAGAGGGAGTTCAAGCTACATCACAGCAGAGGCGGCCGCTGACTGGTTGGACCTGGGAACCAGCAAATTCCCTGCCCTGGTTGCCTTCATTAAAATAATTTTGGATGCATATTGTGTGTGCACAAAACCATGGTCCCAGAAAACAAACAAGCCATGGCTGCATTCACAGCTAAATGTTATTCCGGCTTGAGTCCACTTTCAGGCCCTTTCCGCGCTTACCTCAGTTAATCTGGATTAGCTAGATCTGGATCAGCTAAATCCAGATTGACCACAGGCAGAGGCATCTGCATTGGGTGCGTGCTAAAAAGTGCTGACCCAAGGCCTTTTCGCATTGGCCTTTTCCGAACGCGTGGAGGACAGCTTCGGACGAGGCATACGCATTGCCCGAGCGGGGCTTGCGCCGCCTCATGTCCGGAGCTGTCCTCCACGCGTTCCGGATGCAGAGCACTTTAAAGTGCTCTGCATCCGTTCCAACGCGGACGAGCCGCCCCGGCGCGTTCCGGGAGAGAAGCGTTCGCACGCTTCTCTCCCTGACAGCCGTCGGCACGCCCTCTGGGCCCGACTTGCCGGGCCGGCGATTGCGCCGGCGCGGCGAAGCCAGTAGACGGGACGCACCGAATCGGGGTTCCCCTTTCCCGTCTGCCAGGGTCAGTGACCCTGGCAGATGGCACAGGGGAACCCCGATTCGGTGCGTCCCGTCTGTCGTCTCCGACGGCCGCCGGGACGTGGCTCCTTCCCGGGTCCGGCAGCCCCAATGGGGCTGCCGGACCCGGGAAGGAGCCACCAGCATAGGCGTCCTGTCGCCCCTTTCTGGGGTGGCAGGAGGTCGATGTTGGGCTGGCTGGGGGCGAGGAACGCCTTGGGCGGCCGGAGTGCATCGCTCCGGTCCCCCAAGGGTCCCCCCCGCCCCCATCGCGGCCATCTACGGGCTGCAGGCGCCTGGATCTAGGCGCCTCCAGCCCGCAGATCACCCACCCACCCCCAGTCCCCAAAACCCCCACCCCCAACCACCCTCCGGCCCGGATCGGGCCGATCATCGCAGTGAAGGTGCCCACAGCACCTCCCCCCCTCCCCCTAACTGCTTGTCCAATAGGGGGCCTAGGTGGGCTGCGTCTTGCGCGATCCCACAATGCCACCCTCATTTGGACGCTGGACGGCCACGAGGTAAGTGATTCCTCGCGCGCGCGTCCTCCCAGGGCCCTGGGGGAGGGGGGGGAAACATCTTCGCTCTGTGGGTGTCTGGATGTAGGCACCCACAGAGCGAAGATGGGCCCGATCCGGGCCGGAGGGTGGTTGGGGGTGGGGGTTTTGGGGACTGGGGGGTGGGTGGGTGATCTGCGGGCTGGAGGCGCCTAGATCCAGGCGCCTGCAGCCCGTAGATGGGCAAGATCGGGGCGCGGGGCGAGCCCTTGGAGATCAGAGCCAGGGGCTCTGATCTTCAAAGGGGTCCTGCCCCATAGGGGCCTTGCCCCGGGCCCCATGATGGGTGCCCGGGTGCCCAGGCATCTTCGTGCCAGCCCGTAGAGCTGGCACGAAGCACGGGGCGGGTGGCTTGACAGCGCTGCCCGCCCCTTGGGTGCTCTCACCCAATGGGCGGCAGCGCTGTGGCCGAATCCCCGCCCCTGGCCGGCCTTTGCCGGGCCAAGACAGTTCCGGGCGCTTTTACCGTTCACACAGACGCGCCGGAACGCATTCCGGCGAGTCTGTGTGTGAACGGTAAAAGCTCCCGGAAGTGTCTTAAGCTGCCCGCCTGCACGCGTTCCGTTTGGAACGCGTTGCAGTGCGAAAATCCCTCCAGATGTAGACGTTTATCTGCTCTACCACTGGCCCAGTTCTGATCTGGATCTACTGCACTCCCGTGCAGACGACGCGTCCTTGATCCAGATTAACAAGTAAGTGCAGAAGGGCCTTGGAGTGGAAGAAATGTGACATCGGAGCGGCCGGCCATTTTCTTTCCACGATAAGTAACCCAAAGGTGGATTTTTCTGAGTTGGCCTGATGCCGAAAGAAAAACAGCTTGTTATGTTCTTTCACTCTGAATGCGGACTGAAAGCGGATTAAAACTTAGGAAGCCAAGGAGCCATTGGGGAAGCAGGAAGTGAGGCGTGAAGGGGGAAAGCTTTATCAACATAGGTCAGCATTCAGCCTTCGCAGAGGGAGGAGGAGGAGGAGGAGGAAGGCTCAAGGCCGCGGGCGGGCGGACGGGTGGGCGGCCAGTCCCTCCCGCGCCCCACCGGAAGGGGGCGCCGCTCTCGCTCTCGCTCTCCCGCCCGAGCCCCGCTTCCGGTTTCCAGCCTCCCAGCACCGGAAGTGCTCGGGCGGCTCTTCCCTTATTCTCCCCGCACTTCCGGTGGCCAGCTTACAGCTGCTGCAGCCGAGCCGAGGTCGGGGCGCCGGGGACAGCGGAGCGGCCAGACTCGTCCAGCTAGCGCCGGGTAGGGGACCCGGGGCGAAGCGGGGGGGGGGGGGAAGCGGGGCTGCCGCTGTCGGGGCAGCCAGCGGGCCCTTTCGACCGGGGGCTCCGCGTCGGGAGGGGAGGGGCGTCCTGGTCCTTGGAGGGGAGGGGAGGGGAGGAGAGGGGAGGGCGGCCAGGGAGACACTTGGCCACGGGGCGGCAGGGGCGTCGCTCGCCAGTGGGGAGGGAGGGGAAGGGGACGCAGCCCTGCTCCCCAGCCTGGCGAGGAGACGCGCTGACTGGCTGCCTGAGGGCCCGGAGTAGTGCAAGGCCGAAGCTGTGGGGCCAGAATTAAAGGAGCCTCCCCGGCTGCCCCCTCCCCACCTCTTGCCCTGACTCCCTTCCTACCTATTTCCCCTTCGCTGCCCTTGTCCCTCTCCTTAACTCCTCCCCGTTCCCGTTCCCACCCCCTCCCTTAGCCTTGTGCTTACTCCTCCCCTACTCCTGCCCTTAGCCCCTCGCCTGCTCCCATTCCCCCCTTTTCCCTAAGCCCTAATGCTGTCCTTACAACCTTCCCCTCCCCTCCCCTCTACCCCCCTCCCCTTGGACTAGTCACAGCTGGCCTCTTATCTGGGAATACCCGGTTTGATTCTGCCCTGCTCCACCAAGGCAGATGGGGGGCCTTGGGCTAGTCCCAGCTGTCTTCTGAGCTCTCACAGCCCCACCTACCTCACAGGTTGTCTGTTGTGGGGAGAACAGAAGGTTTGTCAGCCGCTTTGAGTCCCCTTAAATGTGTGAGAGAAGCTGTGTAGAAAAGCCAAATCTTCTTCTTCCTCCATGAAGCCAACTGAATGACCTTGGGCTAGTCACAGCTCTCTTCTGAGCTCTAACAGCCCCACCCACCTCACAAGGTGCTCTGTTGTGGGGAGAACAGAAGGTTTATCAGTGCTTTGAGTCCCCTTAAATGGGTGAGAAAAGGGGGGTGGAAAAGCCAACTCAGCTTCTTCCTCCATGAAGCCAGCCCGGTGACCTTAGGCTAGTCACAGCTCTCTTGTGAGCTCTCACAGCCCCACCTACCTTAGAGGGTGTCTGTTGTGGGGAGAAGAACTGACAGTTTGTCAGCCACTTTGAGTCCCCTTAAATGGGTGAGAAAAGTGGGGTAGAAAAGCCAACTCTCCTTCTTCCTCTTCACTTCAGGAGCCCTGGCTGCTTTCATCCTTATGGCCTTATGGCAAGCTTGCTTAAGAGAACTTGCTCAGAGAACTACTTGCCTCCTTTCAGTGCTCATTTAGATCTCAGAACTTGCTTTGGATAGACTGCTTGCTATACACTGATTGTTGAGTGCGTGTGTAGTAATTAAAGTTGTCAGTTTGTCTCCTATTGGCTCCTGGCTTCTTCAGTGCTGGGTTGAGTGTCTAATAAAAACTGGAGACCTGAGGTCTGAATGACCAACCAGACATGCTCAGAGTGCGTTGTTGGGACTAAAATTTCTGTGAGGCCTAAGTTCAAATTCTTAGCCCGCTGTAGTGGCTTGTTGGACAAGAAACTGCCTCGCACGGCTCACTGGGTTCTTGTGAGCGTACAATGGGGAAAAGAAGATTAATGGGGCAGTCTTCCATGATACTGTATTGAGTATCATGAGGTGAGATATATAATGTAACATTAATACAGTCCTCGCTGGGAAGAAAGTTGGATATAAATAAACGTGTTTGGTTAGGAGGCTAGTCCTTAGTATATCAAAGGTTTGAGGGCTGTGCGGAGCGGATATAGTTCTCAGGTCAAGGTGTGCCCTTCCTCCACTCCCTGAATCCGTCTTGGTGAATGTAGCAAGTGGCCACAGCTCTGTTTCTCATCATGCAAAGATCAAATGTGCCTGGGAGCTCAGGTACATCTGGAGGCTGCATGCTGAGTAGCCCTGGATAGATAGGGGATGTTAAAAGTAATCGACATTCGATTCAATTTGAATCAGTTTGAATACATTCGTATCTTTTTGTACAAATATTCAGTTCGTATTTGATGATACGAATGTCGATAGCATTCTTATGTGTCCATACGCATCTGTACGCATCCTGTTTTTATCCCATATGCATCCCGGTTTCGTACCCGTCCGTACACGTGTGTACAGATACGAATGACGCGTGTGGATACGTGTGTAATGCGTACATATCCATACAGGTATGAATGTCTGAATAATTCATAGGAATTATTGAAAACATTCAAATTTCTTTGCTTATTAAAAAAAGATCGTATAGACTTTTGATTCAAATTTGAATGTCCTATTTGATTGGATTTTGAATGTTTAGAATATTCTTGCACCTCCCTGGCTAGAAGTAAAGACATGTTTGTTTATTATTCGTTCATTTATTTATTGACATCTCTGTCCCACCCTGTGTCAGAAATCTCTGGGCAGGATTCTTCCTTGAACACCTTCAAGGTTATATGGCGGAAGAGATTCCTTCACGGATTGTGTGTGCGTGTTCGTTATTCATCTGTGGCTTTTTTTTCCTAAGCACACATGCAGGATATGATGTATGGTTGGGAGCCATTAGCCCATCTGTCTCTTTTTTGACATAGATAAATGGAAATTAGGACTGGATGTTTTTGCCCTTAATGCATTGAGCCGCTAAGCAAACCCAGGTTTGCTGACCTTGTAATGTTTGAAGTGTCCTGAAGAGGGCGGTGGGAAAGGAGCAGCCTGCCATAATGAAACCTTGAGATGGTTTTAGGTAAAGAAGGACCGATTCTGACCTCTATTATGTTCCGTGTCATTAGACAATTGCTCACCACATACAGGCGAAATGGTTGTGAGCTGGTTTGGTCTAGTGGTTAAGGAGCAGGACCCTTATCTGGGAATACCGGGTTTGATTCTGTCCTGCTCCATGAAGCCAGGTGGGGGACTTTGGGCTAGTCACAGGTCGCTTCTGATCTCTTACAGCTGAACCTACCTCACACGGTGTCTGTTGTAGAAAGAACAGAAGGTTTGTCAGCTGCTTTGAGTCCCCATAAATGGGTGCCACTGGCGTTGAAATATTCCTGCAAAATTTAACAGGCTATAGTTTGAGTGCTCTCATCTGTAAGGGTTTTTTGTTTTACTGTGGCATGCTGGGAAAGCAGTAAATATGCTGATGTGGAGATCTTTGTGATTTTGGGGAAGCAAACACAGTGACACAGAAAGCTGATCTCTCCTATTTTCACTTTTTCTTCCTTCTAAGCATTGTGCAGGCAAGGCTTCCAAAAAACAAATTTCATGCTAGGAGTAAAGTAAAAATCTAAATGCGGTTTGCCACAGAATATTTTTGGGTGCTTGGTAGAGGATCATGTCTTTGGGGTTTTCCTTCGAAAGGAATTCTCTGCATGCAGACATGTAGATCGACAGACACTTAGCTGGGCTACCTGATGAACTGGTCTTCTAACTCCAGGTTTAAAAAAAAACAAAGAGACACAAGCAAGTTACAAACGTAGTTGTAAAGCATGCCAGAGTCTTTGCTGTGTGTGTAGCTTGCCTTTTCTGGCTTAAGCAAGCAAGGTTGCTGATCTTTGGACCTTAAAAATGAAGTGAACAACATGCTCTGTTGGATTTCAAAGGGGTCTTATGATGAGGGAGAAGAAAGAGGCATTTGTAGGCATGCCAGAGGTTGATTATTATTATTTTTGCCCATAGTCATCTCTTTATCACGTGTGGCTTGGTTTCCATAAATCACCACGCGTTGCAAAACCGCTTGTTTATCTGTATTTATATTCTGCCCTATATTCAAGCTCTCAGGGCTGGATAAACCATAAAATATAAAATGAACATATGAAAAATAATAATGGTGCCTGAAAGCATGGAGGGGGGATAGAAGAAGAAGAAGAGTTGGCTTTTCTACCCCACTTTTCTCACCCATTTCAGAGGACTCAAAGCGGCTGACAAACCTTCTGTTCTTCTGCCCACAAAAGACATCCTGTGAGGTAGGTGGGGCTGTGAGAGCTCAGAAGAGAGCTATGATTTCCCCAAGGCTGCCCAGCTGGCTTCATGGAGGAGAAGGAAGAAGAGTTGGCTTTTCTACCCCACTTTTCTCACCCATATAAGGTGACTCAAAGTGGCTGACAAACCTTCTTCTCCCCATAACAGACTCCCTGTGAAGCAGGCAAGGCTGTGAGAGCTCAGAAGAGAGCTGTGACTAGCCCAAGGTCCTTGAGCTGGCTTCGCGGAGGAGTGCAGAATCAAACCCGGTATTCCCAGATAAGAAGCCGGCTCTTTAACCACTAGAACTAGATTAGTAAATATTGTCCAGATATTATATAGCCTAGTTTCATTCAGGATTGTTGCTTCCAAGATTGTATTAAACATGGGAAATCTCATTTTGCCAAGCATGTAAATCTGTTTGGCCTTGAAGTCATTCAGAGTGGGGAAGAACTATTTTTTTATTTGCATTTTTGTCCCACTCTATACCCAAAGGTCTCAGGGCAGGTTACAACATTTAAGATCAAATATAAACATATTAACACAATGTCCGAAAAGTGGGGAGAACAAACTATATCCCCGTCCAGCCAAAGGCCAGGGCAAAGACATGTGTCTTCACTGCCCTCCTAATCTTGTAAAATGAAGGTGCCTGACGCACCTCATGGGGGAAACTATTCCATAGCATGGGGGCCATCACTGAGAAGGCCCTGTCCCGGCTGCCCGGCCCTTTTGCTGTGGAGAGAGGCAGTATAACTTTTCTGTGACGAGGAGTTTATGTCTGTGCAGGCAAGGTTCTCTCTTCTCCTCATTTCTGCCTACGGTGTATCTGTTGTGGAAATCAGAAAATGCTGTATGCGTATTGCCAAAATCTGTCCCCTCATTTCTTTAAATCTTGGCTGTAAAACTGGGAAAGACGAACTGGAACGGAAATTGGATTAAAAAACTGAGTGCAAACCATTGCGTTTCTTGGAAAGAATTTTATTACTGAGGCCACTGCATTTTAGACGTTCCCATAGCAGCGTTTTGGACCTTCCTGCTAGATAGGGTTGGAACCTGTTGAAGGAATCAGGGCCGCAGAATTATCCCTCCCCCTTTCCCCAGTTCCCTCATTCCGCAAACATGGTGATTTGGGCTTCGGAGATCACAACAAGCAGCTGTGTTTTTCCGAGTTGCTGCTGCTGTCAGGCCTCAAAAGCAGTTAGGCGATGTCAGCTTTGAGTCCAAGTGGACACCTGGCTTTCCATGCACAGCTGGGGATCGATCTACAGCAGCCACCTGGGAATCGCGGATGCCTGTCTGGCATTTCTTTTCCTAGAGAAACCTAAGGGCAAGGGAGCATATAGCAGCCGACATAATCTAGTGGTGGTTTATATTTATGTCTTCATCGAAGAAGGTATCTTCTTTAATGTTTAAACATATCCAGTGCCTAAATGGCTTTAAGAGAGGATTGGATAAATTCATGGGGGACAGGTGTATCAGTGGCTACCAGAGTGAATGCCTAGTTACTCTTTCCAGGTTGGAGAGACAGATAGGATGCCTCTGAAGGCCATTTGCAGGAATTCCACAGCATGGGGAAGGTTTGCTTCGCTTGAGATGCCCAGAAGCGCATCATGGGCCAGTGTGTGGGATGGGATGCTGGACTAGATGGGCTGAGGCCTGATCCAGCAGGGCTCCTCTTAATTCATGGATGGCAGGTATATCAGTGGCTACTAGAATAGATGCCTAGGTGCCACCTGCGGCCTGGACAGAAGCAGGAGGCCTCTGAAGGCTGTTTGCAGAGGGTCAAGAGCAGGTGAAGGTTGTACCCTTGTCTTCTGCCTGAGATGCCCAGAAGACATTGGTGAGCCACTGTGTGAGATGGGATCTCATCTGTAATGGATGTCTAGATCCTGCTTCCAGATTGAGGAGACTGCAAGATGCCTCTAAAGGCTATTTGCAGGGAATTGAGAGCAGGGGAAGGTCTTACCTTCTGCCTGAGATGCCCAGAAGCAGTTGGAGGGCCACTGTGTGAGACAGTATGGTGGACTAGATGGGCTGTGGTCCGATCCAGCATTTCTGTAACGGCACCCAGACTCACATTATGTAGTTTTCAGTGCCAGGTTAAAACATAGCTTTTCATCCAGGACTTGGATGCTTACCTGTGAGCCAGTTTGGTCTTGTGGTTAGAGTGCCGGAGTCTTACCTACACTCCTCCACGAAGCCAGCTGGTTGTCCTTAGGCTAGACACAGCTCTCTTTCTCAGCTTTCACAGCCCCACCTGTCCCATAAGGTGTCTGTTGTGGGGGAAAAAACATTGACAGACGTATCAATGGCTACTAGAATGGATGCCTAAGTACATCTTTCAGGCTGGGGGGACAAGCAGGATGCCTCTAAGGCCATTTGCTGGGATTTGAGAGCAGGAGAAGGTTTGCCCTTGTCTCTGCTTGAGATGCCCATGGGCAGTTGGTGAGACACTGTGTGTGACAGGACGCTGGACTAAATGGGCTGTGGCCTGAGCCAGCAGGGCTCCTCTTAGGTTCTTAATACCTCCTTAAAGAAAAAGCAGCCAGGACTAGGCCAGCTCGAGTTTCTTTTTTGGTCAGGTGCTTGAGGGAAAAGCAAGGCTTGTCTCTGTCTCACTGCAGCCACAGCGGAGAAGACTTTAGCTGCATCTCTGGTCTACAATGCGGCAAAATGCTGCAGACCACGCGTGAGCCAGGGCCGAAGACGCTCTGTCACTAGCTGCTGAGTTTCAAATTAGTTGTTAATCTATTCAGGGGCAGGAGGGGTGGGAGACGCAAGGGTGCATTTCTGTGCATTCCACAGCGGTTTGCTTTTGGCCATCAGCTCGTTCGGTTTTCTTGCAGCCACCGGCCACAAGGCTGCAGGAAGGCAGCCGACAGATCGAGAATCCACCCTGCTGGGGAAAAGAGATTCCAGATGCCGTAAAATGCAAACTTTTTCAGAGCTCTGTTAGTGTTCAGGTAGAATTTGGCAGCGGCATTAGGTTTGCCTGGAAGTGAAAAGAAGAGGAAGAAAGTGTACCTCTGAAAATCTGTTCAAATGCAGACCCCAATGCTTTGCTTGTATCAAAGCAGGCAGAATAATGGAACACATGCTTAGTGATTCTTTGCAACTCATTAGTGATTTTATCCCTTGCAAATGACGGTTAGAGTAGCATCCAGTTTGGCTGGACTGGGAAACTTTCTGTACTTTGGAGTCGCTGGGTTTTTAAGGTAAATTGGGGAGCAGAACATGGGTGAGCATTTGTGCAAGCTCACATTCCTCCCCTCTGCTCCCCACAGCCTTTTTGGGGATCTGGAAGTGGGGGGGGGGGACACGGCTTCCTACTGCAAGTAAAAGTCTGTTGCAGCATTACGCCTCCTAAGGTTTCTCCCAGTCTTTGAAACAATAGAAGAAGTTATTGGCTGCCCATGGTTGGCAGGATCAGGGAGTGCATCTTTGTTGAGGATAGCCCAAAGATACGGATTGAACACAAGAAGTATGTGCTGCTGGAAGCCCTGCTGGATCGATCCTCAGCCCACCTAGTCCAGCAGGGCATCTCAGAGTGGCCCGCCAGTGGAGACTGCCGGGTTTAGAGCAGGATAAAAAATGTAAACAAAGAAAGAAACAAATAAAATATGTCTGATTTTAAATGTTACCTGCTCTGAGTCCTTCAGGTATAGGGCGGGATACAAATATTGATAATAAACAAACGTGCTAATAAGCATTTGCCGGTTCTCTGCTCTATAAAAATGAGTCCCTACAGAGAGATGAGTTATTTTCATAAGACCTGAATGTTGTGGTGGCTGTTTGTGACTCTGTTTGCAGCCATTCAGGTCTCTGTTTGGTCAACTTGGCTTTTTGTGTGTGTGTTTGTTTTAAACCTTGATTTGTGGGTCAGGCTTCCTCTGGGATCCAGCCTGTTTTTTCTGGGAACTGTCCACCCACGCCTTGTGTCAAGGCCAGCAGCTGGGACTTTCGCTCTAGCCCTCTTGATCGGCTTTTGCACGAGGCTTTAACTGTCTACCTTCTTCAGGCATTTCTGAAAGCTCCTGATAAGACCTGCCTGCCGCCAAGCCCTGTATGTTTTCTTCTCGTGGCGTCTTTATTTCCCCCTATGCTGCCTTCCCTTTCTGTTTTTCCCTGCAAAGGAGAGCTAAATTTGCCCTCTTCATTTTGCCTTTCTGTCCTCTGCAGTTCCTTCACGGTTGTCCGAGTGTTAAACCTCTTCTCTCTCTTTCCCTCTCTTTTTTTTCCAGAGGCACGCTGCAGAAGAGACACCAAAATGACAGACTCTAAGTACTTTACCACCACCAAGAAAGGTAAGATTCTAGGCGTGGGGTTGCTTTGAATCTTGCCAGAAATGCATTGGCGGCAAAGATAATTCATTTCCCCCCAACAGCTCAGCTGTCGGGGAAAACAGGTGGGGTTCACCAGGTGATTCAGAGGAATAAATACCTGCACCCAGGAAGCATTTGGGGGAGAAGTATGCTCCAATGTCTGTTGTTTAATGTCTGTGAGCCAGTTTGGTCCCCGGTTACGGATCCGGACTCTTATCTGGGAATACTGGGCTTGATTCCGCCCTCCCCCATGAAGCCAGCTGGGTGACCTTGGGCTAGTCACAGCTCTCTTTCTGAGCCCTCACAGCCCCACCTATCTCAAAGGATGTCTGTTGTGGGGAAAAGAATAGAAAGCTTTGTCAGCCGCTTTGAGACTCCCTAAAAGGGTGACAAAAGTAGTTAGAAAAGCCAACTCTTCTTCTTCTTCCTCCTATACGAAGTCATCTGCATGACCTTGGGCTAGTCACAGCTCTGTGAGCTCTCACAGCCCCACCTACATCACAAGGTGTCTGTTGTGGGGAGAAGAGCAGAAGGTTTGTCAGCCTCTTTGAGTCCCCTTAAACCATGCATGGCACAGAGAAGGTTGGAGAGAGGAGAAATTCAGTTCACTATCTCAGAACCGTAGAACCCGGGTGCGCTCTGTGAAGCTGATGGGTAGGCGGGATTTAGGACCGGCAAGGGGAAGTATTTTTTTTTCTCCCAGAGGGGAAAAAATGGTCTATTGAATTTCCTACCACAAGAGGCGGTGACAGCAACTTGTTTGTAGAAATCAGTTGTATTGTACCACTATCGGATTTGTCATTTGGCAGTTTTGTGACGCAGTGGCTATAAACGAGGTGCAATATATATATGTGTGTGTGTGCATAAAATAACCTGTGCCCTCCTTGAAGATTTGCTGGTGTAGAGTAGGAGTGGCCTGTGGATCAGGACTGGAGAGGGAGATTTCATGTACCCTGAAGTACATGACCATCAACTGCCAGTACTATAAGCGTCTGCAAGGAAGGGGAAATTTCAGGATAAAGGCATGCGAGCTTTTACCAGTGGATGGGGTAGCTATTATTAACAATATTGTTCTCGTGACTCAAAGAATCAACCAGAGAGTCATCTCCGTATTCCCTTGCCTGGGGTGCATCTTCATCAACTCAAGAGCTTTCCTGAGTGCTTTGCTAATTCAAACATATGGTTTTCGCCCAGAGGGGAAGGTCTTATCGAATTTGAAATATCTTTTCCTTCAGAGGCCCATGAAACCGTTATTGGTCTCTTATCTGTGCATTTGGTAACGAGCCAGGTTTTGTTTTTCTTCTTTAATTTGATGCCAGTTTGGGATCTCAGGTCAGACTGATGGAAAATAAATTGTTATCTGCTTTAAGATGCCTCCAGTAGGGTCATGCACGAATGTATTTTTGACATTTGAATCCAGGTAGATTTGAATGTCATAAAATCTGATTCGATTCTGTAACGTTCGAATCTGTACATTTAAAGATTCAAACGTCAACAACGTTCATATCTCTTACATGCATCTGTACGCATTCTGTAAAAATCCGTATGCTTCCCGTATTATCCTGTATGCATCCCATTTGAATCCTGCATTTTAAGCGCAACATATGTATAATTTTCGTGCAGAATTGTATACAACATGTAGATTCGTATACAACAGATACGAATCTACACATTCAAATTATTTGAAAATCCATATCGGGTTTTTGAAAATCCGGTTCGAGTTCAGATGCTCAAATTTGGATTTTTGCGAATCCAATTCGAGTTCGAATGTCCACGTTCGTCGGATTCGAGTCACGTTTTCGAATATTCATGCGCATCCCTATCACTGCTTCCCCTCTTCTCCTCTGAACACCCGGCTTTCAGATGCAAAAGTATAAACGTTGGAGAGGCGTTTAAGAGGGGACCTGGTCAAAGTTTATAAAATCAGGCATGGTGTAGAAAAGGTGGATGGAGAAAAAAATCTTTTCGCCGTCACACAACACTAGAACCAGGGGGCATCTATGAAGCTGATGGGCAGGAGAGTCAGATCAGACAAGGGGAAGTATTTCTTCACCCAGAGGGTCATTGATCTATGGAATTGGCTTCCAGAAGTGGTCACAGCGACCAGTCTAAATGTCTTTAAGGAGGGGGTAGGCAAATTCATGGATGATGAGTATATCAACAGCTACGAGAACGGATGCCTAGGTGCTGCCTCCAGGTGGAGGGACAGGCTGGATGCCTGTAAAGGCCATTTGCAGACAGCAGAGAGCAGAAGCAATTGCCCAGAAGCAATTGGGGGGCTGCTTTGTGATAAAGGATGCTAAACTATACGGGCTATGGACCGGTCCTCTTGTGTTCTTATTTAGAATGGATGCCTAGGTACCACCTCGAGGTTAGAGAGGCAGGCATCACGCCTCTTTAGGCCATTTGTGGGGAGTCTAGAGCAGGTAGAGGTCTTTACTTTGTCCCCTGCTTGAGATACCCAGAGGCAACTGGTGGGTCACCATGTGTGATGATAGGGGAGATGTTGGACTAGGGATGTCCATGAATATTCTGTACATTTGAAATCTGATCAAATTCGTTTGAATGCGGACATTTGAATTTGAGAAGAATGTCTTCACATTCGAATTTAGACATTTGAACTAATTTCGAATGTTCCGAAACATTCGTTTGAATTATTCGAATCCTTTATTCGAATACGAATTACATACGTGTCTGTATGAATATTGTACGTATCTGTACGCATTTGTGCTTATAATATGGAACGAACACGGGATGCGTACGAAATGCGTACAGTTATTCCTATCTTTAAATCCGTGTCTAAAACTCAAACGAATAGATTCGAATGTATTGGATTCTAATTGGTTTTTGCTGCATCCGGATTTTAAACATTCAAATTGAATCTAATGTTTTGACATTTGATTCGGCTTGAATTCAAATGGAAAAAAACCATTTGGGCACACCCCTTTGCTGACTAGATGGGCTGTGGCCTTAACTAGTAGGATGCCTCTTATATCCTCATGTTCTTAAACAAAATCCTACTTTGCTTCACTGTCCCAGACGTAGCCGCTGTCCTCCTCTTGCGCCTTGTGCTTCGTCAGCTGGGTTATGCGGAAGGAACAGGCTGTCTTTAAAATCTGCCAAATTTGTTCTCCAGGGGAAATCTTTGAGCTGAAGGCTGAGCTGAACAGTGACAAGAAGGAGAAGAAGAAGGAGGCGGTGAAGAAGGTGATTGCCTCAATGACCGTGGGCAAGGATGTCAGGTGCGTTTGGCTGTCAGGTCCCTGGGCAAACGAGCATCTCAGCAGATTCAGGGGTTAGAAGGGGCTTCCCACACCATTGCGTCCATACACTTTTGACATGCAGCTTCTGTTGAACATGCTCAGTGATGAGGAGTTGACAACTGTCCAAATAAATGTTCTCACCACTGTCTTTTGCCCTTAATAGAAGGAAGTGTTCATCCTATTTGACAAAAGATGACCAAAAACCATAATCCCATTAACTAACATTGTGCATTCCAAGAGGATGGCTAACATATGTATTTATTTTATCACGTCTTCATTTCCATTTTTATCTCACCGTATACCAAAGGGTTTCAGGGTGGGTTACAGCGATAAAGACAGGATGGAAAATGCTAAAAACTTGCTAAAAACAGTCAAGATCCTCTTCTGTACTGGGTCAATCAATCAATCTGTTTGATTTGTGTATTTTAATGTATATTTTAATGTAATTGTTATAAGGCGATGGTGGAGAACTTAGGAAATTTTTTTCGAAAAATGTCAGTGTAAGTTCACTTAGAGATATGAAAGTGAAGAGGTGTTGTTTTTCCTCCTAGTGCGCTCTTTCCGGATGTTGTAAATTGCATGCAGACTGACAACCTGGAGTTGAAGAAGTTGGTTTATCTGTACCTGATGAACTATGCCAAGAGCCAGCCTGACATGGCCATCATGGCTGTCAACACGTTTGTCAAGGTGAGCGGTCCCAAGTGCCTTTCCTCCAGGCCTGTGCACACCAGTTTGCTGGCTAGTCCTAAATCCGACCTCAGAAAAGAGTACCAAGTGCTTGGTTCAATATGTGAGCCTGTTTGGTCTAGTGGTTAGGGAGCAGGACTCTTATCTGGGAATACTAGGTTCGATTCTGCCCTCCCCCATGAAGCCAGCTGGGTGACCTTGGGCTAGTCACAGCTCTCTTTCTGAGCTCTCACAGCCCCACCTACCTCACAGGATGTTCTTTTGTGAGGAGAAGAACAGAAGGTTTGTCAGCTGCTTTGAGTCCCCTTAAATGGGTGAGGAAAGCCAGTTTGGTCTAGTGGTTAGGGAGCAGGACTCTTATCTGGGAATACTAGGTTCGATTCTGCCCTCCCCCATGAAGCCAGCTGGGTGACCTTGGGCTAGTCACAGCTCTCTTTCTGAGCTCTCACAGCCCCACCTACCTCACAGGATGTTCTTTTGTGAGGAGAAGAACAGAAGGTTTGTCAGCTGCTTTGAGTCCGCTTAAATGGGTGAGAAATGCGGGGTTGAAAAGCCCACCCTTCTCCTTAGTTTTTTAAGTACACATAAAATATATTGTCAGGTTCTCAAATGGTATCTCTTACATAAATAGCCAACTGTTCTGGTAGTTGACTTGCAGCCCTCTCTTTCCTTTCTTTTTCTTGCCTCTTTCGTTCTTCCTCTCTTCTTCTGCCTGTCTTCTTTAATCTACTCGTTTTCAAACCCAGTGAGCATAAGCTCATTTTTTAGCTCTTGTAGAACGTCAATAAGGTGTTTCCAGTTTTTGGCACACGCATTAAGCCACATGATTCTTTGTGCTTTAAAAGAATATAATAAAGTGACTCTTATTGCGTGCGTAGACCCAGTGTTTCCGGAAAGAGCCTTGTGCCTGACTTTCGCCCCGTCTCTAGGACTGTGAAGACCCAAACCCGCTCATCCGGGCTCTGGCGGTGCGCACTATGGGCTGCATCCGCGTCGATAAGATCACAGAGTACCTCTGCGAACCGCTGAGGAAGTGCCTGAAGGATGAGGACCCCTACGTGCGGAAGACGGCGGCCGTCTGCGTGGCGAAGCTTCACGATATCAACGCGCAGCTTGTGGAAGATCAAGGCTTTCTGGACACCTTGAAGGACCTTATCTCAGACTCCAATCCAATGGTGATTCTCCCACTCGTGTGTGAAGGAGGTTCTCTGTCCACCCTGTGGGAAGCTTCCCCCGCTTTACCTAGGGCCTTTGGGTGAGAAGGTTCCCTAGTGGTCAGCTGTATTCCCCACCCTTTCTCCAGCCTCTGTCCTTTGCCCTAGTGAAACCTCTTGCGTCCAGGTATAAAGGGTGTCAGTGAGAATAGGGCTGATGGAGGGAGGGAAGAAAGGAAGGAGTTTAAGAGGGGACCTGATTGAAGCATATAAAATCATGCACGGTATAGAAAAGGTGGATAGAGAACCTTTCTTTTCTCTATCACACGACACTAGAATCGGGGCATCTATGAAGCTGATGGGTAGGAGAGTCAGATCCGACAAGGAGAAGCATTTCTTCACCCAGAGGGTCATTGGTCTATGGAATTTGTTGGCAGAAGGGGTGGTGACAGCAACCAGCCTAGATGGCTTTAAGGAAGGGTTGGACAAATTTATGGACCACAGATGTATCAATGGCTACTAGAATGGATGCCTAAGAACATCTTCCAGGCTGCAGGGGAAAGCAGGATGCCTGTAAGGCCATTTTCTGGGATTTGAGAGCAGGAGAAGCTTTGCCCTTGTCTTTGCTTGAGATGCCCATGGGCAATTGGTGGGTCACTGTTAGAGACAGGATGCTGGATGGGCTGCGGCCTGATCCAGCAGGGCTCCTCTGATGTTCTTAAGGAAGGAAGGAAGGAAGATGGAAGGACTAAAATAATGGGAGGAGACTTCAAGGAAGACAGTACATCTTAGATATTAAAAACAACTTCCTGTCATGTAGGGCCATCAGTCACTGGAATAGGTTGCCACAGGAGGAGTTGAGCTCTCCTTCACTGGAAGTCTTTAAGCAGATGCTGGACAGACATCAGTCTGAGATGATTTAGAAAATCCTGCGTTGAGCAGGAGGTTGGACTGGAGGTCCCTTTCCATCTCTATAATTCTGTGATTCTATAAAGTAATGGAACCGCTTCCTTCCTGCTTCCAGGCCATCTCAATCCATGGTTCGTTGCTCGGCCTGTAGATAAAGCAGACCCCAAGGGCTCTTTGCGCAGGGAGGGTCCACCCCTCTCCATTTCTCCATGGAGGGCCAGTACATGGAGCAGGAAAGTTTGCTGAGATTGAACCTCCCTGTGCAGCCAAGATGTGTGCGTGCCTTGCGCCCTCTTCCATGGAGGCAATGAAACGAATTTCTCGTCTGCCGGAAAACACCATGCAGGGAATATGTCCCTGGCACATTGCATCTCTGCTTAAAGGCTGTTTTCCTCATTTCAGATGTCTGTGCAATTGACTCTGCAGCGGAAGGCTTGAGGAGAGCTCGCGCCTCTGGTTCTGCCAGTTATATAAACTGGCATTGTTTGTTCCTGCTGAGCTGGAGGACAAAACTTTATTTCTTCCCGTTTTCCACTGAGCAGAGCTGAATTCTCTTTTAGGCACGCTGTTAATCACAGAATAGCCAGTAGGCAGTGTGCCAGGCTCAGTCTATGAGGGTCAGGAGCAGATCTAGATTCCTGCATGCTGTATTTACCGAGGACTGACATGCGGATGGAAACACGAGCCGGCCACCTTCTCTCCCCCGCCCAGGTTCAGTGTTTTTAAAAGGAATGTAATTAGAGAACTATCCGTTTTCTTTGCAAACGAGCTGGAATGAATTTTTAATTCATAGCAGTGGCCTAGAATGCCCTCCAGGCTGCTGAGAGATCAACATGCTTGTTTTGTGTAATAATATGTTCACTTTTAACTTTTTGATGCAATTACGGGACTCGCTGAGAAAGGTTCCACCTAGCTTCATGGAGAAGTTCATGACTTAGGTGTCAACTGGCTATACTCATGAATGGTTTTTTTGGGGGGAAGGGTTTGCATTTGCATTTGAATTTAAATTGGAAAGAATATCCAAGCATTCAATTCGATTCGAATGTTTAGAATCCAAACGCAGCTAAATCCGATTCGTATCGAATACATCCGAATCTGTTCGTTCGAATGTTAGATTCGAATCTGAAGATAGAAATGTTGACGACATTCGTATTTGGAAGATACGGATGTTGACAAGTTTCGAATGTGTTTTATCCTGTATGCACCCTCTTTTCACCCCGTACTATCAGTGCAAATGCGTACAGAAACATACGAGATTTGTGCAGATACGTATGACGGGCCAGGACGGGGCAGGTTGTTGCTGCAGCACTGCAGACCGGCAAAAAACCACCTCCGGCCCAGCGCCGGTCCGTGGATCAGTGGTTGGGGACCCCTGCTTTAATAGATATGCGTCCTCACATTTCATCCTGCCATTTTCCATCCCACATAGAGGGAGTTGCCTGATACATAGCTGTAGGCCTGCTAATCCCCAGAGATCCTTTCCTCTCCATACCAGGTTGTAGCTAACGCGGTGGCTGCCCTCTCAGAGATTGCCGAGTCTCACCCAAGCAGTAACCTGCTCGACTTGAACCCGCAGTCGATCAACAAGTTGCTAACAGCCCTGAATGAGTGCACAGAGTGGGGCCAGATCTTCATCCTGGATTGCTTGGCCAACTACATGCCTAAGGATGACCGTGAAGCCCAGAGGTAAAAGCTGCTGCCGGCATGTTTGGGTGGGCAGCGTTTAGCATTGCGTGATGCGGCTAACCCGTTAGGCACCTGATTGGTACCGATCTGGAATGCCCTGTTTGCACACAAGACCCCGTTAGGAACCCATCTGTTCACACTAGTAGAAGTGAAATCCAGATTTAATGGGATCTTCAGGCCCTTAAGTCCAGGGGTGTTTCTCCACGAGCACTAGAAGTACCCATTAAGTACCCATTAAGGGTACTTAATGGGTATTCTAGTGCTAGTGGAAAAACACCCCAGATTTACTGTAGACCCCTTTAAAGGTGTCTTCAATCCGGTCTTAAGCCGTGAAGACTGGATCAGAGGACATGTATCCGCACTGTGACTGGGGCAATGGGGTCCAGTAAATCCAGATTTACTCTAGACCCCTTTAAAGATGTCTTCAATCCGGTCTTAAGAAATTCGGATTTACTCTAGACCCCTTTAAAGATGTCTTCAATCCGGTCTTAAGTAAATTCGGATTTACTCTAGACCCCTTTAAAGATGTCTTCAATCCGGTCTTAAGTAAATCCGGATTTACGGTAGACCCCTTTAAAGGTGTCTTCAATCTGGTCTTAAGCCATGAAGATCGGATTAGAGGACAGGGCAGTGGAGTCCAGGGGTGGTCTCAGTGGCCACCATTTGCAGTGCAGTGCCCAGCCACTTACAGCTACAGAGCCCTGAACATCCTGCGTAGTTGCGATGAAGTGGGTTACGGAATTTGTGCCGGGCTTCATAGTTGCTGCATAGCAACTATGTACCGAACATTCATATTGAATTCAAATCCTCCAGCAGTCAAAGGGGATCTATTCTCACAAATACACATTTTCTTGCATTCAATTTGACACGAATTGAACAACAACAACAACAACAAGAACAATTCATGCATGTCCCAACCCCTGGCCTAGAACTCTGGAATAAAACAGGGACCTCGGGGCCACAATCCAGGGCCACAAAACTGTTGAGTACCTGGTGTGTTGTGCACAGAGGATAAGGTTTGTTCATTATAGTGTAGCTTTTGTGTATAGTTCTTAGTTTTCTGTTCGGTTTGCCATGACTAAGCAATCAATTTGGCAGCAGCCCTTTCTGCACTTACCTGTAGATTCAGAACCAGGTGCCTCCGGTCCATCTGCGCATTAATCCGGATCAAGGAGACCCTGCCTCCTTTTATTTTGCCTCCATCTGCACAAGATTAATCCCTTAATCCAGATCTCTTATAGATGTGACCCACAGGCCTCTTGGTTATTGATCCATCGATCCTGTTCTGGGTCACAGAAGGTGTGCAGATGGCCAGAACCCTTCCCCCCTCCAGGTATTCTGGATCCATTCACCTGGGCCTAACTCACATAGGTGCAGAAAAGGCCCATGATTAACCATTGAGTATTCTGCATCACAGCTGGAAGGGGCTGACTGGGTTTACCGGACCTTTGCTCTCTGAGGTGATGGGAAATCTCCCCCCCCCCCCCCCCGCTGCTCTCTTTATTTCTTCTCCTTGTGCCTACCCTGCAGCATCTGTGAGCGGGTGACGCCGCGGCTATCCCACGCCAATTCTGCTGTGGTCCTTTCGGCGGTGAAGGTGCTGATGAAGTTCATGGAGATGCTCTCCAAGGACCTGGATTATTACGGCACCCTGCTGAAGAAGCTGGCTCCTCCTCTCGTCACCCTCTTGTCCGCGGAGCCGGAACTGCAATACGTGGCCCTTCGAAACATCAATCTCATTGTGCAGAAGAGGTGAATTCTGGGTGGCCAGGAACTGAAGGGAAGATGGTGGGGCAAATTTAAGAAGGAGATTGTTTGGCAAAGGGAGCGGTTTTGACCACAGAATGCTGGTATGGGAAGGTCTGTAGGGGAATGCAAAGTTACCGAAAGGGGAATGAACCAAACGAGTGAACATGAGGGGAAGCCTGCAGGATCAGGCCATAGTCCATGTAGTCCAGCATCCTGCCTCACATAGTGACCCACCATTTTGGTCTAGTGGTGAGGGAGCCGGTCTCCTCTCTGGGAATACCGGGTTTGATTCTGCACTCCTCCACGAAGCCAGCTGGGTGACATTGGAGTAGTCACAGCTCTCTTCTGACCTCTCACAGTCCCACCTACCTCGCAGGGTATCTGTTGTGGAGAGAAGAACAGAAGGTTTGTCAACTGCTTTGAGTCCCCTTAAATGGGTGAGAAAAGCAGGGTAGAAAAGCCAACTCTTCTTCTTCTCCATCTGGGCATCTCAAGCAGAAGGCAAAACTTCCACTTACTCTCAACTCCTTGCAGATGGCCTTTACAGGTACCGTGCCTGTCTTTCCAGTCTGGAGGCAGTAGCTAGGCATCCGTTCTAGATAAGAATATAAGAGGAGCCCTTCTAGATCAGGCCACAGCCCATCTAGTCCAACTTCCTGTCTCACACAGGGGCCCACCAGTTGCTTCTGTGCATCTCAGGCCAGAAGACAATGGCAAAACCTTCACCTGCTGCCCTCAACTCCCAGCAAATATGGCCTTTGGAGGCATCCTGCCTGTCTCTCTTACTTGGAGGCGCTACCTAGGCATCCGTTCTAGTAGCTGTTGAGCGGGTGATGGGTAGATGGGTTCTGGTTTCTGTATACCTTTTGTATGATGAGCTAGAAACACCTAGAAGGGATAACAGCTTGCTTTTTGAATTGGGTCAGATAACAGAGGTACTCTGGTCCTCCCAGATTGCAGGGTGGCTGACCTGGAGTGCTAGAAGTGGAGTGCTGGGAATTGTAGTTCAGATATATCTTGGGAGAACATCAGTTGAGCAGCCCTGATGTAAGGACAGCTGATGTTTGGATGGAGAGAGCTTAGCGCAAGAATCAGCACCTCTCTGATATCAGTGGTGTCTTAACTCCTTGAACGCCATAGAAATGGAAACTGAATAGGACGACAGTGATGCTTTTCATCTTGTGAAGAATTCTCTTGGCTGAACAATACATTTTGGGGTATTCCTCTGAAACTAATTGCTAGCTTTCCTTCTCATGCCTCCGTTGCGGGAGGAAGTTTAGTCAAAACCACACCTTTCTTGGTGCTTCAAGTAGTCTCTTTCCTCTCTCAGACCTGAAATCTTAAAGCATGAGATGAAGGTCTTCTTCGTGAAGTACAATGACCCAATCTACGTCAAACTTGAGAAGCTGGATATCATGATCCGCCTGGCTTCCCAGGCTAACATCGCACAGGTAAAGTTTCCACGACAAAAGCCATAGAGTCCCCAACTGCCCGGAATCCCAGCAGTGTTTGGCTGGAGATCTATAATATTCTGTAATTTATTTATGCATCTACGGTTGGACCTCCATATCTACATGGAATACGTTACAGGTCCTACTGTGGTTACTGAGAAACCGCAGATGTTTCAAATGCAAGGAAATGCACTCAGTTTCCCATAATTCTTGTGAAATCCTGAATTAACTCAGATTTGAATTCGTTTCCATGCTCTGTGTTCCGTGGCAGGTTCTGGCTGAATTGAAGGAGTACGCAACGGAGGTTGATGTGGACTTTGTGCGGAAGGCTGTCCGGGCCATCGGCCGGTGTGCCATTAAAGTCGAGGTGAGTCACGACAAAATGGATGCTTGGAGGTTTATCCAATAGCCTCCTGGTTTGATTCCGCCCTCCTTCAGGAAGCCAGATGGTGGGTATGGGCCAGTCACAGCTATCTTTCTGAGCTCTCACAGCACGACCTACTTCACAGGGTGTTAATGTGGGGAGAAGAACAGAAGGTTTGCCAGCCAGTTTGAGTTCCCTTAAGGTTGAGAAAAAGCGGAGTATAAAAACACTACTACTACTATTACTACTACAACTACTACTACTCCATCTTCTTGAAGCCAGCTGAGTGACCTTCGGCTAGTCACAGCCTTACTTCCCTCACAGGATGTCTTTTGTGGGGAGAAGAACAGAGGGTTTGTCAGCTGCTTTGAGGCCCCTTAAGGGTGAGAAAAGTAGCGTACCAAAACAGAGGTTTGTCTCCTTAAATGGGTGGGAAAAGCCGGGTAGAAAAGCCAATGTGTTCTTCTTCCTCTTCTTGAGTATTCCAGCTTTTAGATTGCACTGCTTTTTGTTTTTTAATTGTCAGGCTTTCTCAGGGCTTCTGCAGCATGTATAAATCTGCCCATGGTTCATGTACACTTCCAGATAGTTTTGCAGTGGCCAGGAATTCTTTGCTTTTCCTGTTCCCAGCTTCCACCCTTCCCCTGGTCAGTGAGCACCTGGGTTTCTCATCCGCCTCTTGACCAAACCTCATACAGCCCCCTCTTTTTTCTCCTTCCTGTCCAGCAATCAGCAGAACGCTGTGTGAGCACATTGCTGGACCTCATCCAGACCAAGGTCAACTACGTGGTCCAGGAAGCCATTGTTGTCATCAAGGACATTTTCCGCAAGTACCCCAACAAGTACGTTTCTGGAGAAAATAGAATGCTCTGTTTTAGGGATGTCCACAAATGGTTTTTGTTTGTTTGTTTGTTTGCATTATACTCATTTCGAATCGAATGTAATAAAATGTCTGTTCATTTGAATAGATCCCCTTAGAATGTGGTAGGATTCGATTCAATACGAATATACAGTCAGACCCCCGTATCCGCTGGGGATACATTCTGGCTCCTACTGTGGTTACCTGAAACCGTGGATAATCGCAAACAGGCCTTCCGGTTCTGGGGTCATGCAACTGGAAATGCTTTCCCGGCCTCCGGAAGGCCTATTTCGGCCCCCGGAGAGGGTTGGAAAAGGTGTGCAGTGCCACCGGACGCCAAGCGCCCGCCTTCCACGTTCCCCCTTACATTTTGTGATGGGCTCTGGTGGCATCACATGCCTATTCCAGTGCTCTATAGTGGCCAAAGTAGACCTTCCGGTTCTGTGTTCTTTTCCCTTACTGCGCCCACGGGGGATAAGGGTGGGCTGATCTGGTAACCGTGGTTAAATGAAACCGCGGGGATCCCACTGTATTCGTACAGATTCATATGAATATCCGATACAAGCGCATACATATCCTATCTTTTGATAACGTAGGGTGTTTTTCCACTGTCACTAGAAGTACCCATTAAGTACCCATTAATGGGTACAGAAATGCCATTTAGTACCCAGTAATGGGTACTTAATGAGTACTTCTAGTGACAGTGGAAAAACACCCATAGATCCATCAAGAAATGGTCTTTCTCCCTCAGGAGGAGTGTTTTTGGTGCGTTTTCTGGGATGCATAGGTTCTTTCTGTTCTGTGTCCAAATATAATAGGTATGAAAGCGTGATTGCCACCCTTTGTGAGAACCTGGACTCCCTTGATGAACCTGAGGCCCGGGCTGCCATGATCTGGATCGTGGGAGAATACGCTGAGCGCATTGACAACGCAGATGAACTTCTGGAAAGTTTCTTGGAGGGATTCCACGACGAAAGCACTCAGGTAACGAGAGATGATAGGAGGCTTAGGGTCAGGCAGTGAAGGCTGCGTCATTCCTCCCAGAATGCCCTGCTGCCTCAGAGCAGTGAAGCTGCGAGGGAGCATCTCCTCCCAAACAGACCGTTCTGAAATCATTCGGAGAATCGCACCCGGTCATACCATCCTTGGCCTAGTGTCAGGGGATGGCCACTAGGAACAGTGGGCACCCCAGACAGGGCCTTCTCAGTGGTGGCCCCTAGACTATAGAATAGTCTCCCCCTTGAGGTGCATCAGTCACTGTACATGTTTAGGAATGCATTGAAGATGCACCTCCTTTGCCCTCTCCTTTGGTGAGATGGAGATAAACTTTCTCCTCCCATCTTCAGGTGCTGTTATCATTTTAATATGTGTCTGATTTTAAATGTTGTTTCCCGCCCTGAGAGCTTCGGGTATAGGGTGGCATAGAAATGCAAATAATAAATAAACGGGGCCTTCTCTGTGTTAGCCCCCCTTCTATGTAGCAGTCTCCCAGAATGCAATACTTTTAGGCACCGGGTGAGATTACACCTCATTTGGCCCGTCATTCAGCAGTTGGGTCCCCTAGGATTTGACTATGATAGAATGGAAATTATTTTAGAATCTTGTTTTACTGTATATATTCTGGCATATAAGGCTACTTTTTAACCCAGGAAAATCTTCTCAAAATTCGGGGGTCATCTTACATGCCAGGTGTCATCTTCTTATTCGGCCAGTATATCCCAAACTCTATATTTTAACTGGAAAGTTGGGGGTCGTCTTATATGCCCAGTCGTCTTATACGCCAGAATATACGGTATTTTTAGTTAGATTTTAAATGGCTTGCGTGTTTTATCATTGTTACGATTATCATTGTCCTTTTATTCTCTTGCTAGTTTTACTTTCTTAGTTATTAGTAATTTTCCTGTATTCTTTTTACCTTTTAGAATTGATTTTTTTTAAAAATTGTCTCTGTTGCTTATCTGGTTCTCTGCCCTGGAACTATGGTAAAGAGCAGTATAGGGAACCCCATAACTGTAAATAAATAAATCTTGACAAGAGCCTCTGACCCAGAAAGCCTTTTAATCTTACAGTGAGACATTTCTCAGCTTGCACAGCTGCTTTATCTGAACACCCTGCCACTAAACAGCTTCTTTGATATCTCTCAAAATCACCTTTTCATATAGTAAGAGGGTACGATGTTTAGATTTCCAGCCAAAAGGCTTGCCTGATGTATTGTGGGCCACTCTGAGAGTCCTTTAAGACTGGAGAGCAGCATATAAATAAACCAGATAAATAAATAATAAATAGTGAAGTGTAGTTTGCCGATGACCTTGAATTCTCTTCCTCCTTAGCACAAGCCAGCTAATTTGCTTATCCTCTTTGGTGTAGGAAGATTAGCCTAGATGTGCCAAGACATGGCAGGTCTAGTCTCTCCCGGTGATGTGTGTTTAGTGGACATTTTGAACTGGAATAATTCCCACCACCAGTAATTGATGGAAATCCGGTTTCAGCAGTGAACTTTGTTTCAGTATCTATAAACGTTTTAAGACAAAACAACTCAATGTTGATTTCATTTAGAGTCCAAAACATAGAATTCCAAATACCAAGGGTCTGGAAATAGAGCTGTCTTAATAAAATCGCTGTCATGTGCCTAAAGAGCTTTGGGAATGAATTTCTATGCTTCCTAGAAACAGTCAACTGGAAAAACGCATTCCATCTATCGCTATTTCTGCGCTTACCTCCTTTAATCTGGATTTAGAAGATCCGGATCTTTGAAATCTGGTCCTGGCTGAATCCGGTCACGTTCCAAGGTTTTATTTTTATTAGAATGCTAAATGTCCCTGGGCCTTTCCCCACTTAGTGTGGTTAATCTAGATTTGGAAGATCTGGATCTTTGGAAAGGGGTCCTTGCTGAATCCGGTCCTTGAAGATCCAGATTTTGGCGAGGACCCCATGTGTCCACACCGGCCACCCAGCACCTGATGTCAGTGGGTGCTAAACACGCTTGCAGTGCAGACACTGAATCACCCAACCGGAGGAAGCGAAAGGGCTGCCAGTGGCGCAACATGATTGGCCAGCGTGGGCATCACTCAAGGCTCACTTCTGTTGACAGTGGGCATGGGGGAGCGGCAAGGCAATTTGATCCAGGGACTTGGGAGAGACCTCTGCTGAACGTAATGAATGCAGACAAAAGACCGACCCCACTTTGCGTCTACACAGCGTGCAGAAAAATGAGTGCCACGCAAGTACTTCAGTCTCTTTTCTCTTGATATTCCCATTGCAGGTCCAGCTGCAGTTACTGACAGCCATTGTGAAGCTCTTCCTGAAGAAACCCACCGAGACGCAGGAGCTGGTGCAACAGGTCCTCAGTCTGGCTACACAGGTATGAGAGAGCGCGGCTCTGTGCTAGCATGGCAACAGGAAGTTAGCTCTGCCCACTCAAGCGCCCAGCAAGTTAGCTCCGCCCACTCAAGCGCCCAACAAGTTGACTCTGCCCACTTGAGTGCTGGGCGAGTTGACCCCGCCCATTCCAGGGCTCAGCGAGCTAACTCCACCCACTTCAGCACTCAGTAAGTTAACCACCCACTCCAGCGCTCGGTGAGTTAACTCTGCCCACTTGAGTGCTTGGCGAGTTGACTCCGCCCACTCCAGTGCCCAGCGAGCTAACTCCGCCCACTGTAGCACTCAGCAGGTTAACTCCACCCACTTCAGCACTCAGTAAGTTAATTCCACCCACTCGAGTGCTCAGTGAGTTAGCTCTGCCCACTCAAGCTTATTTCATCAATTTAATAACTCTTGCATTGGGTATAAATAAATATAAAAATAAATAAAAATTAACTGGCATCGGGTATATAGTCATTGCGGAGCGTACACATAATAGCAGAGATGCCTACATACCAGAGAATGATCGTTTGGGAAGCCGCTAGCTCTGCCCCCGGCAAAAGACCAGCACCTCTTGGCCTTGGTGGTCTCTTAGGTCCACCCTCAATCAGTCCTCCAGACGAACATGAGAAGTCCAAAGGATCACACCTTGTATCTAAACCAGTGGTTCTCAACCTGGGGGTCGGGACCCCTTTGGGGGTCGAATTACCCTTTCAGAGGGGTCTCGACGAGTCTCCCACCACCCTTCCCTCCCACCTCCCAGCTTCTCCGCCCCTGTGGGTGGGGGTCTCCACAACATGAGGAACTCCGTTAAGGGGTCGCAGCATTAGGAAGGTTGAGAACCACTGATCTAAACCCTTGCCTGCTCTCCTTTCTCATCCCGCCTCATCCACACAGGATTCCGACAACCCTGACTTAAGGGATCGTGGTTACATCTACTGGCGCCTGTTATCCACTGACCCCGTGGCTGCCAAGGAAGTGGTTCTGGCTGAGAAGCCACTCATCTCCGAGGAGACCGACCTCATCGAACCCACGTTGCTGGACGAGCTGATCTGCTACATCGGCACACTGGCCTCCGTCTACCACAAGCCCCCCAGCACCTTTGTGGAGGGGAGCAGGGGCATTGTCCAGAAGAGTCTCCCACCACGGACGGGATCGTAAGTGTTCAGACCTCCTTGGAGCTGTGATAGGCAATGTTGAATATGGAGGCCCACCAAGTTCTTGGTATCTCACTCCATCAGGTAGCTGGGTTGATAAACAGCATCGCTGGGGCCCCCAGCACCTTTGTGGAGGGGAGCAGGGGCATTGTCCAGAAGATTCTCCCACCACGGATGGGATTGTAAGTGTTCAGACCTCCTTGGAGCTGTGATATGCAATGTTGAATATGGAGGCCCACCAAGTTCTTGGTATCTCACTCCATCAGGTAGCTGGGTTGATGAACAGCATTGCTGGACCAGGTGCATTGATGATGATGGTGGTGGTGGTGGTGGTGGTGGTGCAACACACAAAACAACAGTATAGCACAACCACCAGATCACTAATTGGAGTTGGTCTTCATCATACATCGAGTTCTTCCCAAGAACTAAGGATGTCGCCCATAATGTGTGCAGATCCAAGCCGTGTGGCTTTTTGCAGTTGACTGATGGTAATTTTGCCCACATTGATTTATTTATTTATTTATTTATTATTTACATTTATATCCCGCCCCATACCCGAAGGTCTCTGGGCGGGTTACAACTTTAAAACAACAAATTAAAACCGAATACACATTAAAAGACATTAAAAATTTCCATACATATAAAACAATATACAACATGTTTAAAATAATAATGTCTGTACTGAGGGAGGGAACATTAACAACTTAGCCAAAGGCCAGGGCAAAGAGGAGCGTCTTTACTGCCCTCCTAAATATATATAAGGAAGGGGCCTGACGCACCTCAAGGGGGAGGCTATTCCACAGTCTGGGGGCCATCACAGAAAAGGCTCTCTCCCGGGTGCCCACCAACCTCACTGTTGAAGGTGGTGGGACAACCAGGAGGGCCTCGCCACTTGATCTTAAGGCACGGGCAGGTCGATATGGGAGAAGGCGTTCCTTTAGATATTTGGGGCCCAAGTCATTTAAGGCCTTATAAGTCAAAGTCAAAACCTTGAATTGGGCTCGGTAGTGGATTGGCAGCCAGTGCAATTCTTTTAAGACCGGCGTGATGTGCATCCGGCTAGATGTTCCGGTCAGCACTCTCGCGGCTGCGTTTTGCACTAGCTGCAACTTCCGAACCGTCTTCAAGGGCAGCCCCATGTAGAGCGCATTACAGTAGTCCAATCTAGAGGTTACCAGAGCATGGATAACTGTGGCCAAGTCGTCTCTATCCAGAAGTGGCTTCAGTTGACGGACTAGCCGTAGTTGGGAGTAGGCACTCCTGGCCACGGCCTCCACCTGAGCTTCAAGTGTTAGTGCAGAGTCCAGGAGTACCCCCAAGTTACGCACCTGTCCCTTCCAGGGCATTGCAACCCCATCAAGGACAGGGTATCTCCCAACTACCCGGACCCGAGACCCTGTGACACACAGCACCTCTGTCTTGTCTGGATTCAGTTTCAATTTATTCACCCTCATCCAGCCCATTACTGCCTCCAGACACCTGTCAAGCACTTCAACTGCCTCTCCTGATTCAGATGGTACAGAGAGATAGAGCTGGGTATCATCTGCATACTGATGACACCTCACTCCAAATCTCCGGATGACCTCTCCCAACGGCTTCATATAGATGTTAAATAGCATGGGAGATAAGATCGACCCCTGAGGAACCCCACAAGTGAGTTCCCAGGGTGTCGAAACAGTGTCTCCCACAGTCACTATCTGAGATCTATCCCGGAGATAGGAGCAGAACCAGTGCCACGCATTGCCTCTCACTCCTAAACTCCGTAGTCTCTCCAAAAGGATACCATGGTCAAATGCTGCCCAAGGTCTTTTGGGATGGCACCCAGCGTGCCAATCACCACTGGCACCACAACTGCTGGCTTGTACCAGAGTCTCTGCACATCAATCCTCACTCAGTTCTTCCTATTTGACTATTTTCTCATGTTGTTTCTCACTGACTCTGCAGTCACCAGGTATTGCAAAATTCAGCCATATCTTTTTATTATTTTTGAATTCTGTTGACTTTGAGAAGAGGAATTACAACAACCTATAGCAAAATCACCTCGCTTTCCCATTCAGTTCCATTAAAATACACACTCCCTCTTTGCATGTGGACTCACGCCTTCTTGACCAACAAAAAAAGTTATCAAAGTTGATAAATCCTTCTTTCAGTGAGCGAGCTGTTAGCAGTTGATGAAAATACAGTATTATGTTTTTCCTGCACATTTCTTCTGGGTTCTTCTCCCAGAAGCATTAAACCTTTTCGCCTGGAAATAGCAAATTCATATTCCTCAGCAATAGCCGTGTGGATGAATGGTTTTTTTTTTTTTTGGCATTCGATTGTTAGTGAACTGAAGGTTAGAAAATGAGTATTCATTCAAATAGATCTCCAAGTGTGGTAGGATTCTATTCAATACGACTGTATTCATACCAACATCCAATACGAATGAATACGTATCCAATATGGATCCCATAATGTATACTCTCTGAAAGCGACAAATCTGAACTGAATCCACTTTCTGTGCAGATCTTTGCCCCGTGCCCTGTTTGCAGTGAAATCACAGCTGATATTGTGCCCCCCCCTCACCCTCCTCTCACAAACTCAGGAGCGAAAGCGCAGAGAGCCCCGACGCTGCCCCTGGAGGGGCTCCCGCCGCTGAGCAACCAGCCGTGATCCCGACACAAGGCGACCTCCTGGGCGACCTCCTGAACCTTGACCTAGCGCCCCCCGTCAGTGGTCCCCCCATTGCCACCTCCTCCATGCAGATGGGAGCCGTGGACCTTCTAGGGGGCGGCTTGGATAGCCTGGTAAGTTGAGATCGCCGTGGGTTGTATTTCTAATTCTGTTTTTTTAATATTTGATATGTTTTCTTCTTATCGTCAATCGCCCTGGGACCATTTGGTGAAGGGCGGGATATAAATTTTTGAAATAAATAAAATAAATACAATCCGGAATAAGGCCCAGTCCAGAAAGAGCTCCGGGCTCCACGAATTCTCCCCCTCCCCCTCCCCCAGCCCATGCCAGTTTACTGGGCAAGTGGGCAAGACTGATTTCCATCCATTCTCCCATGGTAAGACGGATTAAGGGGACTTGACTTCAGTCGTGGTAATTTGTGTCAGGTTGCTCAAAGGGTCCAAGAACGCTACAGTTGCCTGGTAGGTTGCCGCCAGAACGGGCTCCCGAGCCAACCAGCCAATTTTTATATGCGTAAGCCGCGATCTGGCACCAATAGGGTTTCCACAGGGAACGCGGCCAATGGCGCTGGCACAGAATTTGGCTGCATTCCTCGTGAAAATCGTGTTGGTGCCAGTTAGCAAACTCTTAAGCGGCCTACTTTTTAGTTGGAACAAACTTCTCGAAGGCTTTGTGGTAGATCAGGGTTGGCGTTTTTATTTCGCTTTATTCTTTCAACGGGTTAAATCGTTCAAATGTATTGCTTGTAGCTGATTTCATAACTTTTGCTTTTTGTAATGTTGTCAGTGACGGGAGGTTCTGGCCAAGGGCCGGATAAATTTAATCTTCTCTTACCGCCAGTCAGGCTGCCTGTTTCCCTGGCAAGCCGACACAAGCCCGCAGACATTTGGTTTCTTTTCTGCCGCCCACAAAACAGATCAGCTCACCATGACCTGTTGGTTAAAGCCAGCAAAGGAGGCCTTCCTTATCCCTCCTTTATCTTCACTTGTAAGAGGACCGGTAGCTTGAGGCAGAGCCTTCTCTGTAGTGGCTCCCCATTTATGCAGCAGCTCACCAAACAACACCTGGCGAAGGCACACCTTTTCACCTATGCATTTGGCTTTCGGCCTGTCACTCTGGTTCTATATACAGTACAGGTGAACGGATACAAAACAGAATTAGGAGGAGGATTAAATTTCGAGTAATATATTTAAAAATGAAACAAGCTGGGAGGAAGGGTTCTGTCCCAGGACACTCGTCTCTCCGCTTTTCTAGCTTTGTGCTTTCTAGTCCGGATCACTAACTTCTCTTTCATCCCTCCCTCTCTCTCTGTCTCTTCTTCCCTCTACCCCCCACCCCGTTCCTGGCTCGTCCGTCTTGTCTTCCTCCTCTCCCTCTCTCTTTTGCATGTGGCTGCCTCGTCTCGTCATCTTTGCCTGCTTCTGCGTGGAGATGGGGGACGAACCTGAAGGGGTACGGTCCAGCTTTTTCTTGGTAGCTTTCTAGAATATTCCTGCCTGTTTGGTCAACTGTTCTGTTGTTCTTCCCTCTCCTTCGGGGCAACAGGGGAGCGTGGCCGTGGATTCTGGAGGCAACAGCCGGCTTCACTGATAGAAGCCCCCCCCCCAACTCCCCACCTGCAGATAACAAATGCCCCCTTTTACAGAGCCTTTCACTGGGACCCCATGATGGATTCAGGAGTGATCCATTCTCTTAGGTGACGGTGTTCTCCAAGTGGAAATTCCACGGTGTTTGTCATCCAGGGGGTTGGAGAAATAGACCGAAGCAGCACATGGAACTACCAGGAACTCTACAGAACCTTTTATGTTTCAGCAGGCAATGAATGCAAGTTGATGGGGACGGGATGGGTCTACTCTTCAATCATGAGCATCTTGGGCCCATCTGATTGTCCTTGCTGGCAGTGTAGGCAGATAGCATGAGTGATCAACCAGGCTGACTGTCCTGGAGTGTTTCGGTGCAGTGATGGTTGACGCCCATTGAGATGGGTCGGGTTAAGAGGCCAAGGCAGCAAAGTAAAGGGCGAATAGGTCAAACGGAAGGTAGGTGGTGCACTGTTGTGCCTTCAGTACTGCGTAAAATGCTTTGGAAATTGAACATAGCACCAATGAGCCAGTTTGGTCTAGCGGTTAGGGAGCCAGACTCTCTATCTGGGAATACCAGGTTTGATTCCGCACTCCTCCATGAAGCCAGCTGGGTGACCTTGGGCTAGTCACAGCTCTCTTCTGAGCTCTCAGAGCCCAACCTACCTGGCAGGGTGTTCTGCTGTGGGGAGAAGCAGAATGTTTGTCAGCCGCTTTGAGTCCCCTAAAGTGGGGAATATTTATTATTTATTTTTTATATTTATATCCTGCCCTATACCCGTAGGTCTCAGGGCAGGTTACAATTATAAAAACTGACTCTTTTTCTTGGGCTAGTCACAGCTCTCTTCTGAGCTCTCACAGCCCCACCTACCTCACAGGGTGTCTGTTGTGGGGAGAAGAATAGAAAGCTTTGTCAGCTGCTCTGAGTCCCCTTCAAAGGGTAAGAAAAGTGGGGTAGAAAAGAAGAAGAAGACTTGGCTTTTCTCACCCATTTAAGGGGACTCAAAGTGGCTGACAAAGCTTTTTTCTATTCTTCTCCCCACAAGTGAGGTAGGTGGGGCTGTGAGAGCTCAGAAGAGAGCTGTGACTAGCCCAAGGTCACCCAGCTGGCTTCGTGGAGGAGGGTGGATTCGAACCTGGTATTCCCAAATAAAGAGACCACCTCCCTTTCTGAACTCACTATTTAATCTGGATCAAGATGCTGCTTAGTACACTAATGTTAATCTGGATCAGATCTGTGGTAAGGGCTCAGTAATCCTGATTAGTGACAGACCTGATAAATGTTCACGTAGAGCAGGTCTAGGAAGAGCCCTGGTGTGGTTTCGAGTGACAGAGCTGTTGTGGGAAACATTTTGCAAAGTGCACAATGCTCACGGTCTCAGTGATGCATTCATTCTGTTTAAGAACAGCTGTTCCTCTAGGCCAAGGCTACTCCACTTGCAGTCCTCCAGATGTAGGCCCAAACTGTAGTCCCCAGCATTCCATGCCAGCCCCACTGAACTGCAACTCCCAGAATTCCACGCTCTGCTACTAGCTGCACCCAACCGCCTCCTGTAGGCATGATCTTTCCCCCTGACTTTATGAAATCTTTTCACTCCTTTGCTTCTTGTTCCCTACAGATGGGAGGCCCCTCCTTCACAGCACCCAGCGCAGTTATGCCTTCAAATTTGGGGGCACCTCTTGGTGGGGGCTTGGGAGACCTCTTCGACCTGGCTGGCGGCGTGGGCACATTGTCAGGATCCTACGTAGCCCCCAAAACGGTGAGTACCTGAGACCCTTCAATTGGTTGTTGGCTGTGACTAATCTAGCAGGGCTCCCCTTGACGCTTCTGACCTCAAAATTTATACCACTTCATCTTGTATCTATATTTCACCTAATACACCTTTTTTCTTGCACCAATTAAATGAGAATTGGGGCGGATTTGTTCATAATAACAAATGATAATGTGCAGAGTGTGATCATTTAATTCCCCACCGTTCCTTTTCATCCTCTTTTGTTTTCATTGTTTGACATTTTATATTGCTGTCTCCTAAGATTACGGTCCTTTTTCTCCCTTGCAAAAGTGTACACAAAATAAATAATGGGTTGCATTCAGGTTAATTTCTTTAAAGTAGATATTCTTTTAGAAGCAGTGGAATTGATCCACCCTTGGCTTGGTCCAAGGCCAGCTGATTTTTGTTTCTGATGCCCAATGTTTAGGTCTGGCTCCCTGCTGTTAAGGCGAAGGGCCTGGAGATTTCAGGGACTTTCAGCCGACAGGTTGGATCCATCTCCATGGACCTGGTGTTGTCCAACAAGGCCCTGCAGGTCATGTCCGACTTTGCCATCCAGTTCAACCGGAACAGGTAAATCTCCTGCCTCTCTGTCCTTGGTTGGTCCCCATCCGTTTCAAAGGTTCCTCCAAAGAAGCCTCGCGTGATGACACTTTGCTTCCTGACTTCCTGGTTTGATGAACTTCCTGAACCCTCTAAGAAGTTGACTGAGGAGGCTTCTTCACGGACGTAAAAGCAGGGGGACCCTTTCGCTGAAAGCCAGATCTCCTGGGAAACAAACCTGGAGGGATCCCACACCAGAGCTGGTCAGAACATGGTTGCTGTAGTCACAGGAAATGAAGGATCATCCCTGTGTGAGATGCTCCACTTCCTCTCTGCCCTTCCCAACCAGCCCATTCTAACCAAGTGTGCAGTTCTAACCATATCTGCAGGGGTTGGTTCAACGTCCTACCGCAGATATTGAAACATGGGGAAGTTGCACTCCCATGAGATTTCACAGGAATCATGGGAAATCTCACTCAAGATGCACTCAATTTCCCATAATTCCTGCGAAATGTCATGGGCTTTCGGAGGGATTATGGGAAATCTGGTACCATTTCAGGTTATTTCCTTCCTGTCCCAGGCCTCGGAGGAGTTTTAGGTAGGCCTAATGTTGCCCACGGAGGTGGGGCTGATCCGGTCATGATGGAAAACTGAAACTGTGGTTACTGGACCAGTGGATATGGGGGTCGGACTATATCTTACCTTTGTTCCTCATCTTTCTTCCATTCTGGAGGTGGGAGACTAGGAAACCCAAGCCTGCCTAGCTTCAGCTTTGGGTGCCTTGCCAGATCATCTGTTGGGAGGCCTAAGAGCTTGAGTAGTAACAATTATGGAACGAGGGGAACGATAGGTTACCTCCGAGCACCTCTTCCTTAGTTCATGAACTGCCATTGGAGTTACAGCTACTCAGTGATCGCCCTGCTCTCTGGGTCTTCCTTTCCAGCTTTGGTTTAGCCCCTGCAGCACCCCTTCAGGTCCACGCTCCTCTTGCTCCCAACCAGAGCGTGGAGATCTCCCTCCCGCTGAACACCGTGGGATCTGTTATGAAGATGGACCCATTGAACAACCTGCAGGTGAGCTGAGGGGCAACCAGCTATCCCACTTAAGATTGGGAATGGAGACGGGCGTTCACACTGCGAGCACCGGCCCATCACATACTTCACCCAGACCTACCTAGGTGCAGGTGAAGTGCAAATGGTCCCATCCAGGACCATTCATTTGGCTGTAGCAATGGCCATGCGGGCTGGGCCGTGGTTACAGCGCTGGACAGCATGGCTGCACTGCCCCACCCTTAGGCCGCCTGTGCGCATGGAAGTAACGCATAGGTTGCATGTGGGGCTCTTCCTGGCATGGCCGTGGAACAGTTTTTTACAGCAAAGATGGGGACGGCTGCGCACTCCTAAAAAAAAGTAGTTCCATGCGGTGCCTATGCTTCGTGCTGGTGCGTCCCTGGCTGTCCGCATCATCTTCAAGTGCGCCAAGGCCCTCTGCTGGCTGGACTCGGATCAGCCCAGAGCAAAGGATCTGATCTCTCTTCCAGGTGGCCGTGAAGAACAACATTGATGTGTTCTACTTCAGTACCCTTTACCCTTTGCACATCCTGTTTGTGGAGGACGGGAAAATGGGTAAGTGGCTGAGATCTGGCACGGAGGGTGCCCTTGGGGGCCGGGCACGCTGGGAGTGAGACACGCAGACGACATTGACCTCTCCGTCTTGGTCAGAGTGACCTTTGTAGCGTGGGTCAAGCATGCTTTGCGTTCTGCAGGGGCAGCCCCACGGTCCCTTCCCGACGCTCAAGCTGTGTTTTCCTTCCTCCAGAGCGGCAGATGTTCCTGGCCACCTGGAAGGACATCCCCAATGAGAACGAAGCTCAGTTCCAGATCAAAGACTGCTCCCTCAACGCAGGTGAGAAGAGAACAGCCGTGTCTTAAGATCTGGAGGGGAGGCCCTCCTGGTTGTCCCACCACCATCAGCAGTGAAACGGGTGGGCACCCGGGAGAGGGCCTTCTCGGTGGTGGCCCCTGGGCTGTGGAATAATCTCCCCCTTGAGGTGCGTCAGGCTCCCTCACTGTATTTGTTCAGGAAGGCAGTGAAGACGCACCTCTTCGCTCAGGCCTTTGGCTAAATGGGGACACCTTTCCCTTCCCATTTGTAGCTATTGGTAGTTAATTGCAGATATCATCGTTTTAGTATAGATTGTTTACCTTTTTACTGTTACCTGCCCTGAGATCGTTGGGTATAGGGCAGGATAGAAATATAAATAATAGAAATATCAATAATTAATTAATTAATTAACCTTGGAGGAGTGGTTCCAGTAGGACAGGGCACCCATCAGGCCGTAACCTGTGGGGTTCTGTTGCTTCTTCAGCCATAATCTACAGCCCAGTGGTGTTTCTTAAGCTGCCGCCTTTCCGTCTGCCCAGCTTTTAGAGGGAGACCCACCCACGGCCGCGCTCCATGCAGCTGCCGCTTCTGCTACCTTATTCTGAAACCTGCTGGCTTCACATGGTTTGTGGACACTGTTTATCAGGTCTTCCTTGGTTCCCCATGTTCTGCTTTGTTTGAATCCCTCAGATGCGGTCAGCAGCAAACTTCAAGGCAGCAACATCTTCACCATTGCAAAGAGGAACGTTGAAGGTCAAGACATGCTGTACCAGTCGCTCAAGCTGACCAATGGCATTTGGGTCCTGGCAGAACTGCGGATCCAGCCCGGCAATCCCAGCTTCACAGTATGTCTGCCTCTGCTTTATAGAGACTTTTCTTTCTTGAGGTTGCTGAACAATGAAAATGGCTTGAATGCAGAGGGCCCCTGGTTTGATCCCCGGCCTCTCCTTGGATGGAGGCAATGGCAAACTGCTTCTATATCCCTGCCAAGAAAACTGTGGAGGGGCCCATGGAGTCTGCAAGTGTCTGTAGCTCAGTGGTAGAGAAAGCTGCCTGGTGAGCAGAGGGCTGTCAGTGTGATCCCAAGTAGGTAATGGCAAACCACTTCTGTATCTCTGCTAAGAAAACTGCACAAAGGGGCCCGTTAGGCCTTGAGGCTTCTGTAGCTTAGTGATAGAGCAAACTGCCTGGTGAGCAGAGGGTGGCCAAGTTTGATCCCCAGCCTCTCCCTAAAAATAGGCAATGGCAAACTACTCCTGTTTCTCTGCCAAGAAAACTGCTTGGAGGTGCCTGTGGAGTCGACCAGGAGCTGGCTTTGACCTGGCGGTAACCCGTGCAGAAATCAGGAAGAAGCATGATACTCTGCCCAGTAACCCCAAAGTCAGAGGTGAACCAAGCGATAGGCCACGAGATATTTGTGAAATACAGCTACGGCTTAAAGAAGCCCCAGCCAAGCTGGACAGCAGCAAGGGCTCATGGGAGATGTTCAGTCAAGCGTGACTGAGTCCCTGAGCACAAAGTAGCCGGTGCCCCACCGCTTGTATTAGCCCAGAGGTGGTGCTTGATCTTCCCTTATACTTCATGCATGCTTCCAGTCCAAGGTTTGCCATAACGTGTGGTGTGAAGAGATTTGCAGGCTTCTACCAGCATCCGTCCCGAGCTTTGGCATGGCTTCCCCTGGGCTCCCTTGACCTCAGCCCAAGCCACTCCAGGGAAGCCAAACACAGAAGCATTTTAAAGAAGTAAATTGAGCCGCAGGGACCGCTCTTTCTTTTGAAAAACACGCACACCAAGTTCGGTCATGTGGTTAGAGGGCTGGATTCTTATCTGGTAGTCTCCTGGTTCAGTTCTGACCTCCTCCACAAAGCCTGGCTGAGTCACAGCTCTCTTTCTGAGCTGTCACAGCCCCACCTACCTCATAGGGTGTCTGTTGTGGCAAGAAGAACAGAAGGTTTGTCAGCCGCTTTGAGTCTTCTTAAGGGTGAGAAAAGTGGGATATAAAAGCCAACTCCTCCTCCTCCTCTTCTTCTTCCTCTTCTTCTTCTTCTTCTTCTTCTTCTTCTTCTACTATACAAAGCCAGCTGCGTGACCCTGGGCTGGTCACAGCTCTCTTTCTGTCTTGTTCTGGAGAGAAGTAAAGAAGGTTTGTCAGCAGCTTTGAGTCCCCTTAAGGGTGAGAAAAGCAGAGTATAGCTTTTGAAGCCAGTTGGCTGGCCTTGGGCTGGTCCCAGCTCTCTCTCTGAGCTCTCAGAGCCCCACTTAGCTCACAGGGAGAAGAACAGAAGGTTTGCCAGCAGCTTCGAGTCCCCTTGAGGGTGAGGAAGGGGGTGGTTTAAAAACCGACTCCTCTTCTCCTTCTTAGTTGCTAGATGGGTGACATTATTCTTTCTCTCCAGTTGACAACTTAATTTGTTTTGTTTTGTTTTGTGTTCTGTTGCCGTACTTCCAACGGCCCTTTCATGGGCCCGCCTCTCTGACCTTGCAGGACTTGGAGGTTAGCAGAACTTAGTTGTTGTTGTTTTAAAATAAAAAATAAGCATCTTTGGAATCCAGCTGCCTTAACTCATTTCTCCCCTGGCACCTTTTGCTCCACACCCCACTTTGCTTCTGATCTCTGTCTAGCAGCAAATGTGCTAACACTGTGAAAGAGAGGGAACCGAGAAAATCATGCACAGCATCTCACGTCTGAGCCTAAAGTTCTGCCTGCCCTTGGGAGGCCAGGCCAGGCCAGGCCAGGCCAGCCTGAGATCTGAGCACCTTTCCTTGCGGGTGCGGACACTTGGTGCCGTTTCTCACGTTCACAGGGCCAGGGTAGGATTTAGCAAGCTTTGCTGAAACCAAGGAGGCCCAAACCCAGCTGTTAAATTCTGTACTCCTTCAGTGGGTATGAGGAACTCCTTCGTAGCGAAATGGGATTCCTTTATCTAAAAATTGGTTAGAACCTTTTTTCCGCAACTTACTTTGCTCCTTCGAGAATCTTGGAATCTATATGCCTGTACCTGATAGTAAAGCTTCATGCAGACATTAAAGCTTCATCCTTAAATTTGAATGTAAACATTCTATTCAAATTTTGGATCTATTTGTTTGAATTATCCGGGCATCCGTAGGTGTATGTGTACGTGTTCGTACGCGATACGTACGTGAAGATCCGCACCTTTCCGGCATCCGTATGCATTTGTACAGATCCATATAGAATGAAAACAGGTTGCATATGGGATAACTACAGGTTGCATACGGACGTGTACGGCTGCGTACAGATGTGTACGGACATCTGGAATGTTGTCAACATTCATAAGCACAAATTTGAAGGAAAAATTCGAAGGAATAGATTCAGATTTGCGTAATTCGAATCGAATTTGGTTAAATTTGAATTTAAAAGATTTGAATCGAATTGAATTTTTGAGTATTCGATTCTGATCGAGTCCTGAAAATGGCATTTGTGCACACCCCTATTCCTTCTTGCCTTTTGCTGATGGGCAGCCTGGGTAACTCAGCCTCTTGGCATGCCCAGATTTGCGCATTGCCTCCTCCATGCATGTGTGGCCAGCCGTTCCGCATCCATGCGCACCCTGTGGACAGAACCATGTTGGCTCCTCTGCCCAGTTAAGTGAGGGGCTCCCTAAAAAAGTGCAAAGCTGGAAAGTCGATGACCAGGACAGGGTTTTCTGGCAACCATTAAAAGCACTTTTTAGGGGCAAAAAAGCAGGGCTTTGGTGGGGCTGCCTATGTCATGTGGGGAGATCCCCATCATAACAGGTCCGTAATGGCGCTATATTCGTTCCCTCTAGATGGAGCCTAACTCTGGCGACAGCGTGAGTACAGGCGTGCCCCCGAATCCGTGGGGAATACATCCAGCTCCTACCATGGATAATGAAAACTATGGATAATTCAAACACATTCACTGTACCGTATAAACTTTTCGGTCAACTGTGGTTAAGTGGATCGGTGGATAGGGAATCAGTGGTTATGGGGACAGCCCTTTTATTTCCCCTTCTGTCAACCATGGTTGAGTGAATCTGCAGATACTGAATCAGTGGATACAGGGGCACACCCCTTTTATTTTCCCCTGTAGTCAACCATGGTTGAGTGAATCCGCAGATACGAGGGCGTACCCCTTTTATTTTCCCCTGTAGTCAACCATGGTTGAGTGATTCAACAGATATGGGGGCACACCTATTTTATTTTCCCCTGTAGTTAACCATGGTTGACTGAATCAGTGGATACAGAGGCACGCCCTTTCATTTTCCCCTGTAGTCAACCATGGTTGAGTGAATCCGCAGATACGACGGCACACCTATTTTATTTTCCCCTGTAGTCTACCATGGTTGACTGAATCAGCGGATACAGAGGCACGCCCTTTCATTTTCCCCTGTAGTCAACCATGGTTGAGTGAATCCGCAGATACGACGGCACACCTATTTTATTTTCCCCTGTAGTCTACCATGGTTGACTGAATCAGTGGATACAGAGGCACGCCCTTTCATTTTCCCATGTAGTCAACCATGGTTGAGTGAATCCGCAGATACGACGGCACACCTATTTTATTTTCCCCTGTAGTTAACCATGGTTGACTGAATCAGTGGATACAGAGGCACGCCCTTTCATTTTCCCATGTAGTCAACCATGGTTGAGTGAATCCGCAGATACGAGGGCACACCTATTTTATTTTCCCGTGTAGTCAACCATGGTTGACTAAATCAGCTGATACAGGGTTACACCCCTTTTATTTTCCCCTGTAGTCAACCATGGTTGACTGAATCAGCGGATACAGGGGCACACCCCTTCATTTTCCCCTGTAGTCAACCATGGTTGACTGAATCAGCGGATACAGGGGCACACCCCTTTCATTTTCCCCTATAGTCAACCATGGTTGAGTGAATCAGCAGATACTGAATCAGCAGATATGGGGCCACACCCCTTTTATTTTCCCCTGCCGTCAACCATGGTTGAGTGAATCAGCGGATACAGGGGCACACCTGTACTCCTGTCTAAAACGAGTCCCGCGTTCCAGCTAGGAGGCCGGCAACAATTAAGGCTGCAGTGAATTAACAGCAGCAGCTTTGCTTCTAACAGCCGTGGACGGCTTCTCCGTTCCTGATGACTTGGCTTTGTCCCTCCTTCGTTCCGTCGGCATGCTGCTGCTCCCTTCCTCTTGTCCTGGATTTCGTTTGCGCCGGTTCCTGGCATGGCTCTCTCTTGATGCCCGGGCCCACAGCGCTGGTCTCCTACAATTCCGATTCTCTTCTCTTCTCCCCTACAGCTTTCCCTAAAGTGTCGCGCGCCTGAGGTCTCCCAGCACGTATTCCAGGCCTACGAAACCATCCTGAAGAACTGAAGCTCCCATCTGCCGCTGTCTTCCCCCTCTCCCTGTTTCCCTCCTGCGGAAGCAGTGGAACTTTACCCGGGACCAAACCCCCTCTGGACGCGTCTCTATCCCTCTGCAGAGCAAAAATAATAATCTCGGGGCGCCGGCCTTCCAAAATGTGGCTTGATCTCGCTGATCTGGTTGGCGGAGAGTCAGGACGCAAGGAGGCGGGAGTTGCTCTTCCGCTGCGAGGAAGGCAGAGGTGTTGGAAGTTGGGGGATAAAGGCAGGGAGATCTTGCTGCACACATGTGTGAGTCATGCCGCGTCCTTTCTGTTGATGTGACCGCATCCTCAAGCGCCCCTTTTGCCCCTGGTACGTGCGCAGGGCTTGGCAGGTGGCACGCCAGCCAGCCCCACTGCGGCAGCACGAGGGGGGAGCCCTGCGTAACTTGTAACGTCCTCTTGCCGTCTTGCTACCTTCCAATGAAAATAAAACCGTCAGTGCTCAGAAACCAAAACGTGGCCGGCGCTTTATTGCTCAACGTCGGGGGACATCCAGGCCAGGCCGGGAAAGGGAAAGAGGAGGCGGGATATTGCTTCAAAATTTTGTAATGATTGCCAAACAAAAGGAAACCTGTCTGGCAGTTCAACAACAAATGAGCCATAATTATGCCAAAGACACCGTGGGGGTTTTCCCACTAGCTCTAAGTACCCATTAGGGACCCATTAAGGACCCATTAGGCTCTGAGCAGGAAGACCCCATTTCCACTGCAGACCCCATTAGAGCCACATTTGTTTCCACCAGTTCTAGGGAAATCTGGATTGAATGGATCCTTCAGGACCTGTAATCGAGATTTCCTGTAGACCCCATTAAAAGCTACTATGAGCCAGTTTGGTCTAGTGGTCAGGGAGCCGGACTCTTATGTGGGAATACCGGGTTCGATTCCGCCCTCCCCCTTGAAGCCAGCTGGGTGATCTTGGGTGAGCCACAGCTCTCTTCTGAGCTCTCACAGCCCCACCCACCTCACAGGGTGCTCTACTGTGGGGAGAAGAACAGAAGGTTTGTCAGCCGCTTTGAGTCCCCTTAAATGGGTGAGAAAAGTGGGGTAGAAAAGCCAACTCTTCTACTTCTTCCTTGCAGAAATATTTATTTTTTATTCATTTAATCCCACCCTTTACCCGGAGGTCTCCGAGCAGGTAGCAACATTTAAATCAAACATTATTAAAACAATAACACTATGTATTAAAACAGTAGCATCTGCAATTGGGAAGGGAACGCTGTTTCCCCATTAAACAAAGGCCAGGGCAAAGAGGTGCCTCTTAGTGCCTTCCGAAATGTGTACAATGAACCTCAAGGGGGGAGATTATCGCATAGCCCAGGGGCCATCACTGAGAAGGCTCTCTCCCGGGTGCCCAGCCCTTTTGCTGCTGAGGGTGGTGGGACAACCAGGAGGGCCTCCCTGTTCTCTCTTTCCTGTTCACAAGCCCATCCTTGCGGTTTTCAGGGCAAGACCAGCGGGCGACAGACGAAAAGCGCACTGCTGGTTAGTTTCAGGAATGCACTGAGACAGAATTGCTATATAATGCACTTGTCTGTTCCGTTGCCATTTCTATGTCAGCCTGAGTGGGTGTTTCAAGCGCGTGGGGTGAGATTTCTTTTTATAGCTGCAGTAATTAAATCATTTCATTCACCGCAAGGTGATTGTGCAGGGAGTGTATGTCCCAGGCAAAACGATGCTCAGTTAGGCCACAGGAAGTGAGTCCAAAGTGCTGGAATCTTGTCATAATCTCTGATAGAAATGGCTGGATAGCAATGCAGGTGATGAATGGATGGATGGATGGATGGATGGATGGATGGATGGATGGATGGATGGATGGATTTCACAGTATCTCAAGAGGTGCAACTGTAGATGGTAGTCATTAGATGCCCTGAACAATGCATGCAAGTTTTGCAGCTGTGACAGATCAGTGCTGGATGTGACAAACCCACCAAGCAAATGACAGGATCCCTGTCTGAAATGTGAGCAGTCCACATCAGGTGTTTTCTTGCTTCGCTCACCCTCCTGCTGCCCATCAGTCCGCTGAGTGTTGGGTGACTCACGCTGTGTCATAAATAGCAGAATCACTGAGATGGCTTCCTTCAATTTCATGCTTCCTTACAGTAACCAGATTTGGGACATTTGAGACCCAGAATCAAAAATGCTGACTCCCCTGAAAGAAGTGGCAAGTTTAATTCTCCTGCCTAAACAGATTAAGAACTTAAGGGGACCCCTGCTGGATCAGGCCACAGGCCATCTAGTCCAGCATCCTTTCTCAGCGATGCGCATGAATGCATTTTTGTATTCAAATTCGATTCAAGTTGAAATTCGAAAATCCATGTTTACAAAAATCTGATTCGAATCCGGATTATCCGGATCCAGATTTTTAAAAATCCAATTCGAATTGAATGATATGAGTGCTGGGAACATTCGTATCTGATTTTCGAATCCGTTCCCATCCCATTTTTTTGGCGTTTGTGTTTCATTTGCATCCTGTTTGCATCCCATATTATAAGCGCAAATAGACCCGATATCTGGATGCGATGTATGGAGATGAATTCAGTCGAATCACTTGAAAATCCAAATCCGAAAATCTAGATTTTCAAAAACCCAATCCGAACCTGGATTCGGATTTTCTAATCAGATTTTCGGATATTCAAGTTGTCTAATATCCGTTGATACACCTGTCCTTTATTAATTTCTTCATAAGAACATAGGGGAACCCTGCTGGATCAGCCACAGCCCATCTGTTCCAGCATCCCATCTTACACAATGGCCCACCAGTGTTTCTGGGCATGTCAAGCAGAAGACAAAGGCAAAACCATCACCCAGCAAACACCTAGCTGCCCACCTGTAGGCAGGTTTCTTATCTTGACCCTCCTAACACTGCTGGGTCCAATTAAGAATGACAGAATCATAGAGTTAGAAGGGACCTCTAGGGTGAGCCAGTTTGGTCTAGTGGTTAAGGAGCTGGACTCACATCTGGGAGTACTGGGTTCGATTCCACCCTCCTCCACGAAGCCAGCTGAGTGACCCTGGGCCAGTCACAGCTCTCTTCTGAGCTCCCACAGCCCCACCTACCTCACAGGGTGTTCTGTTGTGGGGAGAAGAATAGAAGCTTTGTCAGCCGCTTTGAGTCCCCTTAAATGGGTGAGAAAAGCTGGGTAGAAACGCCAACTCTTTGTCTTCATCGTCTTCAGTTCCATCCCCCTGCACAATGCAGGATTAAAGATTTAAGTTCCCTTCTGTGGACTTCATGCCCCATTCTTGGCAGGGATACATCTCTTCTTGATTTTTCCCTTAGTAGAGCTATGTTTACAGTACAGCATTAGGAACTTGATGAGGACATTCTCACAGTGAGGCACAATGAATTCAAGGCAATCCCGTTTGGACAAAGTATCCTGCTTTGGGGTCCGTCCGTCCCCCCCAGCATCAGTCTCTCCTTTGAAGTTAGGCAACCGTAGAGCCAATTCCTCATTAGGCGTGAACTTGTGAGTTCCGGACCATCGGCCACCATTCTTGATTGGCTCCACCAGTACTGCCAATGCTCCGGCAATTGCTGGAAGTTCCTTAATAGCAGTGTTACTGCTGCCTAGAACAGCCAATTTTAATCTAAAACCCGTTTAGTACCAATGATTGCAAGGAGGCCCCCGAAGTTCAGCTAAGGAGGAATCATTTTGTACGTTAAATGAAGTATGCCAAGTCCTTAGAGAAGGAGGAGGAGGCTAGCCGCGGTTGCTGTGATACAGAACATAGAGGATACAGGTGGACGAGCATTTGAGGCTGAAATCGGACTCCTCCTGATGGTGCGCCCACTTTGACCATCTTTTGGAGCCAGAGGCCAATTTGCACTTTGGCCCATAGTCAACAATTAGGCAACATCTGGGGAAGGGGAGCTGCCAAACTGCTAGGCTTCCCAACCGTCCCCACGAAGCTTACCTGGCTCATCCAGCGATGGCGCTGTCAACACGTGCAGTCATGGAGGGGGTATCTCATTTGCGGCTGCATCTTAACTTTACCCATAAAAGACTTGATCATAAATACTTTTAGCCAGTTTTCTCTTCCCAATAAATCTTTAAACTGTTGATCATCTTTTTATTATTTGTTTATTATTTATATTTCTATCCCGCCCTATGCCCAAGGGTCTCTGGACGGGTAACAACTTTTAAAACAACAAATAATATACATAAAAACATTTAAAAGATTCAGCATATTAAAATACTAAAATAATAGTATCTGCAGGGGTGGGGGGTGGGGGAATATAATCACATCAGCCAAAGGCCAGGGCAAAAAAGGTGTGTCTTCACTGCTTTCCTGAATATATACAGAGAAGGGGCATGACGCACCTCGAGGGGGAGACCTGGGGGCCACTGCCGAGAAGGCCCTTTCCCGGGTGCCCACCTGTTTCACTACTGAGGGCGGTGGGACAACCGGGAGGGCCTCAGCTCCAGATCTTAAGGTTAGGGTTAGGGTCCCTGCCCTGGGACCATCAGCTGAAAGGCAGGATATAAATATGGAAAGAAATAAAATAAATCAAACCGGATCAACTCAAACACGAAACAGAGGAGAGAACCACAGTTGTGTGCTGGGATACTTTGAAGGCGAGACTTCTGGCCTTGAGAAAAAAGAAACGAGCAAGCCAAGACAGTCAATAAATGCAAAAGGACAAGATGATGCTTGATAATTTAATATGAGCTTGGCAAAGGACAACTGTGGTGCGGAAGAACGCTCCTGGAGTTGTGTTTCTGCAGCCCTTAAAATAAAGGCAAGGCCTCTTCTAAAAGCAGCTCATGTGGAAAAAGCTGGCAGAATGAGAGAAGGGTGGAGGGTTGGATCCTGAGTTTGAATCCTCACTTGGTCAAAGGTGATCCTGGGCTGTTTTTGGACTAGCAACAAAGACCCATTAGGAACCCGATAAGGACTAGATTGGTCCGGTCTCTTACATACTGTCTCCACATGGGACCCCTTAAGGACCTCATTCTGAACATATTGTGTCCATGAGAGCCAGCGAAATCTGGATTTAATGGGGTCTTTGGCCCTTAAATCCGGATTAATGCTAAACCCCTTTAATGGTGTCTTCCGTGCGGACGTATGAGGTCCATGCCATGGGCCTTTTTGCACAAAGCTCCCTTAATCCTGATTTAGGAGATCCGGATCTTTGGTATCCGGTCCTTGTGGAATCCAGACCCTGAGATTCCGCATCATGGTGAGGGCCCCATGCGTCCACACGGGCCGTCTAGCACCCGATGGGAATGGGTGCAAACAGAGCTGCCGTCCTGACGCCGTAGCATCCATCCCGAGGCTCCGGATTGAGGACAACATTAAAGGAGTCTAGTGTTGATCCAGATTTCCCTGGTGCTCATGGCTACTGCATGTTCAGAATGGGGTCCTAACGGGGTCCTTAAGGGACTGTGGGTGCAAAAGGTACGTAGCTGATCCGTACCAACTGCGGACCTGTTGGGTTCCTAACAGCGTCTTCGTTGCAAGGACCAGATTCCTCCAGAAGCCTCATGCACTGTGCCTCCCCTATCCAGCACATCTGACGTGCGCCAATGTCGCTCCCCTAGCCCTCTTTGGCTCCAAAACGATGTCCTCTCTTTAGCAAGGGGAACGCTCCACCAAAGCTCCCAGCAGAGGTCTTTCTGGGCCCTGGCAGCAGTCCCTTGGCCTCCCATCAATGTAGCCTCACTCCTGGCTCCCTCCTCGTGCTGCGACCCCTCATAGGAGGGCTTTGGATGAAGATATCACCAGCACCGGTCCTCTGGGAAAGGATCAACATCGATCGTTGGGTTTCTCCCTTCCTCGGGGAACCAGTTTGGTCTGGTTAAAGGAGCTGGACTCTTCTCTGGGAATATGGGTTTGATTCCGCACTCCTCCACGGAGCCAGCTGGGTGACCTTGGGCTAGTCACAACTCTCTTCTGAGCTCTCACAGCCCCACTCACCTCACAGGGCGTCTGTTGTGGGGAGAAGAACAGAAGGCTTGTCAGCCGCTTTGAGCCCCCTTAAATGGGTGAGGAACGCGGGGTGAGAAAAGCCAACTCTTCTTCTTCTTCTTCTTCTCCTCCTCCTCCTCAGTCGTCCTGGCAAAAGCTTCACCCATCCCAAAGCCCGGCTCCTAAACGGCCCACGTAACGTCTGAATGCCTCCCAGGGGTTCTCCCTTCGCTCGCCCTTCTCCCCTAACTTTCCTGTCCTCTTTTGGGCTTCCAACGGGGAAGGGGAGGCTGCGTCGGAAGTTCCATCCTTGAACGGGGGGGGGGGGGGGAATGGCGAAGCGAGGAGGGGAGGGGGCGCCTATCCCCCCACCCCCGGAGGATGGGGCAGAAAGACGCGCCAGAATCCCGCCCCCCGCCTCCGACCCTCTCCCCCCTCCCGCAGCAAAGATTCGGAGTCGCTGCGCTTTGCAGCCGCCCCTCCCGGGCGCCCTTCTGCCGCGCTCGACCTTTCCGCGCCGGGGCGGCCGCTCCGTTGGTGTGCCGCAGCTTGGCTCCGGCGCGGAGTCGGCGGCGGGCGGGCGGGCGGGCGGCACCGCAGTGTCGCTGTCCACGGTGCTGAAAGGGAGCGCCGCGCCATGCGCCCTCGGCCGCCTGGCGCACAAGGCGCGATCCGGGGGCGCTCGGGAGCGCGAGAGGCGCCCGCGGGCTCCTGCGCGGAGCGGCCGCCACTGCGGGCCCCCTGTGTGTGGGGGGGCCCCAGCCTGATGGGGGGGGTCGGGAGCGGAGCCGCGTCGATGGGACCCTGCAAGACGGCCCGGAGCGCCCGGAATCGGTGGAGCGCTCTCCTTGCTGGAGGGAGGGCATCGTTCCGGAGCCAAAGCGGGCTGAGGACATCCCGTGGGCGCGCTTTCGAGTCTTCCTTTGCATGCTTCCCAGCAGGAGGGAGCCACAGAGAGAACCTCCCCGCCAGAGTTTCCTCCGATGGACCCATCTCCCCTGGAGAAGGCGATTCTCGCTTCTGATGCCGCCCGGGCAAAATTTCAGCGACTCCGGAGGAAGGTCGTAGGGGTCTTCGGATCCGGACACAGGCGGGGAAAGGCTGGCACTTTTCAGAGGGAGATTTGTGACTCCTCCAAAGTCAGTCCCTGAAGTGAAGGTGGACACCCTGGAAGACGATCCCGAATCAACCCCGGGTACAGAAGGAGTTTGAGGTCTCCGGATTCGCTCCACTTTGCGGGTGCTCCCTTCTTGCTCCGCCGGCTTCCAAAGGGGGCGATTGGTGCCTGTTTCATTTTGGGCATCTCTCTGGCGTTTTGTGCATGGGCCGGAGGACCTCACGTTGCCCAGATCTTCACCTTGACAGCGGGTTTGGTGCCCATGGTGGTGTCCCCTTCAACAACCTGGGAAGGGAGCTAGCTGTCCGGGTGCTGAATTCAGGCCATGGTGGAGACGGTGGCCGTGGCTATCTTGGGGGCCCCCAAAGTGGGCAAGACGGCCATCATTCGCCAGTTCCTGTACCACGACTTTACAGAGAGGTACAACCCAGCGGAAAGCCAGTTCATTTATAGGCCCTCCGTCGTCTTCAATGGGAATATCTATGACATGAAGATCATGGATGTCCCCTACTTGACAGCCTTCCCCGCTAATGGCTCTCGGGTAAGTAGTTCATCTTGTCCGGACTTGTGACATCTTTCTCACAACCCATTGAGTGCCTCTGATGGAAAGCACCTGACTTTTGCCAGTTTGGTCTAGCGGTTAGGGAGCCGAACTCTGATCTGGGAATACTGAGTTTGATTCCACCCTCCTCCACGAAGCCAGCTGGGTGACCTTGGGCTAGTCACAGGTCTCTTCTGAGCTCTCACAGTCTCACCTACCTCACAGTTGTGGGGAGAAGAACAGAAGCTTTGTCAGCCACTTTGAGTCCCCTTAAATGGGTGAGAAAAGCAGGGTATAAGAGCCATCTCTTCTTCTTCCTCTACAGTTGGGTGACCTTGGGCTAGTCACAGCTCTTCTGAGCTCTCACAGCCCCACCTACCTCACAGGTTGTTCTGTTGTGGGGAGAAGAATAGAAAAGCTTTGTCAGCCGCTTTCAGTCCCCTTAAATGGGTGAGAAAAGCAGGGTAGAAAAGCCAACTCCTCCTCCTCCTTTACAGCCCAAAGTCTCTGCATGTGTTTATGTGTGTGAGCAAATATAGGTAGGGCAAGGAAGGAATGTTACTCAGATCGTAGTAAGTAGATTTTTTAAAAAAGCATCATTTCCAAATGCACAGGTGGAATGTTCCAAAAATATGGTTCAGGTGGACACTGTGATTTTTCCCTGCCATTCTGTCCTGCCAGTAACCAAGTGGAAAAAGTGCCTCCAAATTTCAAAGGGGAGAAGTTGCTGTCATGCACCTGTGACTATGTTGCAATTGCTAAACAGGGAGGATTGGTTCTATTTATTCACCAGTAGGGTCTTGGGTCCATGTAGTTGGGTAAAACCCTGTTCTCAGTGGGTGGGCGGATGGATGGATGGATGGATGGATGGATGGGTGGATGGATGGATGGATAGATGGATGGATGGAATTTGCCACCTCTAGATTTATTTTAAGGAATCCAAAGAGCATTTGAAAGGGAGTGGCTTGCACTTTTTTGAAAATCAAAAGTTGGCAGCTTCAGTCCTCAATATCTCTAAAAACTGAGCCTATTTCTAAATCTACGTGGAGGTATAAATGTAGACAGTCTGGTTCAGTCACCGAAATGCCATTCCTATCATAAACACATGTGCTTATTATTTTGGGATGCCACTTCTCATTAGCTCTGTCTCCGTGAGCCAGTTTGGTCTCGTGGTTAGAAGCCTTTGGCTCTTCTCTGGTAGTCTCCTGGTTCAATTTCACACTCCTCCACAAAGCCAAGCTGGGTGGCTTCTTCTCCTAGACACCTGGATTTTAGCTCAACTCAGTGGTAACGTAAGTAAATCAATATTAATGAGCATATTATCACGCTGTCTTCACTCTTAATAGCCTCACCACGGAGCTTCCTCTCCTCTGGAAAGACTTCCTTTACTTTGGGTCTCGTAGGGAAACACTATTTTGACATTTTGAACACATTTATTATTTCTGGAGAAGATGTTGAGAACCTAGATGTGTGATTTTGGGAGAAAAATCTGTTCCGCCCACAGGTACCATCTGAGGACGTCTGTTTTTATGTCTGCCTCCATTAAAGGGCGACAAATTTGCAACTGCTGAATTTTAATCTGTGTAGGAGTCCCAGACGTGACAGCAAGCAGAGGAGTTGTTTTTGATATTCTAATTATAGCTCAGGCATTCAAATTCTCACTATGCCAGATGATTTGTGTCCCAGAAAATTTAAACTTATTTGTTTCTTATCCCATGCAAGATGTTGTTTTGGGGGTTGATCATGGTAGAAAAGTAATTGGTTTCTTTCCTTCTTTCTGACACTTCCCACTTTGGGGCAGTGCAAATCGTTAATTGGCATGCAATCATGACAAAAATAATTAAGACCAAACAATCTCTTCCTCTGCTGGAGAATAAGCAAATTATTTCCACAAGATTGGATTATGCATTCAGAGGTCCTTGTGCGTGAATGTTTTTTTTTTTACATTTGAATCGAATCGAATTCCCGGAAATCATATTCGATTAATTCGAGTTTAACAAGATCCGATTCAAATTTACCAAACTTGAGTCTATTCATTTGAATTTTTGATTCGAATCTGCACCTACGAATGTCAGCAACATTTGAACGTGCCTGTATGCATCTTTCCCACATCTGTTTGCAACCCAGATGCATTTGGATCCCTACAAATGCATACGGATGCAGGAAGGCTGCAGATCTTCACGTACACATTGTGTACGAACCTGTACACCTATGAGTTCAAACGAATAGATCCGAAGCTCAAAATTCAATTCAAATGTTTACATTTGAATTTCGTGATGTTCTATTCAAGTTTGAATGTCAAAATTTGGCACATTTGGTTGGATTTCGAATGCCTATGAATATTCATACACATCCCTACTTGGTCTGCTAGTAGATACTGGAGTAGCTTCTGGGAAGCACCACTGGTACTTGCAGGATGCTTTTCCACAACAGAAATGTCTCCTGCTATACAAGGTGCTACCTCAGCCTCCACTAGCATTGGTGCTCAAAATCATGCACCACACCCATCTGAAAGCTTACCTTTCCAGGGGTGTTTTTCCACCGCGCTCCTTTAATCCGGATCTAAGAAGATCCAGATCTAAGGAATGTGTACATTCCTTAATCCGGATCTAGTACCCAATGTGTTTCCATGGGTGGTCTAGCACCCAATAGCAATGGGTGCTAGCCTCCCTGCCGTGGAAACACCGGAGCACCCATTTGCAAATTTGCAAATCTACTCATGAGGGGTCTGCTTGTCACCCCAGGTGTTTGGGGGGACAGAGGGTGCAATCTCCGAAGTGGCTTCGAAGTCATTTCAAAGTCACTTTGAAGTCTGTGCTCATCTTCGGAGTAAACTTCGAAGTGACTTCGGAGTCACTTCGGAGTCACTTCGAAATTCACTCTGAAGATCAGCACAGACTTCAAAGACGCTCCGGAGCTATTTTGCACAGACTTCAATGTCACTTTGAAATGGCTTCGAAGCTTAGGTTTTGGGGCTCCCCCCCTCCCCCTAGCCTCCTCTAGACCCCACTGCCACACAAGCGTGGAAACAGGCTCCCTTTAATCCAGATTTTCTGCCTGAAGACCCCATTGTAGACCCCATTAATGGGGTCTACAGAAAATCTGGATTAAAGGCCAGAAAGTACCCATTTGATCCGGATTTCCCCAGCGGCAGTCGAAACAATTGGGTCCCAAATGGGTGCCGTGGTGGAAATGGGATCATCTGGCTCACACCCAAACGGGTCCTTAATGGGTGCAAAAATGGGTACTTTCTGACAGTGGAAAAACACCCCAAGACACCGAAGAGACCATTAACACTTCTTCCAGGTTGGGTGGGGTGGAGCATGATCTGAGGTGCCGCGCGAGCACGCTGGCACATCTGGTGACCGAAAATGTCAGCGCTTGTGCGCCACATGTCACCGTCATCCTGGCGATGGTCCGTGCGCAGTGGTGCCAATGTCCGGACCCATGTAGCCGGTGTCCAGATCCAGGAGGACACCGCCCAGATATGTGTCTCTACTTCTGGTAAGTTTCTGGACGCGTGGGGGATGAGTTGGTGTGCACGCCAGCAGGAGTGCGCTATTCCCATACACCGGAAGTGCAGAAAGGCCCCAGATTTTTTTAAAAAAACAAATAGTATAAAGTAAGTGTAGACAGGTCCAGAGCTTGGTCACACCTGAGCCCTTTCCACACTTGGCCTTATTCTGGAATATATCTCAGGATAGGGATCTGTTGTCCACACGCTAATGAAGACTATGGGAGGCCTCACCTGGGGTCTGCCGTAGAATGTACCAGCATGCGGACAGCAGGCCCCTATTCCAGGATATGTTCCAGAATAAAGCCAAGTGCAGATAGGCCCCCTGCTCCAGTTACACCTGTAATCCAAGGTGGAACAAGTGAGCTAAGAGCGTGCGGCTGAAGTTTAGCATCTTCTGTTATCTCCTTTGAATGCTCCTGGTGTGATTAAAAGAAGCAGGATATTATTTGCAGAAATAACATCCCTGTCTCCTTTTCAGATTTGGCTGCCAAGAAAGGAAAGAGGCAGGGGAGAGAAAGAAAGCAATTAGGAGAGAAAAAGTTGGACCTTCCCGGCTGGCTTGGCTCACCGCATTGGAAGCGCCGCCAGCCCACACGCAGGCTGTTTTCCTTCCCACTCTGACTTTTAGATTTCCTTAAATAGTAAGGGAAATGGAGACGCAGCCGTGGCGCTCACAGAGAATATGTTGGCTAAATGGCCTCCTGGAAGTTCTCTCACTCCCTTTAGAGGTGAGGCTTGAAATGGCTGGGGGGGGGGTCAGATGTCTCAGGCCAGCGTCCACCCAGGAGCTGGTGTCCTTCTCGGCCAAGAGGGCTTCCCGAGAGCCTTCAGCCGACTGACTGAAGATGGTCGCTCCTCGGATTTTTCGGAGAGGAGCAGGGAAGGGAACAGAAGGTTTTCCCAGATGCTGCCCATGAGCGACAGCTTGTCAGCCTTTCTCCTGGCAGTGGGAGCAGCCGAGTGAGGAAGTGTCATCAGCTCTGTTTCAAGCCATGGTGACGCCTCTGAGCACTGGTGCGCTCAGGGCAAGAGATCTGGATTTCATGCGCCAGCTGAGAGGCGACTCTTCTTCTCACCTGGTTAAGCCAAGGACTTTGGTCCTGTCTGCACTTGCCCTTCCGGAGCAGTTCTGGATGCTTGGGTGGGGAGTGTGGTTTAAGAGTCGGACTCTTATCTGATAGTCTCCTGGTTCCATTCCACACCCCTCCATGAAGCCACCTGGGTCACCTTGGGCTGGTCACAGCTCTCTTCCGGAGCTCTCATGGCCCCATCTACCTCACAGAGGGGGTCTGCTGTGGGAAGAAGAATAGAAGAATAGCACTGTATCTCCCCCTTGTCAGGTCCCCTGAGGCCTCTTAAGGGAGAAGAACAGAAGGTTTGTCAGCCGATTTGAGTCCTCTTAAGGGTGAGAAAAGTGGGATATAGAAGCCAACTCTTCTTCCTACACAAAGCCAGCTGGATGACCTTGGGCTAGTCACAGCTCTCTGTCTGAGCTCACACAGCCTCATCTACCTCAAAGGATGTCTGTTGTGGGGTGAAGAACCGAAGGTTTGTCAGCCGCTTTGAGTCCCCTTAAAGGGTGTGAGAAGCGGGTTATAAAAACCAACTCCTCTTCCTCCTCTCCACAGCTACACCTGGAGGCAGCATTCGCACTCTGCTGTGGCGGTGAATGCTACATGGCATGCTGCCTCACAATCACCGTGGCAATTTCCCAGCACACACGGGATGTTGCCAGGGCTATTGCCACCTCTGTTCTGGCCAGGTCGGGACTGACCATCTGCACTTCAAGTGCTGGTGGTAATATTCAGGACTGCCCCGGCGCCTGAAGTGTGGAGGTTTCCCGGGCCGCCCAATCTGAACTCCAGTGGGATGGTGTAGTTGTGTGAAATGCGCACAGGTGCAGAAACACTGAGCAAAGTGAGGAGTGTCTTTTAAAGGAACCCAGATTGCAGTACAGATCCTTGGCGAGATCCGCACACAGATCCAGAATGTGGAGAAACTGAAAGTCTCCCAAGGCAGGGGATTTACTGCCAAGTAGATTCAATGGTCCACCGAGTGTTTAAATTGAGCTTGAAAGAGCCAGAATTAGCAGTGATGTACAGTATATTCTGGCATATAAGACTACTTTTTAACCCAGGAAAATCTTCTCAAAAGTCGGGGGTCGTCTTATACGCTGGGTGTCGTCTTCTTATACAGTGAGTATATCCCAAACTCTATATTTTAACTGGAAAAGTTGGGGTTGTCTTATACGCCCAGTCGTCTTATATGCCGGAATATACAGGTAACTCAGGAGTTATGAGCAGGGTTGAAGGCACAGACAATGAAACAAAGGTGTTTGTCCCTTCTACTTCCTCCCCATGGGTAGCACTGTATTTGAGGACGAGTGAAAACTGCTCTGTCAAGTTCATTCTCAAAGGGTGTCTGTTGTGGGGTGAAGAACCGAAGGTTTGTCAGCCACTTTGAGTCCCACTATATGGATGAAAGCAGGGCCACCATATCTTCAACGCTGAAGCTCAGAGAATCGAATTGGCTGCCATTTTCTCCTGTCCTGCCAATCTTACAACGTATAAGTTAAACAGTTATGGGGACTTATCAACATTGTATTGCTACAGTCAAGACAATAATATGTTTATAAAGTACCAACAATAAAATTATCCCCCCCAACCCCCCCCCCAAAAAAAATATTAAAAAACAGAGTATTGTCCAATTTTAGCAATGAAATAATTCAAGAATTTATCGCTCAGGAGGTTGATTTGTTACGGTGGCCCCCCCTCTTCACGGCTGTGGTTAAGAAGTGTTGCCGTTGCTAAGGTGACATTGGGATTTTCATCAGACAGAATTTTAATGTAATCAAATTTTGATCTTCCTGGCATTGATTTTAAAGCAGGCAAATTTAATTCCTGACTGATACTCCTCGTAGAAGTCGCGAGCTAACAGAAATTCTCCTTTGATTAAATCTCCGCAGCACCGCTACAGCGCCGCACCGTTGATTGATTGGAATCCCTAGTAGCTTGCTATATTTGCTCCAGCTGTGCATTCTGAACTCCTAAAACACAGGGGACAGCTGTCCACTGAAATTTCCCCCTTACTTCTTTTCTGCTTGCTCCTTCACCACTTTACCAGGTGTTTCTGATGCTGTAATTTCAGCAATTATCTGATTTTTCCTCCTTTCTCCTCTTTCTGTACATCAGCCCTATTTCCCCTATTTCTGTTGGCTTCTATACACATTTTCCCAGAGACTGACCAAAGCAGCAAAACTAGGGAACTGCATGAATATTTGTAATATTCGTAATTTGTACAAATTCAGTCCGTTTCGGACATTCGTAGGAATTGTGGGTTACGACATTTGTACATTACCATTTGTATGAATAGTTTGTACATTCGTTAAACTGGGAATTCCCTGTATCGATACATATGTGTTTGTATAAGATACATATCCGATATGTAGGCGTTGGTATGGAATACGCATCCAATATGCACACATTTGTATAGGATCTGTACCCAGGATCCATATGCATTTGTATTGGATATTCTTACGAATGCGTACAAACACATTCGTATCAAATAGAAGTTTGGTCTAGTGGTTAAGGAGCCAGTATTCTTATCTGGGAATATCGGATTCTATTCCGCCCTCCCCCATGAAGCCAGCTGGGTGGCCTTGGGCTAGTTAAAGCTCTCCTCTGAGCTCTCACAGCCCCACCTGCCTCACAGGGTGTCTGTTGTGGGGAGAAGAACAGAAGGTTTGTCAGCCACTTTGTCACGGAGTTTGGGAAGGAGTGAACAACCACGTATGTACTGTATGATTTAATATAGTTACGATGGTTTCTCTACACTCTGAGCATGGTTTGAGTTATGATTTTATACTGCTTGGAATTAAGGAGGTGCAAGAATGAGTTATTTGCATTTGATTCTTAACAAACTGAACATAAGAAAATTCATATTTGTTCGAATAGATCCCCCTCAAATGTGGTAGGATTCTATTCTATACAAATGTATTTGTAGAAATATTCTATACAAACGCATATGTATCTGATACATATCTGATACATATCCCATGACACAGTGGTTCTCAACCTTCCTAATGCCGCAACCCTTTAATACAGTTCCTCATGTTGTGGTGACCCCCAGCCTAACCCTAACCCCAATCACAAAATTATTTCCATCGCTACTTCATAACTGTAATTTTGCTACTGTTGTGAATCGTAATGTAAATCTGATATGCAGGATGTATTTTCATCGTTACAAATTGAACATAGTTAAGGCATAGGATTCACATCAACCCCAGCTGAATATAAAAGTGTCGTTTTGCCTGCAATACTGCTGCTTTCTACACAGTAGCTGCTCTCTACTGCATTTGTATGGGGTGTATGTGATGCGGTTAGCGTGATGATGTCATCACACCAGGTACTCATATGTGCGCGTGTCTGCATGTCGGCAGAACCCGCCTGGAGACGGATAGAGCAGCGTTGTCTCGGTTCCTATGTGTTTTCTGATGGTCTTAGATGACCCCTGGGAAAGAGTAGATCGACCCCCAAAGGGGTCGTGATCCACAGGTTGAGAAACATGTCCATTCTGAATGCATCAAATCTGCCCTGAATCCACTTTGAATCCATTCTCAAACCACGTCGAATGCACTCTGGATCCCTTGCAGATGTGTCTGATGCAGTCACTTTCCCACCTCTCTGTTTCATGAATATTCCGAATGTCAATGAATGAATGTCAAAACATCCAATTCATATATTAATGACCAGATTCGTTTGGATATCGAATGTTCTGAATATTTGCGCACATCCCTATTTGGAAAATTTAAAGATTTGATTTTTTTTAAAAAAAGTGATATTGTGTTCAGTTGGTGCCATCTACAGGCAACAGCCAGTGTAGCCTCCCGACAAAGTTTTGCTCATGTCTGAATCAAGCAGTTTTTGCAGTCATCTTGACCTGGGCAGAGTCATGCCAACCAAATCATGAGACTGGTGATGGGTGAAGGTGGGTTAAGATTTAGGTGTAGACAGGCCCATAGCCATTTCTAAAGAGGATAGGAGCAAGAATAACCACACAGGAGGCACAACAGACCGTTCTTTGGTCTAATGGTTAGGGAGCTGGACTCTCATCTGTGAATACCGGGTTTGATTCCTCACTCCTCCACGAAGCCCAGCCAGGTGACCTTGGGCTAGCCACAGCTCTCTTTTGAGTTCTCACAGCCCCACAGACCTCACAGGGGATCTGTTGTGGGGAGAAGAACAGAAGGTTTGTCAGCCGCTTTGAGTCCCCTTAAGGGCGGAGAAAGTAGAGTAGAAAAGTTGCTGACTTAAGTCTGCTGATTTCCAGCCCCATCTGTTTCCAGCCCCACGGCATGCTATTGCTTTTAATTTTGCAACCAGGAAGGTGCTTTGAGTCCCAGGAAAGATGGATTCTCCTCTCCTCCACCGCCCCCACGAACAGGAAGATACCTGCCAAACTGGAGGGATTCGGGCCCTTTTCTTCCTATGCACCTGGTTTTCACACTCTCCTCCTCCCACCCCCAGGAATGGTCCAGCGTAAAATGCTACGGACTGAATAACACAGATGCCTATGTTCTCGTCTATGATATCTGCAGTCCTGAGAGCTTTGAGTACGTGAAGATGATCCGCCAGCGGATTCAGGACAACAGGTAAGCCATAGGTAGAGGAAAACTAGGCGACCGCAGGTTTCTTTCCTAAGGATTGTTTTTGCAGCCTAGGAATGGTTCAGGAACAGGTGGAAGCGGCTCTGAGTACGTTGGATCATCTGCCGGCCAGATAGCAGTTGGACACTATAAAGTGCTCCACAGCTATGCCAGAAGAAGTGTTGGCTTTTATACCCCACTTTTCTCACCCTTTTAAAGGGACTCAGAGCTGCTGACAAACATTCTGTTCTTCACCCAGTGAGGTAGAAGTAGGCACCTTCTCTCACCCCATTTGAGACGTGAGCCAGTTTGGTCTCCTGGTAAGAGTGCCGGACGTAGAGCTGTGACCAGCCCAAGGTTGCCCAGCTGCTTTTGGTAATTGTTATCACTAGTCAGGCCCTTCCCAAGCGCCTAGGACTATGGATCTGTATGAACGTTCAAAAATTCAAAAATCCAATTCGAATTCAGCAAATATCGATATTTGAATTCAAATCGGATTTAACTGTATCCGATACAGATATCCGAATGCATTTGAATGTATAGATTCATATTTATCGCACTTGAAAATTATGCTTATTTGCGCTTATAATGCGGGATGAAAACGGAATGTATACAGGATGCTTATGGGATGCACACAGATTCATATAACCAATACGAATGTTGTCGACATTCGTGTCTTTAAATACAAATCAGATTTTTCAATTTACGGATTCGAATAGGATTTTCGGAAATTCAGATTTTTGACCTTCGAATCGAATAGGATTTTCGGATATTCGATTTGACTCAAATTTGAATGCCCAAAAAACATTTGTGCCCACCCCTACCTAGGACTGAATGATGTATCGGCGAATGATACAAGCAGATCCCAGCAAAGTGGCTTTCTGTAGCTGGCAGATGGATATTTTGTGGATGCCAATGCTTTTCAAGTGCCCACTAAGATCTTTCGGCACTGCCCCCAGTGTGCCCAGAACCACTGGGACCACCTTTGCTGGTTTATGCCAGAGTCTCTGCAGTTCTATTTTCAGGTCTCCATATCTGGTAAGTTTTTGTTTTTCATCAATCCTGCTGTCGCCTGGAATAGCAGTGTCAATGATAAACACATTGTCTTTCTCCACAATCATCATCATCATTATTAATGTATTATTATAACTCCCTAGAACAAGCAGCGCCAGCGAAGCCCCCATCATCGTGGTGGGGAACAAGCGGGACCTTCACAGGCAGCGCTTCTCGCCCCGACGGACGCTTTCGGTGCTGGTGAAGAAAAGCTGGAAGTGCGGCTACATGGAGTGCTCTGCCAAGTACAACTGGCACATTGTCCTCCTCTTCAAAGAGCTGCTGCGCAGTGCCCTGGCCCATGGCTGCAAGAACAACCACTCCGCCATGCGCTTCCAGGAAGCGCTACACCGGAACAGGTGCAGCCTGATGTGACCGGAAGCTTGGAGCCACAAGGGTTTGGAGCCACACTAAGGAGCTTGGATCTACAAGGGCTTGCGCTTGCGCTGGAACAGGAGGGTTTGATCCTTGAGAACTCGTCCTACTTGGTGGTCTTTACTGGCTGTGCCGGCCTGTAGAATGAATCCATGGACCGCAGCCTACATTTGCCTTGAGTCATGGGCTCAGGGTCCGCAGCTCCGCTGTTCAGCAACTGGAATTGTGTGGCCCCCCAGGCCGTCTGCTTGCTCAGGGTCTAGGCCTTCAGCTCCCCTCCCAGCACCTCTTGTTAGTTTCCCACAATGCCATAGCGCTCCTCACCAATTCATGGTGGGAAATTTGAAAAACTCAGAGCAACTTCCCTGGTTCCGGTCCATGAAGCCAGGTAGGCTAAGCTCTCATCGTTGAAGGAACAACTAGGTACTTCAGAAATACCTAGCTTGGATGTCTCTGTGATAGCGTTGCGCATGAATGTTCTCTTGACATTTGATGCAAATCCAATGTTCAAAAATCCCTAGTCGTATGAACAGTTTGCATTTGAATGTGGTAAAGTTCTGTTCAGTACAAATCTATTTGTACAATACGGATTTTCGAAGGAGTCAAATGTATAGATTCGTATCTCTCGTATCTGAATCTGCCCAAAAATTATCCATATCTTGCGCTTAAAATACGGGATTAAAACAGGATGTGTATGAGATAATACGGGATGCATACGGATTTTTCCGGCAAGCACACAGATATGTATAACAGATAGAAATGTTGTCGACGTTTGTATCTTTAAATATGAATCTAACATTCAGACGTACAGATTCGAGTGTTACGAATCTTGAATATCCGAATCGCATCGGATTTTATGACATTTGAATCTTAGATTTGAATGTCAAAAATCCCTAGTCCACAGGCCCACAAAGCTGGAGGAATGAATGCCTGAAGTGGATAGGATACGTGGGCAGGAACCATTCACCTGGAGCCTGCTCAGGTCTGGAGTACGTGGGCCGGAATCAATCTAACAAATCACTTTCTTAGTGCTTGCACCGAAATCTGTCCATGATGCATGTACGAAGGGGTATTGCAAAGAAAGGGAAGATTTATCCACTGAGAATAAGCAACTAAACGCTCCACCATCCATTTATTTAGCTGAGCCATTCTCCCAAAGGTGCGATCAGGCAGGGATTTTATGTGTCACCTGAGCCAACAGCTCTAAACTCAGGGCCAAGCTGCATGCAGTATTCCTAGGGCTGCCCCATGAAAAAGATGTCAGGGCTCCTGATCCTTTGATTGTCACCCAGAAGAAGCCATTTCAGCTGATCTTCTCGGCAACCCCTGCAGAAATCCCCGTTTCTGTGCAACTGTTCAAGGAACAGGATCCCGCAACCTTTCTTTCGTGTGGTAATCCTAAATCTCCCCAAGTCCTTTGAGCCAAGAAAACTGTTTGTTCTGCTTCAGGAACGTTTACAGTCACATTTATTAGCCTGCCTGAGTGTCTCCTTTCTCCCATCTCTTTCCATCACAGATGATGTGTATTTCATTTCAGTTCACCCCGAGTGTGTTCCCTTCGATGTCATGCACCTGTGCATCATTCTTTTATCAATCTGTGGGTTCATTTTTGGTCTCTTGATTTGGCCCTAGATCCAGTCCAGCCTCTAAAGTGCACTTGAGCAACACGTCCAATTTTACCCACCAGCTGGGTATTTTCAGAAAATCTACCTTTACGGAAGACTTTAAAGGCCTTGTCGTTTTGCTGATGGGTGATCTAACATGGTGTAGACCCAGGTGTGGCCGCTCCCAGGAGAAACAGCCCTTAGAAGCAGAAGCAAATGAGGACCCCACTTTTCTCACCCATTTAAGGGGTCTCAAAGTGGCTGACAAACCTTCTGTTCTTCTCCCACAACAAACACCCTGTGAGGTAGCTGGGGCTGTGAGAGCCCAGAAGAGAGCTGCGACTAGCTCAAGGTCACCCAGCTGGATTCATGGAGGAGCGCAGAATCAAACTCAGTATCCCAAGATAAAAGTGCAGCTCCTTAATCACTAGACCAAACTGGCTAAGGTATGATAAAAAATTCAGAGAAGTCCCCCCCACCAGACTTTTTTCTTGGAACTACAATACCCACAGTCCTTAGCCAAAAGGTGCATATTTGGCATCAACAGCTGGAATCATGGGTGTTTTTCCACTGTCACTAAAAGTACCCATTAAGTACCCATTAATGGGTACTTAATGGGTACATCTAGTGACAGTGGAAAAACACTCCATGACAAAACTATTCTGCTGGTCCTTTGGGCTACTTTGGCTAAAGTTCAAAGGCACTGTATAACCTAAGGATGCTCCCAGATGGCAGGCGGCCAATTGTGGGATCTTACCTCCACTTGTGATCATACCTGGAAGTTGACCAAGCCCCGCCCACTTACCTTTGGGTTTGTTTTGCATACTTTGATGACATCCAGATATTTACAAGAGGAACTAAACCATCATGAAAAGAGCCAGCAGACGGAGGAAAGCCATTGCTATTACGGAGAACCCAGCATTGGTAAGAACCTAAGAGGAGCCCTGCTGGATCAGGCCACAGCCCATCAGGTCCAACCTCCTTTCTCATTCAGTGGCCCACCAGGTGCTTCTGGGCATCTCAAGCAGAAGACAAAGCAAAATCTATACCTGCTCTCAAATTCCTGCAAATGGACTTTGGAGTAGGAATGTGCCCGGATATTTGTAACACTCAAAATTCAAATTTGGACAAATTTGGACATTTGAACTTGAATCTAATCTTACGATAATGAAATGCTAACATTCATAGGAATACAAATGTCTCTAGACATTCATACATATAGTTTGGACATTTGTTAGATTGGAGCACCAGCCCCATCTGCAAAGGATCCAAATTGCATTTGACGTGGCTCAACATCAGATTTGATGTTTTCAGAGCACAAATATGTTACGGGTACGTATCCGATATGTATTCATTTGTATCTAATATAGATCTAATGTTTGTATGAATATGCAGGAATAGATTTGCACCCATCCATCCATCCATCCATCCATCCATCCATCCATCCATCCATCCATCCATCCATCCATCCATCCATCCATCCATCCATCCATCCATCCATCCATCCATCCGAACACATGAATGCTGCTGGATTCCCTGTAATAGCAATACTATGAGATTCTGCCCCCCTATCCCAGGACAGCTAAGTGTGCCACTGCCAACATAATCCCAGAAGAATCACCATTTTTTTACCCACATCTGGAAGCACCCCAAGGGACACTTTTCCAAATCTTGGCTGTGATAGGAATTCCCGTCCTCTGGCATACGGAAGGTCGTACACTTTCTTACTCCTGTTGTGAGTTTTCAAGCATTCGGAGCAGGAAGATGTTAATTTACTGAAAGGAGGAAGACACTGAACTTGAGACTGAGATGGATTCATGTACACACGTCTACTTTTTCTTTTTCTTTTTCTTCTTTTTTTGCAATAAAGGCACAGAAGCAAACCAACTGATTTGATTTTTTTTTTCATTTTTTACTCTCCAGGTTTCAAGAGCTTGTGGGTCTGATCAGCTACATTCATGGGGTCAGACGGTGGGCACGCTATGAGGAGAGAGCACTTGGGAAAAGAACAAACACTCCTTACTACTCGTATAAATTATGCATAGATTTTGTACACACCTACAGTACGTCTGGATGGATGGATGGATGGATGGATGGATGGATGGGTGGGTGGGTGGGTGGGTGGGCGGGTGGGTGGATGGGCGGGCGGATGGATGGATGGGCAGGCGGGCGGATGGATGGATGGGCGGGTGGGTGGGTGGGTGGATGGGCAGGTGGGTGGGTGGATGGGTGGGCAGGTGGGTGGGCGGGTGGATGGAATGGATGGGTGGGTGGGTAAGGTCAAAGGGGGAATGTTCAGAGCCCTGGTCCTGGGATGGCAACAGAATTGTACTGAAGAAAAAAAATATGTGCAAATCCTTCAGCAGTTCCCCTCCGCCACCCACATCTAACGCATGACTTTTAAAAAATATATATTATCCACTGAAACGGGACTTTCTGAGGATGGATACCAACTTGCATAGCAGGGAATGGGTCACAACCCTCCTCCGTTCTACAAAGACCTGCCTCTCACCTCTGTGGGCCAGACTCCAAGGGTGTCCAGCGATTTCTTAGTCAGAGAACCGATCACAGACCCCTCATTCAGTCGCGCTGAGAAGGAGGCAAAGGGAAGGTTTAATTTGCGAGTAGGACATGAGGTCCAACCGAGCAGGTCGGCGCCTGGAAGGGCGGCTCCGTTTGGAAGACTAAAGGCTAAGGAGGAAAGGATCCAAAGCCAAAGCAGAAGGCTGATGGCGTGACTATGGACCCCCCAAAGCAGACATTTCTGGGCACATCTTAACCTCCGTGTATCCAGTGCTAAAGGACTTTCCCCTGACACAATTTCACAAGAAAAGAAATTGCAGCTAAAGCCATGCTACCCTCAGTTTAAATAACACCCCCTCCCACAGGGAGCAGGACTCCCACCCACCCACCTGCAAAACCTTTCCAAAACAGCAGCAACATGGAAGTCTCAAAGAGAACAGATCCCGGGTGGCAGCAGGGAAGGAGGGGTCGGGCATCGGAAGCAGCTCGGGAGGAGGGCACAGCTGTTCCCGGCACCCTTCAGGCCCATGTGCCCTCGTCGTCTGCCCCTGAGTCAGCCACGCCGTGGGGAGGGTCCACAAAGGAGGAGAAGATGTTGTGGAAGTTGGCCCAGGATCGGAGCTCAGAGGCGCGCTTGGATGGGCTGTCCTTGAGCGAGGCGCCCCCTGCAGGAGACATGCTGGCCCCAGCAGCTTTGTAGCTGATTGGGGTGGGGATCTTGGAGGGCGCCTTGTCCGGTTGGGAGTCAGTGCGGGGCTTGATCTTGGGACGCAGCTTGAATTTGTAGATGGAAGGCACGCGGTCGGGTTTCTTTAGGGAAGACTTGGGCCTCAGCACAACTCTGTCGGGCGCCGCCACCAGCGCCTCGAGGGACCCAGTGAGTGGCTCGGCCGAAGATCCCTTGATCGACGTATCGGGCGCAATCAGCATTTCCCACGGGCCGTCTGCTACCAAGGGCTCAGGGACCTCCACGCCTTCTTGGACCTCCTGAAGGTCATTCAAGGCCATGTAGTAGTTGCTCTCGTCTGAGGAGCTTGACAAAGCTGGCCTCCTGTAGTGTGAGGTTCGTTCCGCAGGCCCTGGCGAATCCCAGGGGTCACCGGGGTCGGACAAGCCGTTTGGGAGGTCAGCGTACGTTGGGACAGTTTCGGAGGCCCAGGACCTCTGGGAGGTGGCGTTCCGTTTGGGTTCGTCTTTTGGATCTGCTGAAAGGCCGTATTTGCTGAAGAAATTGAGGGAGGAAGAAGAGGAGCTGGATGAGCAGTAGGCGGAGTCAGCGGCTCCTTGGTCTGGAGTAGCTTGCGAGAGCCGGGGGCCATCGCAGAGGCGGCCCGAGGGCTCCACCTGTCCTGTCTCCTCATCTTCATCCAGGCTTATTATCTGGGAGTTTGCAAGAAACTCCTCTTCCAGCCGCCGGTAAAGCTGCTGCTCTTGGCTGGGGTCCAGACGCAGTGGGGTGCGGAAGGTGTGAGCCACGGCCTCTAGATCCTGGGCCAAACTGTCTGAGGGCCGGCGAGAGTGCCAGCTCTCCCCAGGCTGAGGTTGCCGGGGTGTCCCACGGGTTCCCGTTAAGTGTGGGTGCTGCTGCCGCTGAGAACTGGGAGCTAACGGAGGCATTCGAGCCGAGGGGTCCACCGTTTTCGTGGCAGGAAGAGACCCCCTGCGACTCATCAGCACTGGACTCCGGGAACCCACGGAGGCAAAGTGACCCCTTGCTGGGCTTTTGGTCCGCGGTGTGGATCTTCCAGAGCCACCCCTCCTGTCCTTGGGCTCTTCTGCCCGCGCCCAAGAGTGTTGCCCGTCTTTCCCTCGGCTGATCAACAGCACCGGTTCCCCGGCGAGCCTGCCCTGGCTACGGGCCCTGGGGCGGGGGCTCTGGCTGGCTGTCTTGCTAGGCCCATTTGTTACCCGTGGGCGGCCTCGATCCTCCACGCTGGTCTTCTGGGGCCCTGGGGACACCTTGGGCGGGGCCAGCCGGTCCCGGGACTGACTGCGGCTATCTGGTTGTCTCCTTGGACTGGCATGGGTCTGAAGGTTTGTCGCTTCCGAGGTCCTCTTCCCAGTTTCCTTCCTGAGTGTCCGGCCACTGTCTTCATTCTGCTTCCTTCCCTGGGTGCCGCTTTGACCCGAAGATGTTGAGGAATCACTGTCTCCAGAAAAGCGCCGGCCTCGAGGCGGCCTGAAACACAAAAGAGGCAACAGACGGAATTAGGCAAGTTCCATGGATTGGTTCAGCCCTCTTGAACTTTTTCTTTTTGCTTCTAACTCGGGGGGCCTCCAGACATCAATTAAAAATGCAAAGCTTATCTTTACTGCAAAGTAAAGGAGCTCCGCAGGGGAGAACAGAATGTCCCCACCTGCTTCTGAGTCTCTGAAGCAGCAGAGAAGCTCTTCCGACCACACGGAGACCTCTCAGTCCCTGGTAAGTCTGTATGGTCTTGGGTGAGAACAAACTCTTGCAAGATCTTGTGGAGTTTCTCCAGGCACCCAGGAAAACGTGGAGGGAAGGGAAACTCTGCAGCCGATTCTCCTAAGTAGGATTTTTTCACTTCGGAGCATCAGGCCTTACTTCACAAGGCTGCGGAGCATCTCAACCCTGCCTGGCACCTGGTTTCCATCTTAAAACGAGATGCTGTCAAGCTTGCACTGACTGGGGCAGATGGGAATTATCGTCTAAAACATCTAGCTAAGCAAAGAACACAGCCAAGAGCACCCGTGGTTCTTATTCATCCCGATCTGATTTACCTGAGACTGTTAGATGCCTGCGAATCACAAGTGTCCCGAGGAGCCGGCGCTGGAGACCCTCTCAAGGGGCTGCCGGAGTTCTGACCTGATTGTCCAAGCCTCGTCTGGAGCCCGTCATGCCTTGCTGAGATTGCTGAAGCAGGCACATGCCGTGGGGGAGTGGCGTCCCCTTTGGGTGGATGGCCGGGGCGGCTTCCTTTGGCGTGACTTCCATCACCTCCAGCCAAGTTCCGCTTCTCCCCTGCACGGAGGCCGTCTGAGAACTTGTGTAGGTTTGTCGCGTCTGCCCGGCGCTGGGTTATGGGGCTGCCCGCCTGTGGACTGCCCGGGCTGGCTGACTTCTGCGGAGAGAAACTGAGCCCCCGTGACTGGGTCAGACGGTGCGCTACAAAAGAGAGGACATCAGAATATGTCAGCTGATGGGAGACTGATGTGTGAAGAAGCAGGCACAGAAAAGCACAACCGCTTTCCCCAATCCCAGCTGCGCAGGCCTACAGATCAGCTCGCCAGAACTAAGTTCTCCTAGATCTCTGGTGAGCCGGAACACAAACAGGGAAGGCCTCTCCCGAGCTCATCCAAGGAGAGAAGACTCTGTGGGACTGTTTGCACCTGCCAACCTGGTATGATAAAACAATACAATACCGGGCTCGTAAGGTGGCAGCCATGTGCACTAGCTCTGTACTTGATCACTGTGAACTGTCAGCCAGATGACCAAGGCAACAGCTGAACTAGCATCTGGTTGAACGCTGCCCTGGTGATCTGCGCAGGGCACTGTCATGTAGCTATACCCACTCAGCATGCTGCATGGTGCAAAGGCTGCCACCCAGGGGCAATCCAGCCATTCCTGGTCAGTGTGGATTAGGAGTATGCAAAAATGCAAATTTTGACACTGGATACAATTTGAATCAAATATTCGATTATCTGAATTTGCACAAATAGGGAAAAACAAATATCTGGATATCCAAACCGATATGAATACATCTGTATCCATTCGTCCAAATATGCAATATGCATCCAGCAATACGAATCTGGTACGTATCCGTACAGATGCATATAGATACGCCCAAGGCGTGTATACAATGCGTACATATCCGCACATATACGAATATCCACATTATTTGTATGAATAACTCAAAATATTCATGTTCATCGAAAACTAAAGGACGAATATCCGGACATTCAATTGTTATATAAATGTCCTCTGAATTCGTCTGAATAATGAATATTTTTCGAAGATTCGTGCCCATCCCTAGCGTGGATTGCTTTTTTGCAGTACACAGGCTGGAATGCGGCCAAGTGTGAACAGGCCCTATATTTCTCTTGAGCCACCAATATAGAGAATGCGCTCAACCTGGGGAGACCCTAGAAAATGGTTTGGAAGTTGGAACTGGAGCAGAATGCAGCTGCTCAACTGCTAACGGGAGTCTCTGGCAGGACTCACATCACGCCAGTCTTAAAGGATCTGTACTGGTGACCTATTGGCTACCAAGCCCAATTCAAGGTGTTCACACTAATATTTAAAGCCCTTAATGGCTTGGACCCTGGGTGTCTGAAGGAGCGCCTCCCATATAGACCTGCTGGAGCACTGAAATCTCAAGAGGCCGTCTTTTAGTTTAGGCTTCTTTTAGTTCCATCTCTTTCAGAGGTACGAGGCATAGGGACTTGCAGGAGGGCCTTTTCTGTGGTGGCCCCTAGACTCTGGAACAGCCTTCCTCTCAAGGTTTCCCAGGCATCTACACTGTGGAGTTTGCGGTGCCTGGTGAAAACATATCTTTTCCCCACAACAGCACACCCTGTGAGATAGGTGGGGCTGTGAGAGCTCAGAGGAGAGCTGTGACTAGCCCAAGGTCACCCAGCTGGCTTCATGGAGGAGTGTGGAATCAAACCCAGTACTCCCAGATAAGAGTCCGGCTCCTTGGCCACTAGACCAAACTGTTGCCTTACAAGGTAACACAAGAGATCTGTGTCTGCTGGTGATGGGGAAATAGAAGAAGACACATAGGTCATATTGACCTTCAGAGTAACAGCAAGGCCTCCAAAATGAAACCATGTCCTGGAGCCCTCCGGTGGTTCCCCACACCAACATGTCATCAGCATAGGTTAGGCAGCTCGAAAAGCAAATGGGGCTCATGTACCTGCGATCACGGTGCAGACGGATTACCAGCATCTACATACAACCCATGATGGAGGTAACATCTGGTGGAACTCCTTCATGTCCACAGCAGCTAGGATACCATCCATGCTGCCCTCTAGGTAATTGCCAGGTGGGAGGCACAGATGTTGCACCAAACTCATAGGGGAATTGGACAGTGATGGAGTGGAAGAGAACATATGTAAGGACGCCCTCCGTGACTATCAGCAGTGGTCTCCATACTCACAGAAGGACGCGCACCGGCAGGGGTCATGCTTGTCCAAGTAATGCTCCAATGTGTCCCAGCCACCGCCTACCCGGACCATCACGTGACTTCTCAGCACCTGTGCAGGGGAACCAAAAGGTCAACCTTTCTATCACCTGGGCAGGCTTTGCCTCTGGGACACGGTGAGCATGTACAAGGAAAGTCAACCAGCTGGAACCTAGAAGCACGAGCAAAACAAGCCAAATGCTTGGAAACTGTGTGGAGATGTGGGTGGACAACGTGACTTGCACCAGAGCAAGGCAGATTCACATCCTTGCACGGCCATGGAACCCACCCACCCCAGTACAGCAATCTTATATGCCAGTGTAACTAAATGACAACATCTGCAAGGTCTACAAGGACCGTGCCAGATGTGTGCCCAGGACAAGAGGAATGCAATGGTTCCACGGTCCCTGAGCCTGGAGCGTTCTTGCACTTCCTTTACTTACCGCTGGACGGGAAAGAAGCACAATTAACCAATGTTGACTAGCGCTCGCGCTTGGAGTGCTAGTCAACTTTGGCCGTTCCCCACCACCACGACAGAATACTTACCTTATTCAATCCAGGGCCTGGTCCTCCTCTGAGCGCCACCATTTTGGCCGTGGCACCCTCCACAACTATGCAACTTCAGCGCTGTTGCCCTGACAATGCTGACACTCTGCGCGTGCGCAATCATGTCTATGGTTGTCCGAGATGCCAGTGTGCTGGCACGGCACCTCAAAACGACCCCAGAGCACTGGGAGAAGAGCGAATGCTCCTGCCTTGGGCACTTCAAGTGTCTGGCAAACGCTGGTTGGTGTGTGGAGTACGATTTTGTGTTCCACACCTCATCAACAAGTAGTGAACTTCTGGGGAGGGAGGGCATGCTTGGAGGCCTCCAACACGTGCGGAAGCTCTTCACCAGAGCTTCACGACTTCTTCACTAAAGGCCGTAGTGCGAACAGGCCTCTGGTTTGCCTCTGAGCATGGAAACCACATCCAGGAAGGACAGGGTGGGTCCTATGTAGTAGAACACTGATGGTGGCAGGAGTGGCTCAGGTCCCATTCCAGACATCTCCAGAATATGGCCCACTGAGCCTATTTCCAGGGCCACCAATGCGCATTACACTTTAGACTAGCCTGATCTATATTGTTTTGATTTCATGTGCGGAATTTTTAAAGCATCGTTACCTGCCCGGAGACAACCGGGTATAGGGCAGGACAGAGATACAAATAATAAATAAATATCCCTGTTGGGTCTCTGGGTAACTCTCCATACATCTACTGAATTGGACTGTAAAAGTCAGTTTCACCATAAAGCTGTTAGATTGCAGAGTGCCCAAGCATTCTTTCTTTTTGCTGTGGGAAACGAACATGGCTTCCTTTCTGGGAACACACGTTGTATCATGAAACGGCCACAAGCCATTTAGACCTCTAGTCCCAGCTGCCATAGAATGGTGGAATTTTGTACTTCAAAAACCTCACGAGAGCCAAAATTCAGTGCCCCTGTTCTAAAAGAATGCCAAGCAAAGTAAACAATTCAGAAACCACAGCTTCCTCTCTCTTCAGGTGACTATCTCAAGGGCATATTTATCTCCACGCAGCTTTCTTGGCATATTAAAATTTCTTTTGGCCTATATCAACAAGTTCAGCTGCAACAGCTAAACTGAGCCCTCATTGTTCTCTCAACATTTAAACAGTATAAAGGAATGATTATATTATTGTTCCAAGCGACTACAAAACATAATTCCAATCAAATGCAAGAAAGCACTTGACAGGGCCGGCATGCTTTAGGGTGCGATCAGACGGCACATTTTTGGGGCACCTATATACAAAGGGTTGCCCCATTTTGTGGACGCAGAAAGCAACGCTGTTGCCTAGTTTTTTTTTTTTTTTAATAAGAACCTAAAAAAGCTTCCTAGCTTGAAACTCTTCCTTGTCCTCGCCTTGATTGGCTGGCCCACCATCTTCAGGCCACAAGTTTATGGACTGGTTCCAGGAGTCTCTGTATCCCCTTCCTCTCCATCTGCAGGTCACCCTGAGAACTGGGAAATCCTGTTTGTGAAAGGGCTGAACGAAAGGGGACTTCAGGATTAGGTAAAGCTTTTTTTTAATATTTTGTTTCTCCCCAGGGTCTCAAGTTTACCCTGGGGGCAGCCTTAATCACGTCTGAACGTACCCTTAGTATCCAGAAATCCTGTTTTTTTAATAGATAAGCCAGAAATGTATCCTTTATTACTCAAGATGAACAAATAACAAGGCTTTTCTTCAAAGAGCAGCTCAAGAATGCAAGAAAAAAGGGAGCTTCAATGCACGAGGCTCGTGTGTATACTTGGGAGAAAACCACAATGAAGTTGATCAGACCTCCATTAAAATCAATGTTCAAAGAAGAGGGCTTATACATTCACAGCCACTGCTTTGCTCACTCACTCATAAATATCCCGCTTTTACCCAGATTATTAGAGACACTATTTTTGTGGCTGTGTGTGTTTTTTTTGTAGGTGTATACTGACCATATCAATCATGCATTTGTATCTTTAATGACCGTTAAGTGTTTTTAAAGCTGTTTCATGCATGTTTTTCCAGTATTTTTGTTGGTCTTTTGGAACATAGTCTTGAAACCATGTCCTACGAGGAAAGGTTGAAGGATCTAGGAATGTTTAGCCTACAGATGTGAAAACCGAGAGGAGACATGATCGCGGTCTTCAAGTCTCTGGAGGGCTGTCACAGTGCAGAGGGACCGTCCCTATTCTCACTTGCACAAGATGGGAGGACTAGAAACAACGGGATGAAACTTCAAGGGAGTCAACACAGATTAGATATTATGGAAAACTTCCTGACAGTGAGGTCAATGGAATAGGTTGCCACAGGAAGTAGTTGGTTCTCCTTTGCTGGTAGTCTTCAAGCAGAGGCTCGAAGTGTCTGGGATGGTTTAGGAAATCCTGCACTGAGCAGGGGGTTGGACTGGATGACCCTGGAGGTTCCTTCTAGCCCTATGATTCTATGATTGTCTCTAAGAAAAGTGATTAATAAACATAAGCAATTTCATTTTTGTTTGCCACCTATTCTGAAACCTCAGGATGAAAATAAACCAATGTTTCAGACCCTACAATCATAGAACTGTGACATTGGAAGGGCCCATGAGGATCATCTAGTTCAATATATTTGGAGTGTTCACCCTAATTCATGCCTTTCTCTAAGGATTCCCCCCCTATTATTCAGCCGGAACCAAGAAAGTACATTTTGTACCCACCGCTGCAGTCAGGAGTGTTCATAGCAGCACACCCCTTAATCCAAAGAGGTCTTGCTACGAATCCCACAAAATACAGCATGCCCTCTCATGGTGTCCTGCAGTCAGGGCCTGCTTTGTGGCAGCACCCAGCTGTGGAACGCCCTCCATCCTGTTATGTATGTGATGCCAACAGTTACAGCTTCTGGCTGCCTACACTCAGTAGGTAAAAGGCTGTTCTCTCCCTAAACCAGTCAGCTTTTAATATGTTTTTAACTGCTGAATTTTAAAACTGCTTCCCCAACCCCACCCCAACCCCATTTTTAATCTCTGAGATTCTTCTATTTATAGGAGAACATCTATTAACATTTTGAATGAATGAGTCATAAATAGGAGATACATTTCGAGGAGAACTTACCCGAACGAATATCAAGGCATTGGAATCCCCTACTTTGTATTTTCCTTCTGAGACTTTGACCATGGGGAACTGAGAGGGACAGGTACAGTGGCCCAGGATTTCCCTTACCTGGGGGAGGAGAGAGGGGGAGATGAAACAAAGTAAAGCAATTGCCTGTCAGCAAAAAGTTGCAAGGAAACATGTACATCTATCCACTCCATACAAAGACCACATTTTCCTGGACCCCGTCTATAGCCTGTGGTTTAAACCTAACATTTTTCATTTGAAAAACTTGATTAAATAAAGCCCTGAAACAAAAGGAAAAGCCATTAAGACGAATGTTTATCAGAGCAGTATTTCAGATAGCTGTAAGCTCAAAAGGTGGAAAGATTTCCTTTCTGAACTACAGCTCCCATGTTCCTTAGCAAAAGTGCCCATTGGACTACAGCAGTCATGATCTGTTCTCAAGATGCGGCTTCCTTATTGGGCATGGGAAAAGCATTAGTAGGAAGGACTGCTATGCATGCTGGGTGGAAAGGAGGGGAAAGGTGAGGGAACATGGGAATGTTTGGGGAAAGATCATGACAGCTCCTAGCAATGCTTTATGGTGTGTAGTTGAAGGACAACTGATAGCTTTTTAGTGCTCCAACGCTATCTGGTTGGGGATGGTCAGCCTCCGCATAATTCAGAAGCTCCATGCTGGAGGATTCCCAAACCTCCCCAGAATGCCAAGGGCAAAACAGCTCTCCAGGCGTACTAAAGATCCATGCAAAAAGTGCCTAAAAGCAAACTATGTTTCAAGGGCCTTCTCCGTGGTGGCACCTTGATTACTGAATTATCCCCTTTTTTATCTGCATCATGTATCTTTTGATTGCTGTTTAAGCCACACATTTCTATTTCATAATTTTAATACCCAATACTAGGGATGTGCATGAATATTCAAAAATCTGATTCGAATTGCATTTAATAACATTGGAATCTAGAATTTCAAAAGGATTTTGGATATTCAAAAACATTCATTCGAATATTTGAATGAGTATTTTTAAATACGAATCTAACATTCGAACGAATAGATTCAAATGTTGCGGATTTCAAATCGGATTTTTGGATATTCGGATTTTAAACATTCGAATCGAACCGAATTTTCAGATGTTCGATTCAATTTGACTCGAATTCGAATTTGAATGCAAAAAAAAAAAATTCATGCACACCCGCTATCCAATACAACAATTGAATTTTTACAGTATTATTCTCAATCATCACCGCCTGTTATTTTTATCCACTGAGTCTTGTGACTGATCCTGGCCTCATTTGTCAGCAGCTGAAGACATTATACTTGGAATACGTCATAGTGCCATTCGACTAAGTCATCAGTAATTGGATAAAACTGGGGAAACTGGCCTAAAATGCTCACACAACCAATAGACTCAAATTTAATGCATTGTGGGGGTATAAACTGGGGGAGGAATATCTTAGATGGCTTTAAGAAAGGGTTAGACAAATACTTGGAGGACAGGTGTCTCAATGGCTACTAGAAAGGATACCCAGGTGCCATCTCCAGGTTGGATAAACAGGCAGGATGTCTCAGAAGGCTTTCTGCAGGGACTGAACAGCAGGTGAAGGTTTTGCCTTTGCCTTCTGCTTGAGATGCCCAGAAGTAATTGGTGGAACACTGTATGAGACAGGATGCTGGACTAGATGGGCTGTGGCCCGATCCAGCAGGGTTGCTCTGATGTTCCAGAGTCTCTAGAACAGAATTGAGGCTTATACAAGGAAGCCAATGTTGTTACTGGCCATCAGTGAAGAGAAAAGGTGTCCAAGGTGGAAACCAAGGAGATGTTTCCACGTTGTCCTTGACAACTGGCCCCAAACAAGGAAGTGCCTCTCCCTGTTCACAGCTGGAAGAGCTGACGAAATTGGGCAAAAGGCTGCTGCTTCCCTTCGGCTTACCGCCCTATTTAATGTATATTTAGAACATATGAACATAACAAGAGCCCTGCTGGATCGGGCCACAGTCCATCTAGTCCAGCATCTCATCACACACAGCGACTCACCAATTCCTTCTGGGCATCTCAAGCAGAAGACAAAAGGCAGAGCCTTCACCTGCTCTCGAATCCCTGCAAATGGCCTTTAGAGGCATCCTGACGGTCTCTCCGGCTTGGAGAAAGTACGGGGTGGGGGAACACATGCATTATTTAGCCCAAAGATGTTTCTTTTTTTTCTGAGATGGGTCATGTTGAAGGAAAACTATTGGTCACTTTACAGATGGGTTCTTCTCTCATTCTGAAAGTGGACTGAAGCTGGATTAAAACTTCTGAGGTGTGAACACAGCCTAGGAGAGTAAAACACATCCATGGAATTATACAAGCCTATCTGGAACACTGAGCATGCAGGAAAGGTGCGGGGGGAGGAGGAGGAAAAGTGAAATTTTCCTTTTGAAAGATGCAAAACAAAAATGAGCACAACTTTTCCACGTTTGGCTGTGCTCCGGCAGGTTAGGAGGCAAACCTCTGACCCAACACCTGTTAGCAAAGTTCCATCTGCTGGGAAGAAAGAGGAAATGAATCCATCAGCATGAAAATAAGGTGGCCATTCCAGAAATCACTCCAGAGATCAAAGAAACAGTGTTAATGGAAAGACGCTTGCTGCTTGCGTAACAGAATTTTGCTTTTATGTGGTCGGTAAAATATTGCTTCGCTGATTTCATGCCATGCAGAATCACTCAGGCTTCATCCAAGCAGAACATATCTATTAGTTGGATGATCCGGAGTAAAGCACATACAGACACATTTTATTCTGGATTATCCAAATAACGCAGGATAAGTTAGTGCTGTTTAGAGGAAGCAGAAATATGAATTGACTCCTCCAGTACGTCTGACATACGTGGACATACTGTGGCTTCTCTGTAGTGCCAAATGGACAACCCAGACAGGTATTTGATGGCTCAGTGAGAACTAAGGCAAACCTGGACCAGATGCTAAATAGCAGAAACAGCACCTTGCTGTCAGAGGTCCATAGTCAAAGTCAGTTTGGTCTAGTGGTTAAGGAGCCGGACTCTTAATTGGGAATTCCGGGTTTGATTCCACCCTCCCCCATGAAGCCAGCTGGGTGACCTTGGGCTAGTCACAGCTCTCTTTCTGAGTTCTCACAGTGCTGCATACCTCAAAAGGTATCTGATGTGGGGAGAAGAACAGAAGGTTTGCCAGCCACTTGCAGTCCCCTTAAATGGGTGAGAAAAGCAGGGTAGAAAAGCCAACTCTTCTTCTTCTTGACAGCTACAACTCTTCTTCTGCAGGGCAATTGACCTACAATGCTGGACCAAGACTTCACTATCCTGTAGCCCCATGAGATGATTCTGCATGGCGTGTGTTAGTGTACCGGTCCCAAGGCCCATCTTGGTCTGGACTCAGCGAGGCCTGAGAGGTCTTGACTAAGAGAAGTCCTCCTGCCTGTCCTCTGATGCCCTTCCAAAACAGAGGAGTCATCTTCATAAAGTCATAAGAACAACAGAGGAGCCCTGTTGGATCAGGCCACAGCCCATCTAGTCCAGCATCCTGTCTCATACAGTGGCCCATCAATTGCTTCTGGGCATCTCGAGAAGAAGGCAAATGCAAGACCTTCACCTGTTCTCAATGGTCTAGAGGCCTCCTGCTTGCCTCTCCAACTTGGAGGTAGTACCCGGGCACCTATTCCAGATAAGACCCTAGGAGGAGCCCTGCTGGATCAGGCCACAACCCACCTAGTCCGACATCCTGTTACACACAGTGGCCCACCTTCACCTGTTCTTGATTCTCTGAAGATGGTCCTTAGATTCATCCTGCCTGCCCCTCCAACATGGAGGCGGTACTTAGGCATCCATTCTAGTACTCCATTAATTTGTCCAGCTCTATAGAAGCATAAGAGGAGTGTATCTAATCCTGCAGAAGGCAAAGGCAAAACCCTCACCTGCTCTTGAATCCCTGCAAAAGGATAGACTGAGGACCCTTTGGGTGAAAAGATACATCACCTTCTCAGTCCCAGCCCTCCTGTCCATCAAAGAACATCCTTTGGTTCACTTCTTTACCTTACTTGGTCTACAACACACCAGGAAACTATCCCATAAGCACCCGCCCAGAAAGAAGGAAAGAAATCTGTTGTCTTATTTCTGAAGGATTCACCCGCAAGAAGATAGCCAGATGTTTCTGAGCCCCACCTCTCCACCCTTGCTGCTGCTACCTCAATTTGGCCAACAGGTGGACATCCTTTAATGCAAACCTTCAGGTGTGGCAGGGGCTGATGGGTAGTGTAGTCCAAAACATCTGGAGCACAGAGTTAGGGGTAGGATGCCCTACGCCCTGCAACTTGGTGCCTGTTGAAATCTGAGGCGCCCCAAGGGAATGCCTAACTTGCTACACCTGGCATAAATTATGCAAATTAAACAAGTCCCATACTTGCATATCGCAACTGCAAACATATTTTGCATAATGTATTTTGCTTGCAGCCATGATAGAGAGCGCCAAAAATCTGGATGGGATAGCAAAGCCAGATTCTCTCAGGAAAAAGTCCAAAAACTCATCACTGTGCATCCAGACATCACCATCCAGCTTTCAATCCAACACCCCAGGGATAAACATCTTTCTTCTGCCAAATGAAGCGACCTTCTCCAGGTGCAGGTTTCCCCCAAATAAGTTAATCTTTTTAAGTTGACACCCAGGATTCGAAACTGAGACATCTTTACCATGGTAGCTGCACTACTGGAGCACACAGCGTGGTATTTTATGGCCACAAATCATGCACTGCTGTGAACTGAGCCTGCATTCTCCTTGCTGTTTGCTGGCAACCCCAGTGGACCTCAACTCTAGCTAAGCACATGGACAACCCAGTGGACCTCAACTCTAGCTGAGCGCATGGATAACCCAGTGGACCTCAACTCTAGCTGAGCGCATGGACAACCCAGTGGACCTCAACTCTAGCTAAGCACATGGACAACCCAGTGGACCTCAACTCTAGCTGAGCGCATGGACAACCCAGTGGACCTCAACTCTAGCTAAGCACATGGATAACCCAGTAGACTTCAACTCTAGCTGAGCGCATGGACAACCCAGTGGACCTCAACTCGAGCTGAGCGCATGGATAACCCAGTGGACCTCAACTCTAGCTGAGCACATGGATAACCCAGTGGACCTCCACTCGAGCTGAGCGCATGGACAACCCAGTGGACCTCAACTCTAGCTGAGCGCATGGACAACCCAGTGGACCTCAACTCTAGCTGAGCGCATGGACAACCCAGTGGACCTCAACTCTAGCTGAGCGCATGGATAACCCAGTGGACCTCAACTCTAGCTGAGCGCATGGATAACCCAGTGGACCTCAACTCTAGCTGAGCGCATGGATAACCCAGTGGACCTCAACTCTAGCTGAGCGCATGGACAACCCAGTGGACCTCAACTCTAGCTGAGCGCATGGATAACCCAGTGGACCTCAACTCTAGCTGAGCGCATGGACAACCCAGTGGACCTCAACTCTAGCTGAGTGCAGGGACAACCCAGTGGACCTCAACTCTAGCTAAGCACATGGACAACCCAGTGGACCTCAACTCTAGCTGAGCACATGGACAACCCAGTGGACCTCAACTCTAGCTGAGCGCATGGATAACCCAGTAGACTTCAACTCTAGCTGAGCACATGGACAACCCAGTGGACCTCAACTCTAGCTGAGTGCATGGACAACCCAGTGGACCTCAACTCGAGCTGAGCGCATGGACAACCCAGTGGACCTCAACTCTAGCTGAGCGCAGGGACAACCCAGTGGACCTCAACTCTAGCTAAGCACATGGACAACCCAGTGGACCTCAACTCGAGCTGAGCGCATGGACAACCCAGTGGACCTCAACTCTAGCTGAGCGCATGGATAACCCAGTAGACTTCAACTCGAGCTGAGCGCATGGACAACCCAGTGGACCTCAACTCTAGCTAAGCGCAGGGACAACCCAGTGGACCTCAACTCTAGCTAAGCACATGGACAACCCAGTGGACCTCAACTCTAGCTGAGCGCATGGATAACCCAGTAGACCTCAACTCTAGCTGAGCGCATGGATAACCCAGTAGACTTCAACTCTAGCTGAGCACATGGATAACCCAGTGGACCTCAACTCTAGCTGAGCGCATGGATAACCCAGTGGACCTCAACTCGAGCTGAGCACATGGATAACCCAGTGGACCTCAACTCGAGCTGAGCACATGGACAACCCAGTGGACCTCAACTCTAGCTGAGCGCATGGATAACCCAGTAGACTTCAACTCTAGCTGAGCACATGGACAACCCAGTGGACCTCAACTCTAGCTGAGCGCATGGATAACCCAGTGGACCTCAACTCGAGCTGAGCACATGGATAACCCAGTGGACCTCAACTCGAGCTGAGCACATGGACAACCCAGTGGACCTCAACTCTAGCTGAGTGCATGGATAACCCAGTAGACTTCAACTCTAGCTGAGCGCATGGACAACCCAGTGGACCTCAACTCTAGCTGAGCGCATGGACAACCCAGTGGACCTCAACTCTAGCTAAGCACATGGACAACCCAGTGGACCTCAACTCTAGCTGAGCGCATGGACAACCCAGTGGACCTCAACTCAAGCTGAGCGCATGGATAACCCAGTAGACTTCAACTCGAGCTGAGCGCATGGACAACCCAGTGGACCTCAACTCTAGCTGAGCGCATGGATAACCCAGTAGACTTCAACTCTAGCTGAGCGCATGGACAACCCAGTGGACCTCAACTCTAGCTGAGCGCATGGATAACCCAGTGGACCTCAACTCTAGCTGAGCACATGGATAACCCAGTGGACCTCCACTCGAGCTGAGCGCATGGACAACCCAGTGGACCTCAACTCTAGCTGAGCGCATGGACAACCCAGTGGACCTCAACTCTAGCTGAGCGCATGGACAACCCAGTGGACCTCAACTCTAGCTGAGCGCATGGATAACCCAGTGGACCTCAACTCTAGCTGAGCGCATGGATAACCCAGTGGACCTCAACTCTAGCTGAGCGCATGGATAACCCAGTGGACCTCAACTCTAGCTGAGCGCATGGACAACCCAGTGGACCTCAACTCTAGCTGAGCGCATGGATAACCCAGTGGACCTCAACTCTAGCTGAGCGCATGGACAACCCAGTGGACCTCAACTCTAGCTGAGCGCAGGGACAACCCAGTGGACCTCAACTCTAGCTAAGCACATGGACAACCCAGTGGACCTCAACTCTAGCTGAGCACATGGACAACCCAGTGGACCTCAACTCTAGCTGAGCGCATGGATAACCCAGTAGACTTCAACTCTAGCTGAGCACATGGACAACCCAGTGGACCTCAACTCTAGCTGAGTGCATGGACAACCCAGTGGACCTCAACTCGAGCTGAGCGCATGGACAACCCAGTGGACCTCAACTCTAGCTGAGCGCAGGGACAACCCAGTGGACCTCAACTCTAGCTAAGCACATGGACAACCCAGTGGACCTCAACTCGAGCTGAGCGCATGGACAACCCAGTGGACCTCAACTCTAGCTGAGCGCATGGATAACCCAGTAGACTTCAACTCGAGCTGAGCGCATGGACAACCCAGTGGACCTCAACTCTAGCTAAGCGCAGGGACAACCCAGTGGACCTCAACTCTAGCTAAGCACATGGACAACCCAGTGGACCTCAACTCGAGCTGAGCGCATGGATAACCCAGTAGACTTCAACTCTAGCTGAGCGCATGGACAACCCAGTGGACCTCAACTCTAGCTGAGCACATGGATAACCCAGTAGACTTCAACTCTAGCTGAGCGCATGGACAACCCAGTGGACCTCAACTCTAGCTGAGCGCATGGATAACCCAGTGGACCTCAACTCTAGCTGAGCACATGGATAACCCAGTGGACCTCCACTCGAGCTGAGCGCATGGACAACCCAGTGGACCTCAACTCTAGCTGAGCGCATGGACAACCCAGTGGACCTCAACTCTAGCTGAGCGCATGGACAACCCAGTGGACCTCAACTCTAGCTGAGCGCATGGATAACCCAGTGGACCTCAACTCTAGCTGAGCGCATGGATAACCCAGTGGACCTCAACTCTAGCTGAGCGCATGGATAACCCAGTGGACCTCAACTCTAGCTGAGCGCATGGACAACCCAGTGGACCTCAACTCTAGCTGAGCGCATGGATAACCCAGTGGACCTCAACTCTAGCTGAGCGCATGGACAACCCAGTGGACCTCAACTCTAGCTGAGCGCAGGGACAACCCAGTGGACCTCAACTCTAGCTAAGCACATGGACAACCCAGTGGACCTCAACTCTAGCTGAGCACATGGACAACCCAGTGGACCTCAACTCTAGCTGAGCGCATGGATAACCCAGTAGACTTCAACTCTAGCTGAGCACATGGACAACCCAGTGGACCTCAACTCTAGCTGAGTGCATGGACAACCCAGTGGACCTCAACTCGAGCTGAGCGCAGGGACAACCCAGTGGACCTCAACTCTAGCTAAGCACATGGACAACCCAGTGGACCTCAACTCGAGCTGAGCGCATGGACAACCCAGTGGACCTCAACTCTAGCTGAGCGCATGGATAACCCAGTAGACTTCAACTCGAGCTGAGCGCATGGACAACCCAGTGGACCTCAACTCTAGCTAAGCGCAGGGACAACCCAGTGGACCTCAACTCTAGCTAAGCACATGGACAACCCAGTGGACCTCAACTCTAGCTGAGCGCATGGATAACCCAGTAGACCTCAACTCTAGCTGAGCGCATGGATAACCCAGTAGACTTCAACTCTAGCTGAGTGCATGGACAACCCAGTGGACCTCAACTCTAGCTGAGCGCATGGATAACCCAGTGGACCTCAACTCGAGCTGAGCACATGGATAACCCAGTGGACCTCAACTCGAGCTGAGCACATGGACAACCCAGTGGACCTCAACTCGAGCTGAGTGCATGGATAACCCAGTAGACTTCAACTCTAGCTGAGCGCATGGACAACCCAGTGGACCTCAACTCTAGCTGAGCGCATGGACAACCCAGTGGACCTCAACTCTAGCTAAGCACATGGACAACCCAGTGGACCTCAACTCTAGCTGAGCGCATGGACAACCCAGTGGACCTCAACTCAAGCTGAGCGCATGGATAACCCAGTAGACTTCAACTCGAGCTGAGCGCATGGACAACCCAGTGGACCTCAACTCTAGCTGAGCGCATGGATAACCCAGTGGATCTCAACAATAGCTGAGCGCATGGACAACCCAGTGGACCTCAACTCTAGCTGAGCGCATGGACAACCCAGTGGACCTCAACTCTAGCTAAGCACATGGACAACCCAGTGGACCTCAACTCTAGCTGAGCGCATGGACAACCCAGTGGACCTCAACTCAAGCTGAGCGCATGGATAACCCAGTAGACTTCAACTCGAGCTGAGCGCATGGACAACCCAGTGGACCTCAACTCGAGCTGAGCACATGGATAACCCAGTGGATCTCAACAATAGCTGAGCGCATGGATAACCCAGTAGACTTCAACTCTAGCTGAGTGCATGGACAACCCAGTGGACCTCAACTCTAGCTGAGCGCATGGATAACCCAGTGGACCTCAACTCGAGCTGAGCACATGGATAACCCAGTGGACCTCAACTCGAGCTGAGCACATGGACAACGCAGTGGACCTCAACTCGAGCTGAGCGCATGGATAACCCAGTGGATCTCAACAATAGCTGAGCGCATGGACAACCCAGTGGACCTCAACTCTAGCTGAGCGCATGGATAACCCAGTGGATCTCAACAATAGCTGAGCGCATGGACAACCCAGTGGACCTCAACTCTAGTTGAGCACATGGAAAACCCAGACAGGTATTTGGTGACCCATCTAGTAACGCATGGTTGTAAGAACTATGGCAAACTTGGACCAGATGCTAAATAGCAGAGCCATCACCTTGCTGTCAAAGGTCCATAGTCAAAGCTCTGGTTTTCCCAGTAGCAATCCCACGCTGGAGCATCCTCCGACGACTCCAGTAGACCATGTGCAAAAATCGCCAGAATCCTTCCTTCTCTGCTTCCCACCACTCCGTGAAAAATTCAGTGTTTTCCCTTTCCTCAACTGCAAACCTTTCTTGAAGCTGCATTGTGTGCTGATATTTGACTGGGGGAGTCAAGGTCCCACGGTTGTTGCTGTTGTGGGTCTGGCAACGACACATTTTGTGCCGGCTCTGCAAACAAAGAGCAGCTTCTCGCAGAGACCAGAAGGCGCCAATTCTGCAGATTCAGCCAATTCTGGGTCCAAAATGCTACCAGGAACATCAGCTGCACAATACAAGGAAGGCAGCCAAGTGGAGAGGGCAGAAAATGGACAAGCTGGGTCAAATCCAGCCCAGCCTGTAATGGATTCGCATAGCAGCATCCAGCAGCCTTTTGCCAGGATGCATTTGTTTATTTATTTATTTATTTAGGGGTAACAACATATAAAACAAACACATGAAAACTAATAACATACCATGGCAGTGGCTGAAGGTGGGAGGAAAAGGCTGTTCCTTTACTTAGCCAAAGGCCAGGGCAAAGAGCTGCGGCTTCACAGCTCACCTAAACATGTAGAGTGAAGGTGTCTGACGCACCTCAGGAGGGAGACTATTCCACAGTCTGGGAGCCACCACTGAAAAGGCCCTATCTGGGGTGCCCACCCTTTTTACTGCTGTGAATGGCGGTACAACCAGGAGGGCCTCCCCTCCAGATCTTAGGGCATGGGCAGGTCAATATGGGAGAAGGCATTCCTTGAGATATTTGGGGCCCAAGTCATTTAGGGCCTTATAAGTCAAAGTCAACACCTTAAATTGGGCTCGACAGCAAATTGGCAGCCAGTGCAACTCTTTTAAGACCAGCGTGATTGGCTAGGGGAGATTTCCCGTCACCCGGAGATTTGACTTTCCCAACAGCAGGTCGGCAGTGTCCATTTTTAACCAAGGCTGTGGCCACACTTAAGGTTTAAACCAGCTTCAGTCCACTTTCAGAGTGAGAGAGCATATCAGCAAAGTAACAAGCTGTTTTCTTTCGGTGTTAAATAACTCAGAAAGCTCACCTTTGGGATAGACAATGTGGAAAGAAAATTACTGGCCGCTTTGCTGATGTGTTCCCCCGTTCTGAAAGCGGACTGAAGCTGGATTAAACCTTAGGTGTGACCACAGCTCGAGACCCAACCTTCATAAACAAGTATGGATAGCACAGATATGCCGTTCCCCCATGTAACCCCCTTCTGTGCACGAGAAAGTATAACTTGCACTTTCTACTCCTAAATATCAAATTATTGATCACCCAAAAAAACCAGTCATGGGAGAGGTTTAAATCCCAGTCCTTGAAACTGATTTGGCTTTGGTCCACTTTCAGAGCCGAAGAACACATCAGCAAAGCGAACAATCATTTTCTTTCCACATTATTTCACCTAAAGGTGGATCGTAGAAGTTAGATCGTGCTGAAAGAAATCAAGTTAGTGGAATAGGTTACCATGGGAGGGAGTGGGCTCTCCTTCGCTGGAGATCTTCAAGCTGAGGCTGGACCTACATCTGTCTGGGATGGTTTAGGAAATCCTGCATTGAGCAGGGGGCTGGACCGGATGACCCTAGAGGACCCTTGGAACTACGTATGATTCTATGATCTTGCTGATGCATTCTCACACCCTGAAAGTGGGCTGGAGCAGGACTAAAACCCAGATGTGAATGCACACTTGGACATCCTTGCATTAAATTAGACCATTCCTTGCAGACTAATGCAGAGAACTTCAGGACTGCCCCTCAAAACCTGGCCCTTCTTATACGCAAGACGTGTTTGTCTTTGCAATTGGTAGAATGTACAATTTTGTATGCAAAAATAAATCTTCCAGGGAGATGATAGGAGGGGCGGAAGGAAGGAAAAGCAAAAGGACATTGGGCGGCCTCCCTCCCTTTCTCCTAGCATAAGGAAGGGAAACAGTCCACCCCCATCTCTTGCAGCAGGATATAAATTTATCTTAAAGGTGAAGAAATGAGCGTTGGGACGAAGGGTCACAGAGATGGGGGAACACCCAAAACGGAACCCCTCCCCTTCTCTGGCAGTACTGAAAAATTATGGATATTTATTTATTTGTTTATTTGTTTGTTTACATTTCTATCTCGCCCTATACCCAAGGATCTCAGCGTGGGTTACAACATGTAAAATGAACACATGAAAACCAACAGCATGAATAGCATAAAACCAATATCAGTGAATATTGAGACGGCACAGACATTATCCTATCATGAACAGAGAAAGCTCTGTGTGTTTTAAAGGTGCAGAAAATACAATATAATAAAGCTACTGTATATATGTATGGGTGTTTTTCCACTGCAGCCCTAAGATCCAGATCTAAGAATGGGTACATTTCTTAATCCGGATCTAGTAGATCCGGATTAAGGGAAACAACCACTGTGTTTCCATGGGAGGTGTAGCACCCATTAGAAATGGGTGCTAACACCCCAGCTGTGGAAACAGCTTTGCACCCATCTGGGGAATCCGGATCGACCCACAAGGGGTCGGTCCATTACCCCAGGTGTTTGGGGGGGCAGGGGGGGCAGTCTTCGAAGCAACTTCGAAGTGATTTCGAAGTGACTTCGAAGCATGAGCTCAACTTTCGAAAGTTGAGCTCATGTTCAAAGTGACTTCGACGCTGACTTTGAAGTCACTTCGAAGTGAATGTGAAGTCAACTTCGAAGTGATTTCGAAGTGACTTTGAAGCCAATGTTGGTTGGGGGGTCAAAGGTGCATCCCCTCCCCCTAGCCTCCTTTGGACCCCATTGCCTGTTTCCAGTGGAAACAGGTTCCCTTTAATCCGGATTTTCTGGCAGAAGACCCCATTGTAGACCCCATTAATGGGGTCTACAGAAAATCCGCATTAAAGGCCAAAAAGATCCGGATTTCCCCCACGGCAGTGGAAACAATCGGGTTCAAAATGGGTGCCGTAGCGGAAATGGGATCATCCGGCTCACAGCCAAAAGGTACAAAAATGGGTGCAAAAATGGGTACAATTGACAGTGGAAAAACACCCTAAGTGTGTGTGTGTGTGTGTGTGTGTGTGTGTGTGTGTGTGTGTGTGTGTGTGTGTGTGTGTGTGTGTGTGTCATTTCTCTTTCGGTCTCTCTGAAAAAGCTTTTGAGGTGGGCTTGCATCTGTGTGGGAAAGAAGTGCCATGATTCGGGCCCAAGGGGATTAGGAAACGTTTCCCCATATATGAAAGGAAATGCCAGCATGCCTGAGCAAAGAAGCGTGGTCTGAATTAAATCACAGTTATCACCCACCCGACTAAATAAGAAGGAGAAGAGCAAATGCTGTAGGAACGCATTGTACCCACAGCACATAAAATACAGCATTGGGGGGAGAATTTATCCTTCCTCAAAAGAACAGTTCACTCTCTCTTAAAATAATGAATAAATAGTTTCTAGTCTCCAAGGCTGCAAATTAGGCCTGTGGACAAATGCAATTTTTGACATTCGATCCCATATCTAATGGAATACTTGAAAAACCAAATTTGTACAAATAAAGAAAAATGAACGTCTGATCATTCGAACTGGTAGAAATACATTTGTATCCACTTGTTCGATTATTCGATACGTATCCAATGATATGTATTTTGTACGCATCGAACTGCACGTGAATACGTTCAACTTTTAAAGCTTCACATCGATTCGAATTTTCAGGAATTCGATTCAAAATGAACTGAATCTGGAAACTGCATTTGTGCACACCCCTAGTTGTGGGGGGGGGGGCACCGTTTCCTAGGCCTGGTCCTGCCCGCCAACCCGGCATGCCCAGTGCCCTCTTTCCCTTCCGGGCGCATGAGGACAGATTACTTTCCTGCAGTGGCCATTATGAAATGCTTCTGAAAACCAGCAGATGCCAGTGCTGGGGGGGGGGGGGGGAGAGGGGGGGGCTTGCTATTTCTAGAGCACCATTGACAGAAAGATCTTTGCAAAAGCAGAGGAAATTAACATCTGAAATCCCTGGTCATGTTCTGCCTAATCCCCCTCTGGCCCGAGGAATCTGCTCTTCCGGAATGGAGGCCTGGAGAGGCAGGAACGCGCCCAGCGCCTCTCCACACGTTGCAATCATTCGGCAGCTGGCTCCGCGCAGCCCACGGGAGCACCGCACATGTGGCACAGCTGTTGGTGGCGTCTCTCAGGGACCCACGTGGACCGGCATCTCCGCGGAGACGGATCTCGACAGCTGGTGCTGCCGGCACCCAAAAAACGGCGGGCGGGCGGGCGGGACGCTGGCGACGGCTGTCGTTTTTAACCGGCCGTAAATGTCCCTTTTGAGCGTGTAGCAAGGTGCTGACATCTCCGATATGGGGCGAAAGGGAAGCAGGCGAACTGGTAACATTTGGCAGGCGGCAAGATCACTCACGCCACCCAAGACGACAACTTCCAAGTCCCGCTGGCCGCAATGGCTTCCAGATGGACTGGCGAAGGGAGTTGGCTGAAGGAGCAGAAGGATGCCGGGCGGCACATTTACAAACAGGGCTAAGGAAGCCCCGAGCGCCACATCAGCTTCCGGCAGATGACAGAGGCGTCCCGTTCCAGATGTAGGTGCAGCAGATGTGGAAGCAAAGTGGGCGAGACTGAAAACGCCGCCAGCTCTGTCCACCTCACCTGCGTTAGGGGCAGAAAACTCAGGACTCAATTCACTTCTCTTTGGCCCTTTCTGCACTTACCTATAGGTCCAGGTCCAAGGGTCCCCGGTCCGGTCTGGATCCTGGACCTCCTCATTTGTACATTAATTTGGATCAGGGAAACCCCACCCCACCCCTTGTTAGCCTGGCTCTGTCTGCACAAGGAGGAGCCAGATTCGGATTAAGAGGCCCTTAATCCAGATCTGTTGTAAACTAGAGATGTGTACGAATGTTTTTTCGACAGTCTATTCGAATCGAATACCCGAAAACCCAATTTGATTCGAGTCATTTAAATTCAAATTTAACTAGATTTGATTCGTGTTTACCAATACGAATCTACCTGTTCAAATTTTTTATTCAAATCTGCACGTGCGAATGTTGAGAACACCTTGAATTGGGTTTGGTAGCAAATTGGGAAACTACTCCATGGTCTGGGAGCCACCACTAAAAAGGCCCTATCCCATGTGCCCATCCCTTTTGCCACTGAGGGTGGCAGCCTGACCCTGCAGGGGTAGGTCGATATGGAAGAAGGCATTTAGGCAAGTCCTGGGGAACCCTGGGAAGACAGGCCGGGTGTCTGAAATGCCTGGCTCCAGCCCTGAACATTTACTGTCCCAGGAAAGCAAAGTGCAAAATTTTCCCCTTCTCTGTCCCTATTCCCCTCTCCCCATGCCTTGTGTATCCATTTAGGCTGTAAGCCGCTTTAAGGACCTTTTGGAGGCAAAGGGGAGGGATATAAACAAATACAGTAAACGGGTGGATGGAATGAATCAGGTTTTTCAACAGCACCATCTCTCCGGCTCCTCCAAATCAAGATGTTGCCCAGTTTTAGGAGTGGAGCCCTTTGAAGATGGAGCAATTCTGTTCTCGGTAAAGAAGAAGAAGAAGAGGAGTTGGCTTTCTACCCTGCTTTTCTCACCCATTTAAGGGGACTCAAAGCAGCTGACAAACCTTCTGCTCTTCTCCCCACAACAGACACCCTGTGAGGTAGGTGGGGCTGTGAGAGCTCAGAAGAGAGCTGTGACTCGCCCAAGGTCACCCAGCTGGCTTTGTGGAGAAGGGTGGAATCGAACGCAGTATTCCCAGATAAGAGTCCAGATCCCAAACCACTAGACCAAACTGGTTCCCTGATAAAGCCTGCAAATATAGGCCTTTCCCCACCCCAGGAAATGATGAAGTACACAATTTTTACCTCTGGGTGCTTTATTTACATTCTCACACTGGCCTGGGATTTAAAAAAAAATACTCAAGGCTTGTTTTTGCAAAGGAAGGGCAGGACGGCCACACCTAATAGTCTGCCTTCAGAGCAAGAGAACACACCAGCAAAGTGACTAGTAATTTTCTTTCCACCTTATCTGTCCCAAAGGTAAATGTCCTGAGTTATTTAACACTGAAAGAACACAGCTTTTCACTTTGCTGATGCGTTCCCCCACTCTGAAAGTGGTCTGAAGCTGGATTAAACCTTAGGTGTGACCACAGCCTGAAAGAAATCACCTTGTCACTTTGCTGATGCGTTCCCCCACTCTGAAAGTGGACTGAAGCTGGATTAAACCTTAGGTGTGGCCACAGCCTCAGTCTGAAAGTGGATCCAAGCTAGATTAAACTTTAAGTGTGACCACAGCCTTGGAGACCTTTGATTGGCCAGACCAATCCATTCCCAGTACAATCCTGGGAGAATCGGACGTTTGGTTGCACAGGAGAGGGAATTTCATCAAGGGCACCTCGGCCACGTGGACAACGCCCGCTGAAACTCCCTCTTCTGTGCACATATGAAAGTAGCACAGGACCCCTTTTCTCCTTCTCCCGTGGCAACCCGACTTTCAGTCCTGCCTGCAAGATGACCTGCATTTCAAAGGCGAGCGGCATCATCCCGGTTCAGCGCAATCGGCTGCCCGTCTATTTTCCGACCCAGACTGATTCATCCCGTCAGGCTGGCTTGCTACCCACGCCTTCCCCCCAGGCAGCTTTCTTTACCACTCACGCCCCTGCCAAGACGCGTCTATATATGGGAAGCATTGTTGAAACTCATCCCACGGGCTGGAGAGGCTGGATGACCTCATCACAGGCCACAGAGGCCAGGGCCATTCAAGAGCACAGAGCAGCCTAGTTGAACATGTAATCCGTGTCTATTTCTTCCACACACACCCCAGGGTGCAAGACAAAACAACCCAAATGAAGAGGGAATTCTCCAGAAATCCAGCCAATGCGATCACCTCTTTTCCCCCACCCAGGCCAAGGGATTTAAATATATAATTCCCTGTTTGCCTTTCCTCTGGAAATCCCCTACTGGAGGCTTTCAATTATCACGCCGGGCCTGACTTCCTTCTCCATGTCATTAACCAAGAACGTCTGGTCTGCGATTTTTAATTGCCCATTTTTTGCCAGAAACTTAATTGCTATGTCACCAGATCTGACATTAATAGTTACAGCAAAACGTAGTAACAATCTTGCAAAAAACAAGCCCAAGGTGGCTAGAAAAAAAAATACAGAACTGTAAAAAATAATCTGTTTTCCCCCTGTTCTGCCATTTTTAGTTTCAATGTTTCTAACCCTGTGTGCAACAGAATGCTGGATTAGATGGGCTGTGGCCTGATCCAGCAGGGCTCCTCTTATGTTCTTATGTTTCCATAACTCCCTTTATTGCTGTGATGTTGAGGTTTTAAATAAGAACCTAAGAACCCAACAGGAGCCCTGCTGGATCCGGCCACAGGCCATCTTATGCGACATTCTGTTTCACACAGTGGCCCACCAATGGCTTCTGGGCATCCCAAGCAGAAGGCGAAGGCAAAACCTTCACCTGCTCTCGACTCCCTGCAATGTATCCATAGCATCTGCAAATGACCTTAAGAGGCATCTTGTTTATCTCTCCTTCCTAGAGGTGATACCTAGGCATCCATTCTAGTAGCCATTGGTACACCTGTCCTCCATGAATTAATAGTAGCTCACCAATTGCTTCTGGGCATCTCAAGCAGGAGGTGAAGGCAACACCTTCACCTGTCTGCAACTCCCTGCCAATGGCATTAGAGGCATCCTGCCTGTCTCTCCAACCTGGAGGAAATACCTAAGCACCCAGATGCGGCCAACTATGTATCATGATGCAAATGAGCCGATACTATAACATCCCAAGATGTGAGAGACTCTGTGTTTGGGTAGAATAGATCAATCAGTTGAAGATATCGAACATTTTCTTATTGAATGCCCAGCATATACTGAACTTCGACACAGGTTTTTATATCCAATATTCTTTCCAAATTTCGGTCCCACAGCAGAACTGAGCTTATGTCACTTCTTTTATAAGGACAAGAAAGATCTATTACAATAGGAGTTAGCCTCTTCATTTTAAAAGCTATTAAGAAAAGAGCACGTTTCCTGAAAATAGAACCCTGGCTGTATAAAGTTGGCTTCTGTTTTACTTGTTTTAACTGTATTTTACTTTGAAGTGGTCATGGTACTAGTCAAATATATTTTAACTAACTAACCATTCTAGTAGCCAATGATGTTCCAGTGTTCCCAGCTGGATCAGGCCACAGCCCATCTGGTCCAGCATCCTGTCTCACACAATGGCCCACTGATTGCTTCACCTGTCTGTCTCTCCGACCTGGAAGATGTACCTGGACATACATTCTAGTAGCCACCTATACACCTGTCCTCCATGAATGTGTCTGATCCTCCCTAAAAGCCATCTAGGCTGGTTGCTGTTACCACCACTTCTGGCAGCAAATTCCATAGACCGATGACCCTCTGGGTGAATAAATGCCTCCCCTTGTCCGATCTGACTCTTCTACCCATCAGCCTCATAGATGCCCCTGTTTCTAGTGATGTGTGATAGAAAAAAAGTTTCTGGATTTTGCAGTGCTGTTCCAGGACCATTCATAAACTTTTATATATTTGAAAAATAAAAATGAATTAGCCCCTACACCCTGCCCATTTTAAATATATAATTCTATGTTTTGTGTTCTACCACTGAATTGTTACTGTCTATTTCTATAAACAGCCCCAGAGGGCTCTTGTTTAATGGGAAGTAGTACATAAATGTTTAAATAAAAAAATATATAGCTCTCCAGATCTGCACATCTAGTGAGATGAGTCATAGCACAATACTGAGCAAGAAAAGAGTTTTGTTTTTGTTTGGAAATATAATACATAAATTAGGTCACACCATTGTGCCAAGATTCCAGTTCAAACCATTCGCTTCCTTTTTATCCCTCGTATGTTCTAGGCAATAGAAATGTTCCTAATAATTCTTTGCATCCTTGGGGAGAAAGAAGAGCACTTTGGAACAGAGAAAATCCAGATTATGCATGCAAGGGGATCTGAGCTTGATGTGAGGAACCAGGGCTGTGGTCACACTTACGGTTTAATCCAGCTTCAGTCTGCTTTCAGAGTGAGAGAACACACCAGCAAAGCGACAAGCTGTTTTCATTCAATGTTAAATTTCACCTTTGGGACAGATAATGCAGAAAGAAAATGACTGATCACTTCGCTGATGGGCTCTCTTACCCTGAAAGTGAACTGAAACTGGATTGAGACTTATGCTGTGGTCACACCTAATGTTTAATCCAGCATCAGTCCACTTTCAGAGTGAGAGAACACAGCAAAGCGACAAGCTGTACTGAGTTTTAAATAACTCAGAAAATTCACCTGGTCACTTTGTGGTTCTCCGGTTAAACATACTTCTTCAGACAGGTCTTTGATCCTTAGCTTCCCACCAGGAAGGAAAGGAGGGGTATATTTTAAGTATGTTTTAAGATAATTTTGCTTGTTTTTCAAGTATTGTGACTTGCTCTGGGACCCTCAGGTGAAAGGCTAGGATGGATGGATGGATGGATGGGTGGATGGATGGATGGATGGATGGATGGAAGGAAGGAAGGAAGGAAGGAAGGAAGGAAGGAAGGAAGGAAGGAAGGGTGTCAGTTTTGGGGAGCAGAACAGAAGGTTTGTCAGCCACTTTGAGTCCCCTTTAAATAGGTCAGAAAAGTGGGATAGACGCCTGGGCCGGCCGCCTCCGCTCACCTCTGGAGCCCTGTGCACACCACAAAGACGCCACCCTCCTTGCCAGCAGGAGACTTAAGGAGGGGGGGAGAGTTTTAAATTAAAAAGGGCTTTGAGATTAGAGAGTCAGGGGAGGTCGGTCTCCCTCTGCCCTCCTGCAACCCAATCCCAAAAGACTCTTATTAGATGGCGCTTGGTAATCCAGATGCTATTTAGAATGGGCCATTAATAGGACAGGGAAGTAGCCGCAATCACTGGCAGAAAGCGTGCCAAGAACCTGCTAGCTTTAGCGCAATCATCTGCCATCTCCCCCACATGCCTCCACAGCAGGCGGCCCAAAGGGAGAGAGATGATCCAGTGGTTATGGAGCTGGACTGGGTTTGATTCCACACTCCTCCACGAAGCCAGCTGGGTGAACTTGGGCTAGTCACAGCTCTCTTCTGAGCCCCACCCACCTCACAGGATGTCTGCTGTGGGGAGAAGATCAGAAGGTTTGTCAGCCGCTTTGAGTGCCCTTAAATAAGTGAGAAAAGCAGGGGAGAAAACCAACTGTTCTTCCTCCACAAAGCCAGTTGGGTGACCTTGGGCTAGCTACAGCTCTCTTCTGAGTGCTCACAGCCCCACCTACCTCACAGAGGGTCTGTTGTGGGGAGAAGAACAGAAGGGTTGTCAGCTGCTCTGAGCCCCCTTAAAAAGCGGGGAATAAAAGCCAAGTCTTCTTCCTTTAAACTCCCCTGAGGGACCTGTACGAATGTTCTAAACATCTGAAATGTATTGCACACGTATCTGCGTGCATTTGCGCTTATAAAACGGAACGAAAACGGGATGCATACAGGATAAAACGGGACCCGTGCAAAATGCGTACAGGTACGTCTGACACACATGAATGTTGTCGACACCTGCATCTTCAAATATGGACGTTGTCGGCGTCCGTATCTTCGGATTCGAATGGGGTTTTGTCGCATTCGGATTTTAAACATCTGAATCGAACTGGATGTTTTCACATTCAAATGGACTCCAATTCGAATGCCAAAGAAAGCATTCGCACACATCCCTACGTTCAATTCTACAGCAAAGCCGTAATTTGGGAGGCGGCCGCCGCTTTTCATCCTGCATCCCTTCCCAGATGATCTTCAGACGTCCGCCTGGGCGTTGAGCAGCCACTGCAGCCTCCGAAGGGCCCTGTAATTTTCAGCCTGTCTCCAGGAGAGCCCCCAAGCAGGCAGAGTGAGAAGAAACAGATCCCAGAGAAAACGGAAGGTGGTTAATGTTTAAGATGAACTGGAAACTACAGGCGCCTTTGATTTTTACAGCGTAGTTCAAAAGGCATTCTTAATTAATTGCTTCCTGCCTCTCCCCTCCCCAGGGTTTTACTTTGCACCCAGATAAGGCAGAAGAAAGTGGAGTGGAGAACGAACAGGCAGGACTTCCAATGCAATGAACTTGTGCAACATTTGAACAACAGCTGGATTTTTATTTATTTATTTTTTTTAAGGTTTATCCACTGGAAATTTGGATTCTGGCCATCTGAATGCAGTTGCAATAGATTCTGCCTGCAGCTGTGAACAGATACCTCCTCTTTTTAATGCGCTGTCTCTCGCTGGCTCTCTCTGCATTCGACCTGAGTGGTTGCGTGCGCAAGAGAAATTCCGGACATGCGCTAAATCAAGAAGAATTCAGAAGCTCTGGGTGAGTCGTGGGCCCTTTCTGCGCTTCCTTGTCAATCTGGATCAAGGGGCTGCTTAGACCACGGAAGAGTAGAGGGAAGAGTAGGTCCAGATCAGATAAACGCGGTCCGAATCCATGCTAGCACTCTTTAGCACACATTTGCTGTTCTAAAGACCGCTCAATGCAGATGCAGATGCCTGTGGTTGATCCGGATTTAGTTAATCCAGATCTAGCTAATATGGATTACCGGAGGTAAGTGCAGAAAAGGCCCTGAAATACGCATCGTGTGCAACGTGTTCCTTGAGCTGTTCCCTCATATAAAAGCATGGCTTGTGCAGCAGGTTTTTGCTCTTGCAATTGCTAGAACTTGACTCTGTTTAATGCACTCCTGGAAATTTACAAGAACAACATCAGGCCTCGGAGACACCAGGCCCTACATGGGTAGGCAGGTCCACCAGTTCAGTGTGATCGCCAGAGCAGTGGTAAACCAGGCCTCTTCTCTGCAAGGGCGCTGACTTAAGACCAGTATATGGTGAGGCCCTTTCCGCATTTGCCTTGGCTGATCTGGATTGGCTAGATCCGTATTAGCTAGATCCGTATTAGCTAGATCTGGTTCAACCACAGGCAGACGAATCTGCATTGGGTGGGCTGTAGAATAGCAAATGCATAGAAGAAGAAGAAGAAGAAGAAGAAGAAGAAGAAGAAGAAGAAGAAGAAGAAGAAGAAGAAGAAGAAGAAGAAGAAGAAGAAGAAGAAGAAGAAGAAGAAGAGTTGGCTTTTCTACCCCGCTTTTCTCACCCATTTAAGGGGACTCAAAGCAGCTGACAAATGTACTGTTCTTCTCCCCCACAACAGACACCCTGTGAGGTAGGTGGGGCTGTGAGAGCTCAGAAGAGAGCTGTAACTAGCCCAAAGTCACCCAGCTGGCTTTGTGAGGGTATTCCCAGATATTCTCTGGTATTCCCAGATAAGATTTCATCTTCCTAACTACTAGACCAAACTGGCTCACAAGGCTTTGAGGACAAACCATGTCCTTTGGGGAAAGACCTAGAAGAGGGCTGAGAGGAGACCTGATAGCCATCTTCTGAAGGGCTGTCACAGTGTATATTCTCACTTGCACAAGATGGGACGACTAGAAACAATGGGATAAAATTTCAAGGGAGTCAATACAGATAACATATTAGAAAAACCTCCTGACAGTGAGGGCGACCAGTCAGTGGAATAGGTTGCCACAGAAGGTGGTGAGCTCTCCTTCACTGGAGGTCTTCAAGCAGAGGCTGGACCTACACCTGTCTGGGATAGCTTAGGAAATCCTGCATTGAGCAGGGGGTTGGACTAGATGACCCTGGAGGTCCCTTCCAACTCTATGATTCTATGATTCTATTAAACCTTCCCTTGTGCTTGGGGACTCACTAGCAGAAGAATCCCAGTAAGCTCCTAGCACTGTGTCCTGTCCGGGTTTCTGGTCTCACCACCACCCCTTAACAAAAACAAAGTTACACAAACTAAGGCAATGTTTGCACACTTGCTGTGTGTGCAGTTTTTCCCACAGTACGGCCTCTTTGTGTGTGGAACAGGAGTTATCATAGGACGGGGCTTCTGTTTCCCTTGCGCCAGGTCTCCATTTAAGCCCTAGCTTAGTAGTCATCCGGGGCGACAAGAACTTCCCGTAGGCAAAGGGGGAGGCTGCTGGCAGGCAAAGATGCGGATCTCTGCATCCTGCTGGTAGATCCAAGGGAAAACGCTTCAGTCTTCAGCAGCATCTGCCGCCGGCTCTGCGGGTCACAAACGTTTTCACGATCTAGCCAGTTTCACAAGTGCATTTACAGAACAGATGCGGTGCCTGTTCGTGTTTGTCTTTGGGCATCACAACAGCTTTGCCCAACATCTACAGGAATTTGTGGAAAGTACACGCAACTAAGAACCTAAGAGGAGGAAGAAGAGTTGGCTTTTCTACCCTGCTTTTTTCACCCATTTAAGGGGACTCAAAGCAGCTGACAAAGCTTCTCTTCTTCTCCCCACAGCAGAACACCCTGCGAGGTAGGTGGGGCTGTGAGAGCTCAGAAGAGAGCTGTGACTAGCCCAAGGGCACTCAGCTGGCTTCGTGGAGGAAGAAGAAGAGTTGGCTTTTCTATCCTGCTTTTCTCACCCATTTAAGGGGACTCAAAGCAGCTGACAAACTTTCTGTTCTTCTCCCCACAATGGACACTCTGTGAGGTAGGTGGGGGGGGGTGAGAGCTCAGAAGAGAGCTGTGACTAGCCCAAGGTCACCCAGCTGGCTTCATGGGGGAGGGTGGAATCAAACCTGGTATTCCCAGATAAGAGTCCGGCTCCCTAACCACTAGACCAAACTGGCTCACTACTGCTGACTCTTTAATCACAAGTGTCATTTCAAAGTAGCCACCACATTTAATTTTGGGAAATAAAGTACCAAGTGCCACAGAACAGCAGGGTAGGAAAGAGCTGTTGACTTTCTTTCTCACTCAATACCTCTTGGCTTCAATAGGGAGATTTTATTCTCTTCAAGGAGACAGTGAGCCAGTTTGGTCTAGTGGTTAGGGAGCTGGACTCTTATCTGGGAATACTGGGTTCGATTCCGCCCTCCCCGATGAAGCCAGCTGGGTGACCTTGGGCTAGTCACAGCTCTCTTCTGAGCTCTCACAGCCCCGCCTATCTCACAGGGTGTCTGTTGTACAGAAGTTTGTCAGCTTTAAATGGGTGAGAAAGGTGGGGTAGAAAAGCCAACTCTTCTTCTTCTTCTTTACAGAGTTTGCAGGTGGGAAGGAAAAGCATCTAGCAGACTCTAACCTGATGTTTATTTCCTTTTAAATAAACACGCCCTGTGATTGCAAATCAAATGTTTGCTCATGTCAAAGGTGGTGAAATCTTCCAGTTAAGGAAAGATCCCAAACATTACAAGCCGACAGATTTCTGGCCGCTGAGTCCAATCCAATGTACATACAGATCTGTATTTAAAGAGTCAGAGAAAACGCTTCCCAAAAGAAAGTCACAAATGCTTTAAACCCCGAGGGGCACAAATAGGAGACGGATTTTAACCACACCTGGGAAAATATCGCATGCTGGACTCCATGCCAGGAATATTAGAACGCTCATCCTTAGCACAGCTAAGCAACCGGCTGCAAACAGAACATTATCTTTTTCCACCAACCCTGTGGCATGCACACAAAATTACTTTCCAGTGCAAACAAACTTGCAAAAGGCACACACACAAAAAGCCCAAAACATATATGCACAAAAGCCTGTGTGTTGGGTTGTCGACGTCACTGTCACGCAGTGCAAACCCGTCCCCAGAGATGCTACTTGTTGCCAGTCCCTGGCAAAGCAGATGTTGTTTCTCCCAGTTCAAGGAACCAGACGGCTTGTCTGGCCGCAGACCTGCTTTGCAAAGGGGGCGGATGGCACCTTGAGGTGGGAAGACGCTGCTGCAAGTTTCCACTTGAGGAGCTATAAAAACCAGAAAAGCCACAGCCAAGAGTAAAGTCAGCAACTTCTCCAAAGCCTTCATTTCACACTGCCAAAAAGGAGCGAGAGAATAAGGGAAAAGCAGACAAGAGAAAGAGAAAAATGCTCTCGGGTTTCGACTGACTCAAGCTCTACGGTCAGATTATGGCCTTGATTAGCCTTAACACCTGCCCTACAAATGAGAGGCCTGGTCAGAGAATGAGAGCTCTGGATGTGACCACAAAGCAGGACCAGCCCCAGATGATTACAACCTGCAGGGTAGAAGATGCTCAGCAGAAGCCTCAAAAGATTGCACTCCTGGATTTGGTTGCAAACAGCATCTTAGCATCATGCGTCAACCAGTCCCCTCCAACCCATAACTTAGCATCTTGGCATCAAGGGTCAACTAGCCCTGTCCAACCCAAAACTTAGTATCTTGGCATCATGGTGAACCAGTCCTGTCCAACCCATAACTTAGCTTTATGGTACCACACTATGGTGCACCACTGAAAGTCACCCCCCCCCAGTACTCCTGAGCATGAGAATCATGTCAACTGCACCCCTCCTACATTCTGGATCATGGCTGGTAGACCCCATTAAATGAGTCTAGCAGTGATCCAAACTAAGTCATCCCATAATCTGGGTCAAGAAAAATCCTCCCTTAATATGGATCATGCCCTGCCTAATGGAGACAGAGCAGATCAGTTGGGGAGGGGGGGAGAGGCCATGGCCTCATAGATCCACACTAACATGTAGATCCATGAGGCCTAGAAGTGTACTAGCTGGACCCTTAATCCAAATTAAGGGTCCATGCAGAATGGCCAAGGGAAACCTTCTGAAAATCTTGACCAAGTCTTCCCCCCAAGACTGGCATCCTAAGCTAAGCAGGACACAAAGGAAGGTTTCTTCAAAGGATGGCTCAAAGTCAGGATGCCCTGTTGGACCCACCACCGAAGTTCAAACCTAGGAGGACACAGAAACTCACAAGATGCCTCCAGAGCCAATCCTCTAACCTAACCCGAGGTTGCTGGAACATTCCGGCATTAGGTACCTGGTCTGCTGTGAAAGAACATCTCTGTACTTGAAGAGAGTCTTTTATTTTTTGGAGACCCATAATAATGTTTAGCCACTTCACAAATAAACCAGCAGCTAAATAAATGGCACTAGTATTTATTGGGCGGAGGCTGGTTCCACAAAATAAATGTCATGCAAGATATTTTTGCCTGGATGTTTGTGCAGGAGAGTTTGTCGAAAACCTGCTTGCGTGCAACCTTGCTTATTTAAAATAAAAACATTTGGCAAATTCCGTACTCTGACATTGCAACTTTCACTGAGATCCAAGTCTATAAAAACACTCTAAATCCATCACGCTTGCAAGCCAAATGGACATTTCCCCCAAGCCCTTACAGCACCATCGAAAGATGGTCTACAGCATCTTCCAGAGCTTTTGAGTGTTATGAACTCCCAGGACTTCCTCGCTGCCCCCACTCAAGAGGTTGCCAGATTCCCTTTCGGAATGCAAACTCACGTCCTATTAAGAAGGGCCCAACGTTGCCGGTGGATGAATCAGAACCATTAACCTGATGACTAAAAGCTATTGCTCCTAATGAAGTAATGCATCACTGCCAAGATCCATACGGGAGGACGGAACTGCGAGCTGCTCTTTCCCCGGCAAATGAAGAGGGTTCTTAAAGCGACAACAAACCAGCTGCATCCCACCCGCCACCATGACTTTCAAGATCACGTCCGGGGAACGTTTGTTCCCCGGGTGTGATCTTGACGGCTGTGGACAAGACAGATAAATCTCCTCGGGCGTGAGGAAGTATTTGCAGAGATCTTTCCTCCCACCTTGCTGTGCAAGTATTCTGAAGTGCTACATAAACATGAAGAAGGATAATAAGCTAAAGGCAGCAGAACACAGAAGAACTTGCAGAAAGTTGTGTCTTTTCCAATGGGCAGCCTACCCAAACACGTGCCAATTCACTAGCCGCTTATCTACAAACGGGGCCAAAAGCGAGATTCTACCTGCAAAGAGAAGACGCACACACACACACCAACGACAGTCAAGAAACTCACCAGTTCATCCAGGTTCTTGAGGTCAGACAAAGCTATCTTCTGAGTTCTGCTTGGGTAAACGGGTGACTCAGGACCCAGAACTTGGCTACTCTGCTCCGTCTCCAAGACTCCATAAGTGATCTGGTCTCTCATCTCCTCTTCAATCTCCTCTTCCATCTGGATAAGCATGGGGGCCAGCATCCCAAATTTAGAGCCCTTCCTGGCCACTTCCAGGAGACAGAGGACAAAGTTCTTCTCATTCTTCTTCAGGACCAGATCATTCGTCTCAAACATCAGGACGTCTTGGATGCCAAGGTCCTGGCGGCACCACTGGATAAAGTTGGAGATGTTGTCCCTGGCGATGAAGGAGCCCGGCACCACATTTTTGGCCTGGAAGACCACCTCCTTCTGGGGGATCCTCATGCGAGCGGCAGCCTCCGGGTGCAACTGCTGGAACTCCAAGGCGATGCGGTTGACGTTGTTTGCGTGTTGACAGAGGTCATAACCGGTTTCCAGGGCGTCCATGAAATTCTCCACTTGGATGTCCAGATCATAGAGGGTGTTCAGCCACTCCGCCAGGTCCTCCTTCATGGCGTAGAGATATTCCTCACTGGAGCGGAAGGGCCGGATGCTCTTGGAAGCCGCTGACTGGATATTGCTCTGGTCAGCCATCTTGCTTCTTGCGGACAGGTGTCACTGCGTGGAAAAGGAACAGAAAGCAAGCTACTACGCATGGCCAGCAGGAGTTGGAACAGGGTCAAACGCAGATCAATCCTTATCAGCAGAATCAGGAAAATGAAACAAACCGGGCATAAATGACCTGTCAATTGCACACGTACTATTTATAACTCTCTGGTTCGTCAAGATTCGTAATACACCTGAATTTCTCTAGGAAAATAGAAGAGCTATACCACTGTGTCATGTCAATTTCAAGCTGTGGAATGCTCAAAGCAATGTCTTTAAGAGGAACCTAGATGGAGTGGGTCCCTAGCAGAGAAATCAAGATAAGTCCCTCCTACCGTGTAGACGAAGTCCATAAATATGAGCAAAGTGTGATAAACACCAAGTTCAACAGCAGGCAGGCACATCTACATCTGTCAACCAGCTGTGATGGTTTCAAGAGCTCTATGGTAGCCTATCAGATCCCATCAATCTCCGCCATCTTATTTTATGTTGGTCTCTGGCATATTTTATTGTGCTCTGACTTTACATATATTCTGTAAGGTGTTAGAGACATAGCCATAGTGTGTGTGCATGCTGGGTAATAAGAAGGAACATCATGAGGAATGCTTGGGATTAGGGTGGGATGAGACCTACCAGTGTTGGATGGCGCACAACACAAGGATGCCAAATGGCTGTGTACTACTGTTGTGTTAAGCAGTAAGGATGGCACCAGATCCTATGATATAAGGGGAGGGGAAACGGTGTAACTGGAGACAGTTTTGAGAGTGAGTAGCTTTTGCAGTTGTTACGCTCCTTTGCCATTGCTTTCTGAATAAAGAACCGACTTTTATTTCAGCCTGGGATTTTGGTAGAGTCCCACAGACAGCTCTGAGATGGGCATAGCGAATCTCCAAACTTTTGCACTCTACATAGGGCTGCCCTTGAAGACGGTCCGGAAGTTGCAGCTAGTGCAAAATACAGCAGCCAGAGTGCATACTGGTACAGCTAACCAGATACACATTGGGTCGGTTTTAAAAGAACCGCACTGGCTGCCAATTCACTACCGGGTGCAATTCAAGGTGTTAACTCTGACTTATAAGGCCCTAAATGACTTGGGCCCCAAATATCCAAAGGAATGCCTTCTCTGATACCGACCTGCCCGTGCCTTAAGATCCAGCGATGAGGCCCTCCTGGTCATCCCGCCATCTTCATTAGTGAGGTTGGTGGGTACCCGGGAGAGAGCTTTTTCGTCGGTGGCCCCGAGACTGTGGAATGGACTCCCCCTCAAGGTGCGCCATGCCCCTTCCTTGTATTTATTTAGGAGGGCTGTAAAGACTTACCTCTTTGCCTTGGCCTTTGGCTGAGCTTCTATTCTCCCTCCCCAGCTATAATGACACCCCTATGAATGCTCTAGGGAGTGCCCGGTTTTAAATTTGTTGAATTTTTAAGATGTTTTTAAACGTGCATCTTGTTTTAATCTGTATTTCATTTTAATCTGTATCTGTTTTAATTTGTATCCTGTTTTAATTTGTTTTAATCTGTTGTTACCCGCCCAGAGACCTTCAGGTATGGGGCGGGATAGAAATGTAAATGAATGAATAAATAAATGAATAAACAGAGTTTCTTCTCCAGCCTTGGATCACTCTCAAGCCACAATTCTCACTGATCTGATCTACTCTGCTCTCCTCCCAAGGACATCTAGCTGTATTGTGAGGCTGTTCTCCCAGGGGGAGGCAGATAGGCATAGATACTTGTAGGCAGAAATGTTTGTCTTTGAAGAAAACAAGAATCACAGCCACTCTCCACTTCAGCCACGTCTGCCGCGGGAAAAGCTCCTTTCGTGAACAAAAATGCACCATTCTTGGCTTGAAAAGGGAGAGGAATTTTGTTAGGGAAGTGTATGGGGTTTAACAGCCAGCAGGGAGCTAAAGCTCAGGCTATAATTCCTTGCCTTTCGGTCCTGATAAAATGAGATACAAGGTCCCAGAAATCAGTATGTTGCCCCTAGGAACTCAGCCTCGTGAGACATCAAGTTAAGTTTGATTATATACCTGTCTCACGGTTAGCCATTGCCTCCAGCAGCAACCAAATTTATGGATGAGAGTTGTATCAGTGGCTACTAGAATGGATGCCTAGGTACATCTTCCAGGCTGGGAGGACAGGCAGGATGCCTCTAAGGCCATTTGCTGAGATCTGAGAGCAGGTGAAGGTTTGCTCTTGTCTTCTGCTTGAGATGCCCACGAACAATTGTTGGGACACTGTGAGGGACAGGATGCTGGACTAGACGGGCTGTGGCCTGGTCCAGCAGGGTTCCTCTGACATTCTTATCATAACAGTACATGGGAAGATCAGGCCACCTTGATCTCCGCACGTGCCAAAGCCTAGAGGAGGGTAGAGCGAGTCTGTATCTCATCTCTGGAGCAATCTCAGCAAAGCAGTTAAAGCACAAACAGCTCACAAAGGTCAGCTCTTGCAGGGATGGACCAAAGGTCAGCCGGCCCTCATTTAAGGAAGGATGTGGTGAACTTTGAAATAGGGTAAACAAGGAAGTCAGGCAGCTTTCGGGCTTTCCAAAATACATAAAAGTTGCATTAATCCTGTCAGCCATTCCATCTGGGCACCTCCATTGTGATGCCTCTTGCACAAGGCATCACCCTCATGGGTGCCTCGGGGCCCTTGGATCTGGATTACCAGAGGACCCCTTTAATGGCGTCTTCAATCCAGGCTTCCCCACGAAAACCAGTCCTCAAAGCACGCTTCTGCACCCCTGCGGGTTGGCTGGGGTCTAGGGGTGGGCCTAACGGAAGCAACCCGAGTGATGCATACATGGGCCAACCGCGCTGCACCACCGGGGTGGAACGTCTTCACCGGACCTAATCGGGCCCTCAGGAGGCATACTGCAGCGTCTCCACATCGGCCCTGTTTAGCACCCATTACCATTGGGTGCCAAACACCACATGCAGGCATGTGGGGTCTCTGTGGCAATACAGATCTCTGTGGACCCGACTCGGCGAGGACCGGATACTGAAGTTCCAGATTACCTTAATCCGGATTTAAGCGGGTAAGTGCTGAAACAGCCTATAATCAGAGACCCGAGGGGGTCTTAGAGGTCATCTAGTCCAACCCCCCTCCCCAGCCAGAAGGTAGGAGATCCAGCTCTGCAGCATTGCCAGTTGCCTTGCCCGTTCATGATGGAGATATATTTGAGGTGTGGCCATGGAGCAACAACCCATCCATCGGCTATCAATTTAACCCTTTAACGGCGCAGGAGGGAGAGTTTCCATCAAACGGGGTTGCCATCCACCGTGCGGTGAAGCCACAGTTGAGTCCTTCCCCACCAAACTGGGGAGGGGAAAGGAGCTTTTTGGGTTTGCTTGTTTTTCTGCAGCGGCTACACCAGCGGGAGGGAGAAGGGGCATTTCTGGTTCGGGAGCCTCCACCAGGCAACTGGGCAGCGGGCCAGGGCGCTCACTCTTTTCAGGTGCCCAAACAAGCTCGTTTGGCGGGCGCTGGGAGAATGACTCATGCATTCAAGCAGGATTTGCTAAGCACCGTTTCCCATTCAGAGCCTGTGAACTTTGAGGAGGGAAGGGGAAAGGCTTTGTACAGATCGTCTCGCTCTCATTATCCAGCGGCCTAACTATGGGGTGGGGTGGAGCGGGGGAAAGAAGGTACAGAGCTCAGTCTATGTATTTGCGGGCTTTGTTCAGCATGCCTCAAGGGCTTGGCCTGCTATAGGGAAAAACATCTCTAACTCAAGGCATGGACTTTCTGGGGTTGCCAAGCTGAGCTTTTCCACTTCCAGACACTTTGCTACCTGACCAGATAACCACTTCACCTTGTTTTGCGTTGAAGGCTATCTGGGGCCTAGCTACACCTAAGTTTCAATCCATCCTCGATCCACCTTTACTTTCTTACTTACTTATTTATTTCTATCCCACCCTATAACCAAAGGTCTCAGGGCGGGTAACAACATTTAAAATCAAATATATTAAAACAATAAAAGCATGTATTAAAACAACAGTGTCTGCAAATAGGAAGGGAGAGTGTGTCCTCGTTTAACCGAAGGCCAGAGGAAAGAGGTGCGTCTTCACCGCCCTCCTGAACATATACAGTGAGGAAGCCTGACACAGCTCAAAGGGGAGACTATTCCATAGCGTAGGGGCCATCACCGAGAAGGCCTTCACCCGGGTGCCCACTCCATTTCACTGCCAAGGGTGATGGGACAACCACAAAGGCTTCCCCTCCAGATCTTAAGGCACGGGCAGGGCGATATGGGAGGAGGCGTTCCTTTAGATATTTGGGGCCCAAGTCATTTAGGGCCTTATAAGTTAAAGTTAACACCTAGAAGTGGGCTCGGTAGCAAACTGGCAGCTGAGCATCCGGCTAGATGTTCCGGTCAGCAACCTAGCAGTTGTGTTTTGCGCTAGCTGCAGCTTCCGAACCGTCTTCACGGGCAGCCCCACGTAGAGTGCATTGCAACAGTCCAGTCTAGAGTTTACCAGAGCGTGGATAACTGTGGCCAAGTCATCTCTTCAGAACGGGAGAAGTTATCAGCAACAGAGCGAGGCATTTTCTTTCCAAGTCAAAGCAAACTGAAAAGGTGGTAGATTTCTGGGAGGGACTGGAGAACGGGGAAGGAAAACCGTTTGCCTTTTCGGTGATGCATCGTTTGACTCTGAAAATGGACTGAAGTCGGATTAAAACTCAAGTGTGGCTGAGCCACAAGCCAAGCAGTGAAATGTTCTGCGGATGGAAGACTCTATAAGCCCGTCTTTCAATGCTGTGTTATCACAGCAGTGCAGTAAATTTGCACAGTGCAAAATATGGAATGCAGGCGCCAGACCACCTCCTAGCGTGGCCCTCCTGAACCGGAGCCGCTCATCCTGAATAAATGTGCAACTGGAAACGGCTCAGGAATAGAGTTAAGGAACCAAGGTTTAATATCTGCCAGCTTAAGGGCTGGCTCCTCGGAGATTGGCAACAAATTTGTCTCCTGCCTGCCCGAGTCACGCGTAGCCTACGGGATGGGTGCCGGGTGCCGATCAGCAGATACAACCAATTTATCTCCTGCCTGCATCCACCCCTTGTCTCCTCTCCTCCCTACTTCTGGTAATTTAATGCCACCTATATTAACATCTGCCAGGCGAAGGGCTGGAAGCAGGGAGTAGATCGACGGATACGCCCAATTTGACTCCTGCCTGCCCGAACCCATTCCTGGGATTTCCTCCGAATAAGACAATTCCAAAAAATAAAAAGTTCAGCACATTTACCAAAGAAACTGCATAGGATGTACCCACGGATTTACCGGGAACCGACTCTAGCCTGGATACATGAAAGGCAAAAAACCCAACCAGCAGGGACAAAAACCTGACCATAGCTTCCGCGTGCCAGATGCTTAAGGCTCTGGTTAGAGAGGTTCTCTTTCTCTATCCTGAGCTGACACCAGCCACTAACCTGACTTACATTAATCAGCGGTTTCTTCCCAACCAGATGGAGCTGGAAACTTGCCCATCTGAAATGGTTGCAATGGGGGTGGAGGTGGGGTGGTGGGGTGGCAGGATGCAAAGCAAAGTGTGCCAAGAGCTATGGCTAGCACAGTGTGAATGACTCCGTGGCTTTAGAAGGACGGGGGTTTAAATTAAAGCCGGGCCTCAGCCACACGAGCCGCCTTCATCCAAGCTCAGCCTGAAGCAATGTGCGGTTGGCAGGAGCTGCAGTCCAAAACAGAAGCAAAGGGGAGGTCCGGACACCCCAGGAGCTGGGAGGTGCCCGAATGGGAGGGTTTTTTGCATTCGAATTCAAGTCGATTCGAATATCCAAACATTCGATCCGATGTTAACGTTTAGAACCTGAACGCAACAAAATCCAATTCAAACCGAATACATTCAAATCTATTCGTTTGAATGTTACGTCTGAATCTGAAGATAAGAATGTCGACAACATTTGTATGCGTTACACGTATCCGTACGCATTTCGTACGCATCCCGTTTTATCCCCTTGTTTTGTCCCGTACTAGAAGTGCAAATGCGTACAGATACGTATGTAATACAAACATATCCCATATCGACCTGCCCGTGCCTTAAGATCAGGCTGTGAGGCCCTCCTGATTGTCCCAGCACCTTCAATAGTGAGGTTGGTGGGCACCCGGGAGAGAGCCTTTTCTGTGATGGCCCCCAGACTATGGAATAGCCTCCCCCTTGAAGTGCGTCATGCCCTTTCCTTATATATATTTAGGAGGGTGGTGAAGTTGCACCTCTTTACCCTGGCCTTTTGCTGAGCTGCTTATGTTTCCCCCCAGTACAGACACTATTATTTTAAACATACTGTGTATCGTTTTATATTTGTTGAATTCTTTTAAAATCTTTTAATGTATACTTTGTTTTAATCTGTTTGAAGGTTGTTACCCGCCCAGAGACCTTTGGGTATGGGGCGGGATAGAAATGTAAATAATAAATAAATAAATATCTGTAGCTTTGAATGTTTTGAAATCCGTTCAAACATTTAAATTCGAATGTGTAGGCATTCTATTTGAATTCAAATGTCCACATGCCATCGAATCTATCTATCTATCTATCTATCTATCTATCTATCTATCTATCTATCTATCTATCTATCTATCTATCTATCATTTACATTTCTATCCCACCCCATACCCAAAGGTCTCTGGGCGGGTAACAACAGATTAAAATAGAATATACATTAAAAGACGTTAAAAATTCAACAAATATAAAACGATACACAATATGTTTAAAATAATAGTGTCTGTACTGGGGGGAAACGTAAGCAACTCAGCCAAAGGCCAGGGCAAAAAGGTGCGTCTTCACCGCCCTCCTGAATATATATAAGGAAGGGGCATGACGTACCTCGAGGGGGAGGCTATTCCATAGTCTGGGGGCCATCACAGAAAAGGCTCTCTCCCGGGTGCCCACCAACCTCACTGCTGAAGGTGGCCTCACCACTTGATCTTAAGGCACGGGCAGGTCGATATGGAATTTGATGGAATTTTGAATGTTTAGAGCATTAGTGCCCATCCCTACCCAGGAGAAGGACAGACAAGTCATGGAATTGAGGGTGTGCCAAAAGCCCAGCTCAGTCTCATGTTCCAAGGGGTGGGGGGGGTGAGGGTGAGGTCACAGCCTGATGTTTCCCGGAAGCAGATTTTCCCTGCTGTCTTTCCCAGAAGTGGACCACAGAGAACAGTTTCCCCCTATAAATATGGATGCACCCATTGCCTGTGAAAGCATCAGTAGGTCATCAAAGACAGGTGGGTATCGTCTGCCAGGTGAAGAGGCAGACAGGAGGCCTCTAAGGGCCATTTGCAGGAAGGCGAGAGCAGGTGAAAGTTTTGCCTTCGTCTTCTGCTTGAGATGCCCAGAAGCAAATAACGGAATGTGACGTGCAAAAGGATGCTAGACTAAATGGGCTTTGGCCTGATTCAGAATTTTATCTTCTTTATGTTCTTATAGACTGATTCATGAAGGACAGGTGTATCAATGGCTAATAGAATAGATGCCTAGATGCCTAAGTACCACCTCCAGGTTGGTGAGAAAGGTAGGATGCCTCTAAAGGACCATATTGACCTCCCAGTGCCTTAAGATCTGGAGGGGAGGCCCTCCTGGTTGTCCCACCACCCTCAACAGCAAAAGGGATGGGCACCTGGGAGAGGGCTTTCCTGGTACTGACCAGGGAAGGAGGCTGCAGGAAAAAGAAGAAGAGTAGGCTTTTATACCCCACTTTTCTCACCCTTTAATGCCACTCCAAGCTGCTGACAAGCCTTCTGTTCTTCTCCCCGGAACAGGCACCCTGTGAGGTAGGTGGGGCTGTGAGAGTTCAGAAAAGAGCTATGACTGGAAGAGCTGGCCTTACACCCTGCTTTTCTCACGCCTATCTCACAGGGTGCCTTAAGGGGACTCCAAGTGGCTGACAAACCTTTTGTTCTTCTCCCTGTGAGGTAGGTGGGGCTGTGAGACCTCAAGAAAAGGAAGAAGAGTGCTGCTTTTCTACCCTGCTTTTCTCACCCTTAAGGGGACTCCATATGGCTGACAAACCTTCTGTTCTTCTCCCTGTGGGGCTGCGAGAGCTCAGAAAAAGATCTGTGACTAGCCCAAGGCCACCCAGGTGGCTTCATGGAGGTGTGTGGAATCGAACTGGGAGATGACCAGCTAATCAAGTACCTAGCTCTGACATTTGAGAATGAAAGATAATCCTGTTCTTCCACCAAATAGCTTCCTGTGAGGCCCAAGGAGTCGGATGCCCCTCTGTTGGAGTATGGAGAGACGGGGGATCAGGGTGGCCAAACAGCCAACAGAGGAGCGGAGCTGTGCCAGCTAAAAGCATCCAGATTGCCCGGCATTAAGAGCCAAACGCAGTGCCCAGACCCTGGAGCTGCCTGTTCTTCTCTCTTTAGGACCGCGATGTGGATCGCAGGTGTGGAACACAGACAGGAGTCAGGCCAGGCCAAAGTCTGCCACAAGTAGAAGAAGAAGAGTTGATTTTTCTACCCTGCTTTTCTCACCCATTTAAGGGGACTCAAAGTGGCTGACAAACCTTCTGATCTTCTCCCTACAACAGAACACCCTGTGAGGTGGGTGGGGCTGTGAGAGCTCAGAAGAGAGCTGTGACTAGCCCAAGGTCACCCAGCTGGCTTCATGGAAGAGGGTGGACTTGAACCTGGTATTCCCAGATAAGAGTCCGTCTCTCTAACCATTAGACCAAACTGGCTTACAAGGCAAGAAGAAAAGCAGAACGAGGCTCGAAAGCCGCTTACAGGTGGTGGCACCTCAACACCATCTTAAAACCTAGAGAAGCCACCTCCCAAGTGACTTCAGTGTGAATAAGAAGTGGGATTGGGATGCTGGCGTCCACACATGACTACTGTCATGCCGTTTTTGAGCTGCTCTGTTTTAAGCCTCCCCCTCCCCCCTGGCATGCAGAAGGAAATTTGGAGACCCCGGTGGCAATCCCATCTTGGTCCTACCCCGCAGGGCTGTTGTGCTGATGATGAGATGGAGGGGAGGCAGGGAAGAACAACTTCTGCTACCCAGGCTGCTTTTCAGCCAGCTGCTCTGCTGCCCTCCTTCCCTTCATCCAGAACCACCCGGGTTGCCCCATTCCCTGAAGGCGCTCGGGGGTCGACCGTGCAAGCGCTCGGCGGCGCGTCCGCGTCTCCCGCAGCAGCAGCAGCAGCGACCCTGTTCACGCCTGCAAGTCATGAGGCCTGCTTGCTGCTGCTGCTGCATGCGGCGACGGGGCCGGCGCATCGCAGGCCCTGCAGGCCCTGGGCTTCCCCCAACGCCGCAGGTCCGCAAGGAGAGCGAGACCTTGCCAAAGCCAAACCGAGCCCGGACTCACCTGGATGGCCATGATGGATCGGCGGCTGCACGCCTTCTCTCCAGCAGAAGCGGCTGCTGCTGGGCGGCCGGGCGGCCGGGCGGCGAAGGTCCGGCAAGTCCAGCGGCGGCGGCCGTTAGCCAGCCACTCCCCCCTCCCGGCAGCGATCCGAAGCAGCAGCAGCAGCAGCAGAGGGAAGGGGGGCGCCGCGCCGCGCTTCAATCAACCGGCGCAGGAGCAGCAGTAAGAGCAGCAGCAGCAGCAGCAGCCCCGCGCCATGCTGCGCCTCGACGGTTCCTCCTCCGTCGCCGGGCGCTCGGAGGGAGGCGAGAGGACGCCGATCGTCGGATCTGGAGCCTGGAAGATGGAGGCGGAGGAGGAGATCTCTCGGGCGCAGGCAGCGGCGGCGTCAGCAGGAAGTCACCGAGTCACCCAGGAATGCCTCCGGGGAGGAAGAGATGGGCAGGCGGGCGGGCGGGCGAGCGGGCAGCCCATCGGTCGGCCGGAGAAGCTTCTTCGTGGGCGGGCGGCTCCTCCTGCTCCTGCTCCGTCTCCTTCCCGGCGTGTGGCCCGAGGTTCCGCACGGAGGAGGCCCAAGGCGGCCCGGTAGGCGCAGCAGCAGCAGCAGCCCGGGGAGACGGGAGGGAGCCGCGCCGAGGCGCCTTAATCGCTGCTGCTGCTGCTGCTGCTGCCTGGGAATTAAGCGGCTCAGCGAGCGAGCGAGGCGCCCAGCCGAGGAGGAGGCAGAGGAAGAGGTGGAGCCGATCCCGCCCGCCCGGTGGAGGAGAGGGGAGCAGCGCGGGCAGGCTGGCTAGGCTGGTGCGCCTTTACGCACGCCTAGGGCTGCCCGGTTGCCTCCCAGCGCCTCCAGCGCCGGTGGCTGGGGCTGGCGGGACGGGAGGATGGAGGGGGGCTCCTGGAGAAGGAGCAGCCCGCCCGCCTGCTTCCTCCCCCCTTTGCTCTTCCTCCTCCTCTTCCTCCCCCCCCCTTCCTTCCCACTGCCGGCGAGCCGAGGAGCTCGATCTCATCCGGATCAGGAATGGAAGGAAGGAAAGAACACGCCCATCCGATCCGTGGCGGCTCCTCTCGGGCGAGGAGGCCGTCGCTTCGATGAGGATGAGGATGATGCCTCCCTGGCCGCCTCGGCGCCCCCACCCACCCACCCACCAGCTTGCCAGCGCACGGCAGCAGCCTGCAATGCATCACTCCGGAGCTCAGCTACTCTTGGCGCAGGAAGGGCGCGGGCGGGGTGGGGTGTCGGCGCCGTGGGCGCTCTGCACATGCCTAGGGGGCGCCTTGCGCTCCCGGGCGCGCGGTTCCTTGACCTCGAGGCGCCGTGGTACTTCGAAGGGGCGCGTGGAGGGCCAGGCGCTGGAAATGGGACTCGCCTGAGCGGTACCCGGGTCCCGTTTACGCGGAGGCTGGCGAGCAGAAGGAGCAGCCGAGCCTGGTGCAACCAAGGGCTGTGGTCACACCTCAGGTTTAATCCGGCTTCAGTCCACCTTCAGAGCGAGAGAGCACATCAGCAAAGTGACCGGTAATTTCCTTTCCGCGTTCTCTATCCCCAGATGTAAATTTTCTGAGTTATTTAACACTGAAAGAAAACCGCTTGGCACTTTGCTGGTGTTTTCACTCACTCTGAAAGTGGACCGAATCTGGATTAAGCATGAGGCGTGATCACAGCCAAGACCACCTTACGAACGTGTAGAAAGAAGGGTTGCAGCAGCCAGATGTTACCTGTGCTGGAAATCTCGCTTTAGGGGCCACGGAGTCAAATCAGACCCCTGGCGAGTGCATACACAAATGCTCATTACCTGTGTGTGGCTAATCCAAGGGGCTGCGTTCATACCGAAGGTTTAATCCAGCTTCAGTCCACCTTTAGAGTGAGAGAGCACATCAGCCAAGTGACTAGTTGTTTCCTTATTATCTAACCGAAAAGTGGAAATTTAGCATTAAATAATACTGAAAGAAAAGAACTTGTCAATTTGTTGCTGGACATTTTGACTCTGAAAGTGGGCTGGAGCTGGATTAAAACTTAGGTGTGAACACAGCCCAATAAGGCTTTTGCACCGGCATATCAATGGCTACAAGAATGGATGCCTAAGTGTTCCCTCCAGGTTGGAAACTGAATCAGGATGCCGCTAATCAAAGGCCATTTCCTGGGATCTGAGAGCAGGTGACAGTTTTGCCCTTGTCTTCAGCTGGAGATACCCAGGAGCATTTGGTGGGTCACTGCGTAAGGTGGGATGCTGGGGTTATAGGCAAATTCATTGAGGGCAGATGTGTTGCTGGCTACTGGAATGGATGCCCAAGTACCACTTCCAGGTTGCAGGCAGTTGAGAGCAGGAGAAGGTTTTGCCCTTGCCTCTGCTTGAGATGCCCATGGGCAATTGGTGACCCACTGTGTGAGACAGGATGCTGGACTAGAGGGGCTGTGTCCTGATCCAGCAGGGCTCCTCTGAAGTTCTTCTGGACTAGATGGGTTCTGGCCTGATCCAGCAGGGCTCCTCTGAGGTTCTTATGGATTAGATGGGCTCTGGCCTGATCCAGCAGGGCTCCTCCGAAGTTCTTCTGGACTAGATGGGCTCTGGCCTGATCCAGCAGGGCTCCTCCGAAGTTCTTCTGGACTAGATGGGCTCTGGCCTGATCCAGCAGGGCTCCTCTGAAGTTCTTATGGACTAGATGGGCTCTGGCCTGATCCAGCAGGGCTCCTCTGAGGTTCTTCTGGACTAGATGGGCTCTGGCCCGATCCAGCAGGGCTCCTCTGAAGTTCTTCTGGACTAGATGGGCTCTGGCCCGATCCAGCAGGGCTCCTCTGAAGTTCTTCTGGACTAGATGGGCTCTGGCCTGATCCAGCAGGGTTCCTCTTAATGTTCTTAGCAGCCCCAAAAGTGCCTGTCTGCACACTGGACTGGGCCCTCAGCATGTTCCACATGTGCCTGCTGCACCTTCACGTAGGTGTGGCAACCTGAGTTCAACGACCTCTTGGTCAGCACTGGAGTCGTCAAGCTCCTCTCCAAGCTTGCCTGAGGCCACCAGCTGAGTTACGCGCCCTGTTCTGACACATTTAAGCCTTAGTGTCCCTGTTTGTTTTTCCAGTTGACCAGTCTGAATTCATTTCCTGGAGGACAGAACAAACTGGTTTGATCTGCCAGTAGATTGTGGAAACTCTAAGCCGTTTTCCCTAGCGCCGTAACATCAAAGGCATCAGTTTTGCTTCACTCAGCCTTTCTCATGGGAAGGCCACAGTGCTGTCCATAGGGGCCTGTCCTAACCATGTGATGTCTCTAGACTGTAACTTAGGAACCTAAGAGGAGCCCTGCTGGATCAGGCCACAACCCATCTAATCCAGCATCCCATCACACAGTGGACCACCAATTGCTTAAGAACATAAGAGGAGCCCTGCTTTATCAGGCCACAGCCCATCTAGTCCTGAAGAACCTCAGAGGAGCCCTGCTGGATCAGGCCACAGCCCATCTAGTCCTGAAGAACCTCAGAGGAGCCCTGCTGGATCAGGCCACAGCCCATCTAGTCCTGAAGAACCTCAGAGGAGCCCTGCTGGATCAGGCCACAGACCATCTAGTCCTGAAGAACCTCAGAGGAGCCCTGCTGGATCAGGCCACAGACCATCTAGTCCTGAAGAACCTCAGAGGAGCTCTGCTGGATCAGGCCACAGACCATCTAGTCCTGAAAAACCTCAGAGGAGCTCTGCTGGATCAGGCCACAGACCATCTAGTCCTGAAGAACCTCAGAGGAGCCCTGCTGGATCAGGCCACAGACCATCTAGTCCTGAAGAACCTCAGAGGAGCCCTGCTGGATCAGGCCACAGACCATCTAGTCCTGAAGAACCTCAGAGGAGCTCTGCTGGATCAGGCCACAGACCATCTAGTCCTGAAGAACCTCAGAGGAGCCCTGCTGGATCAGGCCACAGACCATCTAGTCCTGAAGAACCTCAGAGGAGCCCTGCTGGATCAGGCCACAGACCATCTAGTCCTGAAGAACCTCAGAGGAGCTCTGCTGGATCAGGCCACAGACCATCTAGTCCTGAAGAACCTCAGAGGAGCCCTGCTGGATCAGGCCACAGACCATCTAGTCCTGAAGAACCTCAGAGGAGCCCTGCTGGATCAGGCCACAGACCATCTAGTCCTGAAGAACCTCAGAGGAGCTCTGCTGGATCAGGCCACAGACCATCTAGTCCTGAAGAACCTCAGAGGAGCCCTGCTGGATCAGGCCACAGACCATCTAGTCCTGAAGAACCTCAGAGGAGCTCTGCTGGATCAGGCCACAGACCATCTAGGCCACCATCATGAGCCTACTAATTGCTCACGGGCATCTCAAGGAGAAGACAAAGGCAAAACCTTCACCTGCTCTGGAATCTCTGCCAATGGCCTTTAGAGCCCATCTCTCCAACCCGGTACTTAGGCATCCCCACATGAGAAGAATTCTGCTGGATCAGGCCAGAGCCTATCTAGTCCAGAAGAACTTCAGAGGAGCCCTGCTGGATCAGGCCAGAACCCATCTAGTCCAGAAGAACTTCAGAGGAGCCCTGCTGGATCAGGCCAGAGCCCATCTAGGCCACCATCATGAGCCTACCAATTGCTCATGGGCACCTCAAGGAGAAGACAAAGGCAAAACCTTCACCTGCTCTGGAATCTCTGCCAATGGCCTTTAGAGCCCATCTCTCCAACCCGGTACTTAGGCATCCCCACATGAGAAGAATTCTGCTGGATCAGGCCAGAGCCTATCTAGTCCAGAAGAACTTCAGAGGAGCCCTGCTGGATCAGGCCAGAACCCATCTAGTCCAGAAGAACTTCAGAGGAGCCCTGCTGGATCAGGCCAGAGCCCATCTAGGCCACCATCATGAGCCTACCAATTGCTCATGGGCACCTCAAGGAGAAGAAAAAGGCAAAACCTTCACCTGCTCTGGAATCTCTGCCAATGGCCTTTAGAGCCCATCTCTCCAACCCGCGGTACTTAGGCATCCCCACATGAGAGGAATTCTGCTGGATCAGGCCAAAGCCCCACTAGTCCATCATCCTGCCTCACACAGTGGGCCACCAATTGCCCATGGGCATCTCAAGCAGAAACAAGGGCAAAACCTTCTCCTGCTCTTGACTAGCTTTCCTAGTCTATGCCCTGTCTATTCTCATCTGAGGTGCCAGCGCGCTAGTGCGAATGGCCACTGCTCAGACCTTCCGGGTAAGATATCGGCCAACGTTGGTGAACAATTAGTGAACTTCTGGCAAGGCAGGGCACACCTGGAGGCTGTAAGAGCCTCCTGAAAGTGCACCAGAAGTTCACCAATTGTTCACTGGAGGCCGAAGTGCAAACAGGCCTCTTGGATGTTAAGTGGCATGAAGGACCAGCCTCCTGCCAGCAGTGCAAACTCGTGAACTCATGACATGACGTGGTTCTTGGAACTGAAAGGAAGCCTTCGAGCTGAGACCTGGCACAGAGCAGCGTAGGCTGCAAACTCTTGGCTGGGTTTTCTCTTCCTCTTTGCATGGGGCGGGGAAAGTCACGCACACTGGTTCCCAATTGCTATGGGAACTCCCCGGCTCTACGCATCACCCAGGGGGGAGGCGGGGGGAGCAGAAAGAAGAAATAACACACATCTTTTTTCCTTTTTTTTTCTACTTGGAGTTTGGAACAGCCTCTGAAAAGCCCAGGAAGCCTCGGGGCTGGTTATTGAAGAGGCAGGGTTTATTTATTTTTCTACCTAAGGCTTGATTCCCAGGTTTGAAGGGCCACCTTGGAGGTTCTTTCAAGCATAGATGGAGGTCCAGAAAGAGGTGGGAACATCATTTCACAGAGCTAATCACACACATTGCCTGCCGATCCTCCAGGGACTGCAGGATTTTTTATTTATTTATTTATTATTTATATTTCTATCCCGCCCTCTACCCGAAGATCTCAGGGCGGGTAGCAACCTTTAAAACAACAAATTAAAACCAATAATATACATAAAAACATTTAAAAGATTATTAATCTGTTGTTTTAACGGTTGTTACCCACCCAGAGACCTTCAGGTATGGGGCGGGATAGAAATGTAAATAATAAATAATAAATAAACGGGTGAGAAAAGTGGGGTAGAGAAGCCAACTCTTCTTCTTCTCTACCTGCTCCCCTTCCACTCCTGATGGGTCGTGGAGACAAGGCGACGCTTTGTTGAAGCAGAGGAATGTAGTGGAAGGAGTGGTGTGCCCCTACTCTGCCCCAGTGCTAAGCGACTTGTTTAAAATGGAAGAATTCCATTGACTCACACAAAAAAGGGCCTTGGGATTTAAAGAAGTATTTTGGGTGCTCAGCTGGCATCTGCCACAGCCGCTTCCGTGCGCTGGCGTGCAACACAGCCAAAAAAAGCAGCTAAAGGTCAAGGCACTGAGTGTCGGGAGATGCAGAATCGGGCAACCTCACAAAACTGGTTTGATGTGCAGATTAACATGACCCTGAGGCGAAACGTGCCCGGAAAAGAAAGGGACTGATGGGGCCCTGACATTTTGGTCTAGTGGTTAGGGAGCCGGACTCTTGTCTGGGAATACCGGGTTTGATTCTGCCCTCCTCCACGAAGCCAGCTGGGTGACCTTGGGCAAGTCACAGCTCTCTGCTGAGCTCTCACAGCCCCACCTACCTCATAGGGTGGTATTGTGGGGAGAAGAACAGAAGGTTTGTCAGCTGCTTTGAGTCCCCTTAAATGGGTGAGAAAAGCCAACTCTTCTTCTTCTTGTTCCTCTGCTTGTGCTGATCAAGGAGCAAGAAAATGGACGCTTAGCTGTTTGTGACGCCAGCGTTTTTACACCATCCTGTTTGCCTATATGAATTGGGTGTGAAATGAGCCGAAGCTGCTTTTCCGTGGATCTCAGAAAACCTGTCCGGACAGAGGCATTGGAAACAGAAAGACAAATAATATCCAACCTGAATTATTTTTGGGAGCTTGGCGAACTCTCCATTCATATGAAAAGAGCGTCAGCTTGGCCACTGTGTTGTCGTCTTCCGAGGTTTGTCATCTCAGGCCGAGCCTACTGAACCTGCTTTTCCTTTCCTGCAGAGATAAGTAAGATGGTGGATAGGATGAACTGGGTTTGTTTCAATTCCCAGGTTGTTACTGCCCCAAAGGACTGAGGAATTAAGAGCAATATTTTTGCACTGATTGTCGGCTGACCAATTGGGGTGGGAAACCGCTGAGGAACACGTGTGTTTGTTGGTGCCACTTTCTGTGCGATATTTTATCAATACGTGCCGAGGTGCTACTACAGAATAGGGTGTGCATGAATGTATTTTTTGCATTCGAATCTGAGTAGAATCAAATATCCAAAAATCCAATTCGATTGCAAAAAAATCCAAATTTCCGGAAATCCAATTTGAATTGTGATTATCCAAATCTACAGTCTCAAAAACCCAATTCGAATTTGAAAACACGAACAATGACACCATTCGTATCCGTTATACGAATTTTCGCGATTCCGTATGCATCCCGTTTTTATCCCGTATGCATCCCGTTTCCATCCTGAATTATAAGGGCAAATTCGCATAATTTTCGTGCATATCCAGATCGGATTTTCAAAAATCTGCAATCTGTTCGAATGTGTAAATTGGAAGATTTGCAAATCTGGTTCAGGTTTGAATGTCAGTATTCATCAAATTCGAATTGGATTTTCAAATTTTCGAAATATCCATCCACATCTCTAACCTCTGGCTATTTAGCCCCGATGGCAGGAGGAGGAGGAGGAGGAGGAGGGCAGCCTTCAAAAACCAGCTGCTGCTTGCACATGTCCTGTTGGTTGGCTTCCCTGGGAGAGCAGCCACTGGACTAGAGGGGCAAAGGGCCTGATCCCTGGGGTCACTCTTACTTTGTGTTTCAGCCATGGAACTTCAAGTCCCAGCAAGCCTGTCAAATTCCTCCAACTCCAAGGAGTTGGGCATGTATTTAGATGGCCAATGGCAGTGGGGGGGGAGGGGCAGTGGAGATCACTCCGGATTACCCTGTACCTAATCTAACTCTCCATGAACTCCCCCCCCCTCAACTTCCTGTTAAACATCTGGGCTTTCAATTTTTGATTTATCATTGTTCAAAGGAACAATGAGTCGGGAGACAGTAGCTGTTCCTTTGAGAAACGCTACCACCTGCTGTTAAGACAGTGGTGTACATAGGATGATGAAAGCCCAAATTTGCCTTTTAAACTAATCAGTTTCAAGGCACAGTTCTGGGCAATTCATAAGTTCATCAAACACTGCAAATGAGATGATTTTGGACTGAATGCAGCTTGATTTTAAAATGAAAAAAAAATTATCCTGAGTGTTTTAAGATCCTTAAAACCTGCCCTTGCCTTCAGATCTGCAGATGGGGTCCTCCTGGTTGTGCCACCATCTTTAGTAGCTAATGGAGCAGGTACTCAGGGCAGGGCCTGCTCAGTGGCAGCCCCGAGGCTACAGAACAGTCTCCCCACCCTCAGGGCATCTTTACACATATTTAGAAGACTGGCAAAGACACCTATTTACTCTGGCCTTTGTTTGAGGAGAGACTTTAGGTACAGTGCTGGTTTTGGCGAGTTTTTAAAAGTTCTTTCTGCCATTGTAACCTACGCTGAGACATTATTCCTTTCTCACCCATTTAAGGGGACTCAAGACGGCTGACAAAGCTTCTATTCTTCTCCCCACAACAGAACACCCTGTCCGTATGCATACCGTAGTGATCCCGTAGGCAACCCGTTTTCCCGTACAAATGTGTACGGATGCAGGAAAGATGCGGATCTTCAAGTACGCATCGTCTACGAACCCGTACAGATATGAATGTCTGGATAATTCGAATGAATAGATTGAAAATTCAAAATTCAATTCGAATGTTTACATTCAAATTTTGGGACATTCTGAGTTTGAATGTCGAAATTCAACACATTTGGATTTCAAATGCCTATGAATATATGGGCATATCCCTTAGTACGCAACACCCAAGCCTGAATTGGTGTTTTGTACTGATTGTATTCTACCTTTTCCTCTAAAGAGCCCCACCTTTTTTTTTACCCATGCACTAATCCTATAGGGAAGGTCAGGCTGAAAGTAACCAGCTTGTTACCCAGGAAGATTTATGGCTGAGTGAAGATTTCCATGGAGTTACCTAGTCATAAGGAACTTGCTGCCAGGAGAGGTGGTGACAGCAACCAGCCTAGTTGGCTTTAAGGAAGGGTTAGACAAATTCATGGGTGAAAGGTGTATCAATGGCTACTAGAAAGGCTGGGGAGACAGCCAGGATGCCTCTAAGGCCATTTGCAGGATGTCTAGAGCAGGTGAACCTTGTCATCTGCCTTAGAGGCCCAGAACCAATTGGTTGGGCACTGTGTGGGACTAGATGGGCTGTGGCCTGATCCAGCAGAGTTCCTCTTATGTTCATAGGAGTTAAAATAGTGCACAAAAGGACCCCAGAATCCTGCCTGCCACCTATACAAAGTGGCACCCCACTAATCACTCAATTCAACTCAATAGTGGCTTTTTTTTCAGCTCTCCCACTCTTGGGGTTGGCGTTATCAAAAGCTCCCTAGAGGCAGACATTTATTTTACCGAAGAACAACAAAGACCCAGAAAGGAAAACAGACAGGAGTTTTTAAACAGAAATGCATGGAGTCTTTGATCTCCATCGTGGCCCCACAGACCCCAACATGCTAGGCCCTTCTGTCGTCAGTTTTCCCAGGCTCACGCTCACTGCTTCCACGACACTGTCTGTCCTGCTCATCCTCCGTTGTCCCTTTTTCGTTCTATCTTTCCCAGCATCAGGGACTTTTCCGGCGAGTCCTGTCTTCTCATTCTGTGGCGAAAACATCTGCATTTCAGCTCCCGTATTTCATATTTGTCCTTCCAATGAACAGTCAAGAGTAGATTTCCTTTATTATCCAGCAGAAAGACTGAAGAATACAGGTGGGCGGCAAAGCCCTGGGAAATATTAAAATCGAACGAGGGTTTGCTCTTGAAAGCTCAGCTTGCTTTGCAAAAAGCTACCTCTCTTGCTCATTCTTCACTTCTAGCACTTGAAAGCATCCCGAAGAAAGTTTTGGGAGCCGCGCAGCATTTAACAAAATGTCTCTTTGTATTTCGCTTGCTGTAGTCTTGTGGGGCTGCGTTTTCCACGTTTACCATCCATCACTTGCTAGAGGGTTCAGTGTCCTCCATCAACCCAAATATAGAGACAACATTCAATTGCCTGCAAGAAACGGTTTTGGGGTCGGCATGATTTATAACCATAGTAAAAGTGTGTCACATTTGATCAGCCCTCACGAAGCGTGAACACTCAGGCCCAGCTAGCTCATGTGAAGTCAGAGCCAAAGGCTGCCGAAACCCTACCCACCCAAACTCCCTATTCTTTGATAACAGCACGCTGAGCAAAGCCAGAATGAATCACTCTGAGAAACCAAGGATTTCAAAAGACCACAAATTCAAGTTTATTCTCACATGGAAGCAGTTACTAACAGTGACAGGCTGCCACCTAGGGGTTGTTCTGATCAAAGCTACAGCTTTAGTACCTCCGTTCATCTGCGTCAAAATCTTTTTACAAATGTACAAAACTGAAACCCGTTTGCTGGAATGCTGTATGGCGCGATAGCCCCCCTCACTGGCTCTTTCGAAACCAACTGCCTTTCGTGGGCAAAAATATTAATTTCTTTCTAAATGCCACTAACCACTACCCTTGGCTTTATTTTAGCAGCTTTATCTCAATAGCCCAAACATGAACTGACCATGCAATTCTTGTCCTTTTTTAGCATCAGTTGTAAAATATATTTCATGCTCTGGCTGGTATTCTATACAGCCTTTTGCTTCCAAACAGGATAATATTTCATCTGCTTTAAATGAATGAGATATTCCTCTTTTTAAAAAATCTGTGAATAAAGTTACTTAAAAAAAACAACACCTCAACAGACTTGCTGTATATCCTACCCTTCCAGAAGAACTCCCAGATGTAAATGGTGTTTTTAAAAATCCAGAAAGTTGTACGCTTTGGAAAACTCTAGATCCCTTTTGAGGATGAAGACAGAGAAAAGCTAGTATTTCCCATCCCGTTCCCCCCACCTTGCCTATCTTCCTCCTGCATTTTCACATCTGGGTGGGTTTTTTTTTCCATTTCCATTTTTATCTTAACTTCTCAAAATGCAGAACACTCCCTTCACCATCTATTTTGCAGGGGACTAATCAGTCTTCAGCACTATCTCTTTGTACTCTAACAGAGTTAAACGCACTGTCCAAGAAGGCCTAAAGGAGACAACATCGAGGCTTCTGAAAGTTACTAAGACTATATAAAGTGGTCCTTTATATACCTGCTACAGAAAAGATGCAATTCCAGGGTCATCCACGGCATCAAGCATCAGCAGCAGCAGTTGAGAGATGGGAACGCGACATTCGGCAATGCTCCATACGCACAGAAGCTTTTATGGTGCGGACTCATGGGACAGAGATTAGACTCAACGTCAAATAACAGTAACTGAGGACTCAACAGGCCATTTCAATGCAGCCTGAAAAACTCAAACCAAATTTGTCTGCTTCAAAACAGGATTTCTGCAAAGGTTTATCTGTTAATAAGGTCAGTAATTCTGGGCAGTGGATCTGTTTGAGCCACCCCGGCGAAAACATCCGCAAGGCATCATTCTTCGCTTTGCAGACACAAAAAGGATCTAGGCAAATCTAATGGGCATGCCTGCCTATTCCTCTTTGCAAGTCTTACAAGAAGCAACTGGACACAGCTGATTGGTGAATTGCATCATGGGAAACTGAAGAACAGCCATATTCCTTGTAGCGTAGTTGTCATGAAGACAAGCTAAGAGGTGTTGCATTTATAAACATTTGGAAGTTTATTTTTTTTTAAAAAAAAATCACAACCATTAACATTGTTACAGTTAAAGTTTCCTTCCTCCGGGGTCTTCCACACACATTTACTGAGCATGCTCACAACAATGTTTGTCTAATGGATTTTTTTAGTTAAACAGCCATTTTTAAAAAGAAAAGGAAAGGAAAAGGAAAAGAATAACTCAGCACACTACCATTTAACTTTGTTTTAATGTTTCTCCACAAATGGTGAAAAATACTAAGTACAGACAAGGAATCATCATAATGTTGTGATCAACATTATAAATATGGAATTATAAATTTAAAACATTTCTGGTTTAAAAAATAAATCTGGTAGTAAATGCAGTCCTGCAGGGGGAGGGGTTGTTACCACTAGTAGGGCCGGTCTCTGCGATCCTGACGGTGTTCTCCCCTGGCAAAGGAAAGGGAGGAAGGTCAGAATGAATCCAGAAAGTCAAAGGGCCACCAGATGCACCCCAGAAGAGAAACTTAAGCAAGGGCGCAAACCGCCACAGTTCAGATCCCTTCCCTTGCTTTCCCTTTTATTACAGCACCAACGCCCTGAAAACATGAGTCATACTTGTCCATTTTTCCTGGTCCTCCACGCCGGCCACCTCTGCCTCCCATCTGCTCCATAAGAGGTCCAGGCGGACCCCCGGGTCCTCCTCGCCGGCCTCCTCCGAAACCGCCTCGGTCCATACCACGGCCTCCTCTGAATCCACCTCTGTCTCCGCCACGGCCACCGCGGAACATCCCTCCGGGACCGCCACGATCCATGAGACCCCCTCGGCCTCCTCGCATGCCTCCGGGGCCACCCCTGCCACGATCGCCACCTGATGCGGAAAAAGAACACCACTCAATCGAGCAAAGGGTCACTAGACAAGAGGAGACACTGGACAGACAGTTTCGAAGACCCAGTTCAGAAGCCCGGGAAGAAGCAAGGCATTAGAGGAAAGGGTCCCAGATAAACCGGACCATATGGGAATGGTGGGAGCGTCCTATTGTCCTAGGTGGCCCAACACTGAGAAATGGCACCTGTTCTTTCATCACGTGAGAGAGAAGGAAGGGTTATGGGAAAAGGTGTAAATGAGCACCAAGTTCTTCCTCTTTCTTCAAGTCCCCGCAAGGTACTTTAACCTGTCTTGTCAAAATCCCTCAAGAGTCCTGGACCATTCATACTTGAAGCAACTGCAGCAGGTGAGCAGCCATCACTCCCAGCCAAAGCACAGACAGTAATGCAGATGGACCTGCAATCTCCTTCACTCTGCCAGTAAAAGGACTTTGAACCCCCCTCTAACAATTTTGGGCTTAAAAAACCAAACTGGGTTTTCTCAGAAAACTGAAGCAAGTGGTGACAGTTTGTTTACATATGAATTGACAAGGGTTTTTTAACAGGTGGATCGTGAGTAGATTTATTTTCACTGTTTTAATGTTTCCACGATTTATTTTGTAAACTGACTTGGAAGTTCACTAGCTGTAGGGGTTCTTTAAAGCTCTCATTACCACACGTCTCAGGGCCTTTCTGCACTGGGCCTTATTCCACGTTAAATCCCAGAATAATAATAATAATGAGTTGGCTTTTCTACCCCGCTTTTCTCACCCATTTAAGGGGACTCAAAGCGGCTGACAAAGCTTTTCTATTCTCCTCACAACAGAACGCCCTGTGAGGTAGGTGGGGCTGTGAGAGCTCAGAAGAGAGCTGTGACTAGCCCAAGGTCACCCAGCTGGCTTCATGGGGGAGGGCAGAATCGAACCCGGTATTCCCAGATCAGAGACCGGCTCCCTAACCACTAGGCCAAACTGGCTCACATGTGGACAGGAGGTTCCTACTGTGGGATATAACCCAGTGCAGAAAGGGTCTCAGCCCTCCCAGATAGTTGAACATGCAGTCTTTCCACAAACCGAGCCCTAACATAATGCGCCAAGAAACAGGCAATCACATATGGGAGAAAGTTAAAGCCAGTGGGGGGGAATTACAGGGAAAAGGGATCGATAGGTTAGGCCAAGAGACTGTGCCATATAGCAGGCAACTCCATACCACTGCACTGTGTCTGCAAAATGATTCAAGGAGATACCATGTGGTTTTGGAGAACAGCACACCAGGGCTCCTCCAGCTATCAAAGGTGGAGCATGAACCTCTGGGTGCTTCCAGGGAACCAGTGCCTCCAAAACACATACACACCACCTTGCGGGACTTTCATTTCTAAACACCTGCCATTTTAAATTATGTAGCTCTTGAAATACCTGCCACACAGCCAAATCTGCCCCATCCTCTAGTCTGCAACCTTGAAACCTGCTCTCATTTGATCTAATGAAAAGCTTCCTTGTGGTTGATTCCTCAGTTTCTAGTTGCTCAGACTGATAAGGTTCACACTTTTATATTTCGGGAAATAAGGGAACTGCTGTTATTCTTCACTATCCTAAAAAGATGCCTAAGTGTTTTCGTCTTGGCTGCTTTAATGTTCTGTATGTGAACCATTGTTTGAGTAGAGAAACAAGGGCTGTACATATGATTTTTAACAAGCAAATGTGTGCAGCACGCATTTCCCCCCCCCCAAAGTACTCTGAGTCACAACCTGGGATTGATAAAGCCAGAGACTGATGTCATGCAAGAAAGGTACAGGAGGAATGAGGAAAGGGATGATTGTAAGCTGATTTTAAAAACCCGTTAAATGCCTCACACCTCTGTCCAGAGATCTTCAACATGCAGTTTGAACATGACCTTTCTCCTAGCATCATTCTGCTGACCGTGGAGAAGGCCATTAAGGAATGCCAAAGTGAGGCTGCACCACACAATACATAGCTCTCCAATCTGGAAATGCCTGTCGCTTCCTGGAGGTTACGTACGCACCACTAACGCTACCATCTTTGCACCCATGCAAGGGATCTGACCAGTCCAGAACTCCTGCAACCATTGTTTCGGCTATAGCTGGGCCCACACAAGCTAAAAGGCATCACCTAAAGGGCCAGGGATGCGCACAAAGGAATTCACATTCGCAACTTCGACTGAACGTTCAAATTCACAAATTTTCGCATTGAAGTGAACGTACAGACATTCGACCAAAGCAAACAATGCCCCCAGCTCGCAAATACGAAAATTTGACAGAATTTTCACACTTTTGCAGTGTTTTACTGGTGAAAATAGGCTTCTTCAATGGGAAAAGGCTGCAAAGATGGTGGCCCACGAAGGCAAACGTTCAAATGATTTCATAACAAAACAAATTTTCGGACGTTCCGTTTCGACTGCAGAGCGAACATGATTTTTTTTTGCTCGTGCACATCCCTACAAAGAGCTCTGGGGTTCTTTTCTGCATTCCCATCAACAACCAGACACTCCCCACTGCTTCGAACGGATCCTCCCAATATCCCACTGGACCCCAAGGATGGCCCTACAGATAGCAACACGCTAAACAAACATGATGCGAACCATTCTCTAGCAGAGACATCTGCAAGGTAATATGCCCCAAAAAAGCGTCTTGAATTACCAAGAGCAGTCATCTTTTATCACTGTGCAGAGAATCCCCATTTAGGTTTCTGGAAGTGTATACACAAACGAAGGAAAAATATACCACCTGTACAGTTCCCTTACCACTATTTGTCCCGTATATGAGCCCTCTAAGTGGCAGCGGTTTTCCAAGCAAGAATCCAGGACCTTGTGGATATCACATAAGCAGAGATCAGTGTCAAATATTCAGACTCCCACCCCAGCTCGCTGTCAAGAGGAACATACCTGGAGGTGGGAAGGGCGGGGGAAGGAAGCCTTCTGGTTTAGGAGCTTTGCACTGGTTGCATTCTGTTCTCCAGGCAAAATTCTGGTTTCCACATCCCCTAGAAATGATTTCCGAAGTTATCAAGGGTGTAAAGAGAGAATATAGGCACCACAAATTCATTCTCAGGTTTGGTGGAGGGAAAATTATCAATTATACAGCCGGGGTAAATCAAGCCCAGTCACCTTTCCATCTTACAGATAACTTCCTTCAAAAGGGGAATGACAATGAAAATTTCAGCTGCCTGTGTTGACTGACAATAGATCTGAGGTGGAAAGGCCAGACAGAAACTGACACACAACCAGTGAGAAGACCTATGGATGCTGTGGGTGGTTTGGCAGCTGTACTGAGAAATGATAAAGGTTTGGAAGTTTCACCTATCTGATATTTCTTCTCAAAATGGATTTAATATGAACAGCCCAAGAACCCAACTGCTCTTCTGGCCACCGGTTCACACAGTCATGAGAAGAACGTCAGAGAGGAAGAACATAGGATACAGCAACTTACGGGTTGGGACACTGCCAGTCTCCAGCTCTGTGCTGAACGTTTCCTCCACCAGAAGGGTTTCCTCTAGATCCTCGTGGTCCTCTTGGGGCGAAGCCACCGCCTCGGTCACCGCCTCGGCCTCCCATACGGCCCATTGGGCCTCCAGGGCCACCAGGCCCCCCAGGGCCTCCAGGGCCTGAAAGGATATGGCTTATTAGACCAAGACAGAAGCTGTGTGTGTACAGCATATTCTGATCAGTTTATCGTGTATTCAACTGAAGCCTCCCGCACTAAAAAGTTACCTCCACGCAGAGGTGGTGGCATGCCACGTGGCTCACGCGGGGGCATGCCCCCTCGCATGCTGTTCAGCGGCAGCTTCTTCCGGTTGAGAGAGACTTTGAGTTTGCTGCCTTGAAAGTCTTTACCTGAAAGGGACAAAACACACATCACTGAAAGCAAGAAAGGCTCCAGAAGAAACCAAACGTAGGCTTAGGTGAACCGATACAAGCATTAAATAACCAACTGGGTTGCCAACTCTCTGGCTTCTGGCATTTCACCTTTGCAATCAAGGGTGAAATCTCAAAGCCAAAAACCTGGTGCACACCTGGATCCCGCAGTAACCCTCCGTCCACTCCGTTCTGTCAAGATCACAGCACATAATCCTCCATCTATTTCAGACACAACTAAATAACCACAGTAGGCCATACCACGTCTGCTTGATATACATATACCTAAAGCTAAAATGCCCCAGCCTATATCAGCACCATGGGGAACCTCCCTTACCATCAAGCCACTCCACAGCAGCTTTGGCAGTTGGTGGGTCATCATAACACACGGTAGCATCTCCTTTGGGCTTTCCTGTATCCTTGTCAAGGTAGATGGTTATCATAGGCTGCCCGGTTCGTTTGTTCATCTGCAGAATAAGAAAAGCTAGTATTTTGCACCACTGACAAGTGTTGCCTGCCAAAGCAAAGTGAACGCTTCCCCATATACGAGCTACATTTCAGTAAAGTATTTAGAAAGAGTGTCTTTAGCTCAGCGGTGGAGCAAACATAAAAAAAATTCAGAGAGGACAGAAAGAGAGGTGCTATAGTGACGACAAATGCCTCATTTCTCAGGGTGTTTTATTACTTATTGGAATGTAATGGCTGTTCATCTCTTTCGGATTTGGGAAGGGAAAATAATATTAGGATGGTAAAACAAGCATGAGATGATATTAGGGTGATAACCCCTCCTAGGGAGGCAAAGTTCTGGAATACTCTGAAACTTAGCTGGTGCTTAACTAAGTGCCAGCTAAGTATGAATCGCCACGAGGCAACCAGGTGATGTGTCGCACAATCATGACTGCAACACCAATCACATGCTCCCCCCACATCTCTTTCTCCCAGATGTGCAGATGAAGCGCGCAGGGTTATACTAAGTACCCCACACCCACATGCAGATACAGTGTGTGGGAGTTCCCCCTGCCTTTATCGCTCAGGTAAGAGCGCAAAGGACCCAAGACGTTAGTCCCTCAGTGAACAGAGCAGCCTTTAGACCATACCTTGACAACACCACACTGTTTGAAGAAGTCTGTCAGCTCCTCCAGGGTCACATTATCAGTCAACCCCTGTACATACACTGAACTGTTGTCAGCATCATCATCTAGGTCAATAGGCGGGCCTGGGGAGAGAAATAATCTATCATCACAATGCCCCATGGCGGCTGGGGACAAAACAGCAGCTCTTCTTTTTCCCACTTTTCTTCCGACTTTCCTCAAGGGCACATTTAGACCAAAATGGCAACTAATGACTCCCCAAAAGCTGCTAACGGAAAGACTTCCTTTGGTCTTTGTGTTAAAACGCCTGCTGCATGCAGCCATAAATCATAGCCAGGTACTAAGACCAGCCAATGTTTCTGAACCCCTATCCTTTAGATTAACTTCAGATGGAGCCAGTGCAGGTTAGGCAGACTCAAGGAAGCAGAGGGCAAAGTCAGCTCTACGTTTGAGCAGGCATTTGGATATGAAGCAATTTGTTATTGGCTGTCCGTTTTTCTGGCCTCCCCTCAGGAGTCTGATATTTTCAACCTCCAATGCCAACTAGGTGGAAAAGCCAAAGGAAAAAACAGCGGTTTCATTACATGCAAGGAGAAAGAGTGAAGCGGTGACCATAGGCAGCTGAGGAGAGCTGGTAATATGGCACCCCTCCTAAAAGATTTGTACAATTACTTAAAAGTTACCTAAATCAAGGTCTGGCCCTTCATCCATGTGTCCTGGCATCCAGGGAGAAAGAAATCACAGAAGGCATTGTTAGTGCACGCCTCACAAGCTCTGCTACCAACACACACACACAACTACCTATTTATAACCACCTTTTGATGGAATGTGTTAAAACTCAAATTGACCGCACTGCAAAAAAATAAACCAAAATAAACCTTGCAATGCATACCCTTTATACATTTGCTGCTGAGGTCAGCGTGCCAGTTTAGCACTCTTCTAAACCATCGCCTAGTATTTACACTTGGTTTAAGGGGCTTTCTTGGGCCGATCAGTGCGCATTTACCAGTGTTAACTTTTATGTTTAAAAAAAATTCCAAAACCTCTTAAAAGTGATTCCTTCCCCAAATTAAAGAAACGGTTTTGTTCAACACCTCATCACCCTTGGTTTTACACCCTTTTGTTCCGTAACCACAGGTTAAAAAGCCTTAAAGACCCCTAGGCATTGCCGGCAGTACCCATTAAAAGTCTTGTGACATATGGCATTTTAACCACTTATGAAACTTTTTTAAAAAAATTATTATTTCTTTAAAATTTTCTGGTTTCATTTTTTTTTTTTAAACACTATCCCATTGTAATGCTCAAAAACTTACCACCAGGCTTATTGAAGCCACCTCGCTCTCCAGCGCTGCTGGGGGGATAAACGAAGAAATGAAGGCCTCTCCCTTTAAAAAGCCAGTACCACTTGGAGCCTCTGAGGCTCCGTGGGAAGAAGGGCACTGGCTATAACATATCCAAACAATGCATGTCTGTCTGTCTGTCTCTCATCTCGTCACTAGGCCTTTCTTCACGGCAGCTTATTCAAATCTCCTGTACGCACACCACCACCTTTGCTTGTCTGGGTTCGGATGTCCCACTCTGGCAGCAGGACACGGTCGTTACGAATGGCGTTAATGATGCAATACTTGGCCGGGGCAAATACAGTAGGAGATTTCCAATTTCATTTTATTTTTAAAAGAAAAGCATAAAGACCGTCCCCTTCGGTCAACTCCCCCCTCCTCTCATTTTGCATACATAAAGTTGCACCCTTATCCTCTTGCAAGTGGGAGAGCAACCCAAACTCCTGGATGGAGAACCTTTAACATTAACATTTTGTAAAAAGAAAAGAGGGGCGGGGAGGGAAGGGAGACAGCAAACCCTAGAACACAGTTCAGATGACATTGTCACTAAAAACCATACAATCAGGTTACTACCTAATTTAACAGTCTCTGCGAAAGGAGAGCTTACAGTATATACCGAGGTTCAAAGGTCTAAGGGTGCAGCTTTGCGGACACAAGGTAAAGAAACGGCATCGAAAAGGAGTGCTTTAGATCTTCGACACAGGGTGAAGTCACAAAATGTAAACCGCGAGCCATAATGCTGCCAATTGATGAAACGTCACTGTGAATGTTTCGTTTTGAGCGTTTAAGGTTTGTCTAGGCAGAAGGAAGGAGGGAGAAGACCCAGCCACAGCAAGTATTGCATCTTTAACCCATAAAAGATTTAATATACACAATTCCAAGCTGTTGCATGCAGCTTTGCTTCCTTTCCCAAAGTATACACACACCATATATGTAATGTTTTCTTTTCTTTAACAGACGTTTACACTTTAACGTTACACAATTCTAAAGTTATTACACCTCCCCTCTACTTTCATTACCAAACATGAAGTACTATATGCAGTTACCAAAGTTACAGAAGGTTTCCATTTATACAATGAATACATTTGGTTAAAAATATTCTATGTATATTTTTTCCTCTCCATATGGACACCGTGTCTAGTCCCACTTTTCATTATGCTGCCGGCTGAGTACTGAGTACGGGTACTTTTTAAGTACTGAAGTGTATACAAGGCTCTCACTTTGTAACCTGTAGCATATAAATGCGACAAAGCATGTTAAAAAGTTTCCATGTTTAACAGCCAGTGAAAATATAAAAATATTGAGGCAATGTAAGAGGGCAGGTTAAGAACATTGGGCTCCTTACCTGCAGGAGAGACACTGAAATGCATCACCACACCATGACAAAGGGGACGCCATGTCCCTGTATCCTGACCCCTTAATGTCTAACGCTTCACAGAGCGACTCTTGGAGAAGTGTTTTTTCTCTTGTCTACTGGAGTTGCCTTCCCAGTCCCACCCCATGCCGGAGTTCTCTACAGGAGCTTCTGATTATGGATATGAAACTGGAGGAAGCTGGATGCCCTACAGCAAAGAGGGCAAGGAGGGTTCAGGTTGGGGGGAGTTGTTTTGTTTTGTGAAAAAGATGTGGTGATAACCATTTCAAGTATCTACATCTATTTTAAACACATCTAGGAACACCTAACAGATGAAATCTTTATATAAAACTAAGGAGCCCTTTTCTGTTCAAGCCAATTTGAAAGGGTTACTTTTCATTATGTTAAAACAGCTTGGTCATTAACTGAATAGCTTTTGAATAAAACAGTTAGACATCAATAAAGATTTCAAACCATCTGGATTTATTTTTTGTTAAACTAGGCAGAGTGACACTTGCTCATCAAAAAAGCGTCAAGTGAAATTGCACTGCACGAATCTGAAATCTAATCAGCAGACATCTGTTTCTGCTCTGTCCTCTTTTTAATCCAATTTAATTTTTTGTAAACACTCTGCATAGCTTCATATGGATGGAACACACACAAAGCCACCATTCACTACTGAGTAACCCAGTCGACCACCATCTCTTCAACCTTTAAGTAAATCAGCAATGGGAAACAAGGGTTGACTAAGTGGGTTTACTAAACCAGATTCTGCCATTAGTTAAAATGGCCAAACCGGTTTAGAGAAACCTAGAAGCTCCAGTGGGGAGCTGTGTTCAGACATGCGTACGCTTCTTTAAAAAAAAAATACACAGTGCTGAGTTTCTCTTCAACCTCTAAACCAACCTGCACAAATGCAAAAGCAACGCTAGAATTCTGGGCTTTGAAGGGCAGCGCCTGGCACAACCCTTTCAGCTCTGACAGTAACTCAAAAGAGCTACTGCCGAAAGCAAATGCACCCAGGGTTAGAAAACGCTTTACGAAAGCAACAGAATCAAAGTACGTACCTGCAGTATGAAACAGGATCAAGGGCGACAGAATGACATGAGCACCTCTTGAAAGGGGTGTGTGTGTTCAACCCAAAAATATTTAAACACGCAGAGGATTTTCACTCTGTTCACTTTGGAAGGGAGCTGAAAGTTTCGTCAATTTAACACCCAAGCCCCTCTCACCTCCCAACCCAACCAACTGCAGGCAAAATATATCCTGCCCCTAATCCCACTAACAAGATGCTTTCCATGGATTCAATCAGTAGTAATTTACTTGCTGTTAGAAAATATAACTCCATGGAAAAGTGGTTTGCACTGACATCTTTCAGCCCTTCTTTCCATTGTATACCCTATAAGGTAAAACCAAATTAGATGAAAGGAAGAAAAGGTTTACTCTTACCCCATTCCGCCGCGGCCTCCTCCTCCTCCTCCCCGCCCACCTCTGCTCACGCCTCCGCGCTCAAATCCCCCTCTTCCCCTGCCCCGGTTATCAGGTCCACTCAAGCTCCGGTTTTCTCCTGGGCCCGAAAAGCTTCCTGAGTCCTGGCCATACACACCCATGCTACTGGTATGGTCTTGACGGAAAGAGCCTGTGGGACAGACAATATCCTAAGATTAGGAGAGCCACAACACCTTTTTCTTTCATTGCGCCAAATGCTAGAAAGAGAGCATCAGTTTGCAAACTGTTGCAGTTAGCTCTATAGCTCGATATTTTTCAATCCTTACCCATCCAGTCACCACTCTCTTACTAGTGTAACAAAATTCATAGGAAGGTATACAGAGGCATGCATTTTCTCCCAGGAGGCACGCACCCAATGGACTAAGATTTCAATCAGTCAGTTTCCCCAAAATAGGTTTGTCAGATCTCCTTTATCTTCAAATCCTCACAAATGCTATATTGTGTGCCAGGAAGTTAACACCTCAGGGACATAGGGGCCACGGGGAAAGTTCCCCAAACTTAAAGAGGCTGTGGCTTACACAGTTAGGACCTGGAACCTATACCTTGCGGATATAAAGGCCTAACACAGTTACAAAAAAAGGGGATATTTGAAAAACTGGTAAATTTCACCCTATTTCCCAGGATTCCTAGAAAATTGTGCAAGGTCCCCCAGGAATCATGGGAAATCATGTGTGATTTCATGCTATTTTTGAATGCCCCAGGCCTCCAGAAAGCCTCAGGTAGGTCTAATGGCCAGGGTGGTGGTGGTGATGGTAGTGGTGTCTTGTTGATCACAGATAAGCGAAGCCATGGTTATCAGACCAGCGGATACAGGAACCCTACTGTACTCCGTATTTTTTGTTGTTCCCAGAAGAGGCAGGGATTGTAGACAATCCTAGATCTGAAAGGTGTTTCTTTAAACAGATGGAGACATTAGCATCTGTTGCAGCATTTATACAGCTTGGTGACTGGATGAAGTCTCTTGATTTATAGGAAGCTTATTTGCATATTTTAACTGCAGTTCCCGGCAGGAATTTTCTTTGTTTCTGTATAAGGAATTCTCATTGGCAATTTAGGATTCTACCATTTGGTTTGGCCCTGGTTCCCAGGGTGTTTACAAAAGTTCTCTCCCTCATTGTGCCATCAGGGCATAGGATATTTTACCTATCTGGATGATATCCTCCTTTACTGACTCAGAAAAAGTTTCATGGTAAGTACCGACTACTCTCTGTTCCACTAAGATAAGATTGCCTATTTGTTTAGGGCAGGGTTTCCAAGCTTTGGTGATCCAGATCTCACCAATCAGCCACTCCAAAATTTGGCAACACATCTATCTCATAATTCAGAATGTATCTTTTTCTTACATATGAAGAGAGAGGTAGGGGAACCATGGCGCACAGAAGTAGGTCTGGATCGGGTTCCAGATCTTGAACAAGATGGTGGACAAGGCTCCAGCATGATTCCCCCAAAAAAGTCTGGCCTCTTCCTAAGGCCCTGAGATAAGAAATGGGCACTAGAGGCAACCTTGTTGGGCTCTTGTGCATGGTTTGGGCTGGGAGTCTGACAATTTCCCCAAAGCATTTATTTGTCTGGTCTCTGGTGCATCTCAAGTTCATGAACGAGCCAAAGGGCTGAACATGGAACATGTGGCCCTTTGGGGGCTGCCAGTGCAACTCCTGGCATTTGAGGTCCTGGGAAGGGCAGCTCTCAACCCTCCTCACAGTTGCTTCCTTTCAGGGTCCTTGAGCAATCTCAGCCATGTCTTTGCTTTTCCAATGGGGGGTGGTGTCTATAGCCCAGTTGGGCAGAAGCCCTCCCCTCATGCATGTGAGGACGCAGCAATAGATACCCCTGCATGGGTCCAAGGTATGGAGGGTATCCTCCTTGCTACTGCTGCTGCTAACTGTTGTGTCCAGACTCTCTGTGGAACTTGAGATGTTCTGGATTCTTGGTTATTCGAGTCCTTTTACTGAGTGGTCCTTGGTCTCCTCTGCTCCACCATCCTAGGGACCCAGGCTTGGGCACACCAGAGTGTAGGGCCAACCTGACCTCAGAGAGAAGGCTTCACTCTGGGTTCAAAAGAAAGTAGTGAATGGGCTTCCAAGTGAAAGGTTCCACTTTGACTCCTGGATTCTAAATGCTACTGCAACAAGTGGCACAGCCCACCTAAATTTGTTTTAGCTTGGGAAAGCCTGCTTTGGAAATTTCACCAAAGCCAGTATTCTGACAAGAATCCAGCCACATGTTATGTTATCTATTACTGCAAAAAGCTTGGGATGTAAGCACTGCCTGAAGAAATAAACAATATCCAAACTGCCAAATCAATCATTACGAAGAGCCAAAAAAACACTACCTATACACTAGTTGGGAAAATCAACCAGAAACACGCCAAAGGTTTTTCTCAGATTCAGGTCTCAAAGCTTTTTCTCTGTCAAAGCAGAATATCTTGATATTCTTGACACAGGTGGTCAGGTAATATTTGGGTTGGAAGATCAGACTCACTTGGTTGCCCATAGCTGCTGCTCTGCTGGCTGTACTGGCTTGGAGCTTGACTATAGGATCCAGTTGGAGGCGGGTAGCTTGTGGGGGGCTGCTGTCCATAGCTGCTTTGTTGCCCATAGCTACCCTGCTGTCCATAGCTGCTCTGCTGTCCATAGCTACTTTGCTGGGAATAGGAGCTCTGGTCGTAACTACTTGGCTGAGAAGACGAGTAACTGAAACGATAGTCAATGAACGGCTGTGCTTTTAATACATTTTTTAAAAGTGTGTTTCCATCTATACAATTTTAAACTTCTAAAGCAATGAATTACTATAAAAGGTGACACTGTACTAACCTCACAGAACTATGCTAAGTGGATCAAATATGTTCTCTGTCCTGCAATATTTATAGTTTTGAACGGGACCGGTTAAAAACAGATTTAAATTTGATATTTTAAATATGTTTTAGGTATATTTTATATTTTTATTGTAGTGATCTGCCCTGGGACCTTTGGGTGAAGGACAGACTACAAATTCTTCTTCTGTTTTTACTATTTATTGACTGGACAAATTGGCGAAGGAGATGTAAAACCCAGTTTTTTGCTCCACCTTTGCCAAGTTAAAAGAAGGTATTTTCTCAAGGATGTGATACTATGTAATATCTTTGAATCTGAGTGAAGAAAAGTAGCTCTAGAAGTTTGGGCATATCATAATATAGGTGCCCATACAGGAGGCTGAGCAAGTCCCAGCCTTAAAAGCTGACATAGATGAAAAACTTCTGCATAGAAATCTATGCATACGCTACAAATTCTTAAATAAAAGACCCTAGTTCAAAAGTGTCACCGTGAACCTATGTGATTTCCAGTTACGTTCTATGAAAATACGATTAGAACAGCTTACGGGAATAAGAGCTAACCTAGTCACTGTACAAGAAGTATAAAATATGCCTTTCCTTAAGACCTCCATCTCTTTCCCTCAGGGCAAATAAATGAGTGAAAAAAGGTACTGGAGATTATCAGGTGAGGATACATTAGAAAGCAAGAACAAATATTCATGAAGTCCTGGCATGTATCCCTCTCTACTGCTAAAGTGATTTGGCTGAAATTGCCTAATTAATTTTTGGTTTTGTTAAAATCTTTACGTTTAAGTAAAAACTGAAGGAATTACCCAGTTGAAAATTAATTTCTTCTTTTTTGCTAATTGTCCCCTAAAGGGGAAAATACTACACTAGATAAAGGAACTTGTCAGTATAACATAAAAACTTATTTAGTGGTGGTTTTGACCTGTGACATAAACATGATTAATTCATTCAATAATTTACTGTTCTTGACCAGCAGGAATACAGAAAACAAACAACAGATCCACCTGCCTCCAGCCTAATACACTATGGTTATGATAATAAAAGCATAATTTTTAGCAGGATCTCCTCTAAGTCTAATTCTATTAGCAACGAAACAATATTCAACTGCAGCATACACAGCATTCTAAAATTTATGGGATAATAAATGGAGAGGAAATTATTCTAAACCTGAAAATCTACTCAGAGAGGTTCAATTTGCAATGTAAAGAGGACAATGCAGCAGAGACCTTGCGCTAAAGACGCCACCGCTTGTGTGAGGTAACTGGAGCGACAAAGATAGAGAGCTTTGTTTGCGCCTCTCTCCCAGAAGAGTAGAGGGAAGAACATCTAATCAGGCCAAAATAAAGATTAAATGAAAGGCTGTAGCTGGCTCATCTCCAGCCCCAAATTACTTCAAGTACTTAGGAACCTTAACACTAAAGTGACAAAACGGCCACACATTTTTTTTTATGAAAACTTATATGCAAACAACTCAGAGTAACTGCTTTTATAGTGCAAAGTGTGCACCTGCCTTCTCATGAACGTACAGCTCTGAACTACATGTTAAAGCTAGTAGATTGTAATACAGTTCTACCAAGTATTTTGAAGACAAAATAAGAATATAGGAAGAGATTAGAAAACTCACCTGGTGGGTGGATAGGATGGTGGAGCAGTAACTGGCTGCATTGGATAACTGCCCGGGACCTGATAACTATAGTTACTCTGTCCATATCCTAGACTGGGTTGACTGTAACCTGTTGTACTGGACTGGGGCTGGTTAGTCTCTGCAGGCTTGCTGCCATCCTGGGGTCTAAAACGAAATGCAACAATAAAATGACATCATCTACGAAGACCTCAGTAGCTACAAATTGCATCTTGTGAGATGAGTAGTACTACAGCTTCAGGACCAGCTGACTACACCAATCTACAAGCACTGCCAGGCAAGAAATGGAGCTGCTTCGCTTCAAGGGCTAGTAGCAGAGCACTGAGAGAAGAAAGGACTGTAATGGATTATCTGATGCAAAAGCCTTCAAGCACTTGTTCGCACTGTGTTACGTAGTACAGTTTAGAATAGGGAGTTGGGTCCAGATACAGAGACACCTAAAGTAGGCTGGGAAATTTTTCAATCCATCTGCTCTACAAGTGACAACCTGGATTTAGCTTACTGGTTCTATGAGCTTTCATTCAGTTTCACGGTTGCACCACTACTAAATACTACAAGGTTTTCTATACAAATATGCTTTGCTCTTTTTCTTCCTTTTTTTGAAAGAAAAATCACAGTCACCAAAGAAAACAGGGCACTATCTATATTTCACCTGACAAAATCCAAAGGGTGTTTTTGCACTTTCACTCCCTCGGGACAGAGTCCCTGGAATTTGGGGTCTCCCATTTGGGACAACAGATCTATCCCAAACCTCACCAGTGCTTCCATTACAAAGGCAACTGTGGAGGTGCAACAACAGAGCCAATGGGTCTGCAGTGCCCTTGCTGCGGCGAACGGACAACGCAGCATGCAACACACCTACGCCGCCCAGTCACGTGCTTCATCTGCACCTCTTCCACCTGAAAGAGGTGTCAACAGGAGCTTGCAGGGCTGTCCTAATCCTGCCGCTTGTAAAGGCGCAGAGCAGTTACAACTGCTTCACCACTATATGCACAAGGAGAACTCCTGCACACACAGAACCACTTCTGCACTATATGTGCAGGGGTAAAGAAGCAGCTCTGCTTAATGCGGATGCCCTGTGCGGACATCTCCTAGGACTTCTCCACCCAGAAGTGTAAATCCACACAAACTGAGTAAGTGCAGGCTTCTCTCTTTGGAAGAAAAGTATAGAAACGTAAGAGCAGAGAAAGGCCCACACAAGTTCTCTTTTTCCCCCACAATACATTTTAAAGCTGAACCTGTTTTTATCAGCTTTTCCATGTTACCTTGCAGGTGTAGTTGCTGCTGGTTGCTGCCCATAGGTCGGGTAGGCCGGCTGGGTGCCGTATGCAGATGGTGCCGCATAAGAAGCCTGGGTGGTGGTGACAGTGGCTGTGGTCGTGTCATAAGCGGCAGTGCCGTATCCCTGGACCGGCTGGCTATAAGCCTGTGGGGCAGCTGGAGCAGTATAGCCTAAAACACAGAAAGTTCAGTGAGAAAGTTCAGATCAGCGCTTAAGAACAGGTACTCAACGTCTGGCGTTAATGGAGTCTGAAAGTAAGAAAGGCATGCCTTGCCAAAAACACCAACAAAAAAATGGAACGGCAGCAATCCATTTCAGGTTATCCCCTGAAAAGAAAACCACACACTGCTGTTGAAACATTCCTATATCCAGAACAGACCGGAAAACAAAAAACGTCTGTGTCACTAATCTCCACCAAAGACCTATGATGAAACTGCTTTCATAGAAGGCACAGAAGGAAATGCACCGCATGCCTCTGCTGATAGAAGCCCTGATGCCCTAGAGGATCAACCTTACTGGTACAAGGCACAGTTCCCAGAACAGATAACTATGCCTTGTTTGATTTTGAATCCATTTACTAAGTGCAGAATAGCACGGCTAATGGTCTTTGTACATATCTCACATCGAATAGAAACAGGCGGCCTGGCAGACCCAAACAATCCAACAGAAAATCCATGATCTCCACAGCAAGGCCAGGAGACAAACAGATATAGGTACTGGATTGAGGAAGGCTGGGTTGAACAGCAAGCATTCCTGGAACGTTGGTTCAGGGTAAGGTGATGAAAAAGTGCTGGGGTGACAGTTGGTGGTTCAGCAATTTTATTGGCTTGGACTAGTCCATTGACAGTTGACATCAGGTGGGTACATGGCACAAAACACAGTGGTCCATTCCTCCTGATGACTCAGGAGAAAGCAAGTGTACTTTAACTTAATTTTTTTCTTATTTCCAGTGGCATGGTTTATTAGGCCTTCACTGGCCCACACCCCAGATTCACTGCCTATGGGTACATAAGATGTGTTTTAGGACAATGTCAGTGTTCCTGTGCCAGAGTTCTGTACTGGTAGCATTACATGGGAAACCCACAGTATTATGAGCACTGCAGGACCTCTGAGGGACAGAAGGAGCCCAAGGCCAGCAATATGGCCCATCAAGGCTGTGCTTTTGGCAGGCTTGCTAGCTAACCTCCTCCTGTAAAGTAACTGCCAAAGGTTAAATGGCTACCCAATTCAGTCCACCTATGCGTAGGTCTTCTGCACTGAGGAAGGTGCACAAAAATATGTTCCAGCCTAGCATACCAGGAACATGGGCAGGGTATAAGACATTGGTCACTGCAGTGGTCCCAGCGAAGGCACCCACTTCTCAAATCAAGTCAGTAAATGCTGTCCTAGGGTGTTCTTGAATTAACTACTGACTGGCATACCAGTGCTACCCCTGTGGCAAACCATGAGCACCCAAGAGTCCCCCTAAGCCAAATCTTGTGGAGGTTCAGCATTGAGGGCAGCATGGGGCTGTACATCATGACAGCATCCCAGGAGGCACTCCTGGAGCTTTTGCCAGTTTTTTGGTCCCAAAGGTGAGCCACAAAAACAGTGGGGCACCCAAAAGCATGTCCAGGAACTAACTGGCACAGAGAGCTCAAGACACCACTCCAGATGAAGCCATTCTGGGTATCTGACACCATGCCCCCCCCACAACCACACCTTTCAGGAGCACCACGGGTCTGGTCTTACACACCTGACCAAAAATGACTGTCACAACTGGCTATCAAGGCTCCAGAGCTGTTTGATGAGGACTTGAAAGTGTTTTTAATGCAATTAGGGCTGAACTTGACTGCTCGAGACAGAATTCCAGGATGATGCAGCTAAAACTTTTTTTTTTAACCATCAATCTACTGAAAGGCTGCACACGCACAGCAATCCCACCTACAGAAGAGGTTAAAATGGGCACTGGACCACACTACATGAACGACATGAGTGTCTCCAGTTCCTGGGTGTGACTCCTCACTTGGAAGCCCTGTAAAGTTTCGAGGGAGAGCCAAGACTGTGGGTTAAAGGCTCCTCGTGTTTATGGCTTCTACAGCAGTCCAACGAAGAGCAAACCGCTCCACTTTACTGTGGTAGTTCTGACAACACTGCAGTGTACTGCCCTTCCAAAATTAGTGTGCCTGCTACCAGTACCAAAATAGAATCACCACCAAAATACAAGCCAGCAGACATAGTGATCACTGCAGATGGAGCGCCTAGTTAAACCTGAGTCCAGCTAATAATGAGGACCCCATTTCCACTGCAGATCCCATTACAGCCACATTTGTTTCCACCTGTTCTAGGGAAATCCGGATCATATGGGTCCTTCAGGACCTATAATCCGGATTTCCTATAGACTCCATTAAAGGGGTCTACAATGGGGTGTTCAGGCATCAAATCTGGATTATACAATCAGGCAGTGGGGTCTGGGGGGACGACACTGATGAGGGGCTGCCCCGAAACCCAAAGCTCTGAAGCCTGTACACAATCTCTGAAGCCAGCTCCGAAGAAGAAGACCCCATGTGAGAGCAATGCCATTCCTATGGACCTTTGTCAAAGCCTCCCGAGGATCTTTGGAGTTTGTGGCAAAGCTCCAGAGAATCTTCGAAGAAGATTGCATCCCCTGTCCCCCAGAACTCCTGGGGTGACAGGTGAGCCCCATGTGGGTAGATTTGGATTCGCTCCATGGGTGCTCCAGTGTTTCCACTGCAAGCAAGCTAGCACCCACTGCTACTGGGTGCTAGACCATCCATGGAAACACAATGGGTACTTTCCTTAATCTAGATCTTCTAGATCCAGATTAGTTGAAGGACCGATTCCTTAGATCCAGATCATCCTAGATCCGGATTAAGGGAGGTCAGTGGAAAAATTCCCTAAAACAGGGTTTCCCAAACTGTGGGTCGGGACCCACCTCTAGGAAATTTAACCGTATCTGGAAATAACTTTTTTGATGTAATTATTTAATTAAGTAATAAAAAAACTGTATTAAAACTTTGTTATTTTAAAAGTCCTTTATTCATATTGGTAACAGTTAAATTCCCTAGAGGTGGGTCCCGAGTTGGTAAACTTATATTAGATGGGTCGTAGCCCAGACAACTTTGGGAACCACTGCCCTAAAAGGAACTACAACTGCTATTAACCCAAATCTGTTTCTATCCATTACTTGTTGTGATGGATTGGTTAAACTCTCTCGATCTGTCCAGAATTTGGTTCCAAAGGATGAACTAGTACAATCCCCCCAAAATGTGTGCTGCACCATGACAACAAACTCACAGCTATGTTGCTAGATGATTTGTTTGCACTTTGGCCTGCACAAGCCCAGTGACCAACCTACTAAGGATGTATCAAGTTATAAAGATTTCTTTGCTGAGAAACCAGTCAACTTGTTCCCCCCAACCATCCCTATGACTGTACTGTACAATCCACATAAGCAGACTTGCCTTCCTGGCAAAGGGACTCCACCTCTCAGCCCAAGCTGTAGGAATTCCTGGACGAGAACTTAAAGTCAGGAAATTCATACGTTCATTATTGTCCCCCATCATAGCCTCGCTGTTATTTGTGAAGAGGAAATCAGGGAAACTAGCTCTATGCATGGGCTACAGGGATTTCAGCAAGGCAGCCATCAAAAATAAGCACCCAGTGGCTGAACAGAGACTTCACAAATAGGCTGTAGTATGCCAAAGTATTTTCTAGGCTAGACCTCAGAGAAGCCTATCATGAAACCACCAACCATGGAACACAATTTGTACTGCCTCACTAATTTTCAACAGGGCAAGAAAAATTACTTTTTTCTCAATTTCTTTCATATTTAATTGCAAACCTGAGTTTTCTGTAATTCTTAAATTCACACATGTTGTGTTTTTTGAAAAGTACTCTTGAGGATGCTTCTGATACGATTAAACAAATAACAGCGCATCGTTGGTTTCCTTCATTTTTCTACTGATACACCTCTTTTTCATGCTGTGCTTCCCCTCTGTCGCCTTCCGCTACAAGTGGCACTCCGGTGGACATCTGTGTCAAGTGCAGTCTGACAGCATCTCACACAGGCTTCAGAGGATGCCAAATTGCAGTGTAAACTGCGGGTAGATTAACACCACAAAGAGCCTGGACATTAGAGAAGGCAACTTTATTCATCTCTCTACAAAAGATCTGGTCTCCACACCCTGGCAGCTAATGGGTCTTTAACACTTGTGCATGTATGTCCCTAACAGCCTTGTAAGGGAAAGAACTGCATCAGTTCCTCAACCACTTTCAGTGCTTCAGAGAGCCACTGTGGCTGCTTTTAAGGCTACAACAACACTCTCAAAAGCCTATTTAGTTACAACTTCCAAGTGTTTCTGAGCCTTGGGGGTCACAGATACAGAAATCAAAGAGGTCACCAGACACATCTACTGTAGAGATGGAAAATATGGAAGCTTGATGGAAGCTTCTTGCTTCTGCTCAGAATTTCCCCACTGTGTGGAAATAATTTCCCAGAGTTGCTCAGGAAATTGTGGCCTACCAGCTGAGTTGGGTAAAGACTGGAAAAACTGAGCTACCTGCAAAGATGATGCCAGAGTAGACCCATTCTTTGCCTGCAGCTCCATCCCAGGTAGAGCTCTGGAAAACAGAGGCATGAAATCAGAGGGACTGAGTAGAAGATTCTCCATTTATTTTGAACTTGCAGAGGCTGCACACCACTCACCCTCTTTCCCATCAGAATGGTCTGGGACATGTTATGAAATGTGTCAGACTCACACAGTTAAGTACCTAAAGCAGTGATGGCGAACCTTTTGAGCTTGGTGTGTCAAAATTTGCAAGAAAACCTAGCTTAATTCGGGTGCTGTGTCACATCTAGAAATATTCATAATTTTATGATATTTGTAGCTCTAGTAAAAAAGTTATATTTTTGATATATGTATTTTATTAAAAGCAAAAACAAATAATTCTTTACATTTGCTAAATCTTAAATTGAAAGTTGGTATTTTGTACACTTCAAGAACAAGTAAACACTACATTCCCAGGTGCCAGGGTGACCATGTGAGTCACTCAGAAGGGCTTGGCGTGTCACCTGTGACACGTGTGTCATAGGTTGGCCATCACTGACCTAAAGGATAGGAAACGGACCCTGGAAGAATAAGTGACCATTTCCTTGAACTAGGGGATGTGATCTAGGCACCAGGCCCAGCTTAACTTCAAGAGGCAAACGTGACAAGGAAACACCTTGAGTTAGCCATCCTCCCAACCCCAATTTTGTAAAGACTCTTTTGTTTGCCTCAAGCCTTATTCCAAAGTTTAATTTGTCCTGCTGGTTGCAGCACAAAATCAGCATAACTATATCAGGCAGAAAGAACCTGAGTCAACAATTATGCATTTCACCATGGACGAGGGGGCTTGTGATTCAAGTGCAGAGCAAGCGTTTTTGAACGCACCATAAACAGTGGCTTTTCTTTGCTATCCTGGAGTAGTTAAAAATATTACAAGTTTTGTAAGGAACATTTTTCTTGCAACATCAACAAGATTGTGTCCTCTGGATACATTTTTGGATATACAAGGGATCAGGACCTATCTATGTGTGCATCCTACACCAAAAGACTAAGCAGGACATATTCTGCATCAAAAATACTGGGCTGCTTCTGGTGTGTGCAGCTGGGGTGGGGTGCTGCACATGCAGGCACTTTTATTTCCAAAGGCCAACTCCAACTGCTGAAAGCACTTTTGAGCAAAAGAGAGATCTGTGTCATCTCTCCTCACTCAAGGCCTGTGAGCTTTCCAACTTTTGCAGGGTTTGGGGGTTCAATGGTATTTGTTTGGGTACAATTAGCTAGGCATCCATGAATTGATCAGCCACTCATAACATCTTTCTTGGTTTGTCGAAGAAGGTTATTATCTGGTTAGCTTCTTGAGTTTCTGGGACCCTCTTCCATGGTGACTGCTAGTATTACAAAATTATTTAGGGTTTTCAGATTCAAGTTAAGCAGCACAATAGAACTCCATCCTTGAATCAAGTTTTAGCAGAGCCCTGACCTCATCTTATAAATAGTTTTGTACCCGCTCCTGAGAGTGAAGGCATCAGAGAGGTAGTATTCCCATCTTCTTTTTCTTTGACTTTGCAAAGGAAAAGCAACTTTTCTTTTACAAAACAAAGGAGTGTGCTAGTACAGCTGAGCCCAAAATGACGGCCAGGGCAATTCATTAATTTTTAACCCTACAGGGAGATGGTGAGAATTGATCTGTGAGTCACAGGGATTTAATTCATTCTGTGAATGCCTCAGCCAGCTGAGCCACCCCTCCGGAGTTGTTAGAGAACTCAGAACTTCGCCTTAAGCTACGGAGTGTTAATCTTTCCAGGGTTTCTTAGCAACAGCTCCTGACTGGTTCCAAGATCCAGCCCCTTTTCCAATCAAGGAAAATTATTTTCTCCTGTTTTGAGAACTGCAGTATCTCTGCTTGATTGATCATCATTTCTGTTGCCGCTCTGGTGCTTTGCTAATTCTTCTATCGTAGTAAAGTTATTTGTTTGGGTTTTCAATAAAATAACACTGTACAAGCAACTGGCCTGAGCATTTCCCTTCCCGAGGACGGTGTGTCAGTTGAATGTTTGTGGAACCAAATCTTGAGTCCTGCAGACCCTGCGAACGAGAGCTCTCAGTACACATGTCATGGGCAGTTCTCCCAGCACATGCTAAGGCTTCCATAAAGACCAGGGTGATTCTCCTCAGGAGAGTTCCCATACAAAAAAATGCTGGGAGAGCTCACTTTTGTTGCACTAGCCTTGTTAGTAAAACTGAGGAACTCAGTTGAGAAATCTTTCCTTCCTTATATCCACTGACTGTAGGGCCACATGTTCACTAGAACCTCCCAGGTCTGGGCTGTCTGCTGCACTGTTTGACCGTCACCACTTAGAACCTGGCTGAGAACCATTGATGTCCTGAGTGTCTGAATATTCCATGAAGTCCAACTTCAGATTTTGGCAGAAACTAAGACACTTGACAGAACTGCACCAGAGCCATCTAAATCATGGTGTTCACTTTGGTGAGGAGAGACCTTATATAGCCTTTATCCTCTCAGAAAAAGGAGAATGGTTCTAACCCTTCCTGGATCCACTTGGCTCTGAGAGAGGAGTCATGGCCAGAACAGCAGCATAGGAGGCCAATGCTGAAGTGGATTTGTTTGGACCCAGTCTGGAGACTCTTGTCATGTTGCTTGTATTCTTGAGTGAAGGGAGAACCTCACTAGATTCACAGGTGAGTGTATTCTCAACCGTACTATCCAACCTTTGGTTTTTGGCTACTTTAACTCATCCATAATAGTTGAAGACACTCTGGGAAAGCAGCAAATGGCAAAAGAGGAAACAAGGTGGACCCTTCATTTAGAACCTTAAGTTTTTCTTCTTCTCTGGCAAGGATAAGGGGCACTGGGCCATTAACTGATTTCTTACAGAGTCCTCTGCTGCCCATACAGTGGAAATTCTCCATCCATCCCCCATCTCTTTTAGTCCCATAAATGTAGTCCACTAGGCTTCTCACATCAGGTTATCTCCCGGTACCTTGTCCTTCATCTCTTCCTGCTTGGATTGATGCAGAACTGCGAGTAGCATGGTGTCAGTGAGAGAACATTCTTTTGGTGGTTTTGGTGTTTGTCTTGCCTGGAAATCAAAACTGTAGGATGTCACTGGAAGGGTGAGAAACTAGGTGTCCAACTATAATGCACTCCTGGTGTTGAATATGTCTCTTTATTGAATTCAGATCAGAAGAGTTTCATCCTCAGAACTGGTCCGTTTTCCAAAAAGTAGCAGGAGCAGGACCTGTCTTTTTCTACCATCTTTTATTTACCTGTCCCATTGCCCTACAATATGGCAACATAAAACATACTATATCTGAATCGTAAACTAGTAGGATGTACCATCTTGCCACACAATAATATTAAAGCACGAAGAATGGGAAAAACATGGTAATTAAAATAGTAGCTGAGATGCTTTTGAGCAGAGTAGTTTTGCATGCATGTTAATTCCAGAACATGGGTCAGTCAGGGTTTTTTTTTTCAGATCTCAAAAACAAAGCACTGGGATGAACTTCAGCTCTTAACAGCACAAGCAAAATAAGGTACAGAGCATTTATGACAACACTGAAGTCGATGTCTGAAAGAGACCCCAAGAATATGGAACATGCAAAGACGGTGGCGGTAACAGCTGAATGTGTCTAATCATGCTGTTTACCCTTTAGGAAACTGGCCCATAATTACTCTTTCAATACCTTTTAATACCCAGGTTTTATCTTTAGACTACAATGTTCAGCAAAAGCTCACAGATGACACTGTTTATCTAAAAGTGAAAGTTTTTCATTGAAAAGTTTTTCAATGAAAGTGATTAACATTATCTTGGTGACCAGATCACAAACTTAGCTGCTAGAATGAAAATGCCTAAAGGGTTAACACCATAAACTTAGACCAAATAGACAACATTTCCCATGCAGAACTGACAGGATGTCCAAACCTGTATTGGTCCCTTCTACTGTGGGAAGCACAAGATAAGAATTAGAGGGCAGACCATCAGAACAGACAAGCACTCTTGTGAACTCCTCATTCTCAAACTACAATTGGCACAGCGCCTCCTCTATCCCAAGTATACCAGCACTTTGCTAACAGTATTCTTCAGTCAAACTGCCCAATCTCCACAGGAATCAAGTCAAAATTATTTGTAATACTTGAAGTATGAACTCCCTCCTCACACTTCCACAGCTTAAAGGCATAACAACAATTATAATTTTTTAAAAAATCAGTTTGTGGTGCATGATGACACAGCACTCTTACCAGTTGGAGGCTGTCCATAGGAGCTTGCATATGCGGTTTGCCCATAAGAAGCAGTTGTCTGAGCCTGGGTATAATTGGCATCAGTGGGCTGTCCATAGGTTCCATAGCTTTGCTGCCCATAGGCCTGCTACAAAGAGGGAAAGAGTTTAGGTTCATGCTCCACATGGTAAGCAAACTTTTAAGAATCAGACCTGGATGAAAAAAGACCATGGTCACAATCATGCAAAACAGAGAAGAGAGAGAAATCTTCCTACTCAGATTGCAAAAGAAAAAAGGTCAACTAGTCCACGTTTTGTTAAACAATGTAGTCCTGAACTAATACTTTACGTTCATTATTCATGTTTGCAAACACAATAGTTTATCATTTAATCTGTACTAAATGAACTAGAAAGAAAGAGAACAGAAAGCCCATGAGGTTCCAGAAAGAGACAGATGTATAACATGCCATGAGTTAAACACTCATCAAGTACTCCTGACTACGGATTGCACCATTTTTTTTTCATGTTCACTTTGCATTGAAGGAAATGCAAAGGAAATTTGTACTTGTGCAAACAGACCCACTTTGAATGTGGCAGGATTTGAATCTGCTGCGGATATTGTTCGAATCTGATTTGAATCCAACTCAGATCCCTGCCACCAGCCATGCCTCCAAATCCCCTCTGAATCTGCTCTGAATCCGCTGCAGATGTGACTGGACAGCCACTTTGCCACCTCCCCATGTTCATGAATATAAGGAGGCATCAAACAAATGCACAAATGCATTTGCTTTGCATTCGAATGCCAATCTTTGAATGTAGCCAATATTCTATTCAAATGCAAATGTACGAATAAGTACGGATTTTGAATGGGACAGATACTCATATACATCCCATCCCTGCTACTGACCGTCTGAAGAGTCCAATTCACTGTAATGCCATTCACAATTACTTGCTGACTAAGGCAACGTCACAAAGGAGTTAGACAACTATTAGCTAACACAAAATAAAAACGTATGCACTCTTACCGTGAACACTTAACTAGGGACAAACCTGAAAAGTGTCTGAACCATCAACTGCTTTTATTTCCTTTAAATCCTCCCTTACTGTGGCATATAAATCTGATCTTTGAAAATCTAATTCCTTCGCTAGTTTAACGGTAATTTTATTAAAGATGTCATGATTTATGTTTGAGGGGGAAGTGGCTTAGTGATATGTTTTACCTGGGTGGTCTGTGCATATCCTTGAGCTGGCTGAGCTGCATACGCAGTGTAGCTGTAAAAAGAATATCAAAATATTAGAAGATGCAGAGTGTCAAGATGGCAATAACAGCTTGGGAAACCATTATTAGGCAAATGCAGTCCATTATTAAAACTCTGAAGGGTCCTTGAAACACACAATACATTACGGGAACTCAAAAACAAGTCTTCTTTATAAGCTAAGATTGTCAGATGAACTAACTTACCCCTGCTGGGCAGCTGCTTGGCTGTAGGTACTATAATCTGCAAGTGGTAAGGAGAAAAAAAGAAGTGTACGGTAAGAAAACACTCAACAGCATCAACATGAAGATCAGACTCTAAGTTCCATCCCCCTGCTGTTTTTCATATTGAAACTCCTTTGGGATTTAACAGCTTGTACTCCCACAAAGAGATGAACCAATTAAAAGCAGTGGTGTCACTTCAAAGGGAAAAAAACACTTGTCACACATCTGTGTGGATTTCCAAGAAAAAAAAAGAAAGCTGCTTCCATTAGGTTGTAACAGCACAATTTTTTTAAAGAATAAAAAACCCTATGGCTTTATCAAGTCCTTCTTCCTCACTCAAAAGATACTCACAGGAAAAGATACCTTTATGGAAAATAAATCAGAACATTTCCTCAGCCGAACTCCATGTAAAAGATTTCTAATTAAGAGCCTGAGATCAATCTCATTTCATAAACCCACCCCTAATTAGTAAGCCAAGAATCTACTTTTCTTTTGCTTCCAGTCTCAATAAACCCTGCAGGATCAGAACTGTGGTCCATCTAGCTTAGCAGCCTCTTTTCACAGAGGCAACTAACTAGCTGCCTGTCAAAGCCAACAAGCTGGCCAGAAGCAAAGAACTACCATTAGTAGCCTCTCAAAGGTCACGCAACTATCGAAACAGAAGCCTCGTCTTACATGTTGAAGTCATCCAAGCTGACAAGCAAGATCACATCTGCTGGTAGCAAATTCCAACATTTAACTGTGTGCTATGAGAAAAAAAAATTCCTTTGTCTGTCCTTATTCTTCCAAAGATTCAGGCCACTAGGCAAGTTCTGGATCTGTCTACACCAAGCCTTATTCCATAAACCCCTTCCTCCTAAGAGCCTCTCTAGCCCTTATACAATCTGAGTTCACCTCCTCTGACATTATCCCAACATTTTTCTTAGATAAAGAACTGCAGTATTCCAGTACCATCTCTCTGTATACGGGCATTATAATACTGGCAATTCTACCTTCAGCACCACTAATAAACTCTCAAAAGTAGCTGAAGCACACCAGGTTGCTTCATTGATTTACCAAAGTCTATGGCAAGGCCTCTTTCTTGGTCAGTCACAGCAAGCTCAGAATCCAGTGGACTGTAGGTAGAGTCTGGATTTTTAAAAATTTCTGTGTGTGTGTTTGCAGAGATCTCTTTTGACCTCTTCATCTTCCATTTGTTTTCACCTCTCCACATAATCCTGCTCTTATCCCCTGCTTTCTGTTTCTTAAGCAGGTGACTCATCCAAAAAGACATTTTCTTTAGTTCCATGACTGCTCAGCTTACTGAGACGTCTTTCCTATGGAATCTTAAAAGAGGATTTTGTTTTGGAAGCCCAAGTACAATGTCTAACTCCTCACTTCTGTCTCTAGGTTTGTTGATGCTCTCAAAAGACTCTTTTAAGTCTTACAGTTTGACTTTATTGTCCTAACAAACAAACATATCCTATAGACGCAAAGAAGGTTTTACTTTTAAGTATGCCCAACATCAACATCGTAACAGCCTAAGTCTGCTTCGGCACAACCACGGGCACACAGTTGTGATGTATGCAAAGATTACTAAATACCACCGTGCCTCTGCTGCTTCAGGTGGGTTGCTGAACATCTTTCCAAGTACTTTTGCCAGTCTTTTAGCAGATATAATTCACTAACAGCACCAGCACGATCCTTTTCTTATAGGCTTAGCCCTTCCTTACCCTGGCATACTCATTACTATGGTTACTAGCGGCGGCATTGGGTGGTGGCAGAACTACTTCAGACAGCAACACCTAGAAATAGATCTGCATTAACCTCTCATCAGATACCATCTCAGAAGTGTGCTATACACATTTATGGCAACCGTTTTCAAAGGGGCACATTCACAAATATATATATATAGTTATATGATTAATTGTAGCTTGCTACAAAGGGATCAAAAAGGCCCAATTCAACAAAGGAAGAAAAATCTTATCTGAAATAATTCACAAGATGAGAGGAACGGGACAGCACCCCCCAAGAAGCCCTTAAAACCCTAACAGTATCCTTTCTATATTTTCAGAATAATTAATTTCAGAATATTTATGTCCCTCTCTTCACTCAGAAATTCTCAGGGATGGATATACCAACCAATAAAAACACACAAAATATAAACAAAACACAGTACTCGCTCTGCTAGAGTGCAGGACAATAGGAGGGCCCTGTGCCTGTACACAGGATTTCATCCACCAATATATATTTCATCAACCCTACCATACAGGAATTGTATACTGAAGACCACAAAACGATAACATTCAGACTTTACAACTAAATTTCACACATCAGATTGAGGGCAACTCAAATTGTAAGGCGGCCACGCCTCGGACTAATCACAGCACTGATAAGAAGCAGAGGACTAATTCTCATCATGACACAAACAAATACAACTGCAAACATTATGTAATGTAAATCAGGACTCCACTAAATGAAGAACAGAAATCCACTCGTCTTATTCAGCTTTTACAGAGGAGTATTCATTTCTCTGGAAATGAAAGCTATCTGGCTTGTGGTTGGCCCTCTAGTGGCCAAAGGTTCAGAGTACTAGCCTAGAATCCAGATGTCCCTTGGGAAGCTCACTGGGAAACAGAAAGCCTAAGGAAGGAAATCCCCAACTTCTCCAGGCACCTCAGTGTTCCAAATGGCATATTTAGATGCCTGTGTAGCTCAGTATTTCCCTATCTTCATGCCCGGGCTTTTCCCACTGCCTTATAGGACAGAAGGATGCCAACCACAGGTGCAGTACAAGTCCAGTATAGGCCCTCATTATTCACCAGGATTCCTAGAGAACCTTGTGAACATCGAATTCACAAGTATTATATCACTGCCATAGGAGAATGGTCTTTGCTGGAATTTTCACATGAACTGCCACAGAATTGGTTAGAAAAAAACTCACTTTCTTTCTGATGCCTCCAGAAGCCCCAAAGGTTACCACCCGCTGACTTCCAGATATTTCAAATATTCTCAGAAATGCCAAAAATCAGCAGAACTGAGCTAGCCTGTAAGCCTGATCAATCATATATCTCCTCCGTGCAATTCCCATTTGGGATTCTAAAAAATTACTTTAGAAGTAACATATACTTGTACATCACACGTTTGGTGCAGTGATTAAATCTGATAATGAACCCTAAAGATCTTAATATTTATATAGCTTACACTGCTGCGGTTCCATTTCCAAGAACTACAAGGACAACAGAACAAACTCAAGGAGACAACTACTGTATTAAAAGGTCATACCAAGTCACCAATGTTCTGTGCAGCTTCAAGCGGGTAAGGTTTATCCCAGCTATTCCACTAACTATTTGCCTTCACCCCAAACTTATCCAACTCTGCACTCTTTTAACCAAGGCCTTTTGCTCAGAGTTCAGAGCTCACCAACCCAATCAGGACACACAGAACTTACAACTATATCATCACACATAGACTGACTAATACCAACAACGCTCATTATTATACCAGAATCCATTTGGAACATCGTACGGTACTTTTACAATACTGAAAGTGTCTGAGACAATTTATGTGGTAGCAGCTTAAGAGCTTTTGAGGAAAACCTCTCCTCTCTTTGAATGGCACTCTTTGCTTTTCAGTCCATTTCAAGCATCCCAATACACACATCTTATCAGTCTGCACTGGCCATTTGAAGGACTGTACTTCAGCAAAAGCGGGAAGAGAACACTTTGTAATCATTAATTGAATTTTAAGGGGTTTCTTTAATCCAACAAATTCAAGAGAGACTTTGGAGGCCTGGATGAAGTGGAGGATGATTTAACTATCTTTCATTATCTATACTTTCAAGTTTTCTGGCTGTCTTGGGCAAATAGCATATTTTATCCCACCTTTTTAGTACAAATACAGCAACAAAGGGCAGATTAAGTGACTGGAAACTGATATTAATCTTAATCTGACCCTCTTTTCACTTGATGTTGTACATCCCTCATCCTACATCTTTAACATGTTAATAAAGATACCCAAAAGATCTACTATTCTGGCAAACTTAGGTTTAGTTCCTCCAGCCAAAATTAAAAAATATTTTAAAACTATGTATTAAAATAACCATAATTAAAGTCACTGTGAAATTCAAGACATATCATTCCATTATTTAAGATCAGTTTAAGAAAGAGAAAAAATTAGACAGCTTCCTAGACTTACATTTCTTCAAACTGTTTATAGTCAGGTGACAAAATCATGTGACTTGATCTCAATTTAAGAAGCGGCGAGATATGCTCCAGTATTGTGCTAGAACTCATAGGACAGAAGCCTTATTTCATAATGTCTCATTAGAAAGGAAACAGTGCAGTTTGGGGGCTTGCAAACCATTTGCAGCTTAAAAGAAAGTTGAACTGTATTGGAAATATACCTGAACCTTGGAGAAATTTAGCATTTTTCTGACCATACACAGCAGCTGTGCAAAGTCTTTTGTATCAAGAATACATAGAACCCTGTGGCATCCTCAAAATGAACAGTGCAATCCTAAACAAGTTTATGAATCACAGGCTTTTAAAAAAAATGGCTTACAGCCAACTTCATCAGAAATATACTTAGCAAGTAAAAACAGTTGCTTTTGCATTGTATTTTTGTAATTTGCATTTATATTGATTATACTCAGAGATAAAAGAAACTATCATAAAGTAGCTACACACAGTGCATTCTGTTCCGTTAACAATTGTGGTTTTGTCAGAACTACCTCAAAACAGGCTTTTAGGTCTTTTTAAATTCCTGCTTACCTTTTCTTTCAATTAGCAAATTTAAACAACTACTTTAGTTATAAACATAAAATATTTTTTAAAAATGAAAAGTAGGCCATTTCAACCAATTCATAATACATGCAACAGAAATTATTGTGTTCTTTTCATTCTTAGGTTCACTCAGTATTATGTTTCCATTGCATTAAACCAAACTACTTCACTTTCACCACCCAAATTCTCAGTTCATTCACTTTCTATCTTTACAATGAAAGGGAGAACTAAGAACTTGAAAAAAAACATGTGGGCTTCTTTGCAAACTCTTCTCCATAGGTGTTTTTTCCACTGTCACTAGAAGTACCCATTAATGGGTACTTAATGGGTACTTCCAGTGACAGTGGAAAAACACCCTATATCTGCTTTTCACAGAGCATATTTAGAAATGCTGTCCTGTTAGGGAGGGAAGGGGGTAATATTTTTGTTTTAATATTTTACATTTTTTATCCACCCTGGGACCATGTGGTGAAGGGAGGGATATACTGTAAATTTTTTAAACAAAAAATAAATTATATGATTACTATTCATAGTATCTTGGAACCAGGCTCATGTTTAAAGACTGCAGGAAATTAATTTTTTTTAAAAACAATTTTTACTTATCACGTTTTTAACAAAAAAAGTGAGTTATATGCTTTAAATGCTTGTGCAAGCAAGAAACCGTTTTTTTTAAAATTAGGATGTCCACACAACTGTGCTTTAAGACTAGAGGCCTAAACGTGCCATTTTATTATAGGCCAGAGTGGGAGGAGAAAATGAATGGTTGTGGTAAGCACAAATTACTTCTGTTCACCATCCAAATACAGGGGGAAGGAAAAAATAAAATTCTCCAAGGACTCTACCAATGCAATGTGACAATGAACACTTAGGGACAATAGACGCAAGGCCAAAAATCATTACCCCCTCCAAAAAAAGAAACTAAAAAAGAAGCAAAGGGGCATGCATTCAATGCCTGCCTGCACGCATGGTTGCATAAACCTTACCATGCCTACCTAGAAACTGAATCTTCTCATTTCCTGGAGCTCAATAATAATGATGACGATATTAAAATCTTTTTTAAAAGAGAGCCAAGGCAAACCACAAAAATAGCTATGATCTTCCAACCTGGCTGTGTCTCCTCAAAATCATGCCACTAGCCTCCAACTTTGGTCTCCATGTGCCTTTAGCCCCCCCCCCAAAAAAAGGTGTGCTATGAACCTTGGTCCATTTACACGCTTTTTGACACCCCCCAGTCTTATTATCCCGAACAGAATCCTCAAAATGAATGGTGCAATCCTAAATAAGCAGGCTTTAAAAAAGGGCTTACAGTTCACTTCATCAGAAATATACATAAAAGTAAAAACGAGGTATTTCTGGGCTGCATTTTTGTATTTTGCATTTATATTGCAGGAAACCACATTACAGGAACATTGCAAAAGGACATATCAAGTCCATTATTGTCTAGTAATGTTTATACTCAAGAAACTGAGCCTCCCCCTCCCTGCTTTGCTCTCCATGTGCCTTCAGCCGCCACCACCCCCAAAAAAGTGTGCTCAGAACCTTGGTCCATTCACACATTTTTGAAAGCCCCCCCACCTCAAAACCAACCCTCTCCCCTACCGGTTTGCTCTCCATGTGCCTTCAACCCTCCCAGAAATGTGTGCTACGAACCTTGGTCCCTTCACACGCTTCTGGAAACCCCCCCCCTCAAAAACCCTGAAAACCAGGCCTCCCACCCAAAATGCATACTACGAACCTTGGTACTTTAACAAGCTTTGGAAACCCCCACCTCAAAACCAACCATCCCCCCCACACACACCGCTGGGCTCTCCATGTGCCTTCAGCCCCCCCTCAAAAACGTGTGCTATAAACTCTGATCCATTCGCCCCTCCAGACTCAAAAACCAGGCCTCCCCCCCCCAAAAAAAATGTGCACTATGAGCCTTGGTCCGTCCACACGCTTTTGGAAGCCCCCCCCCGAGTCTTATTATCCCAAATGGAGGAAAAAGACGCAACTAAAACAATAAATGAGGGAATAAAGTATCTTAGGGAGGGAAGTTTTGGAAATCTTGTGGGGGGGGTACACACCTTCCCTTTCCACTCCCTCGCTCACACACCCCCACACACTCCCGCCTTCTCCCGGCAACCTGGCTGTGGGGGCGAGGGGCCTGAGGCGGCGGAGGCGGCCCTTTTCCTACCCCTCCCCTCCTATTCCTCATCGCCCCCCCCGGCCCGGCTCCCTCCTTCGCCTCCCGTCTCTTTTCTGCCCCCCCCCCCAGCCGCCGCCATCGCTTCCCGCCACCTCCTTCCCCTCCTTCAACGGCCGCCCTTCCCCCCCCCCACCGGCGCCTGAGGGAGGAAATTTCCAGGCGCCGAAGGGCAAAATAAAAGGCCCCTTCTCCTTCCCCGGCCTCGTCCCCGCTGCTGCTGAGGGGGGTCCGCCGACCCCTGGCCCTCTGCCCCCCACACGCGCGCCCCGGCACCCCGCCGCTGCCCCGAGGCCTCGCCCAGCTCTTCCCCCTCCTCACCCGTCGACGCCATTTTCTTTCTCTTTCTTCCTCTCTCTCAACGTCCTCCCGGTCTTTCTCCCGGTTAGCAACGCGCATGCGCCAAGCTTGCCCGCCCTCTGTCTCCCTCTCTCGTTCTCTCTCTGTCCCGGCAGCCGCTTGGGGTGCTACCATTAAGTGCGGCGCGCGGGGGGGGAGTAACTCAGGAGAGGTCTCGGCCTTTATCCTTTGCCTCCCCTGAACGTATAGATCTCGATAGGCAGAGGGATAAAAGAAGTTAGGGGCAGGAAGCCGGGTTTCGAGCCCCCAATTTACAGAAATCCCCCCCTTTCTTCAGCGGGGACGAGAGATGGTTTCGTCCTCTAAGTCTCTCTCTCTCTCTCTGTCCCGGCCGCCGCTTCGGGTGCTACCATTAAGTGCGGCGCGCGGGAGGGGAGTAACTCAGGAGAGGTCTCGGTCTTTATTCTTTGCTTTCCCGGAAGATACAGTTCCTTGATAGGTAGGGGGATAAAAGAAGTGAGGAAAAGCAGTTAAGGGCAGGAAGCCGGATTTCGAGTCCCCAGTGTACAGGAATCCCCCCCCTTTCTTCAGCGGGAGCGAGAGATGGTTCCGTCCTCCAAGGCTCGCTCTCGTTCTCTCTCTGTCCCGGCCTCCGCTTGGGGTGCTACCATTAAGTGCGGCGCGCGGGAGGGGAGTAACTCAGGAGAGGTCTCGGTCTTTATTCTTTGCCTTCCCTGAAGGTACAGATCCTCGATAGGTAGGGGGATAAAAGGAGTGACGGAAAGCAGTTAGGGACAGGAAGGCGGGTTTCGAGTCCCCAGTGTACAGGAATCCCCCCCTTTCTTCAGAGGGGGCGAGAGATGGTTTCGTCCTCCAAGGCTTAGGGGCCGTCGCGAAAGATCGAAGCGGCGGGGAAAGCGTAGAGAAAAGGGGGAGATGGTTGAGAGACGATAGCGGTACGGAAGAGGAACGTTAATACCTAATGTAGACGAGTAAAGAGAGCTTTCAAGATCTCACGGGAGTAAGCTGGGTTTTTGCCTCCGACCTTCTCCGTTGTGCTCAATTCAAGGAGGCCTTTCAGACGCAGCAGCCCATTCCCCTCCCTCGCTTCCTCCCTCGCTTCCCATTCCCCTTCTCCTGTTCACAACAACCCTGTAGGGTAGGCTAGACCGAAGAAGATTTTTGGGGGGGTCGGGAAAGTCGCTGTTCTTACAGGATCTTACACATACTCTGGCAGTAGGTGGCTAAGGTCACCTGGTGAGTGCAATGGCCACTATTTTAAGTTCTCCAGCGTGGACCTCATGGGGGTTGCCATATCTGTAATAGGCTGCATTTCAGCAACCAGTTCTTTGCATCTGCAAAGTGCATCTGCAGAATTTCTCCAATTATTCATGATAACAACAAGAAGAAGAAGAGTTGGTTTTTCTACCGCGCTTTTCTCACCCATTTAAGGGGACTCAAAGTGGCTGACAAACCTTCTGCTCTTCTCCCCACATCAGACACCCTGTGAGGCAGGTGGGGCTGTGAAAGCTCAGAAGAGAGCTGTGACTCGCCCAAGGTCACCCAGCTGGCTTTGTGGAGGAAGAAGAGTTGGCTTTTCTGCCCCACTTTTTTCACCCATTTAAGGGGGCTCAAAGCGGCTGACAAACTTTCTGTTCTTCTCCCTACACCAGACACCTGGTGAGCTAGGTGGGGCTGTGAGAGCTCAGAAGAGAACTGTGACTAGCCCAATGTCACCCAGCTGGCTTCATGGAGGAGGGCGGAATCAAACCTGGTAATCCCAGATAAGAGTCCAGCTCCCTAACCACTAGACCAAACTGGCTCACTGAATCACATGGTGAACCTACCTGTAAGAGATTTTTTTTTCAGCTAAGCCTCCAAAAAACTGGTAGATGGCTTCATGAATAGAGTTTGGCAGGGGGTGGGGTGTGTTCATTAATTAATTTTTAACCTACTGCCGCTCTCATAAGAACCTAAGAGGAGCCTTGCTGGATCAGGCCACAGCCACATCTAGTCCATCATCCCGTCACACACACTGGGCATCTCAAGCAGAGACAAGGGCAAACCTTCTCCTGCTCTCGAATCCCAGCAAATGGCCGTAGAGGCATCCTGCTTGTCCCCCCAGCCTGATAGATGTACCTAGGCATCCATTCTAGTAGCCATTGATACATCGGTCGTCCAACCCTACCTTAAAGCCATCTAGGCTGGTTGCTGTTACCACCTCTTTGGGCAGTAAATTCCACAGATCAATGACCCTCTGGGTGAAAAAAATCCTTCCCCTTGTCCGATCTGACTCTCTTACCCATCAGCTTCATAGAATGCCCCCTGGTCCTAGTGTTGTGTGATACAGAAAATAATTTTTCTCTATCCACCTTTTCTACACCCTGCATGATTTGATATACTTCAATCAGGTCCCCTCTTAAACGCCGCCTTTCCAGACTGAAGAGGCCTAGACGTTGCAGCCTGGTTTCGTAAGGGAGCTGTTCCTGCCCCTTAATCTGAGCCCTGCTATAGTCTGCATTAGCATGCGGATGGCAGGCCCCTATTCCAGGGTATAATTCAGAATAAGGCCCAGTGCAGAAAGGGCCTAAAGTGCCCGGTCTCAGAGCATTGGTAGCCATCATTCAGCTTGATTTTTCTCCCAGGGCCGTTTTCCACACCCGATGCTCAAAACAGGGATTATTTGCTTTTTATTTTCTGCTCATTCCATAAAATCGGATCCCCCGAAGGTTGCCACGTGAGGAGTAAGATATAGAGCGTGTGCACTGAAATTAGAATTCCCGCCATGCATGTGGGAGTTATCTAAAATATTAGAATCTGGAATGTCCATTCCCAAGGCTGTCTGCTCAGAATTGCGAGGAGTGCATCATAAGAATGTTGAAATTCTGTGGCTTTCCAGTGGTTCTGAGGTGGCCACATTGGCTAAGAGAGACGCAAGAGCTGAAATCCCCACCCTCCCAAAAAGGACAGGATGGGAGATCTCCGTGCTCTGACTGCATCCGGACGTCAGTCGGTTACTTATTCTCCTATATTTGGAAAAAGGGCTTGTGAATCTCAAGTGCTTGGACAGGGGAGAAAACTGCAGCGGCCGTTTAGTTTGGCGATGCTCCCTCGACGGATCTGGCATGTGGGCGCAAGAGAGAAATTTGTCTTAGTCTTGCACAGGGAGTGTGTCCAAAATGGCTGCACGATGCTCTTCCATGCTGACAGCTTAAGCAAGCAACCCGATTGCCGGCCCTGATGCAGCTTCCTGGCCGCGTCATTAAAATAATAGTAATAATAATAATAACCATGTGCCGTCATTTCCTGCAAGCAGCATTGTGGCTTTTTTGAGGGCTTTAGACCCCCTGGAAGGAAAGCAAGCGTGAGAAAGCGCACAGGACGCGCAAAAGCCCTGAGAGATATTTCTTTGCAAGCTATAAGGGACGCAGGACTCAGACCTTGCAGCGAACAGAGGCCTAAGCACTGACTTGGACCCAGAACCCTCCAAATCAGCCCTTGTGGGAAGTGCCCAGGCTGTTCCTAAAGGCAGGCAAGGCATTTAATTTCTCTCCTTTCTCCTTTCTTGCTTTTTCCACCGCCTCCGTAGGTCATGCAGCTAACAGATAAGGAGTTAAATGAAAGGGAAACAGGGCCTTAACGGCAACCTGTCTGCCTTTTTTTTATGCATGCACTTTTGGGACATGAACATTAAAAAAAACAAACAGTTAATCCAACTGGTTCAGCTGATCTGCCTGTTCGTGCAAAAAGGCTGGTCCTCGACTCATCCATACCAAAGGGCTGAATGGCCATAGATTTCTGGAAGGCCAGAGTGCATGTAAATCACTGGAGTTTATCTGTGTTTCTTGCTTCCTGTCCAAGGTGCCAGGCATTCTTCTCCTTCCCTCTGTTCTGTCTTCACAACAGCCCTGTGCAGTAGCTTAGGCGGAGAGGCAGGGGCTGGAAAAAGGGGCCACTGAAGGAAATCCCACCCCCAGGCAGAAGCTGAGCTGTGGGTACCTATGTTCTGCGCATTGATTCACTGCTTCCGCTCTCGTTGACTTTGGTACGGGAAGCGCGAGAAAAATCTCTCCCGGTTCTTTGGGTGAGAACCCAAAGTCTAGGGGCCACCACAGAGAAGGCCCTCTTGTGTGCTGGACTAGATGGGCTGTGGTCTGGTCCAGCAGGGCCTCTCTTATGTTCTTTTCTTCTTATGTGTGTCACAGGGCCTTTGCTCAACAGCAGGTAGTTAAAGCCTTAGGATACGGATGAACTGAAATGAGTCACGACAAAAGAAGCTCTTTCCCTCCTTAGGGACATGCCGAACAAGAGGCTTCTGACCTGCCTGAAGGAACTCCTGCACCCTCCTTTCGCTTCCACCACCTTGATGATGCTCCTGTGTCTCACCTGGCTGATGGGCATCCAAGAGAGCTTGGCTTTAGCTCCCCATCTACTGGTCAGTCCCCTTCAAGGTATGCATCTACCTCCTGGCGGATTTCTGCTTCTCTTCATAACTCCCCTGGGGCCCTCGAGTCGGCAAACTTTGTGGCCCCTTCGGGCTTAACGTTCAGCATGGCGACAATCAAAAGATGGTAGGTAGGAAACTCCAATAGTCCAGCCACCTCTGGCTGATTGTCTTCCAACCATCTGCATTTTGGCCGAAAAAGGGATGCCTTCCATTTGGGATGTTGGTCGCGCGGAAAGAGGTGCGAAGGAGCTCCCTAGTGTAGCTGGGGAGCAGTTTTTACAACTATCCTACATGGGGACAGTCACACCCACTCAGAGCCACTCCAAGGTAAATGCGGTTCCATGATGTGTGGATGCTCCGTGCCAGCGCATCCCTGACCGTCCTGAGGCCCAAGTGTGAAAAGGACCCAAGACGGAAGAGTAATATTCAACGCAATGCCAAGAAATCTTGAGACCCAAAAGTTTGATTCGATTTAAAGGGGTTCTGATGGGTGGCAAAGGTGCAGCGGTTTGGTCCGAGCCCCACAAAATGGCCATGCCTGTATCCACCCCAGGTCTGTTGTGGTTTGGGTAACCAAAGCGATCCAGAAGAGACTCCTTCTCTTCTGCCGTGTGGCCTGCGGCTGCACGTGGCAGGTGGTCGAGGAGAGCCCTGAACCAGACAGCCACAGCGGCCTGGGCCCTAGATATGAGTTTCCTCGGTTTTTTTGTTTAACTCAGTTGATTTGATTTCTAGGCGTTATTAGTATTTCTCACGATTTTGATTCGTGGGCTAAACCAACCCCCGCCGAGTCAATGCTTCCTGTGCCGTGTTAACGCCTCCTGCTCTTCTCGCCGCAGCTTACCGGGTGGTGACGTACTGCCTGTGCTCTCCGGACGCGGCCCTCTTTGGATTCAGCCTCCTGCTCTTCCCGCTGCTGGGCTGGCCCCTAGAATGGGAGCAGGGCACCTTGCGTTACCTGCACGGGTCGGTGCTGGGGGCGGCCACCTCGGCCCTGCTGTACCTCCTCCTGAGCGGATTGTGGAAGGCTGAGCCGGGCGCTGCCGTGAGCGGCTACACCCCCGTGCACCTGGCTTTGCTGGGATGCCAACAGCGGCAGCGCGGTTCCTCCAGGTGGACATCCACAGCCGCGTGGGCTGGGCTGCTGCTCACCGTTGGCCAGGCGCTTTCCCCCGAGGGTCCTTTCCTTCTGCACTTGTGTGGGCTGCTAACAAGTCTGGCTTGTATCCTTTTTTCCAAAGTCCCAGAATCCTCTGGGGCAAAGACCATTTATTTATTTATTTATTTAACTTATATCCCATCCTTGGGGGGGGCTTAAAATGAGATTAAAACATATCAAATTCTAAACATAATTGAAACTATAACCCTTCCTTCCTTCCTTCCTTCCTTCCTTCCTTCCTTCCTTCCTTCCCTCCCTCCCTCCCTCCCTCCCTCCCTCCCTCCCTCCCTCCCTCCCTCACTCACTCACTCACTCACTCACTCACTCACTCACTCACTCACTCACTCACTCACTCACTGGACAGCACTCTAAGGAAGCTGTTTAAAAAGCAAAAGCCTGGGTAAAAAGCGATGTTTTCACCAGATGCCAAAAAGTATACAAAATAGGCGCCTGGCGAACCTCAAGAGGGAGGCTGCTCCAAAGTCTAGGGGCCACCACAGAGAAGGCCCTCTTGCGTGTCCCTATGCCTCATACCTCTGCAAGAGAAGGAACTCCAAGAAGACACTCTCTTGAGATCTCAGTGCCTGGGCAGGTCTATATGGGAGAAGGCGCTCCTTCAGATACCCAGGGCCCAAGCCGTTGAGGGCCTTATACGTTAATGTTGACACCTTGCATTTGGCTCGGTAGCGAATAGGTAACCAGTGCAGATCCTTCAAGACCAGTGCGATGACCTCAGTCTGCATGGAATAGGTGTCTGAATTTGCACTTTTAAATAGACCCTCCAGGCATGTGTGTTAGAGCAGCTGCCATCTGCCGTAGCCTGTTCGTTCCTTGATGGGAATTGTAGTCCACGGTGCCTAGAGAAGACACCCAGCTGGGAAGGCTACATGTGAGGCCCAGTGCTGCAGTCACACCGGGCTTGGAGCACCCAGCACCTGGGCTTTGCTTGGACGAGAGGGGTTTTTCCTTAGCAGCTGCAGTTTGCCTTGGGCTCTTCCTTCCCTTGGAGTTGTCCGAACGGCAGCTGGAGAAGCTACACGGCGGGATCGTCTGCCGGACCCTGAGGGCCAGAGGCTTTTTTCTCCAGTTTGTCATTCCACCTGCCTCTGCGGTCCTGCCGGTCACAGACTTTGCGGCCGGAAGAGAGAGGCGCGTCCTTCACCAGAAGGCCCCAAGGTGAGTCACAACAGTGAAAAAAGATAAAACACATAACACCGAGAGAAAGTTAAAAGCCAACGGCCTGGATGGAGAGGTATGTTTTAAGCAGGCACTGGAAACCATATAATGTAGGAGCCTGGCAAACTTCCAGAAGGAATCTGTTCTAGAACCTGAGGGCCAACACAGAAAAGGCCCTGTTGCGTGCCGCTGCCCCGCACAGCTCTGGGAGAGGAGGCCCTCACCTTCAGATCTCAATACCTGGGCTGGTCTACACGAGGGGTGTCTGCGAATGCAATCTTTGGGATAATTTGATTTGAATGTTTGAAGTTTGAATTTAACCCAATTCAATTCGGATTAAGCAAATTCCAATCTTATTTATTTGGATTTTTTATTTGAATTTGCACTTACGAACATCAACAACCTTTGTAGATGCCCGTACCCATCTTCCTTGGGTCTGTACGCATCCGTATGCATCCCGTGGTTATCCTGTATGCAACCTGTTTTCATCCCGTACGGATCCATACAAATGTGAACGAATGCGGGAAAGATGCGGATCTTCAAATACGCACTGTGTGTGAACCCTACACGTAAGAATGTCCAAATAATTCGAACGAATAGATCTGAAATCCGAATAGAATCTTTACATTCGAATTTAAGGACATTCGATTTGAATTGGGTCCATTTGATCGAATTTCCAATGCTTTCGAATATTTGTGCACATCTACACCAACTTTGCAAACTGTGAATTAAATATTAGAATTCGTGCTGTCTTAAGGTTTCTGTTTTCTCCCTTCAGCCCCCGGCTTCCCTTTCCAGGGCCACAGGGCCAGCCAACCTACCCAGCGAACGTTGCCAGCCAACCTCTACACCCGGCGTCACCACCCACATCTGACTGGAGAGGACTAAGCCCAGGCTTGGGTTGGGAATCCAGGCAGTCCTTGGCTTCAGGTTCCCCACCTGGTCTCTCGACCCACTATGGGGTTCCCAGCATCCCTTTCTCAAACCTCCCAGAATCCCTCACGGATGAGGCTTTGCTGCAAGCCGGAATCCAGGCCTCCCTGCGGGACGTGACCAGAGAAGAGGTGTCGCTCTCCAAATCTTCAGTTTCTTCTCTCCGGTAAAAGCTTGGGGAAAGCTTGGGATGGAGGCAAGGGAGGTGACTATGTGGGCAGGAAAGAGAGGGAGATTTTTACGGACATCCCCTGTGTGACACTGTAGTTTGGTTCTCACAAATCACTATGTGGTGCAAAGGCGTGCCAGGGAAGCAACGGCCACTGAGGGAAATGGGGGGGGGGGAGATTAAGGAAACCGAGGTCCCAGTTTACCAATGTAAGGCATTGGCACTGTGGAGGGGAGGCCCAGCGTGAGAGCAGAAGAAAGGCCCCGCCGGGTCAGACCCGTGGGCCACAGGATGAACATGAGTCAGCAATGTGATGCAGCGGCAAAAAAGGCAGACACTATCCTAAGATGTACCAAGAGGAGTATAGAGTCTAGATCACGAGAAGTAATGATTCCACTTTACTCTACCTTGGTCAGACCTCATCTAGGGTACTGTGTCCAGTTCTGGGCAACCCAATTTAAAAAAGACACTGACAAAGTAGAGCAAGTCCAAAGGAGGGCTAACAGAATGGTGAGTGGCCTGGAAACCATGTCCTACGAGGAAAGGGTGGAGGATCTAGGAACGTTTAGCCTGCAGAAGCGAAGACAGAGAGGAGACATGATAGCGGTCTTCAAGTCTCTGAAGGGCCGTCACAGTGCAGAGGGATCGTCCTTATTCTCACTTGCACAAGATGGGAGGACTAGAAACAATGGGGTGAAACTTCAAGGGAGTCAATACAGATTAGATATTAGGAAAAACTTCCTGACAGTGAAGGCGATCAGTCAGTGGAATAGGTTGCCACAGAAGGTGGTGAGCTCTCCTTCACTGGAGGTCTTCAAGCAGAGGCTGGACCTACATCTGTCTGGGATGGTTTAGGAAATCCTGCATTGATCAGGGGGTTGGACTCAAGACCCTAGAGGTCCCTTGCAACTCTATGATTCTATAATTATCATCCAGCAGTCTGTTCTCACACTGGCCAACCAGATCGACAAGGAAACCCATCGGCAGGACCAGAGCGCACCATTTGCCACTGGCCTTGGAAGGTCCTTTCTCCTGCCTTCAGGGCCAGCAGCCATCGAGAGCCCTGACTTCCACAGTGGCCCCAGACTATCAATAATTCTGTGGGCCACAGATGAGAGACCCAGTGTGCCATGTGAAGACGTTGCTATGGAGGGATGATCCAGTTTAGCAGGATAAATCTGTGGCTATTTAGTGGCCAAATCACTTTATTGAAGATTTCCTGGATCACATTATATAAGGTGTCTGGTGTTTTATTGATAGGGTACAAAGAAAACCATGTTATACAAAACAGTTACATAACAAATGACTAGGATCACAAATATGGTGTGGAGGCCTTTAGTCCCATTCATAAAGCTCTAGAAGTCCCCCATCGTCCAGTGGACTAGACTTATGGTGAGAGTGATTCTCTGTGCCAGAATAGTATTTATTTGGTCTAGACTGTAGTGGTTAGGGAGCCGGACACTTATCTGGGAATACCAGGTTTGATTCCACATTGCTCCACAAAGCCAGCTGGTTGACCTTGGGCGAGTCACAGCTCTCTATTGAGCTCTCACAGCCCCACTTACCTAATGGGGTGTTCTGTTGTGGGGAGAAGAACAGAAGGTTTGGCAGCCGCCTTGAGTCACCTTGAATGGGTGAGAAAAGCAGGGCATAAGATCCATGTCTTCTTCCTCCTCCACAAAACCAGCTGGGTGACCTTGGGCTAGTCAACACACTCTTCTGAGCTCTCACAGCCCCATCTGTTCACGGGGTGTTCTGTTGTGGGGAGAAGAACAGGTGGTTTGTCAGCAGCCTTGAGTCCCCTTAAATGGGTGAGGAAAGCTGGGTAGAAAAGCCAACTCTTCTTCTTCTTCTTCATGGAAGTTCCTGACCACAGATGGTGAGGTACTTTATTCCAGATGGTTTTAGAAAGAGAACTAGGCACTTCCTGAACTTACAAGAGGTACTAAATGTCATAGCCAACTTGAGTCTTCGTGGCCAGCAGCAGTGTGCCTCTACAGCTGGAATGCACGTAACTCACAAGCAGTGTAGGGCAGGTGTTGTATGTGCCTTTCTTTACAGCACCTGATTGGCTGCTGTTGGGCATGAACTGCTGATGATTAGATGTTTTTGAGCATGGGCTGCTGCTGATTGGCTGCTTTGGGGCATGGGCTTTGAGTCGCCCAAGGTCACCCAGCTGGCTTCATGGAGGAGTGCGAAATCAGACCCGGTGATTCCCAGATAAGAGTCCAACACCCTAATCACAAGACCCAACTGGCTCCCTAGTAGGACAAAGATGGTGCCCACAGCTATAAATAAGGGCCCTTTGGCACCTACCAACTGGAGCAATTCTACCTGTTCATCGTCCAGGTGCGTCCGCACTCCTCCGCCGCTGCAGCCACCCCAGAGTGGGACGACCACTCCCCAGAGCGACCCGGCTGTGAATTGCTAAAAAGCAGTCCACAGCTTGCCCAGAAATTTCTGGATCACTTCTGGGGAGATAGTTCCCGCACCCCCACCCCCGCCCCATCCCAGGTGCAGCACAGTAGGTGAGTGTGACTGCATAACTGCAACTGTGCAGCAATGGGCAGCTGCTGGATCACTGTAACAACACCTGGCCTCCCACGGGATATGCTGCTTCAGGCAGCAGACGGCTGATCACTCACACTGCAAGCACTGCTGGCCAGGTACGAGACCAGGTTAGCGCTTCTGGTGTGCATGTCCGCCACTGCACTGCATTCTTACCGGCCTGGTATGGTAGAAATCAATTCAAATCTGCCCTACCTGCACAGGGAGGTGGTTGGAAGGGGTCCAAGCGGCTTTCCAAGGTGCTATTTTTTAATTGGCAGTTCATACATATGCCTACGTTTTTCAATAGTTCCCATTCATGTTGCTGTACTGGCTTGCACAGTAGAGCTCAGAAGAGAGCTGTGACTAGCCCAAGGTCACCCAGCCGGCTTCGTGGAGGAGGGCGGAATCAAACCCGTTATTCCCAGGCGAGAGTCCGGCTCCTTAACCACTAGACCAAACAGTGGGGCTTTTGCAGTCCACCTCCAAAGGTGGGCCATACTGATGGTATTCATGCTCTTTTCAGGCTGCAGCAGCTGCAGAAGATGGGCTTCCCAACGGAAGAGGCTGTGGTGGCCCTTGCGGCCACCGGCCACGTGGAAGGGGCCGTCTCTCTGCTGATCGGCGGGCACATTGGAGACAAAGTGGTGGTGACGGGAGAGAGCCGCTCTGCCCCTCGCCAGTGGCATCTTTCGGGCAGCCAACAGTGAATCAAGACAGCCTTGCTTTGACGTGCTGCTGCTGAACTCCAGGCAGAAGAAGAAAGAAAGAAAGACCGGCTGCATCTAGAAGTGACATCGGAGTCCTGTGGATTTCTGACCCACGAGGCAGGAAATGGATAGACTAGGCGCGCTGTGGACACCCGCACCCCAGGAGCACCGGGAGGTGGCTGTGTAATTAACTGCCATTGGGCTGAGCGCAAGGGTCAGGATTGGAACCTCGTTGGTCCACGGACTTCTGAAGGCTGAAGGACCAGTTAGGAAGTTCTCCGAGAAAATTACTCCTTCAGCCACCCATCTTGGAGATGCTTGAATCCACCATATCAAAGCCGTGGAGACCATTCTGGATTCCACCGGCCTGCATCCTTTTTCCTGATTGCCTTCTCCCTTGGGGCAAGATCCTACTTCTAGGAATGGGTAAAGAATATGGCACAAAAACATGGAGTGGTGATTCTTACTGCTCCCCAGGGCCCACTGTAATTGCCCGCCCTGCCTCTATATGTTATGCGGTGTGCCAGTTTGGTCTAGTGGTTAAGAAGCCGGACTCTTACCTGGGGATACCGGGTTGGATTCCACGCTCCCCCACGAAGCCAGCTGGGTGACCTTGGGCTAGTCACGGCTCTCCCCTGAGCTCTCAACAGCCCCACCTACCTCACAGGGTGTTCTGTTGTGGGGAGAGGAACAGAAGGTTTGTCAGCCGCCTTGAGTCCCCTGAAATGGGTGAGAAAAGCAGGGTAGAAAAGCCATTTCTTCTTCTTCTCTTTGCTAGACATTCTTCTATTCCCAGTGGGGCTCCTCTAGAATTCAGGCCTGGGCATCAGGCTTCAGCCGCTCCAATTCAGGAGGCCCTCCGCAGGCGGGCCTCTTTTGGGAACTCTGTGGCTGATGATGGAGAGAGTGCAGCATTCACGTTAAGCTTGACTTGGCCAGTCAAGAGAGTGCTGCTCCTTGTTCTGGATCAAAACTTCCCCCACTTAGCTGGGACGCGTCCCCAGGTATGGGGGCCAGGAGCAGCCGCCAGGAGCAGCCCCACAGTTGAAATGTGGTCCTCTCTAGGCAATTAACGCTAAACTGAACATGAAGCCACTTCAGTGACTAGGGCTGTGGCTCAGGAGGCCTCTTTCCTGTGACCTGGTTCTCTAGGTGCATCTGATCCATCCTACCGTCCACAGTAAAGACCATATGGAGGGGATAACGCGTTCTTCGGCAGCCGAGCGTGCTCAGCTTTGAACTTCTTTTCCAGGCCTGGGAAAGGGAGCCACGCCTACCCATGTGCCTTCCATTCTCGCCCACTAGAAGCATCAAGGCGTCAAAATGCGCTCCCTGAAAAAGCCACTGGGTCCTCAGGGCCAGCTCCACCCCATACCCTAGCAGGTTCCCTTGGAACCTGCTCCTCAGGGCCAGCTGGTCCTCAGGGCCAGCTCCACCTCATACCCTAGCAGGTTCCCTTGGATCATACCCTTGGATCATACCCACCTCATACCTTAGCAGGTTCCCTTGGATCAAGAGATGCAGGAAGAGAAAGACAGCTCGGACCTGGCATCTGCATGGAGGAGCAAGGTGTTTAAAAGGGTGCGCGGGGCAGGGGTTGTGTATTTGGGTCTTTCATTTCGAAGAGCAGGTTGTCTGGGCTGGGAGCTTGTGTGTCACAAAGGGCCCTTCCCATACTCCCCATTGAAATGGGATTGCAAGAGGTTTTGCCCTCTCTTCTCTGTGCCGGAGTACAAGGAAGCGAACCCTCCCTGGGCTGCCTAGACCGACATCGGTTGACCTCTTTTAAGAGCTCCACTGGCACCCTAGGTGCCATTACACCAGATAGGGAGGTGTGCAGAAGGCCACAGCCCCCCCCCCCCCCCGTTCCAATATAATGGGGGAGCCATTTTTGGTGGCGCACCCTGGGGAACTGGGGCTAGGAACTGCAGTCCCTATCTCTCAGTGAACCCAGAAGTGGCTTCAGAGATTGTACCACCTCCCAAGCCAGCACTGGACTTTGGACCAGGCCTTATCCCAGGACTTTGGAACTGTTCCTGCCACCCAAATGGCTCCAGGCCAGCCTGCTCCCGGTGGACCGGACACACACTCAAAGGCTGCATTCACACCTGTGTGTTAATTCAGCTTCAGTCCACTTTCAGAGTGAGGTAGTGCGCCAGCAAAGCAAGAAGCTGCTTGCGTTCAGCATCATCTAACCCAGAAAATTCAACTTTGGATAGGGTGAAGTGCAAAGAAAATGGCTGATCACCTTGATGATGTGTTGAGTCACTCTGAAAGTGGACTGAAACTGGATTAAAACTTAGGTGAGGACACAGCCTGAGTGCAGAAACAAACTAAGACAGAAGATACAATGCTGAACTGCCAGGGGCTGGCCAATCCGGACTTAAGATAAGAACATAAGAGAAGCCCTGCTGGATCGGGCCACAGCCCATCTAATCCACACAGTGGGCCACCAATTGCCCATGGGCATCTCAAGCAGAGACAAGGGCAAACCTTTTCCTGCTCTCAAATCCCAAGAAATGGCCTTAGAAGCATCCTGCTTGTCCCCCCAGCCTGACAGATGCACCTAGGCATTCATTCTAGTAGCCATTGAGACATGTGTCATCCATAAATTTGTCTAACCCTTCCTTAAAGCCATCTAGGCTGGTAGCTGTCACCACCTCTTCCGGCAGCAAATTCCATAAACCGGTGACCCTCCGGGGGAAGAAATACTTCCCCTCAGAGCCGCCAACCAGGCATAAAAGTTGAGTTGGCTGAGGCTGAGCAGCTCAGCCAACGTGCATCAACTGTGGAAGGGGGCATTGCATAGCTGGAATCTCCAGGGAAATAATGCATAGAACGGACAGCATCCTCATTGTAAATCTGTGGCACAACTGTGCTTAAAATACTACGTGTAGTAGGGGCGTGCATGAATATTAGTAACATTCGATTCTTTGTACGAATGCTTTGGAACATTTGTGAACAGGGGAGGTGAGAAAGCATGGATAGAGAGGGGATTCAGGGCGGATTTGATGCTTTCAGAGCAGATATGTTACGGGATACATAAGAACATGGATTGATATCAGATGCGCATGGGATACCTATGTGTTCCTTTCGGATATTCGTACGAATCTGTACAAATACATCCGTATTGAGCTGAATCTTACCGCATTCGAAGGGGATCTAATCAAACAAAGAGGGATTTTTTTGCATTCAATTTGATATGAACTGAATGCAACCCAACCGCCCCCCCCCCTCATTTGTGCACATCCTTAATGTATAGCTCTGGTCACATATCTCAAAAAGGACGCAGCAGAGCAAGGGGAGGTTTGCAAAGTGGAGAGGGGAAATAATCAAGAGGCCGGAAAAGGCAGGCTGAAAAAAAAAGAAACGCTTTTTAGTCTAGAAAAATGCAAAGATAAAGAGATGTGCTACTCATTCATAAAGTTATCTGTGGCGTGGAGGAGATACAGAGTGGATTCCCGTAATAGTCGAACCAGAGAGGGAGAATCGTTCATGGGAGTTGTTCATCCACATAGATGGGACTGTCTGCTAGGTTGCTGACCTCTGGAACTCCCTGCGACAAGAAACCACCATTGTCTCCTGCGCTGCAGGGGTGAGACCCATTGGTGGAAGTTAAAAGCAACCAAGTGGGCCCCGACTTATGCCAGGGGCATGAATAGGAAAAAGCCTACGGTTCAAAATTTGGTAGGGCTTTTGCGCTGCATGACTCCCCCCCTCCCTTTGTGCTACGTTATTCAAACAAACCCCCCCCCCCCATCCTATGGAAAGGGTTCGGCTCTGAGATCAAAATGCTCAGCCACTGAATGGGGGTGGGGGGTGGGAGTGGTCTTCAAGTCCTGCTCTGGATTTGGGGAGCGGCTGAGCGATGGAGGATGTTGGGCAAGAAAGACCCGAACCAGCAAGGCCTTCTGGGTGGAACATTCTCGGCAGAAAGGGTGGAAAACTCTTTATCGCCCAAGCAAGGCGATGCCAAGACTTCTGCCAAGGTCTCCCTTGGCAACAACCCTGAACTCTTTGCCCTACAGATGCAGATGATCTGAAAATAATGCGCTCTTGACCCATAGCACCTCCCCGCCAGAACAACCAGGAGGACATGAGAGGAACCCTGCCGGCTTGGGCCAACGCCCATCTAGTCCAGCATCCTGTCCCACATGGTGGCCCACCAGTTGCTTCTGGGCATGTCAAGCAGAAGGCTTCACCTGCTCTCGGATCCTTGCAAATGGCCTTTAGAGGCTTCCTGCCTGTCTCTCCAACCTGGGGGCAGGACCTGGGCATCCATTCTAGTGGCCACTGCTACACCTGCCCTCCATGAAGTTGCCTATAAGAAAGTAAGAGGGGACCTTCTGTAGAAGTGGCTGGAGGGTGACCATCCCTCCTTGTCCCATAGCACCAAGGCATAGACACCCCTCCCCGCAGTGTTGTAATGAATTGAGGCTCACACGCAGGATGGTTGCCAAGTGAAAGAGTCTGTCTTTTACTGAAGATTTAGGGGCTTTTTATGCCCAGTTACAGAATACATTTCTGAATGGAAATTTCCCCCGGGGTGCCCATATTTGGTTACAAGAAGAGAACTGGACTGAACCAGTAAATGTAAGGATATGGTGTAAGGCCAACAGAAGCCTGTCTCTGTGCATGTGGATATCTCGTGTCAGCATCCTTGGATGCTGCATGTACTGTGGATGTGATAACAAATGTTTAGACTCTATGTGAGAGATATTAGGAAAGTTACAGTGACCCAGGAATGTGCCCTTCGTCCTACTTGCTTTCAAGAGTTGCTTTAGCTAAGATGGACAAATTGCACCCCCACATTTCCTCTCTCTTTTCTTACTTTATGAAGGGGGGTCAATTTGAGGAAGCTCTTGTGGCCAGGGAAAGCTGAGATGTCATTTAGCTTAGAGCAAAAAGTCTTCATGAATCAACTTTACAAGCAACCAAATTTTTGAGTCTTTAACTGTGATGCATGTTTACATTTAAGGAAAACTAGGGTCAAAGGCCACACACAAAAGCGCCCTCCAGTGGGGTTTTCTCGCCGTTTGGTCAGGAGCCAGTCTGTGTGCCCATTATTTTCCCCGTCTTTTCCCTTAATAAAATGTGAGCCTAAAAATATGTGAACCCCAATTATCACTAACCCCTTCTAATCAATTTTTTGAGGTCTAATTATGATGTATGGTTTTCTTTTCTTTTTTCTCAATTCCAATACCCCTACATATGTTCATGGAAGACACCAAGCCCCAGCTTTATAACACCCAGTCTATCCCTTTTACTGGCCAAAATTACTTTGCTTCCTTGGTAAACCAAATTAATGAATGACATGAGTGAAAACTTGTTGCAAGAACATCTATGTATATGTATGTGTGTTCCCTTTTGGGAAACTTTTGAAATGACCAAATTAATGAAGCAGAATCAAATAGAGTGTGTGTGACTTTGTGAAACATATGCATAAGCTCTTAGGCTTCTTTGGCAAGCATAGACACTTATGGATATTGTCTTAGCTTGCTTCAGCAAGATTCCAAAGTTCAGAAGCCATTGAGGATCTTTCTTAATAACTTAATTTTAAGGTAATCAGCTTTATGCTGGAGAAATGGCATTATGTTCAATAATCCAGGCCTTAGTTTCTTAATAAGGAGTGATATGCTGTTGTGTATATAGGACTGGTGTTCAAACTTGTGTTTTGTAGGCCTAAATGAATGTATGATGCCACAATTGACATATTAAGATGAAACATGGACAAATGTGTGTGCTTCAATGGCATGAATTTTCTAAAGCCCATTTTTTTGAGGACTTATGGTGTTTGCAATGACTTATCAATGTGGGATCAATATGTGAAACATACAAACATTTGAATGACAATTATAACAACCCCAAAATCCAATTACAATATAAACCCACATTAGCAATATCACAATTATGCAGAAAAGGAATAAGACAACCATTGTAAAACCACAATTAGCATTGGTAAAGATGGCACAAACAATGCTTGCTAAGAATTAATTTTCCAAAGTCTTTTTCAGTGACCAAATGATGGATTTTTTAGTCACAGGCTCAAAGCTTAAAAGTTCATGTGACCACTGATGATGAAAGGTCATCACAGGTGCTGGTTCACAGGTACAGTTCTTAGATCTTGGCCTTCATGATGTTTGTAGCCAGGCGCTGGAATCTTGTCACAGATCTTCTTTTCAGGAAGAAGGCAGGTTAAAGTTTCAGCTCAGGTGCAAAAGTCCTTTGATCTCCAAAAGGATGAGGCAACTGCTGCTTCCATGTTGACTGTTGACTGGTGCAGAATCTTGACACAGGCACAGGTGAATCCTTGTGTGACTGGAACCCCAGGTACAATTCTTAAGTCTTGGATCTTTTCTTCCACGATGGCTGTGGCACCTCGTCCAGGTGTTTCAGGCACATTTGTGGTTTTGCTCAGGAAAAAAGGAGAACTGACAAAATACAACTAAAACAGATTAGTTATCAATACCTTTAGAAAATTATAAAACAGGACCAATGTGGAGATTTCATTAATGCCTTTTGACTGCAAGGCAAGCTGATTTAATTTTTCCTTTACACAGGAAGGCCAAGCAGCCCCATTTAAGAATGCTGCTTAAGGAAATGTTTTTTGTTTTCTCTTGAGGTGCATGTCAGATTGGCAACTGTCAGTCAATATAACTTTCTCACTGCTTTGGTATATAATAAGAATGTTCCATAGATAAATTTGCAATGAGTTTGCTCCAAAAGCACCTGGTTCAGATTGTTAAAGAACCATCTTGTTGGTAATGGAATATGAGCATAATTAATGCACATTAAATTCAGGGGAGCAATTAAACTTCACAGGTTCTTCCCAAAGCTATAGGAAGCAACTTTTGCATAAAAATGCAGGGTTACTGAAGATGGAAAAGAATCTTAAACTTTTAGCCAAGTGCTAAAAAACCTGAAATTAAATTTTTGTTAACCAAAAGATTTGCTATTACAGCTTAAACATCTTAAGCATTTGTCTTCAGAAAGAAAAGACTCAATTTGTTAGCATCTTACAATAATGCATGTTTCAAAACAGTAAAGCTAAATTTCTGAAGATAAACCTGAAATTAAATATTAAGGTTAGAATTAAAGCCATTAGCTTAATATATGAAGTATAGAACCAATAATTATAAAAAACCATGAGATTGTGACATAAGCAATGAACTATTAGCAAAATGAAATCAATATGAAGGTATATGATTCCAATTCTTCTTAGACTTTTTCTGGACTCCATTTTCTCTGGAATTTGTAGGGACCTAATTAAAAGTCTTCCCATAATAAAAGAAGAAAAAGCAAAACTTCTACAAACCAAGAATTATGAAAAATAAGGTAACAAGTCTATATACTGAAATAAGAATCTTACATTCTTAAAGTCACAATAAGAAATCTGCAATTGAAATTTAAACCCAGTTGTTTTTGCTGTTTGCTGAGGTGAGGAGAAAATCCCAACAAGTTCATGACTACAAATAAATGAATGAACTTGCTATGATGCTGCTTAAAAAGGAAAATGTTAGAAATGAATGTTCCTGTAGAGAGAGGCAATATTTATAAATCTCAATCAATACTTAAAAACATTAATAATTTTCCAAATCAGGCTAGGCATTATTGCCTTTTATTTCCAGGAGGTAACACTAGAAGGCAAAACCTTTTAATGATTCAAATCAAAACTTTTTAAACTTAAACTATTAAAACAAACATCAAAATTGCTGAAAGGAAAATAAAATTATGTTGACAAAGAAAACACAGTTTGTTCATCCACCAATGAAACCTCTGGGCCCTTTGAAATTCCATGGGAGAATAAACATTGCACTTTCTCTGGACCTATAGGATTTTTGATTTTTGCTCTTACAAAGACAAAATTGGGACATAAGCAATTGGCTATAAAATTTTAATCCATCATGGGCACATGATTCATCCCATTTCCAGACTGTCTCTGACCTGCATGACAGCTGAATTTAGGGCACAACTGCACCCAATCTTTATTCTTGCTAAAATCTATAAAGACAGTTTTCAATTTATTCCAAGATCAGACGTGACCAGGGCCAATCTTAAAATCAAATTGAAATTCAACTTTTCCATGGCAGTTTTGGTCAGAAACTACACTGGAAAAGCCAAGCTGCAAAGACAAAAGCATTAATTTCCTTGCTTTCTTCAAGCAAGACCTGTAAAGCAAAACTTAATTAAAGCAAATGCTGTTAAAACTTGAGAGGGAAAGGAATGTAAGGCTTTGAACTGTGCAGTTGCAGAAGAGAGAGAAAAACTTAGTATACTTCCACAAAAATGAGAAGGGAAGGAAAAATGTTTTGCTTTAAGGCTCTGACATGTAGTCCTTTAGCCCTTAACTTTCCAGAACATAAATGGTTAAAACCTTCAAGTTATCCAGTCAGGCAATTGTGTGCCTGCTAGCTTTGAGGCATATGAAGAGTTCTCAAAGTTACAAACACAGCTTTTTACATTTTTCAGAACAATTAGGGTTAAAACAGAACAATTCCAAGAATGATAAACAAAAGCTTTCAGCAAGAATCACATTAATAAAGATTTGCGGCTAAAGAATCAGAAAAACAGACTTCCTGATGCTGCAAGAGTTAACTTTTAACATGCAGAGTTCAGAAGCCAAGAGACAATGACAATCATAGAGTTTTCAGAACCGGGACCCCTAGAGAGGCATTTTTCCACGTCAAGCCGAAGGAGAAACTTTTACATTTCAGAACAGAGTTAAACTCAGAACACACACACAGAGAGAGGAGTAGACAAAAACCTTAACTTTCACCTTTCAGTACTACTAGAAAAGAGAAAGTTAAATCATTGCTCAGCTGCCAACTTTGCAATGAAACTTAAAGACAGTTAGACCACTCAAAACAGAGCGAGGAAAGGACAGGAAAACTCTGTAACAGCATGACATAGATGAAAAGAAACAAACTCAGAACAGACTATGTGCCAAATTCAAACAGATTAAATTGCTGATAAACTGTAAGAGACAATTTGAACTTTCTCATTCAAGGGGGTTGGAACGGTTCAGTTCCCAAAGATACAACCAGTTTGAAAGGCAGCTCTTTCTCGGCTCCAGGATGGTCACAGATGCTGCACTCTTCCGCAGTTTGAAAGAAAGCAGTAGCCCAAATAGCTGGAGGCTTTGTGATTGGACAGAATTCTCCTTCCATTAAGTTTGCAGGTTTTGCCGAATTTTGCTTGCCACTAGTGAAGAGACAGGTCTGATTTTGTTGTTCTTCCCTGGAATGCAACACTATCTGCTGCTCCGCCAGCTCTGAGCCAGGAGGAGTGGAACCCAATCTGCATTCTTTCCTTTGAAAGGAAGGTTCTTGCTGAATTTGAGCTGATTCAACAATTGTAAATTCTTCTGAATGCCTTGTCGGCTGGCATCTGCTTGAAGCAGAGGTTTGGCTTAAAGAAAGATCAGAAAACTCTGCCTTAGTTTCAAGGGGGTGATCAGACCCCTTTCCAACCAAGTCAAAGCATGAAGCAGGAGGAGGTATTGACTCAGTACATTTCTCTATGGTATAGCGAACTTGATGCCAGGTTTGCAATACAGGAATCTGAGATCTAGGTTCTGCATGCAAATCAATGCCAATTCTCTCCCAGTCTTGTAGACGCAGAGAGCCATTTTTTGGATACCATGGGCATTTTTCAAATATCTCTCTGACCAGCCTAGGGACTTGCCCTTTAGAGGGAAAGTAACCATTTCTTTTTAAAAGTACTTCTATTTCCTCTGAGTGTCTCTTCTCTCTTGAGGCACTCGCTCCCATAGCTGCCTGAAGCCTGTTTTATACTCACGCATTCCTCAGGCCGAAATGTAGTGCGCACTTTTGATCCTTGCCGGACGAACAGCTTGGGACGAATCTTCATTCATTCTCCTTTAGGCTGGTCATCTTCCGTAGGCTGCAGGGGCCCCACGTTGGTCGTCACTTGTTGTAATGAATTGAGGCTCACACGCAGGATGGTTGCCAAGTGAAAGAGTCTGTCTTTTACTGAAGATTTAGGGGCTTTTTATGCCCAGTTACAGAATACATTTCTGAATGGAAATTTCCCCCGGGGTGCCCATATTTGGTTACAAGAAGAGAACTGGACTGAACCAGTAAATGTAAGGATATGGTGTAAGGCCAACAGAAGCCTGTCTCTGTGCATGTGGATATCTCGTGTCAGCATCCTTGGATGCTGCATGTACTGTGGATGTGATAACAAATGTTTAGACTCTATGTGAGAGATATTAGGAAAGTTACAGTGACCCAGGAATGTGCCCTTCGTCCTACTTGCTTTCAAGAGTTGCTTTAGCTAAGATGGACAAATTGCACCCCCACACCGCAGTTCTGGAAGGCTTAACCAGAACCTAAGAGGAACCCTGATGGATCAGGCCACAGCCCATCTAGTCCAGCATCCTACCTCACGCAGCGGCCTCACCAATGGCCTCTGAGGATTCTTGAGCAGAAGACAAGGGCAAAACGTTCACCTGCACTTGACTCTCATAAATGTAAGGCCGCCCAGTGCGGACAAGGCAAGCGTTAAAAAAGCATGTAGGAACCATGCACCCACATACACACATGTCCACACACACACACTCGTAATATCAGTTACAGACCCTTTGTGCAAAGAGAACAAATAAATACGAAGCGGAGCTGTTAGCAAGTGAGCGCCCTCCCGGGCACACTGGCCGTGTCTCTCTGCAGCTTCTCTCTGTGAACCGTCCAAAGTGGAATGAGGAGGAAGAGAGAGCTGGGTGCCACCCCGAAGGAGGCCATGGCAGTCACAGAAAGTCCTTCCGCCGCGCCCGCAGTGGGCCAGCCGGAAGACCTCTTCACTCCCGCTTCTCTTTGTTCTTTTGGCCCCGGTGGTGGGCAATGGTCTTGTAGGCCACAAGACTCTCCTCCCGCTTTCCCCGATCGTAGCTCGGTTCGCTAGTGGAGACGGGGCCAAGGCCGGATCCCAGTTCCGGTTCTGTCAATGGAAGAGAAGAAAGGTGAGTCAGATGCGCCCTTTCCCATTGCCCTGGAATTCGACAACCCAAACCAGTCCGGTGTTCTCTTGATTTTTAAGGGAGAGAGAGCTCTCCTGGACCATACAGCGTCATGTCTTAGAGGTGAGGATTTATAGGTAGGACACACTGGGACATTTTCAGAAGATCAAGAAGCGTGGATAAGGACTTCTCCTGGTGGAAGGACCGCTTAGGAATTCCAAAAGACCCCTGGGTTGGAAACAGCTTGTTTCCAAGGTGTGAGGTCTTTCGTGGACCGGATATTTCACCTGCGTGGTTTTTTTTCAGGCTGCCAACAAACACGAAGCCAGGCGGGTGATTAGTTCCGAGCAGACGTGGCAAGGCAAAGGGATTATCAGGATCGCAGAATGAAGTGCATTCCAGAATATTTGCCCACCCACCAAAAAAAGCCGATTCCCATCAGCTTGAGAGGACAGAGCCTCCCCCCATCCCAGCCACGGGCACAACAGCATGCATCTGAAAGGCACCTCGCCACACTGCCCGCTGAGTACACCCAGCAGGTATGCCCCATCGGGCAAATCCAACACCCCGTCCTTCCATCCTCATGCCTCCGTGATGGAAATGGGATGCTTGGTTTTGATTTCATGCTCAACAGGAGGCGGGCAGCTTCCCCATGGGGTGGGGCTGGAACTTTGAAAAATCTGCCCCCTTCCCTTTCGCCCTCCCCGCCCCCCCCCCCCCAAGGTGGGTCACCGTGGGGCAGGAGAAGCAAAACCATGCTTGAATGCAAAAGGAAAAAGAAAAGAGACTCACTCTCCAGTTGAGCTGCGGCCACAGAGGGAAAGCAAGACCGCTGTGGTGGCCCTGGCATGCAAAGTTTGGAAAGCCTAAGGCTGCTTTGGGCATCTCTTGGGCATGGGCTCTGTGCATCTGCATGCAGAAAGTGCAGGCAGGCAGGGCAGGGGGAGGAAGGGGAAGCCGGGATTTGTTGTTGTTGTTGTTGTTACCTGGCCAGATGATAGCTTCCAACAAGGTGACCCTCCGAGCCAGGAGCTCCAGTTGGGCCTGCTGCTCTAGGAAGCTGTGTAAGCTAATGGCCTGGTAGGGAATTGAGAAGAGCACAGTGCAAATTCATTTACCCTGGATACGGGAAGAGGAAGGAAGGGGGAGGAAGATGGGACCGGAGAAATGGGAATCCCGGGACACTTCGGGGGGGGGTTGCGGGGGGGGGGGGCGCAGCAGCAGGGAACCGTGGCAGATGAGAAGACAATAAGGGGCTGTCCATCCAAGGACCCTTGTCCGTCCTTGGACATTTGTTAAACTGGGGAGCTGGGAAAGCGGCTGCACCAGTCACATCTGCACGGGATCCAGAGTGCATTCGAAGTGGATTGAGAGCAGATTAAAAGTGGATTCAGATCGGATTCAGTGACTGTTATGCTCTTGAGAGGCAAGCATTTGCCAGAGCTCCAAGATCAACCATGATCCCACCACATGGACGAAGCTGGGAAAGGTTGTCTGCTTTGGACTACAATACCCATGAGCCCCATTGGGAATTATATTCAAAAAGGGGGGAAAGCGCATTTCCAAATTCTTATCCAGCCACAGCTGCTGCTCTACACTGCATGTCAAGACCCAGATGATTTGGAGGCCAGGGCCTTTCTGCACTTACCTGCCTGGTAAGGTATAATTATACCATACCTGGCAGATAAGGTAGATGGATGATGGCAACCATCCACTCTGGGTTAGTCCCTGCCTCTTAGTCTACTGTATGAGGTTATTTTGAGAGACATGGTAGTGAAGAGGAAGAAGAAGAAGAAGAATTGGCTTTCATACTTTTGAGGGGACTCAAAGCGGGTGACAAACCTTCTGTTCTTCCCATAAGAGACACCCTGTAAGTTAGGTAAGGCTGTGAGAGCTCAGAAAGAGAGCTGTGACTAGCCCAAGGTCACCTAGCTGGCTTAATGTAGGAAGAAGAAGAGTTGGCTTTTCTACCCTACTTTTCTCACCCATTTTAGGGGACTCAAGGCTGCTGACAAACCTTCTGTTCTTCTCCCCACAACAGATACCCTGTGAGGTAGGTGGGGCTGGAGGAGCTCAGAAAGAGGCCTGTGACTAGCCTAAGGTCACCCACCTGGCCTTGTGGAGGAGCACGGGATCATACCAGGAAGCTACCTGATAAGGTTCTGACACTCTAAGGGGAAGACCAAACCGTCCCACTGCTTGGGGGAATGTGAGCTGGCCTAGTTTAGTAGCTAAAGGGACAATATAAAACCCAGGATGCCCTGAAATCCTCACTGACTTATGGAAGGAGCCTGGGCCAGACGCTGCTACCCTGCTTAACGTCCTTTTCAGGCTTGGTGTAAAGATGAAATGGAGGTAAGAGGAGAATAAGATTATCTGGCTGGGGCTCTTTGGAGGAAAAGCAGGCTAGAAATGCCCTCAATAAAGAAAACAGAGAAGTAATAGATCCTTTCAGCCACAAGGGGGCCAAATAAATAAATAAATAAATAAATAAATAAATAAATAAATAAATAAATAAATAAATAAATAAATAAATAAATAAATAAATAAATAAATAAATAAATAAATAAATAAATAAATAAATAAATAAATAAATAAATAAATAAATAAATCCTTTTGCATCAATCCTATATCGATTGATATTACTGGCATCTAGGCCGCTACTCTCTTGCACCCTTATGTGGAAATAAACCCAGCTGCAGATCAAGGGGTTTGCACAGGAAATAACTCCACCACCCCCACCACCCCCAATGCACCTCTGTTCAAAATGCCTACAAATATTGCTTTCTCCTGATGCCACCAGGGGGCGCTCTGCATCCACTGCCAGTCAGTGTAACTGAGGACGAACCGGTACAGTCAGAGCTCCACCGGTGTGGTCATGGTCTGCATAGTTTTGCTATTAGACGTTCGACAAATCGTGGGCCACATTGATTTACGCAACCCCATTTATTCGATCTTGACCTTAGTCCAGTCATAAAACCAGTTAAACAGGTCTATGATAGATTTGGATTAAGGCCCTCTTAACCCAGATCTGGCAACATCTTGTGCAGATGGAGCTGAACCAGTAGTAGGGTTGGGGCCTACTTGATCTACATTAACGTGAGCAAGAGGAGGCCCAGGATCCGAACAAGATGGCAAGTGCAGAAAGGTCCTATCTGTATCGATACAGATATGTATCTTCTATTTGGATCTAGCAACTCTTCTTGAGTTTTGTCCATCTGTCTAAATTGGCATATGTAAAACCCATCGTGGGGATGAGAGTGTACACAATTATCATGTATGGATATGGAACCGGACGCCAACCGAAAGCAGATTAGATTCATGTGCTCTTGGCACAGCCTTAAAAACACTCTATCTGTGCCAGAATCTGACCTCTGAGGTGTTTTGGGAGAATGGGGGCTTTCATTCATTCATTCATTAATTCAGTCACTCAGACACTCCATCCATCCATCCATCCCCATCCCCATCCCCATCCCCATCCCCATCCCCATCCATTCATCCATCCATCCATCCATCCATCCATCCATCCATCCATCCATCCATCCATCCATCCATCCATCCATCCATCCATCCATCCATCCATCACCATCTATCCATCCATCACCATCCATCCATCACCATCACCATCCATCTATCCCCATCCCCATCCCCATCCCCCCATCCATCCATCCATCCATCCATCCATCCATCCATCCATCCATCCATCCATCCATCCATCCATCCATCCATCCACCCACCCACCCACCCATCCATCCATCCATCCATCCATCACCATCACCATCCATCTATCACCATCACCATCACCATCACCATCACCATCACCATCCATCCATCCATCCATCCATCCATCCATCCAGTGTAATTTTACCCTGCCTCAAGCCATAGAAGCGCCTCATGGAAGTTCAGGACAGCCATGGTGACACCTTCTCTTTTAAACCTTCTTCAGAGTCCATCTTCAGAACTGACTTCTCACACCTTTCCATTCCTATTTGATTCATTTGTGGACCTTCTACCCTACATCTGGATGGCCCTGAACAGAAAGTCCACAGATAAAACAAACAGAGGTAGAAAGGTGTGAGCAGCCAGACCTGAAGATGGACTGAAGAAGGTTTAAGGGTAGGTGGGACTCATATTTCATTGCTTTTGGTCTGGGGAAATAGAAGAAGAGTTGTTGTTTTTATACCCGGCTTTTCTCACCCATTTAATGGGACTCAAAGCTGCTGACAAACCTTCTGTTCTTCTCCCCACCCAACAGACATCCTGTGAAGCACATGGGGCTGTGAGGGCTCAGAAAGGGGCTGCGACTAGCCCAAGGTCATCCAGCTGGCTTTGTGGAGAAGTGCAGAATCAACCCCAGTGACTACGAGATATAAGTCCAGCACTCTAACCATGAGACAGGAAAGGCCTCTCTGTCCACAGTGCGGCCTGCTGGCATCTGCCCTCCCAATATCCCTGTGTAGTGTGCCTGCCCACCATTAGAAGCCAAGGATGGCAAAGGTGTGGCCATCCAGATGTTGCTGAAGGATTCCTCCCGGCATCCTTCCCAGTATACTTATAGCAGTGGATTGATGGGAGCTGTAGGGCAGCCCGTCCACAAAGCCGCTAGCCCCTCAGCCACCCCTACCCTTGGACAAGTCCAGAGATCTAGCCACTAAATATGGCGGCCCACCAGAACCTCAAGAGGACCTCTGGTTTTGCTTCCTGAACGTTTGCGAACGCCCAAATAAAGGTGGCGGCACGCTTGCCCGCCTGCCCGCAACTGAAGACCCACCAGCCTGCACCTGTCCCCCCACTACGCCACCCGGATGGCCACCGCGGCGCCCTCGCCCCTCCTGGCCCTGGCCCGTCTGACCTTCTCTCTGTCTCTACTCACCATGCAGCCCAATCATTGTTTCCAAGATTAAAACCCTCTCTGCTAAAATCTTCAAAGCCTCGCGGAGCTGGTGTAAACCCTCCCCCTGTGGACAAAAGAGACAGACACAGCCATGAAGGGGGTGCTTGGGGGCGTGGGCGCGGGTCGCGTGGGTTGGCGCATGCGTGTGCAAACAAATGTGCGCGCCTGTGCAAGAGGAAAGCAGAGGAAAAGGACAACTTCCCACCCCCTGGTTTCTATGCCCCGGGACAGCAATCCTTCCCCCCGCCCACCGCCAGGTCTCAGTGCACCCCCCCCCCAACAAACGGAGCCATTAATCCTTCTAAGAAAACCACATGGGGGGCATCATTCACAGACACTTCTAGGGAACCTTCCACGGGCACTGAAAGAGAAGGCATCAGGGAGATGGGGAACCCTAAAAGTGCATGCCGGGACCAGCATCCTTTGTCTGTTGACGCATTGTAATAATGATCCTCCCAAAAAGATTCGGCTATTAGATCCCTGTTTCGACTTGTCGGACTCTTATCTGGTCATCTCCTGGTTCGATTCTGCACTCCTCCACAAAGCCAGCTGGGTGACCTTGGGCTGGTCACAGCTCTCTTTCTGAGCCCTGCCTACTGTCGCCCAAATCTATAGCCAACCTAACCCAGATTTCCAGAGATCAGAGGGATGCTTCCCATCAGAGCGTTGCTCCTTTGCTGCTAGGATTTTAAAGCCGCCTCCAGGCCAGAAGCAGGCAGATGCTGCTGCTAAGTCTAGGTGAAACTGAAACACAAAAGCTATAACTTCATCCAGTCCCATTGCCTCCACAGACTATTCCTGATGATCAGGGATGGGCATGAACCTCGTTTCCCCAAATCAAAGAGAGAAAACATTTGCCTTTCTCCCCGGCAATGAATATAGGCGGCTTTGCCTTTGTGTATGAACATCTGTTGAATGTTCGTGCAAAGGGAATCCCCATCCCCTCCCTTGTGTCCCAGCATGCCTCACCCCCCCCCCCCCGCACTCTGAATGTTGCTGAACTATCACTCCCAGAAGCCCCAGCCAGTTCTGGCCAATGACTGGCATAGCTGAAATAGGGTCAACTGGAGGTCCAAAGGCCAGGCGTGGACATTCCCGGTCTCCAGAGCATTTGGAGGTACCTTGTGATCTTTGGAGCTGGTGCAGGAACTGGGCCAGAACAGGGTGTCCCAATGTGGATAGCCTTGTTCCATGCAAGCAGAAATCTGTCCCATCTTGGAAGGGATCGTTTACTCCAGAACCAGAGCGTCCCACTCTGGCCTGGACTCCCAACCTCCAGTACAAATATGGTCTTAGTGGCACTTGGCAGACGGCAAGAACTTGGGGAGATGAGGAGGGAAAGGGATCCATGTGGTGCACAGATCTTACCCAGGTGCCTTTTTCTCCTGGTTCCCCTTTGGGGCCCGGTTCGCCCTGAAAGAGAGGAAGATGGTGCATCAGAAACCATGAGATGGAGAACGTGGAAACAGACGAGACAATCAGGGGAGGGGTGCATAGCAGCGAAGGGACCGCGAGCACTGGAGATAGCACGTAGGACTTTTCTTAAGCTTCATCCAGGCATCACTTCCTTAATCCGCATGATTTGGATAATCCGGAACGAAACACATATTGGATTAGGGCTGTGCATGAATGCATTTTCGACATTCACTTCGTAACGAACCGAACATTTGAAAATCCGCATTTCACACGAATAGATCGCATTTGAATGGGCTAAAATTCTATTTGATATAAACATCCGTAGGAATAGTTTGTTCAGCTGGGGAAAGAAACGTACGAATAGTATCAGATACGTATCGAATGTTCGTATGAATAGATTCTTATCGAATAGAATTTTACCACATTCGAAGGCGATCTATTTGTACGAATACGGATTTTCGAACATTCAGTTTGTTTTGAATCGAATGCCAAAAAACATTTCTGTGCATCCTTAATTCTTATATCCTATCAGGCCAGCAGGTCAAGCAGGCTCCAAGGGGGGAATGGGCCCAGGCAAAGAAAACGAGGCAAGTTCCCATACAAGACGAGCAGACTGGACGCTGGCTGTGGTCACAGCTTCCCTTTAAACCATCTTCAGTCTGTCTTCAGCTCTGACTGCTCACACCTTTTCATTTCTATCCGTTTCATTTGTGGACTTTTCTACTCAGTGAAGTCCAAATAGAGGGTGGAAAGTCCACAGAAAACGGATAGAAATGAAAAGGTGTGAGCAGTCAGAGCTGAAGATGGACTGAAGAAGGTTTAAAGGGAAGGTGTGACCAGGGCCTGAAACATGCACAGGGTACAGCAATGAAATAGGGTCATGAAACAGAGTGCAGCCAGCTGCCGGTTGAACCAGGTGTATATTAAGTCAGCCAGCCGGCCAGCCGGCCATAGTGATTTCTGTGCACCTTTTGGTCAGTGGCCCCCTGGCAAAATGTGGCTGTCATTCAGTAGTAGCTACGCCCTTGATTCTGCCTTCAAGGATGCACTATGGAACATAAGAACCTAAGAGGAGCCCTGCTGGATCAGGCCACAGCCCATCTAGTCCAGCATCCTGTCGCCCACAGTGGCCCATGGGCATCTCAAGCAGAGACAAGGGCAAACCTTCTCCTGCTCTCGAATCCCAGTAGATGGCCTTAGAAACGCCCTGCTTGTCCCCCCAGCCTGAAAGATGTACTTAGGCATCCATTCTAGTAGCCACTGATACATCTGTCATCCATAAATTTGTCTAACCCTTCCTTAAAGCCATCTAGGCTGGTTGCTGTCACCACCTTTTCTGGCAGCAAACTCCATAGACGGAGGGCCCTCTGGGTGAAGGAATACTTCCCTTTCTCTGATCCGACTCTCCTAGCCACCAGCTTATTGTAAAATAATACTGCGTTTAAAAAAAAGGTTTCAATGATTTCCTATTTCTGAGGCCGCAGAGTTTTTCAACTTTATACAGACTCTTCTCCTTTAATCTTTAAACCAACTTACACGATCTCCATCCAGACCTCTCTGGCCAGGATATCCTTGTGGGCCCTAGGAAAGAGATAAAGAGAATACAGGTGAGTTCTCTGAGGCCCTGTCCATGTTTTCCCTCCGGTGAGCATTGGTCCAGTTCCTGGGCAAGCGTATCTCCATGCTGACCTTAACCAGGAGTCAGTGGTAGGGTTGGGCAAAAAATGTTTGCCACCTTTGCCATTTGTACAAATTGGGAATGTTCCGAACTTTGCATTTGGCTATATTCAAAGACTGACCTTCCCAAGCTATATTACATTCAGGCTGCACTTCTAGTCAAGATTTAAAGAGCTCTGAAATTGTTTTCAAAGCTCACCATTCCCAAAAGTTCAAAAGAATCCACAGTTTCTGAGGATTAAAGGTCCCAAAACACGGATTATCTATATCTGAATCAAAAGAGATCTTGCTGCTGGATTTAGAAATAATCCTCACTATTTAGCAATGGGAATGCAAGCGTGTTTTGGTGGGGAGGGAGCCATGCTTTAGTTGTTGAGTATTCTTTTGTGCACATTCCACTGGTTTCTTGCTGGGCCCATTTTGGATGCTGAATGCAAAATGGCCTCCCTCGCTCCTAGCTTGCTTCAAATCAGAAAAGCAGATCATTCAAACCAGGGGACGTTCAATTTGGGGCATTCCTAAAATAGGCCTAGTTCAGTGGAAACCAAATTGTTAAATGCAGTTTCTGTACCTACCTCCTCAACACACCTTGATCCTTCCAAGCGTGATAACACCTGCTCAGACTTCTTCTAGGTGCTACATCCCCTATCTAGCCCCATGCGGTGTGATGGGTAAAGGGAACAGCTACTTACTCGCTCTCCTTTCTCGCCGGGGTGGCCGGCTGCTCCAGCTGCACCTGGTTTTCCGGGGATCCCCTGAAAGAAACCACCACTTCATGATTACCTTTCCTCTTGTATGATAAGAACGTAAGAAGCTAAGAGGAGCCCTGCTGGATCAGGCCACAGCCCATCTAGTCCAGAATCTTGTCTCACACAGTGGCCCACCAAGTGTCCATGGGCATCTCAAGCAGAGACAAGGGCAAACCTTCTCCTGCTCTCGAATCCCAGCAAATGGCTTTAGAGGCATCCTGCTTGCCTCCCCCCAGCCTGAAATGAGGTGGTCTTTAAATTCTCTGTTCTAGTGCTCTACCAAAGTGTTGGGATACTCACATCACGTCCTGGTAGACCTGGAACTCCAGCAGGACCAGGTGGACCTGGAAGGAGAAAGACATTTGTCACCTTCTGGTCACCAACTTTTTTTTTTGCCAGAGATCTTCCTTATCAAAAGAAGGTGTATATGCTAAATCCGCTCATGGAGAGTCAGACAGTTCAAGAGCAGAACTCAGAGCAGGACAGAACTCCTCCCCAGACGTTCTGTCCTGTCCTGTGGGACATTGTTGGATATGCATACCATAGCAGACACGCAAGCAGCTGGACCCTGGGATCAAGGTATTCTATACTTGTAGGCTGGGGTACCATTAAAGGAGGTACTTACCAATTGGCCCAGGAAGCCCAGGGGGTCCCGCTGGTCCAGTGATGCCCATTTCAATAAAGGTGTTGGAAAGAAGCGGATCTTCTGAGACACAAAAGCACAGAGGGATTAGAGGACCAGAGCCAGCCGATTCGCTGCTAACTAGACGGGTGGCAGAATGAGGTGTCTTTACAGCCGCTTCATAGCTACAGAAAAGAGGATTTGGTTTCCCTTTCCCTTTCCCTCCCTGTACGAAAGCGTGTGCAACTGAAGCCCTTTTGGGACAGAGATGGCTTGGCCATAGTCATGCATGCTCTGGTGACCTCCAGATTGGACTAATGCAATGCACTCCACATGGGGCTGTATGATGATAGAGTGATGGTAGCGGGGTGGGTGTGTAGGAGGGTGGGTGAAGGCCCCTAGAGTCACCCCAGTTCTGCCCCCCTCCCAGATCTGCCAGCAGGGATACCGTCTGAAACAGGCATATTTAATGGCTTGGGCCCTGGGTATCTGAAGGAGCGCCTTCTCCCATATAGACCTGCCCGGGCACTGGGATCTCAAGGAGAGGCCCTTCTTGGAGTTCCTTCTCTTGCAGGGGTACCAGGCATAGGGACATGCAAGAGGGCCTTCTCTGTGGTGGCCCCTAGACTTTGGAACAGCCTCCTTCCTGAGGTTCGCCAGACATCTACATTGTATACTTTTTGGAGCCTGGTAAAAATATATCTTTTCAACCAGGCTTTTGCCTTCTAAATAGCTTCCTCAGGGTGCTGTCCCGTTAGGAGGGTGGATGTAGGAGGGAGGGGGTGATACTTTTATTTTTTTTTTTTCTTTTGATATGTTTTATTCTTATCGTAAGCCACCCTGGGACCATTTGGTGAAGGGTGGGATATAAATAAGGAAGGAAGGAAGGAAGGAAGGAAGGAAGGAAGGAAGGAAGGAAGGAAGGAAGGAAGGAAGGAAGGAAGGAATATCCATTCTAAATAATGGAAATTAAGGCGTTTCCATCTTATAAATGTTGACCGCAGGAGGCAGCTTGCCGGGGTACGTACTTTGATCTGGGATGTCCGATATCTTTGGTCCTACTGGGGCTGGTGGTCCTGGTGGCCCAGGAGGTCCAGGGAGGCCCTTTTCTCCAGGGAACCCCCTTGCACCATCCCGTCCTGGTGGACCTGGAGGACCTGAAATAGAGAGATGGAAATCACGTCAGCAGGACAAGTGGACCAAGAACGAGGCAGGTTCAGTTTGGTTTCAAACAGTTCCGATCGAACCGTTTAGTTCAAACAGTTCAATTCGAACTGAACCAGGCCCTGTTTGAATGAGGCTGGTTAGAGTAAAACCAAACCAAGGTTGCTTGGTCAAACAGAAGGATTCAGTTTGAACCTTTCAAGCTTGAGAGCATCTTGCTCGTTATATAGGGCTTTTTTCAGTGTTTCCATTTTTTTAAAAAAAACTAATTTTAAACCGTTTACAAGCTGTTCAACTCTGGTTGTGGACTGAACCAAACTTCGGGAGGTTTGGCTTGATTCAAACCGAACCTCAGAACCTGAGTCCACACTCATCTGTGGCTAGAAGGAAGACTCTCTCACACACCTGGGCAACTCAAGCGTTTCCATTCGTTCATTACTAGGATCTTTCTGTTGGTCATGTGATCCAGTATGGTCTTGTGGTTAAAGTGTCTGACTCCTATTTGGTAGTCTCCCAGTTTGATTCCACACTCTTTCACAAAGCCAGCTGGGTGGCCTTGGGCTAGTCACAGCCCTCCTTTTCCCACAGCCCCACCTACATCCCAAGAGTGTCTGAGGTGGGGAGAAGAACAGAAGGTTTGTCAGCAGCTCTGAGTTCCCTCAAGTGTGAGAAACGCGAGACATAATAGCCAACTCATCTTCTTCTACTACTACCATTGTACTACCCTGAGTAGGGATGCGCAAGAATATTAAAAACATTCAAAGTCCGATCAAACTCGTTCGTATTCAAACATCCAAATTCGAATCGAATGTCTATACATTCATCTTTTAGCATTCAAATAGATTTGAATGTTTTGGATAATTTGTACAAATTAATCAGACATTTGTATGTGTACGGATACATATGCATCACATACCTATCAGTATACATCTTATTTGTATCCGTATACATTTGTACGGATACGTATGGAACGAAAATGCGGACGCAGACCGGATAAAAACTGGGCGCGTACAAATGCGTATGGGTGCCTATGGTTGCATACGGATGGATATGGACACGTACGGTCACTTACAAATGTTGCCAACACTCGCATCTTCAGATACGAATAGAATATTCATAAGAATAGATACAAATGCATCCGAACCGGTTCGAATTTGAATACGTTCATTTTTTCTCTATTGGTTCGAATTCAAATATTTGAATATTCAATTCAAATTGAATCGAATCGAATGTCGAAAATTGCATTCTTGCACAGCCCTCCGCCTGAGGTTCAGCCCTCAGCAAAGGGTACCCATTGGGGAAAAAAAAAATAAAGTTGCTGGAGACCCTGGGAGAGAGATCTGTTACCTTTGGCATGATCCAAAAGGGCTCTTCCTCTCTTTTCACGCTCTAAGGGCTTTAAAGGCCAGGCTTGGCTCTGGGCAAATAGCTGCTGAAGACCAGGAGTGAGCCGAGGCCAGAGGGAAAGGGCTTGGCAGGATTAGCTGGCCTTCCCACTTACCCTCCCGGCAGCCCAGGGAGGTCCAGAGGAAAGATGAGGGATCTAAAGCAAGAACGTGGGCCGGGAGATGGAGGGAGGGAGGGAGGGATGTGGAGGAAGAGGAGGAAAAGTGCAAATGGGATCTGTGTGGGGCTGAGCTGGCTGGTTCTTGCTGAACTCCAAAGGGCCAGAGGCAACTTTCTCTGGGATGCCTTCCAAGCCCAATAAACATTTGCGCACAACCGCAGAGGGGGCTGCCGGGCTGCCAGAAACAATCGCAGTTCCATTCGTGCTCCATTCCCTGCCCCAGTTTGCGAGGGAAAGACCACCCCACACCCTCTCCTGCTAAACCCCCCAAAGCTGCGAGGATTTATTCCCTTCCCCAGTTCCCATTCTACTCCGGCCGGTCCGTCAGATGGCTTCAATAAGCTATGATGCGGAGAGGGCCGCGAGGGTTTCCCAAACTTAGGGTAGCCAAGGCATGCATTCTCCAGTCCTCTGCACAACGCCGCTCTGCCCGGAATTAATACCGGAGACTCGTTTAATCCACATGTCCAAAAAAGGCTCGATTTTAGGACGTGTATAATAGTGCAAGCGGAACCCAGGTCTTCGAAGGAGTCCCTCCACACACGTCTGCAAGAGCTGATCTTGGCTGCATGAAAGGAAGCCCTACCAAGAAAGAGCAACACTCTTTCAACCTTTCGCTGCACAAAAGCACCGATGCGGCGTAAAATCCCCTGCCCCAATGCAAAGACACTGGATTGAACAAACACAAAGGGACCATAGAGTCGAGAGTCTGAACCAAGGAATCTGTCGCCACGTCCTTGTGAAATAGTGGCCTAACCCCAGCTGGATGTCCGTGAGTCATGGCAGCCTCACCAAGCTCTTTCCAGAGACCTCGCATGGAACAAAAGAGCAGGAACTAGCTCTCCTTGCCTTAGATTTGGCCAAGAGGTTTGATTCTCAGCCTCCTGACCAAGACCCTAGAAAACGGAGGCCTATTCACACTACAGCTTCTAGTTCACGACTAGTAAACTTCTGGTGAAGCACATACGCGCACGGAGTAGGCTGTTACAGCCTCCAAGCGTGCCCGCCCTCACCAGAAGCGCACTAATTGTTGACTAGGTATGGAGCATGAAATTGTGCTCCGCACCTTAACCAACCTTACCCAAAAGTTTACCTCAAACATCTGCTCTTCGCTCCGGGGATCGTCTGAGGTGCCCCACAAACATGCTGGCACCTCGAACAACCATAGACGCGACTGTGACGGCACAGAGTGTCCGTGTCATCAAGGTGACGACGCAGACACACACACAGTCGCAGAGGGCACCGCAGCCAAAATGGCAGTACCCAGAGGAGGACTGGGCCCCAGATCGATTAAGGTAAGTATTTGGACATTCATATGGGACATGGGAAAGAGGCTGCACCAGGCATCTGCCTCAGATCTAGAGTGCATTTGACTGGACTGAGAGCGTATTAAAAATAAATTCAGGTCGGATTTGATGCTTTCAGAGCAGATTTGTTACGGGATATGTACTGGATACGTTATCTTGGATACGTATTCGTTTGTATAGAATATGTAATTGTTCATATCGGATATTCGTACGAATTCGTACAAATATATTCATAGCGAATAGAATTTTATCACATTCAAAAGCATCTATTTGTACAAATACAAATGTTCAAACATTCGATTTGTTACAAATCGAATGTCAAAAGACACATTCATGCACATCCCTACTGTTAACTCACTGGCAAATGGTTTTCCTCTAAAGGTCATGCTATATCTTGTGTCCTTTTTCAGATATGGTCAGATTCCGCAACCAAAAGTCACTGATTCTGCAGCCAAAAGTCACTGATTCTGCAGCCAAACGTCACAGATTCTGCAGCCAAATGTCACAGATTCGGCAGCCAAAACTCACAGATTCAGCAGCCTAAAGTCACAGGCTTGCAGAGATCAAGCATTCAGAGTACACTTCCCTGAATCAATGTCACCGCTAATATTAAAATTGTGGAGTGAGTGATTTGGAACATACTTCATGCCAACTGCAATTTGAAGTCACTTGTGTGCTCATTAGAGTAGGGACAGGCTCCATACCAAGGACCAAAGGCTGCATGTACTCACAGTAAAAATATGTGGCTCAAAAGGGCCTTAGAGGCGGTACCAAGAGGATGCTAGCACTCTCGTTCTACCTCTAATCTGCATCAAAGGTCAGAAATTGGTTCTGGATCGTGAATGAGAGGTGGCATGGGAAGACTGGCGTGCGATGATGCCACCTTTAAGACCCTTTTGAGTCGCCCTGGAGATACTGAAGACTGAACCTTGGATCAAGGTAAGTGCTTGACCTGCAAGCAACCGGCTTTTCTGCTCAAGGCTTACCTTGTGGTCCAGGAGGACCTTTGACTCCAGGAATCCCTGCAGGCCCCCGGATGCCAGCATCTCCTTTGGGACCCACTGGACCTGGGGGTCCTTGTGAGACAAGCCTCTCTGGAAAAAAACATAGAAAGAACAAGGGCTCAGAGATGACCCTGGTGCCCAGGGTGACTGATAGGTCAGGGGACAAGACAGCTATGAGGGCGTGAGACCAGGGGACAGAACTGATGGGTACGCGAGACATGACAGGTGCCTCCAGGTATGGTTTTCAACCATCATTTTCCGGGGATTATATCAGGACTGCCCCAAACACCTGTGGCAATCCCAAGTAGGGATTTGCACAGATATTCGTTGCATTCATTATTTGCACAAATGTGTCCGAATTCAGACATTCGTACACAAAGTGAATGATAGGACATTCATACGAATCATTTGGACGTTCATTAAACCGGGGAGGTGGGAAAGTGGCTGCGCCTGTCACATCGGCGACGGACCCAGATGCCATTTGACATGGTTTAAAGAGCGGATTTGTTGCAGGTTAATTACTGGATACATATGCATTTGTGAGGACAGATATCCATTCATATCAGATACAAATTGCATATTTGTATGTTTTTCTATTAATATATTAGCAGTGAATAGAATCCTATCACATTTTAAGAGGATCTATTTGAACTAATATGAATTTTCTAACATTCGGTTTGTTACAAATTGAATGCAACCCCCCCCCATTCATGCACATCCTTAATTGGCACTAAAAAAGAAAGGAAAAAGGAAAGGTATTCCTTTCCCACATTTTGCAGGGATCTTAGAAATTGCAATGGCCCCAAGACGTGTAGGAGGATCAGCATACTGCAGCCCCCACCCCAACTACAACTGAACTACAACTCCCAGTGTTCAATTTTCCTGAACTACAACTCCCAGTGTTCAATTTTCCTGGACTACAACTCCCAGTGTTCAATTTTCTGCAAACGCTGAGAGCTGAATGCTGGGAGTTGTAGTTCAGGAATGTGGGGGGGGGGACACAGTGGAGCACCTTTATGGGAGAGCCACACTTCCTGGGAAGGAACAAAGGGGAAGGGGGAAGCAAGGGGAATTCTCAGTGGAGGTAAGGGTGGGTGAGATTCTCCAGGTGTGAGGAAAGCCAATTCACCTTGGAGAAAGAACTCCAAAATCAAGCCTAACACGGAAAATTAAATAAAAATTAAAATATATATTTGGAAGAGAGTAATGGTAAAATATCCGTGTCTGGTTGCCAAGAAGACTCTTTGAAGATAACATCAGCTCAGGGCTTCTTCAAATTACCTGCTGAAATGCCAAAGGCTACTTTAATCAATAAAGGCCTAGCTATACATAATATTCCCAAAGCACTTTGGGCATGAAAACAGTTGTTTCGCTTCAGGAATGTTCACATTCACAGTTATGAGCCTGCCTCAAGCTCTCAGGCCTGATCGCACGTAGCTTATCGGGGCAGTCCTGGATGCTCTGCACTCCCCTGGGGTGGCCAGGAGCTCTCTCCAGCTGCCCCAATCTTACATAGAAGTGGGCGAGTAAAAAACGGCCCACAGCTGGTGAGCTCCTGGTCACTTCTTGGGTACAGCGTTCACACTTTCTTCCATGTGTGAATGCTGCGGGGGGGGGGGGCAGGCCAGGGTGGTCACCATATGGATGTTGCTATTGCTGTTGCCATGGCAATCCGTCTGGGCCAGGCCATCTGCACTTCAAGCGCTGGTGTTTCCATTAGGGACTAGGGCTGAGCAAGAATATCTGAAACATTCAAAATTTGATTGAACTCATTCGAATTCGGACATTCGAACTTGAATCAAATGGCTACACATTCGTTTACACAATGAATTTGAATGCGGATGTGATCGGGGCAGCCGCTTTCCCGCCTCCCCAGGTTCATGAATGTTCCGAAGCTTCATACGAATGTTCTGAAACATTTGTCCAAATACGAACATCAATGTACGAATGTCCCAATGTTCGATTCTTACACGAATGTACAAATTTGTGCAAATTTGTTACAAATATTCAATACTGTGGATATTTGTCCACATTCCTAAATCTCAGTGATGACGAATCTTTTGAGTTTGGTGTGTCAAAATCCATTTTAAAAAACCTAGCTTAATTCGGGTGCCATGTCACATCTAGAAATATCCATAATTTTGTGATATTTGTAGCTCTAGTAAAAAAAAAAAGTTATATTTTTGATATATGTATTTATTGAAAGCAAAAACAAATAATTCTTTATAGTAGGTGACTTTTTTGTTGCTGAATTTCATTTGCTAAATCTTCAGTTGAAGGGTAATATCTGATACACTTCAAGCCCAAGCAAGCGCTACTAACTTCATCTGCCAGTCGGGTTTTTTTCTTGGTTTTAGTATTTTTCAACGCTGAGAATAAGGTCTCACAAAAGTACGTGGAGGGGAAAATTTTGAGTAAAGCCATCACTGCCACACACAGGTCTTCAGTCCTCTAGATGTCGGGAGGACAGACACACTGTGAGTGACCCAGTGGCACAATGACCTAACTCCATCACGCCTCCTATGCTGGGCGCAGACAGTTCCTCATCCTGTAGGCCGCAAGCCAGAAGTGGCCTGCAGCCTACAAGATACCGAATGGCAACAACAGGCCCAGGCACCGGGGTGACACTATGTGTCACCCAAAAGGGCTTAGCATGTCACCTGCGACATGCATGTCATAGGTTAGCCATCACTGCTATATCCGAATACTCCGATAGCAGATGCTATTGAAAAACAGCAGAGTACGTACCATCTCGTCCAGCAATGGTTGTCCTCAGCCTCTCCCGGGGGCCTGGGGAGCCTGTATACAGAGAGATGAGACACTGAGTGCCATCTTTACATGCATGACTGTATCAAGAGCAGAGCATTTCTACCGACATTTGCATACACACCTCTCCTTTGCTATTTTCAGCCTCCCCATATCCTGGCCTACGGTACTCTATACCAGTGTGGAGATGGCAGGTGCCTATCACAAGATATACTCCAGATTAAGGCCCAGCTCAGAAAAGGTTCCCTGGTCTAGGTTCTGAGTAGGGATGTGCATGAATAGTCTGAAGTTTGTCTAAATTTGTACATTCGAACTCGAATTGAATGTTACGATATTTGTATGCTAATATTTGAACGAATACTAGCCCAAGGTCACCTAGCTGGCTTTGTGGAGGAGTGCAGAATCGAACCCAGTATTCCTAGATAAGAGTCCAGCTCCTTAACCACTAGACCAAACTGGCTCGACATTCCCCTTAAAAAAAAGAGGAGAAGGAGGAAGAGGAGGAGGGGAAAAAGTAGAAGAAGAAGAGGAGGCGGAAGAAGAAGAGGAAGAGAAGGAAGAAGTAGTAGTAGAAGAGGAAGACAAAGAGGAAGCAGAGGAGGAGGAGGAAGAAGAAGATGAAGAGATTTAAAACTGCCTTTTCCAGGCAAAGGTGACGGTGTGTGACCATGTTGCTGAAAAGCGCCACTGCAACGCCACGCTGCCCTGCCAGAACTGTGACTTCGTGGCATCTCTACCACACAACCATCCTGTCAACACGGCTCTGCCATGAATTGCTCCTGAGTTTCTCTCTCTCCTTGGAACAGGGTTGCCTTGCCAAAACCCCCGCACGGCGCAAACAATTCTAGCCCCATACCGAAGCCCAGCAGTTGCGCGGCGCGGCGTCTGTTTAACCGCGCAGCCCCGACAGGCTCATCGCCTCGCTCGCCACATGTGGTGTCGATTGATGGAGGGATAGACTCTCCCTCCCACAACCCTCACAGGAAGAACATCTCCGCCACCACCGCCGCCGCGGCTCCCTAGCGGCCGTCCTGTTCTGCCTGCCGTCAGCTCTACAAAGGAAAGCAGAGCTCATGGTCTCTCCATCGTTTTTTCCCTCCTCCTTCCACAGACTAAACCAGAAACACATGTTCTGTCAAGGCAGGGAAAGACGGATAAACCTTTCCAGCTGCAGAAAGCTTAAGCCAAAGACGGAGGCGCTGCCAGGTCCCAGGGCAGTATCAGCTCTCAGCTGCTTGCAGTTTTGGCCATCTTGTCTGGTACCCACTTTGGTCTAGTGGTTAGGGAGCCGGACGTTTATCTGGGAATACTGGGTTTGATTCTGCCTTCCCCCACGAAGCCAGCTGGGTGACCTTGGGCTAGTCACAGCTCTCTTTCTGAGTTCTCACAGCCCCACCTACCTCACAGGGTGTCTGGTGCGGGGAGAAGAACAGAAGGTTTGTCAGCCACTTTGAGTCCCCTGAAATGGGTGAGAAAAGCCGGGTAGAAAAGCCAACTCACTTTCCTACACAGAGCCAGCTGGGTGACCTTGGGCTAGTCACAGCTCTTTTCTGAGCTCTCACAGTCTCACCTACCTCACAGGGTGTTCTGTTGTGGGGAGAAGAACAGAAGCTTTGTCAGCTGCTTTGAGTCCCCTTAAAAAGGTGAGAAAAGCAAGGCAGAAAAGCCAACTCTTCTTCTTCTCCTCACCACCCCCAAAGCGAGGCAGACCGGACCTGAGGTTGGTAGCTTATGGGTGGGAGTCTGATTTCTGATGGACTCAGAAGCACTGATGGTCTTCAACTACTGTCATTTTCTTCAATGCGCCATCATTGGGCATATTGATTAATAATAATATTGGATGTTCACTCGAGTCCCTAACTTCAAACCTGGGCTGCATCCAGACAGGGTCAAAACCTGTCACTTTACCTGATTTGCCACACATTTGCCTTAAGATCTGGAGGGCCTCCTGGTGTCCCACCACCCTCAGCTACAAAAAGGTTGGGTACCTGGGAGAGGGCCTTCTCAGTGGTGGCCCCTAGGCTATGGAGCAGTCTCCCCCCTGAGGCGCGTCAGTCACCTTCATCGTACACATTAAGGAAGGCAGTGAAGATGCACCTCTTTGCCCTGGCCTTTGCTTAAATGGGAATATACGTTCCCTTCCCACTTGCAGATGCTATTCTTTTAATACATACTGTTATTGTTTTAATAATGCTTGATTTGAAAAGTTGTTACCCACCCAGAGACCTCTGGGTACAGGGCAGGAAGGAAGGAAAGAAGGATTGGGTATAGGGCGGGACAGACAGACAGACAGACAGACAGATAGATAGATAGATAGATAATATGGTGCCCATTAACTACTGCAGTACCACAGCCTTTGATTTTATAACCCCCCAGCTCTGTCTGGTTTACAGCCCAGGAGGTGCAGCGAGAATTTGGGGTGAGCTGTTGCTACCCTGAAATTTTTGTATTCAGAACAAATGTTGGTACTGTACATTCAAAGACTGAATGTTTCAATACATTTGTACGAAGCTTCATTACCTTTGTGAACCTGGAGGGGTGGGAAAGCAGCTACCCCAGTCACATCTGCAATGGATCCAGAGTGAATTTGAAGTGGATTGAGAGCAGGTTCAAAGTGGATTGAGAGCGGATTTGACACGTTCAGAGTGGATAGTTAGGGGATACATAGCAGGTATGTAGGGGACTTTTATGGCATAGGTAGGGGATTCGTAGGCAGTTTGTAGCAGGGATTTATACCAAATTCAGATCCTACCACATTCATCTATTCGAAGAAATATGAATTTTCTTACATACACACACAAAAACCATTCGTAGACATCCCAGGAGCCGTGCAAAACAGAATTCATATTACAAATTTGGTTGAATATTTCACATTCGCTGAAATTCACATCCAACTGAAGATCAAGATTTTTCAAATATTCAAGAATTCAGTGGAAATGAACCAAAGTCCTTGCAGAAACTAACAAGTTGATCAAACATTCCCATTTCACTCTTTTTTTGGTCTTGAAAAGTACATTTTCAACTGGGGAGGGGAGGAGGTCTTTTTCTTTGCAAAAAAGTTCAAAAATAAAGGTGAAAACCCTGTTTCTCCATTTCTCTTCAAAACTAATTACCAAATTTTCAGTGAAAGAAATGTGAATTTTTTTTCACCCGCCTCCCTAAATCTAGTTCTCCATTGCTGCTAAGAAAATGGCTTAGATTTTGTTTTTTCATCCATTCACCAGACATCAAAATCTACTCGTTGGCACCTCGACTTTAACTTCCAGGAACCTCAGGGCAATGCCTGCTCTCTTACCTTTCACAAGCTCATCACCTGGGCTCCCCTGAGCTGCCAAAGAACCCCACAGAGCAAAAGAATCCGAAGAGGAACCTCCCTTAGAAAGCAGGCGTCCGCCTTGTACAGCTGAAAGCGTTGCTACCTAAAGGCAAGAACAGAGACGTCCAACGTAACCATCTTCTCCAGCAGGAAAAGCAAAGACTTCTAAACCTCCACAGCTGAGAAGCAGCAGGCAATGAGATGACATTTATGTCATTTTTAATACTAAACCGTGCTAGGCAGCTCAGGTGACGTGAGATGGAAATTACTCTCCCACTGAGAACTGATTCGTGAGTTTCCTTTGAAGTCTGGTTTTGCGGTTAGAGCGTCAGACTCTTATCTGGAGATCTCCCAGGCTGATTCTGCACTCCTCCACAAAGCCAGCTGGGTGACCTTGGGCTAGTCACAGCTCTCTTCTGAGCTCTCACAGCCCCACCCAACTCACAGGGTGTCTGTGATGGGGAGAAGAACAGAAGATTTTCCAGCAATCGCACTATTACTTAACTTTGTGGAGGGAGCAGCCCCCATTTGCCCACTGCACAAGTGCGGTGATTGAAACAGACAGCAACGCATGCGCGGTGGTGACATGCACACTTCCAGGTATTCTGCTCTGGCCAAATACCTGGAGGTTTGTGTCACTAAAACCCACAAAGACAGTGCTGGCCACAATGCTGTTAAGGCTACCAAGGGATCATGTCAAAGGGGGAATATTTTAGATTATTGCCTGCTGGCCGGATACCTGGCCAGTGTCCAGAGGTAGCCATAGTTGGTTATTTGTTTGTTTGTTTGTTTATCCATCCATCCATCCATCCATCCATCCATCCATCCATCCATCCATCCATCCATCCATCCATCCATCCATCCATCCATCCATCCATCCATCCATCCAGGCGGCTTTCAGTAAAAACACATTTAAAAAACACATTAAATATGTACCCCATTAAAACAATATCAAACAGCATAAATAGTTTTAAAAGTTTAAAGTTTAAATAGTGCTTGAGTGAACTAGTGCCCAAAGGTCTTAATTAAAAGGCTGGTCTTTACTTGGCACCTACAGGTTAGAAGAGTTGGCGCTAATCGGGCCTCCAGAGGAAGGGTGTCCCATAGGTGAGGTGCCACGTCTAAGAAGGCCCTGCCCCATGTCTGCCCACAATTGATTTCTCTAATTCGTGGGGTCATGGAGGAGCCCCCCCTCCAGCAGATCTTAAACCACGGATAGATTTCTATGAGAGGAGGCGTTCGCTCAAGTATTGAGGCCCCAAGCCGTTTAGGTCTTTAAAAGCCATTACCAGCACTTTGAATTCGGATCGGAAGTTATGTCCCCTTCCAGAGTGATATAAAGGGCCACTGACCTTTGCTTCCAGAAAACTGAGCCTTTCCAACAGTTCTGAAAGTTTGCTGCAGTTTAAACAACCTGAGGAGCAAAAGAAGAAAGCCTAGAATAAGGAAGGACTTATTTTTAGTCCTAGAGCAGAGACAAGGAAAAAAGCAACATGTGAAAAGCAGCACATTATTTTTAATGTAACTGATTTTTCTTCTGGAAATGCTCTCCTCAGATCTTTCCTATTGGCTGAATGAACTGTGGGGAAGGGTCTGATAATCTGGAGGGGGGAGGGATTTTTTTAATGTGCCCATGCTGTCATAGCACTTGGCAATGGGGATTCCGCACTCCTCCACGAAGCCAGCTGGGTGACCTTGGGCTAGTCACAGCTCTCTTTCTGAGCTCTCACAGCTCCACCTACTTCACAAGGTGTCTGGTTATGGGGAGAAGAACAGAAGGTTTGCCAGCCACTTTGAGGCTCCTTAAAGAGTGAGAAAGAGGGGTATAAAAATCCTTCTTCTTCTTCTTCTTCTAGTCATGGACCACAGGAAAGCCTCCCGACGTGAACACATGATAGAAATTAAGTTTCTGTGAAGCCCAGCTGAGATTCCTTATCTTTTTCATCCCTGGGGCCTCCCTCTGAAGTCTGAGGCCAGGTTTGGTAGCCTTCTCACTTCGTGACAGCTGTAACTGTTGATCTGCCAGGTCAAAACAGATGTATGGGATCGGGCGGAAGCAGATGAAGATGCCTGCAGAACTGGAGACTTTATCCAACTCACAGATCGCTGGCTAGATGGAATGTCCAAACAGTTAAACGTTACAAAAGAGATGCCCATACTTTTGGATCAGTGGCACCTGGCACAGGTTGGCACTAGAGATGTAGGGTGTTTTTCCACTGTCACTAAAAGTACCCATTAATGGGTACATAATGGCATCTTTGTACCCATTAATGGGTACTTAATGGGTACTTCTAGTGACAGTGGAAAAACACCCGTATACGAATGGAGTTTTTTGGCATTCGATTCAAAAGGAATCGGACGTTTGAAAATCCGTATTCATATTATTAGATCACATTAGAATGTGGTAAAATTCTGTTCGATACAAATCTATTCGTATGTACTCATATAAATGTTCGATATGTATCAGAAATGAATGACTACGTATCTGATACGAATAGATATGTACCTGATACAAATGGATACGTATCTGATACAAAATGATATGTATCTGATACAAATGGATACATACCTGATACAAACGGATAGGTATCTGAAGGCTTGTCCCCATGATCAGGAGACTCTCAGGCAAATGAGTTTGCCTCGGGAGTGTCCCCATGCAAACCCCTAATTCGGGCTACTTGAGGGACAAATGTCAAAAACCCAGAGCAACACCCCCCCCCTTTGTAACTGTTCTCGCCCCAAACTAGGAGACAATAATGGATTATCCGGGGGGCATGGGGACGCTCCTGGGTTATTGCCAAGCCGATCGCAGCATAGCGGGCAACTGTTGATGCACCACATTGTTGACTCATGTATGGGATATGTAGGGGATTCATAGGGGATACAGAGGGGATTCAAATCAAATTCTAATCCTTTCACATTCAAAGGAGATCTGTTCAAATGAATAGGAATCTTCTTGTATTCAATTCGATACAAATCCAACCCAAAAAAGACATTCATGAACATCCCTGACCACCATTGATCTATCCACTGTTCATGTGTGGAGGTCAAAACAGGTATCCGCACATGTACAGAGCGGCTGACATGCCCATCCAGGCATTCAGGACAAAGAAATGCCCAGACGTTTGCGTCAACAAAACATGCAAATACAAAACCAACAATTTATCTAGGAGATGGTAATTGCAGAGGGAGGATTTCTCGCATTATTGCCTCCTTGCGGGATATCAGGCCACTGTCTGGAGGCGGCCTTAATTATAGGGGATGCAGCAAGGCAACCGGATGATATCATCACAGATGTCCTATATTAACCACCGTTCTGCCAGGACCCCACGGACTCCAGAAATCCTGCAGGAGGCTTTGCATCTGTAGCTCTACAACGATCATGACGGTGGTGATCTGTCTCAGTTGTGTTCCGATCTAGGGATGTGCACAAATTTTTTCTTTCACGTTTGTTTTGCATCAAAGTGAATGTGAAGGAAATTCACACTTGTGCAAACGGAGCCACCTTGGAAGTGGTAGGATAAGTATCTGCGGCGAATGGTCTTCAAATGCTATTCAAATCCTTACTGCCCATTGAGCATCCAAGCCCTCTCCGAATCTGTTCTGAATCTGCTTCGAATCCACTCCAAATGCACTGAATCTGCTTGGAATCCACTTTGAATCCTCTCTTAATCCACTGCAGATGTGACTGGGGAGCCACTGTGGGTCCCGTCCCCCCCGTGTTTGCAAAAATAACAAAGCATCTAAAAAATGCACAAAAGTGTTCACTTCACGTTCAGGTGTCAATCTTTGAATGTAGCCAACATTCAATTCCAGTGCAAATGTAGAAATTTGTACGGATTAATCATGTGCCTGAATGTTTCTTTTGCTAGAATGCTAGAAATTCGTATTTGTTCAAATAAATCCCCCTCAAATGTGGTTGGATTTTATTCGATACCAATGCATTCGTAAGAATTCAAATAAATATCCTATATGTATCTGATATGAATGATTACGTATCCTTACAAACACATATATATCTAATACGTATCCATCTTGTAACATATGGACTCTGAAAGCATTAAATCCAACTTGAGTCCATCTTTAATGCGTTCTCAATCCATGTCAAATGCACTCTGGATCTGTTGCTGATGGGACTGTCACAGCCACTTTCCCACCTCCCCAGTTCAACGAATGTCCAAATTATTCATATAAATGTTAATGTATGAATGTCTGAATTTGTCCAAATTCATACGAATAATGAACATTATGAATATTTGTGCACCGCTCTAGTATGAATCCGGACTCTTGTCTGGGAATACCACGTTTGATTCCGTCTTCCCCCGTGAAGCCAGCTGGGTGACCTTGGGCTAGTCATAGCTCCCCTCTGAGCTCTCACAGCCCTACCTAACTCACAGGGAGAAGAACAGAAGGTTTGTCAGCCGCTTTGAGTCCCCTTAAACGGGTGAGAAAAGCGGGGTAGAAAAGCCAACTGTTCTTCTTCTTCTTCGCCTCTAGGTCCAAGGGAAGGAGGACCATCTAAAAACAATATTTACCTGAGTAGGTGGCAGGTCGGACCGGCGCTCGACGCAAGGCGGCACTCGCATGTGTAGCGTCCTGAGGATCCTGGTAGCTGATGCTCTCTAGAAGAAAGAGAAGAGGGATTTTTAAAAGGTAGGAACAGGCAATGCACTAGCAACAACATTTAAATGGTGGAGATCCGTTGCAAATCCGTCCCTCCAAATGGTTCTGCTTCAGAATATGGCACCCTAGAGAGATTAAGACCTGTTCAGATCATGGATATTTTATCTTATTTTTCTTGGCACACCTTGTTCCTGTATGACATGATTTTAGTACAACTGTTTTGTTTTGTTTAACACAACTTTTTTTTTGTTTTTGTTTTTTTACAGAGTTTGGTAAAATGGGACTTCCTTTTAGGGGTGTGCAGGGATGCATTTTTTACATTTGAATTTGAGTCAATTCGAATTTTAAAAATACAGATTTTTGAAAACCTGATTCGAATCCGGATTATCCAGATCTGTATTTTCAGAAATCCAATTCGAACTCAAATCATGAATGTCGGCAACATTTGTATCTGATTTTCGAATCTGCGCACATCCAGGGTGGTTGCCTTGTCACCGCCTCTTCTGGTTGTACAGGAATTACAAAATTCAGAATAAAACATCAACATCACTTAATAATCTGTTCGCCAAACTTATCAGCCATTAATCTCCTATCATCATCAGTGTTTTGTTTATTCCCAGGCAAGTGTGGACCCTTGACTCTGTGGAACTCCTAAGAATGGAATGTAATCAAAACTTCTCCAAAGAAAAACTTTGGCTATTATAGCCTAAATGTTGATATATAAACATCTTGCGCTGTCTAGAAATCTCCAGAACTGACGGGTTCATGCATGAGTTGGAATTGTATACGTTTTATCTCTGATTATTATTTCCTTTTAATATTTGGACTTGAAAACGGGTGATAAATGAACAAAGTAAAGAATGCTGCAGTATAATACTGGGGATACGTTCGGATCCTACCATGGTCCCCTAAAAATGTGGGTAATCGTAAACAGGCATTTTGGTTCTGGGGTCCTGGAGCATTGGAATAGGCGTGCAATACCACCACCTGCCTACCACACGCCCCCCTGTTTACATCTTGGTACAGGCTCTGGCGGCATTACGCACCTATTCCAATGTTCTACAAAGGCCAGAATAGGCCTTCTGGTTCTGGGTGCTTTTCCCTTATGGCGCCTATGTGTGTGTGTGTGGGGAGCTGATCCGGTAACTGTGGTTAACTGAAACCATGTTTACTGAATCAGTGGATGTGGGGGTCTGACTGTGCATACATACAGAGGACAGAGGGTTAAACGGGGTATTTCATAAGCCATCCAACGAGGTGAAACAAATTGGTCTCTTACATTAATGGCAGCAAAAGCAGTTCTGGATGAAGAAGAGTTGGTTTTTATACCACCCACCCACTCTTTTCTCATCCTTAAGGTCACTCAACGCAGCTGACAATCTTTCTGTTCTTCTCCCCACCACAGACCCGCTGTGAGAGCTCAGGCAGGCAGCTGTGGCTAGCCCAAGGCCATCCAGCTGGCTTCGTGGAGGAGTGCAGAATCAAACCAGGAAAGGACTAGATAAGAGTCTGACATTCTAACCACAAGACCAAACTGGCCCACCAAAAAAGAAAAAGAAAAAGAAAAGAAAGCCATTTTGCTGCTTCCACAGCTTTGAGAATACGACAAAGCTTTGAACGAACGCACAAAAGCATTCCCTTTGCATTTAAACGTCAATCTTCAAATGCAGCCAATATTTGATTCAAATGCGAAAAGTTCAAATTCGTATGCTTTGCAAACCCGATGGATATCTGTACATCCTACATGCCTGGGTCCTACATGCCAAGATCACCTTGGAAAGCACTCCGTTTGGCCCAGGATAAAATGCCTGCCTGCTCTCAAAGCGGGGGTGGTGGGTGGTGGTGGTGGTGGTGGTGGAGGGAAAGCCCTCCAGACCCAAAGCAGGAGGCAGATCCGATCTGGGACCATCTGGAGGAAATCTGCTCCCGCTGCAACTCCAGCGCTGGCAGATTCAGACAGCGGATTTCCTACCAGACTCCCCCACGCCAGCGAGTCATTCATTCAGAACGCAGCAGTGGGGAGGGGAGATATCCGAGTTGTGCCACTTTGGAGAGCCTCGTCAGGCAGGGTGACACCATCAGGTCTCGCCATTCCCTTTCTTCTTCCATTCTCCCTGCTTCCAAAATGTCCTTTTGGAAGAGCCAGTTTGGTCTAGTGGTTAGGGAGCTGGACTCTCATCTGGGAATAGCGGGTTCGATTCAGCCCTCCTCCATGAAGCCAGCTGGGTGACCTTGGGCTAGTCACAGCTCACTTCGGAGCTCTCGCAGCCACACCTATCTCACAGGGTGTTCTGTTGTGGGGAGAGGAACAGAAGCTTTGTCAGCCGCTTTGTCAGTCGGGAGAGCGGTCTGCTGGCCACAAGCTATTGCAGGCTAAGGCAGGGCTCACCTGGGGCCTTCCATAGTTTGCACCAGCCTACAGGTAGCAGGTCCCTGTCCTGTGATGTATTCCAGTATAAGGGTCAAGTGCAGAAAGGGACCTGGATTAGTGGTCCGCCGTAGCCTTCACCAGCATGTGGTTGATAAGGCCCCTGGTTCTGGGATTTAATCTGGAATAAGGGCCAGTGCAGAAAGGGCCATGTGGGGCTCCCAGGTGATGGGATTTCCAGTCTGGACAGAGGAGGAGGAGGAGGAGGAGGAGGAGGAGGAGGAGGAGGAGGAGAAGAAGAAGAAGAAGAAGAAGAAGAAGAAGAGAGTTGGCGTTTTTACTCCTCTTTTCTCACCCATTTAAGAGGACTCAATGCAGCTGACAAACCTTCTGTTCTTCTCCTCGCAACAGAACACCCTGTGAGATGGGTGAGGCTGTGAGAGCTCAGGAGAGCTGTGACTAGCCCAAGGTCACCCAGCTGGCTTAATGGAGTATCCCAGATAAGAGTCCAGCTCCCTAACCACTAGACCAAACTGCCTTTGGGAGAGCATGTGAAAGGGTAACAGGAACACTGTTTCCCCCAAACCGAAAGGAACTGCCCCTATGCTGGCTGTTTCCTTTTGCACAAACGGAGCCTCAGTGGTCTCTTCTTCTTTTCTCTGAGTCTTTTCTACAGATGCATCTTGGTCAGGAGGTTAAGTCAAGCACCTGGCAGGGAAAGCTGGCCGAGCGGAGTGTGTGTGTGTGTGTGGGGGGAGAGCATCCGGATATGAAGAAGGGCGGCAGCGCTGACCCAAAGAAAGAGACTCAGAACTAAACAAGGATGATGGACGGTTTCCTCTGTCGGTCACTTCCAGATATTCCAGCTTTAGAGGAGGAAACAAGAGCATCACAGGGAGACAGGCAAACTGCCGAGGAAAATGGGTCAGGCGTGAGGCCAGCCAAGAAAGATGGATGGAACTCACTGGAGGCACCATGTGGCCTCCTAATACACCAGAAGCTTCCTGGTGGGCAGAGCCAGGGAAAAGGAGATGCCCAGATAGAGTTGGACTATAACTCTGAGGAGAAAGGGGTAGAGACCTGCAAGAGGGCCTTTTCCGTGGTGGCCCCCAAGCTCTGGAATAGCTTTCCAGGCCCTGACATTAGATGGCTTTAGGCACTTGGTTAAAACAAACTTCTACGCCCAGGCCTTTCATATAAGTTCCTGTGAGGATTGTCCTGCCAGGGTGGGTTATATCTTAAATACGGTTTTTAGTGCCTTATAGTAGTGATACACACAAATGGTTTTTTTGCCATTTGATTCTTAACAAATCGAATGTTAGAAATGGGTGAGAAAAGCAGGGTAGAAAAGCCAGTTTGGTCCACTGGTTAGGGAGCCAGACTCTTATCTGGGAATTCCGGGTTCGATTCCGCCTTCCACCAAGAAGCCAGCTGGGCGACCTTGGGCTAGTCACAGCTCTCTGCTGAGCTCTCACAGCCCCACCTACCTCACAGGGTGTTCTGTTGTGGGGAGAAGAACAGGAGGTTCGTCAGCCGCTTTGAGTCCCCTGAAATGGGTGATAAAAGCAGGGTAGAAAACCCAAATCTTCTTCTTTAGTGAGATAGGTGAGACACTTTGGTCTAGTGGTTAGGGAGCTGGACTCTTATCTGGGAATACCGGGTTCGATTCCGCCTTCCTCCATGAATTCAGCTGGGTGATCTTGGACCAGTCACAGCTCTCCTTTGAGCTCTCCCAGCCCCACCTACCTCACAGGGTGTTCTGTGGTGAGAAGAAGAACAGAAGGTTTGTCAGCTGCTCTGAGTCCCCTTAAACGGGTGAGAAAAGCGGGGTAGAAAAGCCAACTCTTCTTCTTCTTCTTCTATCACAGAAAGCTATAGCACAATTTGCCTTGCCTTAATAGTTGCTACAGGATATTGACATTGGGTTGGATCCAGTCATCGTTGCACATAATTCAGAGTATTAAATGCAAAGATACAACCTAAAGATAATATCACAAATGCAAGAGCTTAGGATGTGCCAAACAAAATCACCAAATCCCCAATCAACCCTCAGCGATATGATTTACTTAAAATATTTATGCGCTGCTTCCCATTAAGATACAATCTTGAAGTGGTGTACAGGGAATAAAACAGCTGAAATCAGAACAGCTATATAAAAACATTATTAAAATCAAGGATAAGGGAAACAAACAACCCATCATTTACTCTAGAAAGGCCAACGTAAAAAGACAGGTCTTCAACTGATGCTTAAAAACCAGAAGTGTGGGGTGCCGGGTGCCACCACGGAGAAGGCCCTACTGTCCTCCGGCAAAAGGAAAATATCTTTAGGCCAAATGGCTTGAAGGGTGTTTCCATCAAAAGGCTTCTCCTATTCTCCTTTTCTTTTTTTCCCTTGAGGATTTATCAGCCCCCCCAAAAAAACAGTTTTCAAAAAGACAACAACTGCTTTGGATACATTTAGCTAGGAAGCTCTTCTTCAGTTTAGGCTAAATACAGTCATAAATACAGGGCGTTTTTGCACTGAGGTTCACAGCTACTGACAATTGGGACAGCCCTGGGTCGTTCTGGGACAGAGGAGGGATTGTGCAGGGCATATGCCCCGTCCGAGGGCGTTCCAGGCTGCCCAGGAGCATTTTTGTGCTTCGCTTCCTGTCTGCTGGATGGGAAAGGAGCGTCATTAACCAACGTTGACTGGTGCTCACACTTGGAGCCCTAGTCCACTTTGGCCGTTCCCACGCCCCCCACAATCAAATACAGCAGGCTCAACTTTCGTTCGCTCACAGTCCCGACAGGACGGCGGGAAACTTCGAATTTACCTGATACTAGGGCATTATTTATTATTTACATTTCTATCCCGCCCCATACCCGAAGGTCTCTGGGCGGGTAACAACAGATTAAAATAGAATATACATTAAAAGACGTTCCGCAGCAGGTAAATCCACAGTGGTGGCGGCATAATGCGCCGCCGCTACGAAGTATCATGCACCAGGTGTGATGCCTACGCATCGACGGCACATCAGAATGCGCAGTATCGCCCAGTCTGGACACAGCCCTAGTTGTGTGCTGGTTTCGGTTCCTAACCCTGGTGCAAAAGTGCTCTGTGGTTACCCTGGTTGGTGTAGCGAGGGCCTGAAAAACCATCCAGAGTAAAACCCTCTTTTCTACCTGAGCGATGAGCTAGAAAGAAGAAGAGTTGGCTTTTCTACCCCGCTTTTCTCACCCATTTAAGGGACTCAAAGCAGCTGACAAACCTTCTGTTCTACTCCCAGCAACAGACACCCTGTGAGGTGGGTGGGGCTGTGAGAGCTCAGAAGAGACCTGTGACTAGCCCAAGGTCACCCAGTTGGCACAATGGAGGAAGAAGAGTTGGCTTTTCTATCCCGCTTTTCTCACCCATTTAAGGGACTCAAAGCAGCTGACAAACCTTCTGTTCTTCTCCCCACAACAGAACACCCTGTGAGGTATGTGGGGCTGGTAGAGCTGAAAGGAGAGCTGTGAGTAGCCGAAGGCCGCCCAGCTGGCTTCATGGAGGAAGAAGAAGGGTTGGCTTTTCTACCCTGCTTTTCTCACCCATTTAAGGGGACTCAGAGTGGCTGACAAACTTTCTGTTCTTCTCCCCACAACAGAACACCCTGTGAGGTAGGTGGGGCTGTGAGAGCTCAGAAGAGAGCTGTGACCAACCCAAGGTCACCCAGCAGGCTTCATGGAGGAAGAAGAGTTGGCTTTTCTATCCCGCTTTCCTCACCCGTTTAAGGGACTCAAAGTGGCTGACAAACCTTTTGTTCTTCTCCCAACAACAGACACCTTGAGAAGTGGGTGGGGCTGTGGGAGCCCAGAAGAGACCTGTAACCAGCCCAAGGTCACCCAGCTGGCTTCGTGGAGGAGGGCAGAACCAAACCTGGCATTACTAGATAAGAGTCCGGCTCCCTAACCACTAGACCAAACTGGCTCGCTAGGAAGAGCGTGATTAGCTTAAATCTTAATTCCCAATAAAGAGGTCGGCCCGAGGGCACACGGTACGCCGCTTGGAGCGTCTGATGCTTCACGTGGAGCGCTATTGCCCGAAAAGGAACCAATCCAAGCCGGGCTGCTTGCCACCTTCCACCCCTGCAGAGAACCAGTCAGCTGCTTGGGTAGTTTTATGTGGGCCAAAGTTTTCGCCGTCTCCTTTCCAGTAATCCTTCTCCCTCCTCCTCCTCCTCCGTCCCCTCTTCTTCCCCCTTCTTCCCCTCATCCCTCTCCAAGTTGGTTGGATTCCTTCCCCTTCCCCTCCCTCCTGACCGTAACTCTCCAATTTCCCACTGTGCTCTGCCAAGTTCAATAGAAGGAGTATCCATCGGGCGGGTAGGGTTTCACAATAATGGGATTTCGCACCAGGTGTCCTTTCTTTATTATGGATCACTTCTGACTTCCCGGCCGGCTGCCAGGTATCCTTCCGCGCGATCGGTCGCTTGGCCGTGCGGCTTCATCCCGGGCAGGGGGAAGCCCAAAGCCTTTCTCACGCCAGCCTGCGCCGGCCCGGAGCCCTCTGGGCAGGGAATGCAATTTTCAGATTCAAACCAAATATCCGAATGTTCGAATGCGTACAAATAGAGCAAAAAAATTGAACCTATTAAAATTCGAACCAATTTGAATATATTCGTATCTATTTGAACAAATACTCAATTCGTATTTGGAGAGATGGATCCGTACGCATCCATAATCAAACCCAGAGTTGGCTTTTCTATCTCACTTTCCTCACCCATTTAAGAGACTCAAAGCGGCTGACAAACCTTCGGTTCTTCTCTCCAGAACAGAACACCGTGTGATGTAGGTGGGGCTGTGAGAGCTCAGAAGAGAGCTGTGACTAGCCCAAGGTCACCTAGCTGGCTTCATGGAGGAAGGCAGAATTGAAGCCGGTATTCCCAGATAAGAGTCCGGCTCCCTAACCACTAGACCCAACTGTTCTTCTTCTCTTCTGCTTTAGCATGTTGAAGATAGAACCTAGAAGAGGACCAGCCTCCACACTTGACCATTCCACAGGTAAGTCTATGAATGGCCAATGGCCTCCTAGCCGTATCCAGAAGGACATTTCATGCCTTCTCCTGCCTCCTGCCTTCGCTTCTACCCATTTTGGATTCCTATGCTGGGTTTGTCTTTATATTCCATTCATTCTTGTGCTGGTGTGTGGATACCCTGGCACGGTCAATGCCCCTCTGGCCATAGTAACTCAACATCTGGAACTCTGGGATTCATTCTCACATCCTTCCTGTCTTCAGGAACAAGGGGAAGGACGCATTGCCCTGACTTATCCTGAGTCACTGCTTCCTCCAAGCCAAACAAAATGGACATTGAACTTCCGGTGCCCGTGAAAACACTGCTGTTTGGACTCTCGGAGACGCAGAGGCAGCTGGTCACAGGCTGTGCGCTGATGATAGCACCTCCTCATTTCCATAGCATCGTGGAAGAACAAAGATAATATGAAAGTAACATTCATCCTTAACCTCTTCCACGACTCCCAGCATCATGCGGATAGAATCCCGTGTGGGGCGAGTTTTCACTCTGTGGTTACCAATGGCTTAGACCTGTCGCTCTCTATGCGCTGGATGGAAACAAATCCAGGGAGCAGCGAGGCCGATTTGTGCCAGGATTGTGGTGCACAGCACGCAGGAGGCCCACGACCCTTGGGCACATGCAAGGGGCACTTGGCTATTGTGAATAGGTGCACTCAGGGGGTGTGCCGCCACTGGCAGGGGGCATATCCAGCAGGCACACTGCCACTGCTGCAGGGCACATTCAATGGGCACATTGCCACTGCCATGGGGCACTTTAAGGGGACCCATTGCTGTTGCCATGGGTCACATTGCCACTGCCAAGGGGCATTTTAAGGGGACCCATTGCTATTGCCATGGGGCACACTCAATGGGCACATTGCCACTGCCATGGGGCACTTTAAGGGGACCCATGGCTATTGCCATGGGGCACACTCAATGGGCACATTGCCACTGCCATGGGGCACTTTAAGGGGCTTTCATACATTAACATTCGCACGAATATGAATAGTTCAGACATTGGCTAAACTGGGGATACGTATCAGATATGTATGTGTACGTATAGGATACGCATCCGATAAGTATGCATTCGTATCGGATATTCGTCCGTCTTTGAAGAAATACAAATTTCCGAACATTTGATTCATTTTGAATAGAATGCCAAAACAAAAACCCCATTCATGCGCATCACGAATCCCGACGCTTCTTCATGCAGCTCCTCCAGAGTTCATGTTGGTCCCATACCTGCCTCGCATTTTGCACCCACGTGTCCTGGGCAGCATTTCCACTCCAGAGCTGTGACGGTTTTATAGGCTTGTTTGTAGGTTGGTCTGACAACTGTGCGATAGCTGCAGAAGACAAAACAGGATCGGGTCCTTTGGAGTCAGAAGATGTCATGAAATCGATATTCCGACTTGCTTGCCAGCAAGATCTAGCAGGGAGGCCCTCCTGGTTGTCCCACCACCTTCAATAGTGAGGCTGGTGGGCACCCAGGAGAGAGCCTTTTCTGTGATGGCCCCCAGAGCACCAGACGACCCCGGAGCACCAGAAGAGGTGCAGATGCTCACCACTGGACTCTTCTGGTAAGTCTTTAGGTAAGGTTAATAAAGGTATAGAACATGATTTCGTGCTCCACACCTAGTGAATAGTTAGGGAACTTCTGGGCAGGCAGCGGGCGCTTGGAGGCTGTATCTATCTATCTGTCTGTCCGTCCATCTGTCTGTCCATAAGTCCGTCCATATACCCAATCCATCCATCCATCCATCCATCCATCCATCCATCCATCCATCCATCCATCCATCCATCCATCCATCCATCCATCCATATACCCCATCCATCCATCCATCCATCCATCCATCCATCCATCCATCCATCCATCCATCCATCCATCCATCCATCCATCCATCCATCCATCCATCCATCCATCATTTGTATTTCTATCCCACCCTATACCCGAAGGTCGCAGGGTGGATAACATTTGCTTTCTCTGCCGAGGTCAATTCTACTATAGCAGCAGTAATAAATGAGAACAGTGCTTAATGTGCATCGTGGAAAAAAAAATATCTGGCAAGCTACCCTCGTAAGGGCCACTGCCCGTCCATCTTGTGTTCTTCTTGAAACGAAACCATGCCTACTGGTTTCTTTTCTCTATCACACAACACTAGAACCAGGGGGCATCTATGAAGCTGATGGGTAGGAGAGTCAGATCAGACAAGGGGAAGGATTTCTTCCCCCAGAGGGTCATCGGTTTATGGAATTTGCTGCCAGAAGAGGTGGTCACAGCAACCAACCTAGATGGCTGTAAGGAAGGGTTAGACAAGTTTATGGATGACAGATGTATCAATGGCTACTGGAATGAATGCCCAGGTACATCTTTCAGGCTGGGAGGGAAAGCAGGATGCCTCTAAGGCCATTTGCTGGGATTCGAGAGCAGGAATAGGTTTGTCCTTGTCTCTGCTTTAGATGCCCGTGAGCATTTGGTGGGCCACCGTGTGCGACGGGATGCTGGTCTAGATGGGCTGTGGCCTGATCCAGCAGGGCTTCTCTTATGTTCTTATGCTCTAATGTTCTACTTGCATTTCTCAAGGATTCAACTTTCCACCGGTTACCACCATAGCCACAACAAGATAGATCACCCACTGTGGGAAACCTTATCTTTGTCAAGGCCTTGAATTCAGGAGGCAGCTACGGGAAAGTGTTTCTGGGAATCGGGGTATTATTTCCTAGCTTGCACTCTATCTTTTCTGTTATCATCCATAAACAGAGGGACCTGCTGTGAGCAGCCCTGTGCCTCGTTCCTGAGTTCCGGCCACCGGGTGGTGATTTTGACAGCCTTGAGGCCAACATCTTTCATAAATCCCCCTTTGCCTTCTCACCTGCCTCCGGTGCAACCTGTCGGCCACCAGCAGCTCTGGAAGACTCTCTGCAGGTAGGTGCCATTTTGGATGTGACAGGAGACTGTCCGGGTCACGGTGTAGGAACACCAATTCCTGAAAGGAAAACAGAGCATGGTTCACCAGGGCGTCGGTTTCTGGGTGACGGGAGGAGGCCTTGTGGAACAAGGCTTGTCCACAACCGGAGTGACTTCCGTTCCAGGTCCTGTGCTAGCTTCAAGGCACAGGTCATCTTCAGAGCTGGCACTGGGGACCTCTGGGTGCTCTGAATGGGTTCCTCTCCGCAGGCCTCCGTGATCCGGTATACCACCCCTTAGTACTCCCATAGGCTCATCAGACCGAGTTACTGGTCACACTTAAGTCCCATCCATCTGCACTGTCCATTTTCCTGGGGTTGAAACACCCAAGGTAGAAATAGAACCCTAACCATTTGCGCCATCTGGATCATTCTTTCTGTCTCTCCTCTTTGTCCGTATGCAGGATAGATCAGCCTCACACACCCCCATGGGTGCCATTATGCCTACCTAAAACTCCTCCGAGGCCTGGGACAGGCAGGAAATGTCCCAAAATGGCACCAGTTTTCCCATAATTCCTCTGAAATCCCATGGGATTTCACAGAAATCGAGAGCATCTCGAGCAAGATTTCCCACGATTCCTGTGAAATCTTGCAGGATTTCAGAGGAATTATGGGAAATTGAATGCAATTTCCCCGTGTTTCAAATATCCGCGGTTGTCAGCAACCATGGTAGAATGTGGAATCAATCCCCCGCGGTACAAAAATAAACAACAACAACAACAACAAAGCTTAAGTATAAAACATAACAAAACAACCTTTATACATAATAATTTAAAAAGCATATGAGGGGAGTACGAACATTTTAGGGTTAAACTCCATCCTATCAACAGCTCAGATTAAACATTCACTCTGGAGAGTTGAAAAGAAAGGTTTTGGAGCTCTTCCAAAAATGGACTAAGTCGTCCTCTAGCCTGAGTTCTTATGGGAGGAAGGTCTTGAAATGCCTGTAGTCTAGATCAGTGGTTCTCAACCTTCCTAATGCTGGGACCCTTTAACACAGTTCCTCATGTTGTGGTGACCCCCAACCTAACCCTAACCCCCTAACTTTAACCCTAACCCCCTAACCCTAACCCCCAACCGTAACATTATTTTCATTGCTACTTCATAACTGTAATTTTGCTACTGTTATGAACTGTGATGTAAATATCTGATACGCAGGATGCATTTTCATTGTTACAAATTGAACATAATTAAAGCATAGGATTCACAGCAACCGCAGCTGAATATAAAAGTGTTGTTTCACCTCCAATGCTGCTGCTTTCTACGCAGTAGCTGCTCTCTACTGTATTTGTATGGGGTGCATGTGATGGGGTTGGCGCGTTGATGTCATCACGCCAGGTACTCGTACGTGGGCAGACCTGCATGTGGGTGGAACCCGCCTGGAGACGGATAGAGGAGCGGTGTCTTGGTTCCTATGTGTTTTCCGATGGTCTTAGACGACCCCTGTGGAAGAGTAAATTGACCCCCAAAGGGGTCGTGACCCACAGGTTGAGAACCACTGGTCTAGAGAGAGCAGTCCGCGTCACAAGGACCATCAGTAGAGCTTTATCTGCGGTGGACAGACATGGGCGCATATTTTGGTGGGTTAAGAAACACACACACATTCATATATCACCCACACTTATTTCTTGAGGGCCAAAGTGGTGTGTCAGTGCTTTCTGTTAAACTTTTTCAAACCACAACAACATTGTCATGTCCTCCGCAGCCCAGGCGGTTTTGCAACCTGCCCACTGAGGTGTCCAGATGATCCAGGAATCTTAGAAAAAACATGGTGCTAACTCTTCACAGACTATCTGGTCAAGCATTCTAAAGCTGTTAAAAAGAAGAAGAGTTGGCTTTTCTACCCTGCTTTTCTTACCCATTTACGGGGACTCAAAGCTACCGACAAACCTTCTGTTCTTCTCCCCACAAAAGACACCCTGTGAGGTAGGTGGGGCTGTGAGAGCTCAGAAGAGAACTGTGACTAGCCCAAGGTCACCCAGCTGACTTGCATGAGGGAGAGTGGAATCAGACCCGGTGTTCCCAGATAAGAGTCCAGCTCCTTAACCACTAGACCAAACTGGTTCACATCCAGGGAGCGGGGTTGGAGGAGAGAAGACCTGGTACTTACAAAGAATAAAAGGACAGATCCAACTGTAAACAACAGAGGGAGACTGGAAGCGACAGGGAAGAAAGGACCCTCCAGCAGGCTTGGCTAGATGACCTCTACTTTCCCCTCCATTTGTGTGAAACCCTTTGCTCCTCCCTATCCTTGCTCCCTTAGTTTTGACTATGCCTGTGCTTGCAACGCTACATCAGACTTCTACGGCCAAGAGCAGCGTGTGCAAACTTGCTGGCCGCAACTAAGCGCTCACGCTCGGCCTTCCCTGATTCATGATTGACACCTTACTCCGGCCAAAGAAGCTGGACGGTGCCGGACGGACACCACACCAGCGCTAAACTACAGGACCCCTCTACTTTCTGCGCAGGGGAGAAACCTGGTTGGGAAAGAATGAACTGAAAGGGAGAGAAAGTCCATAGAAAGGGGGAGGAGAGGGAACTTGAAAGGCCTGGAAAAGGGCCCTGGAGAGGCAATTAAGCATTCTGAAGAGCAAGCAGGAAGGGGAATTCCCTCCAGCCTGAGGAAGTCCGTGCCAAGTCTTGAGAGGTCTGTAATTTTCCATGCCAGATTCATAAATCCCTGACTGGCAGAGCGGAGCGAGGAAACCTGCACTAACCATCGGGGGGGTTCGCATGACCTCCCAATGCTCCGCTCTCCATCTGTCTGGAAGGATATTTATTTCTACAAGTTAGCCCTTGGAATCTTGGAAGCCGGCGCAAGACAGCGGCAAGCGTCTCCCACAAAGCTCCCGAAAGATCAGGTAATACGAGCCGCCAAAGTTGCCAAAGTGTCCAAGCCGGCCGTCTCGTGTTTCAAGCCCTCTTCCATAAGAACGGAGGTCTTCCAGTGGGTCAGGAGCTGGAAGAGGGGGGGGGGGTAATGCTTCTGAGTGGCTCCCCTCCATGCAGTGTGCACCCAGGCATTCCACACGCTTGCACGGGTCGCTTCCCTGGATTGCACACATCATGCTGCAGCAAACGTGTCGCACAAATTTTTAGCACTCTGCTCAGGTCACTGTCCCAGCGGTCACGCTCCGTCCCACAGGATCTCCTGGGCAACTGAGATGGAGGCCTTGACAGGACAACAGGCTCCTGGGGAAGGAGGTATAAACCAGAGTAGTTTCCGTACTTGCATGGGATGGAACAGTTCTATGCTGGCCAAAAAAATGGGCATCCACACTTGAATGGCCCGTTCCAGAACAGGTCTCATCCTGCTCTTAAGCGTGCATGCATGAGCTTCAGAGCCTCATACAAGGGTTCCAACCGGATTCTGAGGATCCTACGTGGCGTACGTGACTCAAGGGGGGACTCAAGTGGCTACTTTCTAAAAGCCGCTTTTCGGGGCTGCCCTGCCCTCTTCCTCCTGGCGTGAACGTGCCACCCATATGGGACCCCTTCACGGAACCTAGCTGGGTGGCTGGGTGGCTGCCGCTTGCCTGGATGGAGGAAAAACGGCACCGGGCAGCCAGCGATTCTTTCCCCTCCTCTCCCCATTGCCCAGGGCACACAGCAGCAGCGGCAACTCAAGCCCCCTTCGCCCGCTCACCTTCACAGCCTTAAAAACATTCACACATCTCCCAGAACCTGCAGCTGCTTTCCTTCCTTTTCCCTTTCTAAAGGTCAGAACATTCAGAATTGCACACAATTGCAACATTGTTATCAGGTGTGAAGTGGGTGGATTGCTACAGTGTAGCGGCTGCTGTAAGGGGTGGAGTTTTACAGTAAAATCACTGTCTGTGGAAGCAAGCTATTGGGGGAGGGAAACCCTAAACATGGATTCTTGTCCCACTAAAACGGTACGGTTCCCACAGTAAGAAATGTAAAACGTTTCAAATGCACGAAACCGGAACGAGACCTGTTGAAAATAGCATTAACATTTACAACACTTTGGGGCGATTTAACACGCGGAAAGCATGTGAAGCCAACCTGACGTGGAGACTGCGAGGATCGAAACCGTTTCGAAACCATTTTAAGCTTGTAATGAGAATTCACCCTAGCTGTCTCTGGAATACTTGCAGACCTGTGTAAATCAAATCCACTGGTATCCTTGCCCATTTTGTAGGCCCAGAAGACGGCTAGGCCCCACAATGGACTGTTACTAAAGTAAGTGAAAAACGGGCTTTGCTAGTTCCCGCCCCATTTTGCCTTTGGAGAGATGCCTTTGAAGATCTTGCCAGGTATGTGTTCTTGAAGTTTCAGCATTGCCCCTCACGGCTTCTGGAAATTACAAGTACAAGCTTTCAGATCAGGCTTCACCCACTTGGTGCCCTTCGGATGTTTTAATTACAACTCATCTCCAGCCCAGAGCACCTGGAAGGCACCTGGATGTAACAGCATTAGCTGGAATTGACATAAACAGTAGCCTATAAACACCTCCACAGGACTTAGTTGCAGGAAACCCCAAGAGATTCTTAGTGCATCCAGGGCTTCTTGGTAACTGACTTTGCAGGGAAACCCTTCATAATTTCTGTGCAAAGGTTATCCAGACACGTACAAATTTCGCCTCTATGATCAAATTCTCCCAGTGGTTCGTGCAGGCCCATTCATACTTGCATATTTGGTACAAAATTTGTGTGAGGTGCAGATGGCAGCCACATGTGGTTGGGCAAACAGGCATATAAGGCCAGCAAGGTTCGTCAGCTTGAGCAGGAAAGGCATCATGGTGGGTAATCAGGAGAAGCCTGAAACAAAGGCTGCGTCCAGACTCGTCTATACTGTGCAGTGGAATGTGCAATCATGCTTGAGGCGTCACAAAAGACGATCAATGGATTGCCATGGTGTCACATTATCCAATCAGGACTGCGCACTTACCTTAATGCTGACTTAATGACACTCACTGCGCAGTATAAACAAAATCTGAAGTTTCCCTCCAGTCCAGGCAGAACGGCGAGAATAGAACAATGAGAGCAGGAAGGGCAGCTCAACTGTGATTGGCTCCCTCAACAGCCGACTCAGCTCTCGCAGCTTCCAATCGGGAAGCTACAGAGCTGCGTTTCGGGTCAGGGTGGCCGGTCGTTGCTGTGCAGTAGGCATGCCTTGCTTTGGCCTTTAACAGCAGATTTATTCCGCTTTTTCCCTACAAATTCAGACATTCAAATATTTAATTTGAATCGAACTGAATGTCGAAAATTGCATTTGTGCACATTGCTACTTGGGAGATGACCTGAGCTCAAGGGTGCAGCAACCGCCCCCAAAGCAGGGCATCATGAGATGCTTTCCACGGAAGGAGTTTTGGCACATGGGTTCGAAACTCATCGCTTACCAGACGTTTGACGATCCAGGGGTAGTGAACGAAGCAGGCGCTTTGGCGCTAAACCCGCCACAAGAGCAGCGGCCAAACCCCGTGCGCCGACAGCACCCAATGAAACTTGAGGATTGGCCTCCGTCCCAAACCTTGCGAAATTTGTACGTGTCTGGACGACCTTTGCAGAGAAATTATGAAGTGTGAACGAGCCTTGCTGGGACAAAAGCTTCTCCGTCCGCTACGCGCGTTAATTACCTAACGGACGCCAGGACGTTTCGCCGGCTCCAACAACTGCTCCGTGTTAATAAAATAAACACCATCCGCTGCGCTTTCTGCTTCTCATTTCCCTCCGACCTCACTGTTTACAATCCCTTCCCCGCCCAGCCACATGGATAATAAGGATTAAAGATGTTCTGAGCTCACAATTCAGCCCAAGTTCTGTTTCATGACTGGACTAGCACACATGGAATCCTAGAGTTGGAAGGGACCTCTAGGGTCATTGAATCCAACCCCCTTGCTCAATGCAGGATTTCCTAAACCATCCCAGACAAATGTAGGTCCAGCCCCTGCTTGAAGACCTCCAGTGAAGGAGAGTTCACCACCTGCTATGCCATTGACGGATCGCCCTCACTGTCTGGAAGGTTTTCCTAATATCTAATCTGTATAGGCTCCCGTGAGGTTTCGTCCCATTGTTTCTAGTCCTCCCATCTTGTGCAACTGAGAATAGGGACGATCCCTCTGCACTGTGACGGCCCTTCAGAGACCTAAAGACGGCTATCATGTCTGATCAGAACCAATTTAAAGCTATTTTTCAAGACACGCATTTCGTTTGCTTCTTCCCCTCATGCAGTTCCGTGGGATACTTGCTAAAGTGGACATTATTCACTGAATCTTAGGTCCTGTTCCCACTTTCCTTGGTGGAATGGTGTACAAGTCGAACCTCCGTATCTGCTGATCCAGGAATCACGGTTTCAGGTTTCCACGGTGACCAGACCAGCCTCTCCCACCACCACCACCACCACGACCATTAGGCCTACCTGGAGCTTCTCAGAGCCCTGGGACACTCGGGGAATCTACAGGAAATGGCAAGAGATTTCCTATCGTGGGAAATGGAGTGAGGTTTCCCCATAATTCCTGTGAAATCTCATGGGATTTTGAATGCATTTCCCTCAGTTTTTCGTTAACCGCGGTAGGATGTGGAAGGTAACCCCTGTGGATACAGAAGTCCAACTGTAATATTATTCGACTGAGTTTAAGCTCCGGCCCAGAGGGAGGCATCTGGACGTCAGGTCCTAGTGGCCTCCCCAACCGGACCACCAGCACTCTAAGTGTGGATGGTCTGGCCTGGGCAGGTTGGATCACCATGGTAACAGCAACCGCAACATTTGGCTTGTGCTGGGACATTGCCTCAGCAATCAGCCTGCAGCAGATGAACTGCATAGCCGAAGCCATGCCACGCCCATCCCACCCATCTGCAGGAACACACCCAGAAGGGGGTGCAAATGCTGCTGACTGGGAGCTTTGTCATCCCCCCCCCCCCAAAAGGGACCTTCTCCAAACTCAGGGTCTATTGGTCTTCTAAGATGAAGATGGTCCACACCGCCTATCATTTCCCCCACACGGCACCTGTTGCACTCAGGGCTCCGATGGGCCATTCGGTGCCTTTCTCTGCTGACTCAGCCCAAGGCAGCTTCCCAAAGCCCTGGAATTTGCTACCCCCCACCCCTTCCCATAAGCATCACATTTTGCACAGCCCTGGAGGATCAATTTTGCACCCTCCCACCAGGAGTAAATTGCAGGGCACTCTCGCGGCCAGGATGAGATCAAAGGCACAGGCGGAAAGGCAACGCCAAAGCAAAGGGCAGAGCTTGAAGGAGGGTCTCATGCCCGGCAACACAGGGCGGGCGCCAAAGACAACTGCCCAGCCATGCTGCCCACAGCTGATCCTCACCCAGGCAGACCACCTACAAACAGGGCTCCCTTTGTTCCCAAAATGAGGTGAGCCTGGATATGCCAAACCCAAGGGGACCGAAGCAGGAGAGGGAAACGCACCGAGCAGCTTAGAGTGTTTTCCCTTCTCATGCTTGCCTTTGCTCACACACCCACTTCCGGTAGCTATCCAGGACCCCTGGGAAAGGGACATAAGGGCATCAGAGGAGCCCTGGTAGATCAGGCCACAGGTGATCTAGTCCGGCATCCTGTCTCCCACAGCGGCCCACCAATGGCTCACGGGCATCTCAAGCAGAGGTTGAAGGAGAAACCTTCAGCTGATGCCAGTTGCCTGCAAAGGGACTTTGGTCTAGTGGTTAGGGAGCCGGACTCTTACCTGGGAGTACCGGGTTCAATTCTGCCCTCCCCCATGAAGCAAGCTGGGTGACCTTGGGCTAGTCACGGCTCTCTGCTGAGCTCTCACAGCCCCACCCAGCTCACAGGGCGTTCTGTTGTGGGGAGAAGAACAGAAGCTTTGTCAGCCACTTTGAATCTCCTTAAATGGGTGAGAAAAGCAGGGTAGAAAAGCCAACTCTTCTTCTTCTTCTTCTTCAAGGGCAGCCCCATGTAAAGAGCATTACAGTAGTCCAGTCTGGAGGTTACCAGAGGATGGATAAACTGTGGCCAAGTCATCTCTGTCCAGAAAAGAGGTTCTGCTTCTCAGCTTCACTAAGGGATGCAGCAAATAATACTTTCGGCTCCACATTAGAGGACTATATCTCAAGGTGATTCCACATCGGCTCGTACTACAGACCCACAAGTAGGAATGTGCACAAATATTTGTATGCATTTAAATCTGGACACTCTAATTCAGTTCAGAAGCTGGCACATTCTAAGGCTGACATCTGAACGCAAGCCAAATGCCTCCGCACATTTGTTTGAAGCTTCGTTACATTCGTGAACCTGGGGAGGCGGGAAAGCGGCTGCCCAGTTCACAATTGCATGGGTCCAGAGCGGATCCAAAGTGGATTCAGAGTAGATTTGATGCATCCGGAGTGGATATGTAGGTGCACCTGGGAGCAGGGATTCGAATTGGATTCAGATGGCGTTCAGAGAACATTTGTATCAAACGTGAATCCTACCACATTCGAAGGGGCTCGGTTTGGACGCACATGGACTTTCTTGCACTTGGTTCAATTTGAAATAAACACGGGGACAAAAAATCCATGCGTATGCTACCTGCAACTGTACTAGTGGCTTCTCTTTTGCACCCCAGAGGCCTCTTGGCTCTTGGAGGAATCTTTAATTACAGAGTTGTTAATTACAGGTCACTCAAAGATAAGAAGGATCTGCGCCCTTCCTCCATCTCCCCGTCACAACCTCTTTGGTCTGAGGCTGCCTGGGTCAGAAAGAGAAGCAACGCCGCCACTTCTATATACAGAGCAATTCCAGGGCAGTTTGGTCTAGTGGTTAGGGAGCAGGACTCTTATTTGGGAATACCGGGTTTGATTCTGCACTCCTCCACAGAGGGTGACCTTGGGCTAGTCACAGCTCTCTTCTGAGCTCTCACAGGGTGTCTGTTGTGGGGGGAAGAACAGAAGGTTTGTCAGAAGCCTTGAGTCCCCTTAAATGGGTGAGGAAAGCACAGTAAAAAAAAACCACTCTTCTTCCTCCTCCTCCACAAAGCCAGCTAGGTGACCTTGGGCTAGTCACAGCTCTCTTCTGAGCTCTCACAGCCCCACCCACCTCAGAGGCTGTCTTTTGTGGGGGGTGGGGTGGGAGAACAGAAGGTTTGCCAGCAGCATTGAGTCTCCTGAAATGGGCGAGGAAAGCGGGGTAGAAAAGCCAACTCTTCTTCTTGTTGTTGTTCAAATCACCATCGCTTTTGCAGCCCCCGTCAAAGGCCTTGAGGGGGTCCTTCTGCTGCAGCTTCTCCTGCGAAACCCGGCCAGTTGCAAAGGGACGCCATGTTCATCACGGCCGCCCATCAAAGCGACTATTTGTCATCCCCTGGACAGAGGAAAATAGCACCGCTTGTTTGAACATAGCCAGCTAAGGTCACCACATCTGTGAGATCTGGCAGTGCCCGGGGTTTAGATAACAATAATATTTATTTATGGTCCAAGACCAAAATTACAGAATACGAGGCGGGGGGGTGGGGGGTGGAATTAAGCAATTCAAGGCACAAAGCTTTCCGGATTTTAAGGAAATGAATGTGGTGGCATTCATGCCGGTCGGCATTTAATTATAGATGGGGCTGCAGAAAACTGGTTTTGTTCCGGGCCGCATGTGAACTAGAAAAGCTACTCTTTGTGACACAAAATCCCGCTTCTGCTGAAAGAGTGGCAATTAACTCCCATAAGGCCATTGTTTCTCCAGACTGGACATCTCATGGGTTGACTGATGGTTTGAATAATTGACACCAGCTGCGGGTCTGGGAGGGAGATCATCACCCCTCGCCAAAAATATCTGGCTGCCTCGGAGAGCCCCCGGTGGGAAATCGCCCCCACAAAGGCCTTCAACTAATCTTGTGCCCTTTGCTGGGTCGGAAAAATAAATATACAGGTGCAAAGATAAAAGAAAAAAAGGACGGGAAATGCCGTGAATGAAAGTTTCAACTTTGATCCGTAAGAAATAGAATATTTGAAAATCCGAACGGATTCGAATAATGAATCCAGAGATTCAATTCAATACAAACGGGTTCGTATGTATTTGTATGAGTGATTTGGACTTTCGCATCTGTATGGGTTCATATGTATCCCGTACATATCCCATAGGCATCCCGTTTTTCATCCATATGGATCTGTATGTATGAGATGCACATGTACCCATATATCCACAAATGTGAATTATTTGTAGGTATAACTCGGGATATTTGTATTTGTTCAAATTCGGAAATCCATGTGAATCTTGGGCCTGTTCACACTTGGCCTTGTTCTGGAATATATCCTGGGACAGCGGACTGTTGTCCATATGCTAGTGCAGGATACAGGAGACCCCAGGCAAAGCTTCCTAGGATCTGCAGTAGCAAGCTGAAAACAAGACCCCTATCTTGAGATACAACTCAGGGTACGGCCAAAGGTGAACAGGCCCCTTATTTCTGTCTTAATATGGTAGTTGGGGATGAAAACAGGATGAATACAGGATGCATATGGGTATGTAGAAGAAGAAGAAGAAGAAGAGTTAGCTTTTCTACCCTGCCTTTCTCACCCATTTCAGGGGACTCAAAGCGGCTGACAAAGCTTCAGTTCTTCTCCCCACAACAGAACACCCTGTGAAGTAGGGTGAGGCTGTGAGAGCTCAGAAGAGAGCTGTGACTAGCCCAAGGTCTACCAGCTGGCTTCGTGGGGGAGGGCAGAATCAAACCCGGTATTCCCAGATAAGAGTCCGGCTCCCTAACCACTAGACCAAACCGGCTCACAAGATGTCCAAGATGCGAATGTACCCACAGAGATAAGAATGTCCGAATTATTCATACAGATACCTACAAATGTATTCGTATTGATTTGAATGTCTGGACTATTTGTTTTTCCTTATTTGTGTGGATTCGGATTTTCGGATATTCGATTTGTTGCAAATCAAATGTCGAAAAGTGCATTCGCCCACGTCCCTAATGGGAGCAAATATTTCAGCCCCAACCTCTGTGGCAGAGACGAGCCCCTGCCAGCGGAACGGGCATTTGCAAGCGCAATGCTTTATAGCGTTTTCTTCTTCTTCTTCTTTCTGCCTAACCAGCGCCCGCCCCCCGCCCCCGCCCCCAGTGGGACCAGACAAGCAAAGGGCTTTGTGTCACTTTTATTAGGGTCTCGCCTATTCTAGCGGGGGCGGCAGCTCTCTTGGCCTGCCTCCCGAGCCTTCGGGCAGACAAAGGGCTGCCCTCCGTTTGCCCTTGTCGCAGGCACATGTGGGTAAGAGACCCACGGGCGGCCAGAAAGAAAAAGCCACAGGACTCAAAAGAGAACTTTCCCCGGGTTTGATATGCTAATGGGAAGCCACAAGAAAGCAATGCCGGGTTCAGTGCTTTGGAATCAATGCTCTAGCACAAGCTTTCGGGTGCTTTCCCACATGCGCATGGTACGCAAGCCGCGTATGGTATAATGGTTCCTGTTTGCTGACGCCAGCTTTCCTCGTTTCCCTCTGTCTGCGCAACAGCCATAGAACTTTTAGGACCCTAAATGACTTGGGCCACAAGGACGCCTGCTCACACATCAACCTGCCCGTGCCTGAAGATCTGGAAGGGAGGAGCCCCTCCTGGTGGTACCACCACCCTCAGTAGTAAAAGGGGTGGGCACCTGGGAGAGGGCCTTCTCAGTGATGGCCCCTAGGCTATGGAACAGTCTCCCCCTTGAGGTGCAGTAGACACCTTCAACTGTTGAAATGAGGAAAGTTAGAAAATGTGTGTGTGTTTGAATAGATCCCCCTTCGTACGGGGATCCGATACAAATGCATACATATCGGATACGTATCCTATACCAACGCATATCTATCGGATTAAAAAAAAGAACATTTGTGTGCATCCTTTTCGTGCAGGCTTTGCACCTCTTCCAGGCAAAGGGTGCTCAGGGGAGGGCAACACAGTCACATCCGCATGCCACACCCTGTCCGGTCGCCACAGGAATGGCTGATGCCACAGCTTGGCAATCGCTACTGCGATAGCAGTGTTTGCACTTACGCGGCACTTAGTGAAGCACCAGGTAAGTTTGGCTGGGTGTTCGAAATGCAAACGCCTCATCCAATCCAGATCTTCCACTTCTGGTGAAAAGAAGCTATTGAGTCCAGCACGTGAAAAGGTCTAATGGCATTTGGCAACATGTAGGTTAAGGGGCTCTCGCCCTGACACCAAGAACAATTCCAAGGCAAGCTAAGATATGCTGCTTTAGAAGAAGAAGAGCTGCCTTTTATACCCTGCTTTTCTCATGCTCAAGGGGACTTCAAGTGGCTGGCAAACCTTCTGTTCTTCTCCCCACAACAGACACCCTGTGAGGCAGGTGGAGCTGTGAGAGCTCAGAAAGAGAGCTGTGACTAGCCCAAGGGCATCCAATTGGCTTCTTGGAGGAGGAGGAGGAGGAGGAAGAAGAGTTGGCTTTTATACCCTGTTTTTCTTACCCTTAAGGAGACTCGAGCGGCTGACAAATCTTCTGTTCTTCTCCCCACAACAGACACCCTGTGAGGCAGGTGGGACTGTGACTCGCCCAAGGTTACCCAGCTGGCTCCATGTGGGAGGGTGGAATCAAACCCAGTAACCACCAGATTAGAGTCTGGCACTCTAACCACAAGACTAAACTGGCTTAGTTACAGGAGACAGAACCTGAACCCTTAAATCCCACCATTAATGGCCAGATTGAGCACTGGGCTGGTGATTCAGGCCTCACTTCATCTACCGGAGGGCTACACCTCCTGCTAGAAGGCCACGTCGAGATGGGGCGATGGTTGAAGCCTTAGACTAGGACCCAAGAATCCTCCTCACCCACTGTCTCTCTGCTTTGTCCTACCTCACAGGGGTGTCATGAGGATAATGTAAGGGAAGGAAAACAGTTTTTGGAGACGAGGTGAGATATAAATTCCATAAATGCACGAACAGGTCATAGATCAAGATGGTAACTGGACCCGTAAGATCCACTGGGCCGCACCAGATCCTGCTCCAACGCCCACGAGGACAGTCTTTGATTCCCATAATTCCACCGCCTCCCACATCCCAGCCCACAACTCTTTGGTTCATTCCCATAAAAACGTCCCAACAGATGCCATAAAGCACCGTGGCTGGGTCAGAGATGATTTCTTCATTTTGTGCCACCCAAGGGCACCGGCTGCCCCACAAACGCTACATCTGCCACCCCCACCAAACTGCCAGTTTTGGCTGCGGTCACACCTAAGGTTTAATCCAGCTTCAGTCCACTTTCGGAGTGAGAGAAGAACACATCAGCAAAGCGACCCGTCATTTTCTTTCCACGTTCTCTGAAAGAAAACCGCTTCTCACTCTGCTGGCGCCTTCTCTCGCTCTGAAAGTGGACCGAAGCCGGATTAAACCTCCGGTACGTCCGCAGCCTAAGTCTTTAGGCTTTTCAGTTTGATTTCTCCTAAACTGCCAGCCCCAAATTCCCCCTTTGCCACCGGAGAGGAGAAAGAAAAAGAAAGCCCAATTATGTAAAAAGAATTCTTCCGATGGGGGAAGAAATGAAAACTGGTGTGTGTGGGAAGGGGGTTATTTGTGTCTCACACTTGTGGGTCTTCAAGCAGCCACAATGCGAAGCCTCGGTGGCGCATGGACCCGTCTTCTCGCCAGCCGCTTTGGTTTCTCGTCCTGCTGATGTTGCTCTTTTGCATAAACACCATGTAAACTTCATCCGCCCCCGGCTCTCTTCCCGTTCGCCAGGGCCACCCCCTATGTGGCGGCTAGATCTCCTGCTGGCAAAGTGAAAATCCAGAGTATAACTCCTCCAGCATCGCTGCTCGCTAGCTAGGCAATGCTGCACATCAGAGCGATGCGCATATCTGGATCCTCGCTTGAAAGCAGGAAGAGAAAGAGCATCCTCAGTTGACCAAAGGGCAGGGCAAAGAGGTGCGTCTTCACTGCCTTCTTAAACCACGAACAGCAAAGGTGCCCAACGCAACTCAAGGAGGAGACTATTCCATAGTCTAGGGGCCACCACTGAGAAGGCCCTCTCCCAGGGGCCCGCCCCTTTTGTTAGAAGGTGGTGGGACAACCAGGAGGGCCTCCCCTCCAGATCTAAAGGCATGGGCAGGTCGATACAGTGATGGTCTAGGGGCCATCCCTGAGAAGGCCCTCTCCCAGGGCCCCGCCCCTTTTGTTACCGAAGGTGGTGGGACAACCAGGAGGGCCTCCCCTCCAGATCTTAAGGCGCGGGCAGGTCGATACGGAAGGAGACATTCCTTCACATAGGTGAGGGCCAAGTCATTTAGGAGCTTATAGGTTTAAGTTAACACCTTGAATTGGGCTCGGTTGCAGATCGTGATGGGCGTCTTTAAAAGGTAAGTAAACGCGCTATTGCCGGAAAACTCGCCACAACCTCTGGGATTTCCAGCCATAGTTTTTTTGCATTTTTTAGGAGCCATACAGTGAGGCTCTCATGGGTTTGCCACAGGTATATGTGGCAAAACCCACCATAGTGCAGCCATAACTGTGCTATGTTCCCCCCTCCCCCTGCCAGGGCACGGCCCAAATTTTGGACAAGGATTGTTACTGTTTTCCCACTCACCCACCCGCAGCCACAGGGCTTGGGGGATATCTTTTCAGGATGGTCTGTGTTTTTCATGAGACCTGAGCCATACTGCACAACTGTGTGCGATGCTCACACAAGGCACAACATTCCCCTTAACGTCAGATTTGCCACAATTCTCACAAAACCTTATCAGCCTATGCCGGTGATGGCCAACCTATGACACGCGTGTCACAGGTGACATGCCAAGCCCTTTTGGGTGGCACGCCTGGGCACCTGGGCGTGTAGTGCTTGCTTGTTCTTGAAGTGCACGAAATGCCAACTTTCAATTGAAGATTCAGCAAAAGAAATTCAGCAACAAAAGTCACTAACGTAAAGAATTATTTGTTTTGGCTTTTAATACATATATCCAAAATATAACTTTTTTACTAGAGCTACAAATATCACAAAATTATGGATATTTCTAGATGTGACACAGCGCCCGAGTTAAGCTAGGCTCTTTTGTGGATTTTGACACACCGAGCTCAAAAAGGTTCACCATCACCGGCCTCTGCTGAATCTACACACAGTTAAAAAGAGAAGGAAAGCGGTTCCAAAGTGGTTTAGAGGTGGCAACAGCATCCACACAACGGTGCTATGGATGTGCATGAATATTCAAAGGTATCTGAAATTTGACTGAACTCGCCCAAATCTGAACATTCGAACGAATTTCGAATTCTGAATCTATTCGTTTGAATTATCCGGACGTTCATATGTGTACAGGTTTGTACAAGATGCATACTTGGCAGATATGGATCTTTCCCACATCTGTACGCATTTGTATGCATCTGTACAGCACAAAAACGGGTTGCACACAGGATAACTACGGGATGCATACAGATGTATATAGATGCGTAAGGGATGTGTAACGATGCATATGGGCACATATGAACGTTGTTGACGTTTGTAAGTGCAAATTCGAATGGAAAATATGAAGGAATAGATTCGAATTTGCTTAATTTGAATCACATTTGGGCAAATTCAAAATTTAAATATTCGAATCGAATCCCGAAAATTGCATTTGTGCACTCTCTGAAATAGTGCCTGTATTCTAGTGCAGATTAATGGCCAGACAGCGCACTTCTGGCCTTTAATCTGGTTTAGAGGTGGGATGGGATCACTAGCGTCCACACTGCCACCTCTACACCACCTAGCTTTGAGTTGCTTTTTATGAAAACGGGTGCAGATGCAGTGACCACCTGTTGCACTGTCATGCAGCCAAACTCTCCCCGTTTGGGCGCATGAGACCTGTGTCTAAACTGACACAGCCCTGTTAGTCCGGATCAGTAAGCAAGAGACTAAGGCTGCATTCACACCTAGGTTTTAATCCACCTTCGGTCCACTTTCAGGGTAAGAGAACCCACCAGCAAAGTGAACTGTCATTTTCTTTCCCTCTTACCTGTCCCAAAGGTGAACTTCTTGAGTCAGGTAACACCACAGAGAAACAGCTTCTCCCTTAGCCGATGAGCTCCCTCGCTCTGAAAAGTGGACTGAAACTGGATTGAACCTTAGGTGTGAATGCAGCCTCATCAACAGATGAGCCGCACCAGCTCGTTTCTCTCTGGTAGGCTCCACAGCGCCAAAGGGGTCCCTCTCGCTTGCTTCTAAAGGGAAGAAGGCGGGAAGGTCCAGCCTGGGAGCCCTAGTCCGTCCACACCAACAGCCCTTACCAAGCTCCAAGCCCATCTGCTATGACACTTCCCCACAGCAACGCTTCTCACTGAACCGCCTGCCCAAAGTCCATGCCTGCCTGCCTCCTCCTGGGCCGCCTCCCATCTGGAGGTGCCTCTAAAAGTTCAGCCCTGATCCCGCCGCTGCGCCGCCGCTGCTGCTGCTGCTACACGTTCCCTGGGGCTCAGGGCGCCTCCTTGGTCTAGTGGTTTGGTCTAGAGCCAGTTTGGTCTAGTGGTTAGGTAGCCGGATTCTTATCTGGGAATACCGGGTTCGATTCTGCCCTCCCCCATGAAGCCAGTTGGGTGACCGTGGGCTACTCACAGCCCCACCTAACTCACAGGGTGTTCTGTTGTGGGGAGAAGACCTGAAGGTTTGTCAGCCACTTGGAGTCCCCTTAAACGGGTGAGAAAAGCAGGGTAGAAAAGCCAACTCTTCTTCTTCCTCCATGAAGCCAGCTGGGTGACCTTGGGCGAGTTACATCTCTTTTCTGAGCGCTCACAGCCCCATCTAGCTCACAGGGTGTCTGTTGTTGGGAGAAGACCTGAAGGTTTGTCAGTCACTTTGAGTCCCCTTACATGGGTGAGAAAAGCGGGGTCGGAAAGCCGACTCTTCTTCTTCTTCTCTCTCCCCCCCCCCCCGCCCCGCCTTACCTCCGATGGGCGTACTGGAGCCCCCCGGCGGGCGCGTGGTGGTTCCAGGTGCAGCCTCCGGGCTCGGCGGGCAGCAGCAGGAGCAGCAGGCAGGCGCAGCCGGCGAGCCACAGCGCGGCGCGGACGGGGAGGAGCGCGGGGCAGCGGGACCCCCCAGCGGCGGGCCAGCGCCCCGTCCAGCGGCGGCTCCGTCTCCCGGCCGACTCCATGGGACGCGGCGGTGGCGGCGGAGAGCGAGCGGGCGATCGGCGTCCGTCCTGCTCGCTCCCTTCCAGCCTCCGGGCAGACGAGGACGAGGAGGACGGCTTGGCCACCGCCGCCGGGCAAGCCCAGTGCCCCGACGCCCGCCCGCCTGGCTGCCCGCTGCCTCCTGGGCGCCGCCGCCGCTGCCGTGCAAAGGGACGAGCGCGCTCGAGGAGGAAGCAGCCTGGAGGGAAGCCAAGGCGACCGCGGGAGGGGAGGGGATAAGTCCCCCCTCCCCAGCTTGGCAAAGGAAGGGGAGGGGGAGGGGAGAGGGAAGGAGGGAGGGAGGGAAGGAGGGGGCGGCCGAGTGCCAGGCGCAGTCGGAAGGAATCCGCGCTGCCGGAGCCAAGAGGAAAGCGCGCCTGCCTGCCTGCCTGCCTGCCTGCCTGCCTGCCTGCCTGCCTGCCTGCCTGCCTGCCTGGCTGGCTGGCTGGCTGGCTGGGGGTTCTGAGCTGTGGCCAGCGCCCAAGGAACCCAGCAGAGAGGCGGCAGAGTTGGATGCCGAGGGATGGATGGATGGATGGATGGATGGATGGATGGATGGACCAAATTGGTCTAGGCTTTTCCCTCCATCCCTTTAAAGGAGAACCAGTTTTGGTCTACTGGTTAGGGAGCCAGACTCTTATTTGGGAATTCGGGGTTTGATTCCGCCCTCCCACACGAAGCCAGCTGGGTGACCTTGGGCTAGTCACAGCTCTCTTTCTGAGCTCTCACGGTCCCACCTGTCGCACAGGGTGTTCTGTTGTAGGGAGAAGAAAAGAAGGTTTGTCAGCTTCTTCTTTGCTCCATCCTCAGTTCAGAAGGATGTGCTGTTGTGCTGTTGTGGAGAGAAGAACAGAAGGTTTGTCAGCCACTTTGAGTCCCCTTAAAAGGGGGAGAAAAGCAGGGGAGAAAAGCCAACTTTTCTTCTTCTTCATCCTCAGTCCAGAAGTGCAAAATGTGGGGTTTCCCTTTGGGTTGGGGAAACATAACATCTGGGGTCAGTGAAGTGTCTAGTTCCCTGCTTTTAAAAAGCCAGGAAGCAGCTGGGAGGCGCAACCTTCTGCTCCATAGGATGGGCTAGCAGAGATCCCACCTCCTGTCACACATTGTCCCCACTGGATGAAGCATGTCCCAGGACAGGGCCCCAAAATTGCACCCTGGTCTAGTAAAGCAGTTTAGAAAAATACATAAACCAGAATGTGGGTCACAGTTATGGGGTTCAAAGTCTTGACTTCACTTATGGGGTACGAAGTAATCAAAGTTAACAATAAGGTCCATTTATTTATGGAAACCAGGACCTGAGCGCCCAGGTTTAGGCCAATGGCGTGTGGTCATGATTTAGTTTAAGGTGTGAATGTTAAGTTTACGCACAGTTATTTCAACATCCGTGTGTTCTTGCAAATTAACTGCAGTAATAATACGTGCCAGGGGTACCAAGGAGGATATAAAGGCAAAAGCTACGTTCATGAATTGTGTTCCTAAATGCGTCCTTTGTGCGCGCGCAGTTTGCGTGCAAACTCAGCCATTATCTGCAGCGAAACCGGAGTGTGTTTACAAACAGAACAGGATTTCAGAGGTTGGGAAAGCAGAAAAACTGCATTCAAAAATGGGCGTCTGTTTACATGCCAATCTTCAAGGGTATTGAGTGACTGTTAACTCATCTAAGGAAAGACAGGGTCCCCTAGCGGTTAAACCTGGAAGCAGATTTGCACATGGAGTTCTCCCTCTGTTAACAAAGAGATTCATCATCCTCACTACGAAACTATGGGCAAATTTGCGCTTCCCTTCCCCATCCGGCGTGGCGGAATGGCTTAGGAAAAGCAAATTTGCCCACCCATGTGCTGGTACACACCTTCCTGCCCTCCACACGCCAGCAGGTTTATCATAAAGTGCAGGCGCATGACCGGGCGCCGCCATTTTGAGTCCCGATGTCGGCGCCAAGACACGTGCGCCACAGGACACAGAGGCGTGGATGGGGACACCGGAGCTGGGAAAGGTTAAGGTAAGTGTATGTGTGGAGCACATAATCAGGTTATTTATTTATGTGTTTATTTAGAAAATTTATATCCCACCCTTCACCAAATGGCCTCAGGGCAGGCTACAATAAAATTAAAACGTATCGAATGGTAAAACTTAATTAAAAGTATACCCCCCTCCTCCCAACTTACCTACCTACTTACCTACCTACCAACCAATAGGACAGCCCCCTGAGGAAGCTGTTTAAAAAGCAAAAGCCTGGGTAAAAAGAGGTGTTTTCACCAGGCACCAAAAGCTATACAATGTAGGCGGCTGACGAACCTGTGCCTGGTTCTTCCGGACTTCAGTTTCAGTGGGCGACCCCTTGGGCCCAGCATTTTGTGGAAGGAAGAAACGCTTCCCCTTATCCACCTTGCCCACACCTTTGTCATGGCTTCTCTTACAGCCTTTGACCGAACGACAGGTAGACGAGCAGAGAAATCTACCCCTGTTCCTGGATGGAAGCGTACAATGCACGTAGGGTTGAGAGATACCTGCTTGGCTGATGGAGAGCCCCTTCCAACCCAGCCAGGCGATGTCTGCAGATAACACAGGTGCTTGTCTGCTTTTGTGAAAGGCCTGTGGCGTTGGCCCTGGAACACAGGAGTTTTTTGCCATTTCTACAATGGATTTGTGCTACAACCAGCAATAGCCAGATTGAGGGAATCAGAAATTGGCAACAGAGTGGAAACCAAATGAGAGGCGCATGTAAGAGTTAGCTTAATGGGGCTAGGCTTTCTCAACAAGCCAACAAAGGCATGTTTGGGCGCCGCTGCTTCCATAGGACACCCTGGAGGTAGACTCTCCCAGTGTGCCCATAGGTCTTAATCAGAAAGATGCAACCACATTCCTGGCAGCCTGCCTCTCGTGGTGTTTTGATGGCTTCCAGGCAGGCTGAAATTCAGCATGCAAAGAGATGTGAGTGCGTGCGTGTGTGCGTGCGTGGGTGCATGAGTGTGCAAATGTGTGTGCATTACATCTGCCCCTGGTGAATTTCTGGACAGGGTGTTCTATGTTGACTCCACATTTATGCTAAAAACAGCCATTTCTTTTCAGGCTGGGTTCCTCTTTGTCAGTTCCTGCTATTTTATCTTCGTCTCTAGCACATTTCATTTATACTCTGCCTGCTCATATGTTCATTAAGGCATTAGAGCAGTGATTCCCAAAGTGGTCCAGGTAGACCCCCAGGGGTCCATGGGAGACTCGACGGGAGTCTACGTTGGCGTGAAAAAAAATGGGGGTTCACAAGTTGTACGTGGGGGGTCCAAGAAAGTTCAATCTTTCTTGGCTTTCTGTTCTTTTATAGAAGTATCGAATAATGGCCCTGTTCAGTATTTAATTTTTACTACATACCTACTACACGCAAACATAACACATATAATATTATTACAAGAAAATATACAATTTTTCTTTTTACCACTCCGAATTTAGGGTTGGAACTCACAATGCCCAACACACTTTCCGCAGGAAGACCCTAGGCAACCAACCGCCTAGCAAAGCTTTAATTCATTAGGCAACTTCCTCCAGTTGCAATATCTTCTACTGGTTGGAGCCACTACTTATGGTTGCTCTCTGTTGCCTGGCTCAGTTACTGAGGAGCGGATTGGGGAGGCAGAGCTGAGGAAAAGAGCAGAAAAAAACTTTTTAGGTGTGACCCCTGGGGTCCTGGGACAGCCTGAGGCCGACTTATACCAGAGGTGTGATTGCAACCCTTTTCTCACCCAAACCACTGCAACTTGAAATGATTCACTTGCTAACTTAATATCCTAATTCTTTGCCCATTCCTGCTCAACCGGTCCGCACGTGGCCTGTTTTAGTCCACTTCTGAGCCCGCACAGAGTAAGGTCAAGGCGCTGGTCTTTGGTCTACTTCTTCTTAGCAGATCTCTTACAGATCATCAGGGAAAGACTAGGCGAAAGCAGATGGTGTTCATTAGGGTAACTGGAAATGCAAGGAAAGGAAAGAAGAGAAGGGGGGGAGGGAAATTCCCTGGTCCATTGTCTTCCAGATTAGTTGCAGCAGGAGGGTCCCTGCTGGGCTGTGATAAATTCCATATGCAAGGCAGAAAGCAGTGCGGTGCGGTGTTGTGTGGTTGTGGCAAGGATAACTGACTGTCGGTAAAGAGGGCTGAAGAATTTTGTTGACAATGAGGACTTCCCTGCATCTCTGAAAGGATACAGCAGAGTTCAAGAAGGTTCAGGAGAGGAGGAGGAGAAGTTGGCTTTTCTAACCCATTTAAGGGGACTCAAAAGTGGCTGACAAAGCTTCTGTTCTTCTCCCCACAACAGGGGAGGTAGGTGGGGCTGTGAAAGCTCAGAAGAGAGCTGAGACTAGCCCAAGGTCACCCAGCTGGCCTCATGGAGGAGTGCAGAATCAAACCAGCAGAAGAGTTGGCTTTTCTACTCTGCTTTTCTCACCCATTTAAGGGGACTCAAAGCGGCTGACAAACCTTCGGTTCTCCCCATGTAACGTGAGAGAATGTCAAAACCGAGCATACAGAGGCAAGTTTTGTGACTTCCTGACAGTGACAAAAGCTGGAGTCGACAGTGTGTGTGATTTAGATGCACATTTGTAATTTTACTCCATGATTTTTCCAAGCTTTTCCTGTTTTTATTGTGTGGTTAGCTATTCCATTGATGCATTACAATGTGAACTTGCCATACGCTACATAAATATATCCCACCTTGCACCCAGAGGTCTCAGGGTGGATTACAGTAATAAGCATTTAAAAAACAAAACAAAACAAAAAAACACACACCTCAATTAAAAATGAACTCACTGAAACAAGAATAAGAGGAAGTGTAAGAAACGTTTGATAAAGAAAGCCAGCAAAAATCTTCACAATGTCAGTGAATAACGTCTTTGTGTTCACTAAGCAAAGCAGGGAAGGTTTTCCAGAGACTATTCTTGGAGTGAAAGGAAGGGTTAGCGATTTTAGTTTATTTTAACCCATTACTAGCTTCAGTCCAGGCGATCTTGGCTTTAGATTCCTAGGCAAACCGGTGTGCTCCTTTCTAGTGGGGAGGGAACTCTCCAAATGCTGATTTCGCTTTTTCAGGCTCCGTTCTTTTTGGGTAAACACGGAAACTGTCTTCTCTTTCTGTCCCATTTTTCTGGATCTCTGCTGTTTCTGCTTTGTCCGAAGTCTCGGAGGCTTCAAATCCCCCGGCTTAGACCCAGGTGGGTCTCCCATCTGCAGGAACCCTGACTCATGTGTCCTTAATCCCATGAGGGTTGCCTTCAGGCCTGGTCTTCCATGCAAGCCAAGACCTTCTCTCTTCTCTCCTCCATTGAGCCTTGATGTTGCTCTAGCAAGAGAATATCTAGTTCTGGGTTGGGGGTTGCATTGTAGGAATCCTCGGAGCTGGACCGCGTTTCTGCAGGTGTACGAGACATTTTTTCCCCTGGCTGCTCCGATGATCTTTGCTCTGCGGTCCCACTGGACCGAGAGGACGGCCTTCTTTCTTCTTTTCTCTTGTTAATAGGCGCCCTGAGCCTTTGTGGTCAATGCATTCATAAGGACCTTAGCCCCTTTCCTCAGTTCATTAAACTGGATCTACCACCAGACTGTCGCTAAATCCTTCTGGACTTGGAAAAATGGCATTGTTGGATGCTGTTCGTTGTAAAATGTTGCAATTAATTGTTAAAACTGGAGAAGCCTCTTTTTGCCATTTAAATATACATTAAACACTGCAGTTGGAATGGACAGGAAATGTTAATCATTAAACATTAATAACCATGATTAATTGCTAATAATGGTTACCTGAATGTGAAAAAAACAAAACAAAACAAACCCAAATTTCACAGCCTCAACATTTCCACCCAGTGTGGTTTTTGTGCCGGACAGAAAACTGTCTCGGGTGTCCATCTTCTGCCCAGTCTTAAATCACCGATTCACAGAAGCAGGTTTCTGTTGAAGCTTTTCACTGGGACTTTAATTCCCTATATCATTTTTACAACTGTTATGTTGCTGGCATGTATGCCGTTCAACACAGGTGCCGCTTCCAGAAAGCATGCTGGTACAGAGCCCTTGATTCAGATGTGTATCTTTAGTCATCCATCTTTCTGCCTTTGTGGGCTCAGATCCCAAGCCCCTAGCAATGCAAGAGCACTTTCAATGCTCCGGGACACTGAGAAACCACTAACCCCCGGCGCTTGCATCTTACCTGATCTTGTCTCTTATCCGCTCATCGGTCTATGGAGTTTGCTGCCAGAAAAGGTGGTGACAGCAACCAGCTTAGATGGCTTTAAGGAAGGGTTAGACAAATTTATGGATGACAGATGTATCAATGGCTACTAGAATGGATGCCTAAGTACATCTTTCAGGCTGGGGAGACAAGCAGGAGGCCTCTAAGGCCATTTGCTGGGATTTGAGAGCAGGAGAAGGTTGCCCTTGTCTCTGCTTGAGATGCCCATGGGCAACTGGTGGGCCACTGTGTGAGACAGGATGCTGGACTAGATGGGCTGTGGCCTGATACAGCAGGGCTCCCCCTATGTCCTTATGTACCCATCCACTTTCTCTTTCGTGAGTCAAAAGTACTTCTGATGAAATATGCTCCGTGAATTTCCCTCCACCTCTCAGCTCGGCCAGCTGCTTGTGAGATATTTGTGCCGGTTATGGGGTACCCCCAAATTGTGGCCAATGCCTGTTTGACTGCACAGACTCCTCTATGCAGAGATACAGAATGGGCTTGCCATTGCCCACTTCCAGGAAGAGGCTGGAATGACTGGGGATGCAGGAGAGAGAACCACTTATATAAGCTGACGTATGAACTAGCAGACATTGGAGCATGGGATACAGCCCACCCGTTAGGAGTGAGATTTGAGGCTCTCAAGGATTCTGTTGAGTTGTTTTCCAATGGGACGTTCCTTCAATCCATAGAAGCTCCATCCATATGGATTTTTGCTACCTTACAAGGGATATGCAATGCAGTGCTAAATACTGTATGAGATGCACACTCTTTTGCTGCACTTCTAGGCCAAGGCCTGATCACTTCAATGCTGCTCTTTGCCACCCTAGAGCCTCCTGGAAGGGGTGAAGTAGCAGCAGCAGCAGCAGCAGCAGCAGCAGGTGCACGATTTGCAAGCTCCGGTAAGGCAGGCGAATGGCAAGCAAGTGCCCAAGGCCTCTCCCAGGACCCGAGTAAATACAAGCTAGCACCAAGCTGCTTTGCACACACATTACTGCTTTAATTGATTTAGGCTGCAATCCTAACCTCACCTTTCCTAGGGTTTGGATCCAAGTCTGTCCAGTTACAATCATGTATTGGCTAAGGATAATAGAAGAAAGGGAGGAAAGTATTCAAGTGTGTGTTTGAAGGAATGAAGAAGAGCTGGCTTTTCTACCCTGCTTTTCTCATCCATTTAAGGGGACTCAAGGCTGCTGACAAACCTTCCGTTTTTCTCCCCACAACAGACACCCTGTGAGGTAGGTGGGGCTGCAAGAGCTCAGAAGGGAGCTGTGACTAGCCCAAGGTCACCCAGCTGGCCTCATGGGGGAGGGCGGAATTGAACCCGGTATTCCCAGGTAAGAGCCCAGCTCTCTAACCATTAGACCAAACTGGCAAATTTATATTTTGATATAAATTTCAATTCTGCTAAACTGAGTCAAGCGTGGACTTGCTCGCTCGCTCACACTCAGTTTTCACATGATTCTGATGATCTTCGCAAGTTAATAAGTGTATTAGGATTTCTCATGTTTCCCTCTTTCATTTGCCTCTCCATGTCCCAGAAAGCCCACCACAAATGGATTTGTGGGGGGAAAAAAGGAAATATTCAGAGGGTTTTAGTCCAAGTTGCCTCTTGGGCCTAAAGCACTATTCATCCTGGTCAGGTATTTAAGAACAAAGTAAGCAATCAAAGAACAATGAAATACTCCTTCGTTTAGCAGTACTTTCTATCCTCAGAACTTCTCCTTTAGGGGAAAAACGAAAGAAGGGAAAAGAAAACAGGTCAGCAAGTGCCATTTCGCCTCTTTATAAATCTATGGTGAGGCCCATTTGGAATATTGTGTACAATTCTGAAGCCTATTCGCACTTGGCTTTATTCTGGAATATATCCTGGAATAGGGACTTGCTGTCGATATGCTGGCGCAGGCTTCAGCAAGACCAATGTGAGGTCTGCCAGAGTCTGCATTAGCATGAGGACCACAGACCCCTATCCTGAGATATCCTCCAGAAAAAGGCCCAGTGCGAATAGGCCCCTGGTCACCACACCTCAAAAAAGGATATTGTGGAATGGAAGATGTACAGAAAAGGGCAACCAGAATGATTAAGGGTCTGGAACACCTCCCTTACAAAATCAGGCTGCAATGTCTAGGCCTCTTCAATCTGGAGAGATGGCATTTAAGAGGGGACTTGATTGAAGTATATAAAATGATGCATGGTAGAGAAAAGGTAGAGAAAATTTCTTTTCTCTGTCACACAACACTAGAACCAGGGGGCATCTATGAAGCTGAAGGGAAAGGATTTCTTCCCCAGAGGGTCATCAGTTTATGGAATTTGCTGCTGAAAGAGGTGGTGACAGCAACCAGCCTAGATGGCTTTAAGGAAGGGTTAGACAAATGTACGGATGACCGATGTATCAATGGCTACTAGAATGGATCTTTCAGGCTGGGGGGACAAGCAGGATGCCTCCAAGGCCATTTGCTGGGATTCGAGAGCAGGAGAAGGTTTGCCCTTGTCTCTGCTTGAGAGGCCCATGGGCAATTGTTTGGCCATGGGGGACAGGAGGCTGGAGTAGATGGGCTGTGGTCTGATCCAGCAGGGCTCCTCTTAGGTTCTTATGGAATAGATGGTCTGTGGCCTGATCCAGCAGGGCTCCTCTTAGGTTCTTATGGAAAAGATGGTCTGTGGCCTGATCCAGCAGGGCTCCTCTGATGTTCTTATGTTCAAAGCCTGAACTTCCAGAAAAAGAAAAGAATCCACAGCTTTAGGGCAAGCGCCATCCATTCACTCCATATACAGAGGCAGGATTCTTGCGTCCCCTGGAGGCCTGGTTTGTTCCTGCTCTACAGTTAGGCTGTTCCTAAGAAACTGCAAATTCCTGAACGCAATTTTAGCCCACAAATTCCACATGGGAGAAATCACGGACACTTTTATTATACTGGTTATAGTAACTTCTTAAGACCTAACTTAAAACGTTTCATCCAACAAATAGAATTCTTCTGCATGCCACTGAGCCCTTCTATAAAGCTAAATTATAACCACATTCAGCAAGATCACTGTTGTGAGGACAAAAAAAGAAAAGCTACTGGAGAAATTTAGAAAGGATAAGACTGAGAAGAGGCAGCTAGCGACATTACAAATGTAGAAAGAGCTGCAGCCACTGACACACAGCTGTTCAAAATTCCTCATCATTGGTTTTGGCGTCAGGCGGTGTGACGTAAGCAGAAGCTCCAAAGTGCAGCCTGAGCAGGAACTCCAAGATGGCGGAACCCAGGCGCCAAGGGCATCCAGCAGGCTGTTTCAAAAGCTCCTGTATGATCGCAGCTAGTTCTATTTTTTCCTGCCTCCTCGTTCTTTGAGGGCCAAATGGATTACGGATCCACTTGTCATATTGTAATAAGCCAGGGAATTGGAGTCTTTGATGAAAATGCCCTAAAAAGACAGAAGAGAATCTCAGTTAAGCTAAGTAAGGTGCTTCCAAAAGAAGAAGAAACACAGCAGAGACCAGAATTATTTCACGCCGGAAGCGAAAACGAAAGAAACAGGCCTGGCCCTTCTCGAGTTAGGCTGTTTGTAAAAAGGGTCACGCTCAGCCAGGCATCTATTTCACTTACAGTAAAATCAAGCATGGTGGCTTTTCAGGTCTGACAGGCCCCATGGCCCCTAGCACATTCTGGGAATGAGGCTAACCATTATGAGTAATCACTCCTCAAGGGCATGGTGGAAAGAGAGCAGCCCACCGGGCGATACAGCCGGCACTCACCTCATACTGGAGCTTCTGTTTCCCAGCAGGCATTCCGGTGGCCTCGTGAATCTTAACCTTTATTACGGAAACCTATGAAAGGAAAAGAAAGGACAAGCCGTCAGCAAGCAAATTAACCTGGGACCCATTTTGAGAAAACACAGGATCATACATGCCGTTCTCAGAAAAATGGTGTACGTTATACCTGGTCTGAGAGAGGGAGGGTGAACATCAGCATCTGCCCGTTCAGCTTCCATTCTGTCTTGTCTTGCATGTTGGGAACTTGGACTTTGACGGTCACTGGGCCCTAAAAATGAAACGGCCAGGAAAATCCAGAGAAAAGATGAAAACAGGAAAATCCAGGGAAAAGATTTTTTTAAAAAAAAGTTCAAAAAACCAGGAGACAAGAAGAGTTGGCTTTTCTACCCCGCTTTTCTCACTCATTTAAGGGGACTCAAAGCAGCTGACAAGCCTTCTGTTCTTCTCCCCATAACAGAACACCCTGTGAGATAGGTGGGGCTGTGAGAGCTCAGAAGAGAGCTGCAGTTAGCCCAAGGTCACCCAGCTGGCTTCATGGGGGAGGGCGGAATCGAACCCGGTATTCCCAGGGAAGAGTCCAGCTCCCTAACCACTAGACCATACTGGCTCACAAGAGACTAAATCTAATGCAAATCCTCAGCTGCTTCTTGGAAGACTGGGCAATTTATGGGTCTCCACTTCTCTAACATCTTTTTCCAGTAACTTTGAGTCCAAATTTGCAAGCAGAAAAACCCCTGATCAGCAGTTCTCAACCTTCCTAATGCCGCGACCCCTTAATGGAGTTCCTCATGTTGTGGAGACCCCCAACCACGGGGGTACAGCAGCTGGGAACTGGGAGGGAAGGGCGGCGGGAGACTTGCTGCGACCCCTCTGAAAGGGTAGTTCGACCCCCCCAAGGGGTCCCGACCCCCAGGTTGAGAACCACTCCCCTAGCTGATCTGCATTTGAATCTGTATATGTATGTTGATAATACAAATTAGATGGAAAATTATACAGAAAATGGGTCAGAATTTTTTATAAAGGATAAGGATGTAAATGCTTATAACAAAACTAGGTATGAAAGGTGTATGGAAGATTAGAGAACATAGTGAAATATTTACAGACTAAGATTTTATACACCAAGTATATAATGAGAGGAAAACAACTAAGTCCTCGTCTGTTTCTTCTCACCCACTTAAAGGGACTCAAAGAGGCTGACAAACCTTCTGTTCTTCTGCCCCCAACAGACACCCAAGTGAGGTAGGTGGGGCTGTGGGAGCTCAGAAACAAAGCTATGACTAGCCCAAGGCCACCGAGCGGCTTCATGGAGGACCGCAGAACCAAACTGGGGGACAGCCAGATAAGAGTCTAACCACAAGACCAAACTGGGCTCCACCTTGTTTCTGCGCAGGAACTCCTCTTCCGGCATGAGGTTGTCTTCAGACTTCAGTTTCTTTGAGGCTGGCTCATCGTCCATGGGAGGCGGAGGGTGAACAGGAGGCATGGGTGCCGGAGCTGAGACAGGGGCCACGGGAGGTGCTGGAACAAATGCTGGAACAAGGGAAAGTATTATTTTCTGCAAGCAAATAACAGAATTGCTTTGGAGAAGAGACTTGCACATATTCTAAAGCAGCGGTGTCAAATGCAAAAAAAAAAGAGGGAGGGAGAGAGAGAAGAAACTTGGACAAAAGTCCTCAAATGTACCCCTAGCCCACCACCTACAAATAAAAATCTGGTGCCGTAGATGCCAATCCAGGGCAGATCTCTGCAATGCTTTCTTGAAAACTTGTGCGGATGAGCAAACAGCCAAGAGAGATGTACGCACATACAAATGTGTCCCCATACGAAGAGAGGGCAAAATAATAAGAACAGATGAAACAGGGTTGAGCTACAACTTCCGCCTTGACTTCACACTGGCTCTGCTGGCTGGGGCTGATGGGAGCAGTAGTCCAGCAGCATGGGGAGCCTCTTAGTTTGGCTGCCCTGAGGCAGGGAATAGTCTAACGCACAGCTGAGCACTGCAGAGTTAGTAACAGCTTGGCACTGAGTTGCCCCTTCAAAAAAAGGGCATAACATCCCCATCACTGAGCAGAAAACAAGGGGTGATCTGGAGGGGAAAAAATGGGAAATTTGTCTTCCACACTTTTGTGCCAAAGATACACAAAAACCTGGAGCAGTGAGGGCTGTGGCCTTTATAAAGTCAAGCGCCCAGGAGGGCATTGGTGACAAATGCCCTTTTTTCCCTGCAGCAAGGTGGAACCGGGCATTCTGGGAAAGAGCTGATTTGACACCCCTGCTTTGAATGACAGAATGAAACAAGAGAAAGGAAACCGTGGTAAATCCCAAGGCAAGAAGCTTTGTTAACACAGAATTAGTCGAGCGAGAAAGGAGGCCTAAGACGGTGAAATCCCTCCCCACACAAGCACTGCAGAAGTCAGGACGTCACACCCGCGGAAGGATCGGTGCTGCTAAGGAGGGAATCTGAGCTTAGGAAGGTGTCTTGCAGCAGCAATAATACAGAGAGCGAAAGAGATACTTAAAAAGTGAAGCATCTGCTCATTCAGCTGAGGCTGAAGTGCTCTAATGGGTCCAGATGCTTAGAATGAAGGAATGCTGGCGATATGCCTCTGACACAGCCACGCAGCCAGGACACCAGAATTTCTCTCGCAGTCCCATAAAGGGGCTTAAACGTGTCTCACGTCTGACGGGAGTCAATCCTCAGTTCCAAATCTGCAGCCCTGAATGACACAGACACTGGTTTAAGTGTATGATTGGGTGGACCGACCTGCACTTGGCTCTGTAGGCTGGTTCCCCCACCCCACCCCCCAAAAAATCCCAGCCCCTCTGTGAATTCTTTGGCTTGGAATTATGGGAATTTCCACATCCAAATGAAAGGATTTTGAAGGAGAGTGCCATCGTGTGACAGCCAGGTTTCTAAACTAAGATTAGCAGCCATCCTGAACTACTTGGCTGGAAACAGGAAGGCAGAACTGATGCGCTGCTATGGATAAAGTAGGTTTACAACTACGCAGCGATAACTAAGGTAAGAATCGTAAAGGTAAGACTGGCCCGCCCTGTATCCCTGCCTGAGTATTTCTCACTGGTTTGGGATTTTTTGTTTTGCTTAGTTTTGTCCCAGGGCAGCAACCGGAGCCAGACCCGCACCCAAGTCAGCATGCAGCCACGAGGTCTCTGAAGAGCAGCAACAAACAGGCCAAAAAGTCTACAAGATCAGAACTACTGACAAAGACGAACACCACAGCCAGGGTCCCCCTGGTAGGACGACTCCAGACAGACAAGAGAAGTGAACGCATGCACATTAGAGCTCGGCTGGAAGGTTAGTGTGTAGCTGAGTTTACCTCTGAGGTCACAGTAACACTTAAGAAGTTACCTGGACTGCTGACCGGTCCCTGTCTGTATCCTATATTGCAACAATTAAATACAATTAGTCAGTGGCTTCGCTTAACTGCAGCCTAGCATCAGGCAGCGTCTGCATTTAAAAGTCAACCCCTAAAGGAAAGCACAAAAATCTCAGGCCATAAACCTGCCCCAAACAATCTCTTAAGTACTGTCTTGAGCCTGGAAAATGAGGGATAACTTGGGAGAGTTGGAAACACATCATTTTCCTTACCAATCAAGAGGAACGGGTCTCCAATGGACACAGAAGGCAAGTCAACCTCACATAAACGCAGCCACAGATATTTCCACCCAGGACGCACTTCGGCCTAGGCTTTTCTCCATGGATGGGCAAACTCATTTACCGAAGGAAGAATGTAGGGACAGGCAGGGTTTGGTTCGTCTAGGTGATAAACCCGCTTGGGGAAGGCCTGGTATTGTGTCACGCCACTGGTAGTTGGCAAGAGCACTGCAAAATTATTTGCTCCAGATGCACACTTCGCGCCTCCCCCCCCCCCCCCCAATTCCACGGTCAATGGACTGCAATGGAAACATACACACTGCAGGATTAGTTAACCGCTTTTCACTGAGCTGCTCGGTGCCAACATATGCGGTGCAGCCTGTTTGAGGCAGTAAACTGGCTCGGCGAGTGCCGAACCAGCAACGTCAACAGGAAGCAGCTCAGCATGAAGCTATTAATGACCATCCAATGCTGTTCTCTTCGGCCCTTTTTGCACTGCTGAGCTCAACACCGGCAGAAAAAGGATACTGAGGTCTAAAGGCAACCACCGCCGATTCTGCCTTGGGCTCCAGGGAAAGAGGGAACAATAGGTCGCAAGGAACAAACATTTAGCCTCCCATGTGAGAAAGGGGATAAAAAGATGAGCTGGGGAGCCAAACTGAATGAAAGATGAAACTGTCGTGCTTGTTTTGGGACAGGAAAAATCAAAACCAAGGGGAATCAAAACCAATGGGAAGAATTCTACTTCTGCCCACGAGTTCCATTTTAAACACCCTGGACTTTGAACAGACTTCCTTAAAGTTAAGACAAAGATACTACAAAACTAAGGGCCGAATAGAAGAGGACCAGAAGACAGCATAGATAGGATCCACATTCCTTTTCAAACCCAACTGAGCTAGAAATCTGACACAACTGCTACAATGGCCGTTTCCACACGGGCCCTGAAGACCATATTAGGAACGGAACCACGGCTTACTTTCCACATGGAAAACCCCATGGGGAACACGTCATATGCTTGAGCGCCTCTGGATTGCGTTCCTAATAGGGTCTTCAGGCCCTTAGATTTGGATTACCAGAGGACCCCTTTAATGATGTCTTCCACCCAGTCTTCCCCCACAAAGACCAGGTCACAAGAGTGTGCTTCTGCATGCCTGCCAGCTGGATGGGGTCCAAGGGAGGACCTAGCAGAAGCAACACCTGAGTGACACATACGTGGGCCAATCGCACCACAACACTGGGGCGGAACTTCCTCCTCAGGCCTAAGGCGGGACCTCAGGAGGCATGCCGCAGTGTCCGCACGGGGCCCTGTTCAGCATCCATTACCATCAGTTGATAAACACCCTGTCCGGACACATGGCGTCTCCGTGGCAATCCAGAACTCCGCAGACCCGATTCTTCAAGGAACGAATCCCAAAGTTCTGGATCACCTTAATCCAGGTTTAAGGAGGCAAGTGCGGAAACGGCAAATGTGTCAAGTCCACACACAGGTGGCTTAGCTTTCAGTTTAAACATGGGCTTCCAAGTTCTAATTCCACAGGGGAAATGACTGATGAAGCCTGTAGCACAGTTTTGATGAACAGCTCAAGTGAACGCATGGACGTCTATTAAGGCTGTAATCGAAGCCGACCTGAAACCGCACCCCCTGGAGTCAGTCCCAGGAAACCAGTTCCAATAGAAACGTAGCGCTCAGCACTGACCTGTGGGCACGATCATGGGAGGAGGGCGGGGCGCCATAATGGGCGGAGCTGACGGCGGCATCGGAACCACGTTGATCCGAGGGGCGTGTATGATGGGCGGCATTGGGGCTGCAATGACGGAACCCGGTGGCAGGCGGACCACAGATGTCATGGGCGGGCGAGGCATGACGGGGACGGCGCTGACGACCGTCGTACGGACAGGAGGCGGCATCTAGGGAGAAAATTTGGAACAAGAGAGTTGGGTGGAGCATTCTAACTGACAGACAGTGCTTGTCACTATTTAAACCTTGGTGCCATCCTCAGCTCCTTGGTCCCAAAGATCCAGCCGCGGAGAGCCTTTATGGGAGATACGCACAAAATAAAGCAGAAGCAATTTCCTCGGGAAGAAGAATATCACGAACTCACAGAAGCAGCAATATCTTCTTTGTGCCTGATCCTCAACCCTCTACTTGACTCCTGGGAGAGATGCAATGTTGCTGCACACTTTCCAGAATATCCCCTTACATAAGGGATGCGGCTGCTTTACTTAGGAAGGGGTGCAGAAAATTGCGAAGAGGGTATTTCAAAGCTTCAACCATAGCAAGAAGGGTTTAAGGGAGACGTTTTGGACCTAGAAAATGGACAGCCTTATCACGCGTCAACATAGGCTGCTGGACGCAGCTGTTAAGCGTCAATGCCACAGAATCAAGGTCGTCCAGCATGTTCCATCTCTATCCAGGGGTGAAGGCTAGGGATGAAAGCTTCCAAAGTTACCTGCCAAGGCTCTTTAGACTGGGTGCACTTCTAGCACTGATTTCAGGAGCCTGGAGAAATAGCCCTGGGCTCCTCACAGCTGTTGGATCAGCCCAGGTGCCCACCCCTGTCTGGTTGCGAGTGCTGGGTCAGTTAACAAGGAATGCTTTGGAGACTGGAGCTTCATCCAGATGCCACCTTGAGTGCCTTGGGGTGAGTGAACTTTCAGAAGACTCACCTAGGACTGGCAGAAGTGTCCGTGAAAGGCTTGAGATGTGGCCCTGTTTCATCCTATTGCTTCTACTGTTCTCTGAAGAACCCCCACCCCTATACCTGTGAGCATCTTATCTGAAAAAGCCAGATCTTTTGACGGGGACCTATGCTTTCTGTGTCCCTTGCTGGGTGGGTGGGTGGGGAAGAGAGGGAGGCGAAAGAACTGGAAGAACTCTTCTTCTTAGACGGCCCACACAGCATCCTCAGATTCACCGCATTGCTGCTCCTGTGTTTTCTGACTGCAGTCATCTCGATCCAGTGTTACCGCTCACTTGTCTGGAGAAGGTACCATTACTGGTCTGCTTCTGAGATGGTTGAGAAAGCTGCCCAGCAAAATGGTGTCCATGTGCAAAGAAGAGAGAGGCAAGATGGAGCTGCCAGAGAAAACTGGCTGGACGGCATCGCCAATCTCAGCTCTGAGGAGTCAAAGGCTGAGGGAAGGCCTGGAAGAGATGAAGCCATTGGCTGGCTCTCTAAAAGGTCCTCAGAGATGATCTAAGAAGAATGGGATGTTGGCCAACAAGTCAGTGAGGGAAGAAGTCAGGGACCCATAGCATCTTAACATGCTGAGATCTTCACAAGCACCAGGGGACTGCCTCTAAGCGGAAGACTCTGGCCACGTGCAAATAAAGGTTGCAACATCCGCCACGTTGCAGTCTCACATTCACACATCAGGTACGTAAAACAGGCTTTCATTTGATCTAGGTTACTCTGACGAAAGCTGAAACCGTGGAGCAAACTCCACCAGCTTCTCAAAACTGACGAGACAGATCGGAGCTGGGAAAAGGAGAATGGCACCTAACAATAAACAGTGAAAAGTGTCACCCATTGGTAAAGTTCAGGGCAAGAAAGGACCTTTCACTGTTTTACGTGCTCTACATTTTGAGCAAAGGACATCCACTGGCTAGCAGAGACTACTCACACGGGAAGAGCAGGACTTACTGACGGAGGACGGGGCACGGAGGCAATGGGTGGAGCGGAAGTTGGGAGGTTTGGCGCTGATGAAGGAGGCGGTGGCTGGGGAATCTCGTTGGGTTTGCTTGGACCAATCTTCTCCTTGCTGTCATCTTCTGGCACCAGACCCTTCGCTTTGTGGATAGCCTCAATCTGCTCTTGCAGAGTAATGTTGGCCTGAGCCGCCTGCTGCGTCCGGGCCATGCTGCCCGAATGGCCATCCCAGGTCACCTAGCAAACACAGGGAAAGTTATTAAGAGTGACCCCATTATCGTACCAATAAAAAAAATGTACAAATTATCTCCAGCACAACCAGAGCCAAACCTTTTCTTCTGGCTTCTGGATCTCCTCTTCTCCAATTTTTTTACCGATAGCTGTCTCTTCTACACCAAAAATATCTGTACGGCGCTCAGCCAGCTGTTTCAAGCTGCTTTCAATATCCAGACCTAAAATGGTTGCAAACACAGAATGATGGGTTTTTAAATCCTTTAAGAGAGAATGTTTTCAAGGCTATCTGGGTGACCCAAAATGGATGTGGCATCTAACCACCCACTCTTCCACCAAGCACTCAAAGCTGTTTACGTACAACTCGCACTAGCCGGAGGAATTCACACTATAAAGCCTATTGATCTTCAGAGACAGAATTTAAAGCGTGTGCCTTTGAAGAAGAGTTGGGTTTCATACCCTGCTTTTCTTGCCATTAAGGGAGAATCAAAGCAGCTGACAAAAATTCCGTTCTCCTCTCCTGTGAGGAAGATGAGGCTGTGGGAGCTCAGGAAGAGAGTTGTGACTAGCCCAAGGTCATCCAGCTGGCTTCATGAAGGAGTGCGGAATCAGATAAGAGTCCAACATGAGACCAAACTGGAGTTCCCCATTTCAGAAGAGTGACAAATTTCTCTCTGAACTCTACTGTTCTAGCACCTAAACCTAGTGAGCCAGTTTGGTCTAGTGGTTAGGGAGCTGGACTTTTATCTGGGAATACCGGGTCTGATTCTGCACTCCCCCACGAAGCCAGCTGGGTGACCTTGGGCAAGTCACAGATCTCTTTCTGACATCTCACAGCCCCTCCCACCTCACAGGGTGTATGCTGTGGGGAGAAGAGCAGAAGGTTTTTCAGCTGCTTTGAACTCCCTTATATGGCTGAGTATAGTGGGGCAAGATAAGCCAATTCTTCTTCTTCTAAAGCTATTTTGAAAAAGTTCAAAATGATTTGGAATGTTTTTGGGACAAAGCATTCTCCGTTTCAAACGGGAACAGAATTCACTCTAAAAATGGGGCTTGCTCCATATTCCTAGCTAAACAAAAGCCTCCGTCATCAGCGCATTCCAAATGTTACACGGTGTTTTTATTTTAAATTGTGAAATGGTGTTACCAACTTTCCGACTATTCACAGCCAGAAAGAGCTCCAAGGTGAGTGCCAGCTGGTTGTGAAATAAGCACAAAGGAGTCTGTTCCCCAAATCTCAACCACATATATGCCTCTGAAATATTTCTTTCAGATTTTAAAATTTTAATATAAGATTAGATTCTTAGTTTGCTTAATTCTGCACCTGGCTTTTGGCCTCAGTCCACCATTCTGATGTTTTGCAATTTTCTTCTACAACATTCCAAATTATTGCTGTTTTCTTAACTGACCTCCACTCAGGAACGAAAATGCAGATTTAAAATTCCATTTTATTAAAGAACAAATTCATTGCAGTTCGGTTTATGTACGTAGCCCTACAAAGCACTTCAGAACTAGTCAGTCAATTATTTGACAAAACTGAAAACCAGACTTAATCTAGTCGCTCTTTCATTCTAGAGAATTAACTTTACACACAAAGGGGATGAACCAATTAGGCTTGGGTCCCTTTCAGACTAGCGGATTGAAATCCACAGTTCTTAGAAAAATAATATTTTACGAGCTGCAAAGTGACGACTTGTCGTCTCCACGTGAAACACAGCTCTGTAGCTTCCTTCTCGGGGAGCTGTGAGACTTGCAAGGGACATGTGGTCACATGGGTTGAGGTGTGCGTCATGTGGGATGGGGCAGCCAATGGGAGCTCAGCTCCCGTCCCAGCTCTCATTGGCTGTTCTTGCCATCCTGTCCAGACTGGCAGAAACAATCGAGTTTACCTAATACCGTCCAGGGAGTGCTGCTATATCAGCATTAAGGAAATCCGCAATGACATCGTTATAATGCTACACTACTACCAAGTATCAGCCGTCATGTGTGATGGCTCAGTCTTGGCTGCCTATTCTGATGTGCAGAATCTGGATGCAGCCTTGGTCAGTATAATAAAACACAGAAGATGCTAGGGCCTCAAAGTAGTTCTTTACGTCCCATAGTGAACCATGAGTAAAAAATGCAAATACGCTGGGAACTCGTAGTCATAATTATTGGAAAAGAGTAGAGGAAAATCCACGTATTAATTCTCATTTCTCATATAAATTCCCAAAAAAGGATGTCAATGACCACTCCCAAGAAGTTTTGCCGGACTGACCTGGTGCATAAACTTCGTCATCGCTTTGCTTCTCGCGTAGAGAGCGGTCCCTCTGTTCCAACCAACGTGGATCCAGTAGGCCAATGCGCATGTGCTCCTGCATTTTGCTGGCCGGAATCTTCTCCCCAGTGATAGGGGAGACAAGATACTCATCTGGTGCCGGAGTAGGTGGCAGCGGTTTGGAGGCTGGGGGAGAGGAAGAAGACGCACACAGGTAAAAAGGCTTTACCTAGCTATCAAATCTTGAAGGTCACTGCACCTGTTCTTCGCCTCAAGCTCACCTTTTGGATCATAATCTTTCCTGACAATGACTTGATCTGGGGTGGGGGGAAGAGGGGGTGGCATTGGAGCTTCTGGAGGGGGTGGAGCTTTCTGGCTTTCCTCTTCTTCATCTGAACCCTTCAAGGAGAAAATGATAGGAAAAAACATAACTGAGTGAACATAAAATCGACACTGGGCTTACTATGAAGGAGTAATGCTGCGAACATAAGAACATGAGAAGAGCCCTGCTGGATCAGGCCACAGCTTGTCTAATCTAGCAACCTGTTTCACACAGTGGCCCACCAATTGTTATGGGCACCTGAAAGCAGAAGGCAAAGGCAAAACCTTCACTTGCTCTGGACTCCCTGAAAATGGTCTTTAGAGGCATCTAGCATGCCTCTCCAAGCTGGAGGCAGTACTTAGACATCTATTCTTGTACCCATTGATACACCTGACCTCCATGATTTAAGAGAAGCCCTTCTAAGTCCAGTATCCTGTCTCTCAGAGCCCCCCCCTCCCAACTGTTTCTGGGCATCTCAAGCAGAAGACAAAGGCAAAACCTTCCCCTGCTCTTGACTCCTTGCATGTGGCCTTTAGAGGCACCCAGCCTGCCTCTCCCACCTGAAGGCCATACATCAGCATCCATTTAGTAGCCACTGATCCCTCAGACCTCCATGAATTCTTTCTTGAAGGATATCAAGACTTATGAAGAGATGCTGGGCGTAGTGGATTTCTGCTCAGATCATCAGCTCAGGGAGCATCACGAAAGTCAAGAAGTTCGAGCAACTGAGAGGAGGGGATGCTACTTTCTCTGGAAGAACATAATTTATCTTCCTTGGTAATCTAAACATGGTTTAACTAAAGATCTTCCTTACATTAATATTGCTGAGACTGCCTATCCAGAGACTCAGCCTGAGCTTTTGAATCTACTTTAAATACTGATTAGATATTAGGAAAAACTTCCTGACAGTGAGGGTGATCAGTCAATGGAATAGGTTGCCACAGGAGGCAGTGAAGCTGTCCTTCGCTGGAGGTCTTCAAGCAGAGGCTGGATCTACATCTAAACCTACATGGGATGGTTTAGGAAATCTTCCATGACCCTAGAGGTCCCTTCCAACTCTATGATTCCATGATAAGGCTTCATAATTGCCCTGTGGAATTAAAACCAGACCTTCAGAATCTGTGGTGATGTCACCCAGACACCTCTCTGCTTGCTGAAAGTGGGTTTGAGAGATTACCACAGAACAGAAGCTTACAAGGCCACTTTCGGCAGGGGGAGGGATTTCAGGCTGCACTCCCCACCGACACGTAGATGGGATCTTCAGTAGAGCAGAATGACTCCCCACAAGTCAACATCTACCTCCCCTAGGTTTGCGGCTGAGCGATGTAGGAGAAAAGCCATCTGTGAGCCCGGTCCTTTCTAAGCACACCACTCACCTCATCCATATCTTGCACTTGCGTGTCCTGGTCCAGCTGAGATGGTGTCTCCTCAGTCTTCTCCTGCTTCTCATCTTCATCGTCAGACTCCACCTCCATTTCCACTTCCTCACTTTCACCAAACTTCTCATAGCGCTCCTGGATCAGAATCCGAGCGCCCAGCTCCTCGGGAGTAGTGGGAGGGGGGAAATTCCCTACAGGGAAGGGACAGAGGAAAATTAGCCCCCTTACTCCATCTCGGGCCTCTCTGTGTGAAGTTTATGCCTGACCCCTCCGCCCTGGACAAAATGCTCATTGCTTGGGGGGTGCTGACTTTATTTTAATTTATTGACTTATTTATTTCAGAATTTATATACCATCCTTCTCCAGAATTTCCCATAGCAGGTCACAGTAACAAAAACATATAAAGCACTCTTCATAGGGATGTGCACAAATATTTTTTAGCATTCAATTTGAAATAAATCGAATGTTTGAAAATCCGTCTTCGTACGAGTAGCTCACATTCAAATGTGGTAAAATTCTATCCGATATCAATCTATTCATACGTATTAGTACATAACATTCTGGTACAAATGGATACGTATCTGATACAAATAAATACATATCTGATACGTTCACCCAGTTCAACGAATGTCCCAACTCTTCATATGAATGTCCAAAAATATTCATATTCATTCGAATGTTAGCATATGAATATTGCAAGATTTGAGTCGAGTTTGAATGTCCAAATTCGGCCAAATTTCAAATGTCACATATGTTTGTGCACATCCCTAATTCTTAAAAACTTATTTAATATATTGGAACTATTCCGATGGGCTTTACCTACTTTATAAGGGAGCCTCTCTGCACTTGACCTTATTCTGGAACATGTGTCAGAATAGGGACCTGCTATCTGCATGCTAGTGCAAACTATGGAAAGCTTCAGATGAGGCCTGCCATAGGATACTCTAGTGCTAGGAGCTTTTTCCACTAGTACTAGCGTACCTATTAAGGACCCATTAAAAACCCTTAATGAGTCCTTTAGTGCTAAGTGGAAAAACACCCAAAGTCTGCATTAGCTTGTGACCAGCAGATCGCTACCCCGAGATATATTCCAGAATAAGGCCAAGTGCAGAAAGGGCCATGGTTTATAGGCCTTATAAACTCAGACCTCCTTTTCAAAGTATTTCTTTTATTTGTATATGCTTCTCAATTATAATCTAAGCAGCAGGATTTATCGGTTGCCCCTTGATCGACCCACTCCATTCAAAGATAGACAAGGGCAGGGGGAACTGTGGGAAAATTTCATCAGATAAACCCGATGTGAGACTTTCAGGAAGGATAGCAGACTAGAGATCCCATCTTTCCAAGTTTCTCTGGAATATTCTTCCCCAATATACACACAGCTTCTTTCAAAGCTACAACAGAGTTCAAGAGAGACATTTTGATAGACAAAGTCAATGCAACCTTGCTCAGAGGGCTGGAAGTCTACTGTTTCCACCACGACAAAATCATGCCAATCGATTTGGGCGTAAGCTACACGTTCGCGCTCTTTTTCTTCCTCTTCCTTTTTCCGCTCTCGTTCCTGAAACTTGGCCCATTCAACTCTGTAACAAGCCTGCACAAAATATCAAGTAACAAAGTAAACTGAAATTGGTATATGCCCGTTTAGATGTCTAGTAATTATATGCCTGAACATTACAAACTGCAAGACATTCTAACAAGGTCTTGAGAAGAGACTCAAAGCAATCGGAGCCTTAAAGTTTTAATTTATTTGCTTTAATCTTTATACTCTGCAGCTTTTAAAACAGCATTTTACTTGTCTATGTATCTTAATCTTGTAAGCTACCCTTACAAGTAAGTTGTATGAGGACAGGGAGGGCATAAATAGTAATTGAAGGAAGGAGGGAGGGACGGAAGAAGGGAATGCTTTATTTTTTACATCAATCAATTAGACTGCATTTTTATTTTTATTTAGGAGCAAACAGTTTCAGACACAAATCCTGCAAAACGCTGGATTTGAAAATTTATGAATAACGAAGTAGAAACCAGGGCTTTTTGACACCTCTTGATAATAAAAGACTACAGTAAAGAGTCACTTTCCAACAATAACTTGTGGATATAAGAATTTTTTTCTTGCAAGTAACAGGAAACAGCAAAGATATACATTACTCAGAAATAAGCAATAAACTCACAAGCAAAATGGATAGGCACTAATTTTAGGGAGGAATCCAAGAGTTGTTTCAGTAATAGATAGCAAAACAAAATCATGGTGACTTACCTGATCCAAAACTTCCTTGGGGTTTTCCGCTTCCTTCTTGAGTTTTATAATTAAGCCCTTAGGCGGAATCAAAATCTGAACACCAACAAGAGAAACGAGTTAAGTTTTCAAAGGACTGCTGAGTTACCATCTTGCTCCTATAAGGAGCGCCCATAAACTTTCAAGTACGTGCTCAAACTTATCACCAGCTAGAGCTTATCTGAAAAGTTGTTTTAGGAAAGTGGAAATTTGTTTGCTTTTCAAACGTATCACCCTGCTTACAACCAGATTTCTAAAAGTCCTGTAAAAGCACAGGACTAGTGGGGGGGGGGGGGAGTGCTCACAGACTATCTCTGCAGAGCCTGAATGAAATCAGATTTCTGCAATTCTTTCCACAGATTGATACGTTTGCTGCATTTATTCTCTGCTTTATGCCAAAAAATGTCTCAGGGCAGGTTATGTAATTTAAAATATATACTATTAAATTAAAAAACAAAATACCAAAGATCTTAACATTCTAACGCTAGAGCAGTGCAAGGAATGGAGAGCAGATTTTCTATTCAAGTGAGGGCCAGAGTAAAGATGTGCACCACACCATCTCCCACAGGTATGTAATGACAACACTTGTCTCCATACCAGGGAGCACAGAACAGCCAAAGGGTGAACTACTACCAGGTTTGTAGGACAGCATATTGCTTTAAGAACTTTAATAGGATCCCTGCTGGGTGAGGCCACAGCCCATCTAGTCCAACATCAGTGGCCCATCATTTGCATCCGGGCATCACAAGCAGAAGACAAGGGCAAAACTTTCTCATGCTCTCAACTCCCTGCAAATTACTTTTAAAGGCATCCTGCTTGTCTCTCTAGGCATACATTCTATGAGCCACGGATTTCCTTCTCCTTCAGGCTTGCAAAGACTGCACAATCCAAAGATCCAAGAAATAGCTGTGTCAGTCTAATTTGAAAAGTCCAGCAACGTAATTAGTAGCACTTGGAGACTAACAGGAAAAGGGTTGGTGGCATGAGCTTTCCTAGAAACGTCTACTACTTCAGATGCTAGGGGGCCCAATGGGCACGTCTACTACTTCAGATGCTAGGGGGCCGAAAAGCTCATGCCACCAACCCTTTTCCTGTTAGTCTCTAAGTGCTACTAACTATCTTGCTGGACAATCCAAAGATCCAACAGTCATAGGACTGTTGTGAGGACAAAATGGAGGTGACTGTACACACAGCTCTTAACTCTTTGGAGAACAGACAGCACATAAGTGCAATAGTAACAATAACAATATTAATCTATGTTTCTTTGCAGGGTCTTTGCATTTCTTATCAATTCACAAAGGATTTCTTTATTCACACTGCCCTTTTAAAGTAGAAAACTGCTTTGAAGCTGGCTGAGCCAAACCTCGCGGTACCTACAACTACTTACCTTGGTGTACTGCTCAACGAGTTTGGTAAAGTAGTTAAAGAGACTGTGTTGCGGGCGCAAGAAGTCAAACTGGTAGTTCCTCTGCTCTTTCTGCATCAACTGGGTGAGGAACTGCCTGCCGTTCCGAGCCACAAACTGGGCTGTGAGCTTCACCACATCGAGGTCAAAGGCAGAAATCGAGGGAGGGTCTGCAATGAACTCAAATTCTGGAGGGGGCTCTTTGGGGACCACAGTTTCTTGAATCACCTGGGCCTGTACCTGTAAAAGGATCCCCAAGACAAACAATCCTTTGAATCTGAATTAGGTGCAAAAGATACATATGTTTTTCATTTGCTACTCTACCGTGCCAGATGGCACCCTAACGCCTGACAAGAACCAGTTCTTCCAACCAATATCGTCAAACTACAGTTGGTAGAAATAGGTTACAAAAAATAGCAGGGCGTAGTTCCTTGCACTGGCGTGAATAACGTGAGGCTCAGAAATAAAACAAAGGAAAGCAAAAAATTAGGGAAGAGCCAAACTGGGTTGTCATCTGATGAACTGGAGCTGAGGCACAACTCTGTCAGGTGCGTTACTTTACAATCCTGGCTTTCTGCAAAAGTTCAACAGTCTGTTATGGTGCTGTTATCGTACCAGGCCAGTAAGTACAGACAGGCCCTCTGATATTATGCCAAACTCCTATGACTTATGCTTTGCACAACGCCAATGAATTAATGTGATCGCTGCATTGCTGTGATACTATACTGTTTTGTCTTAAGGGCAATGCTATGGAACCCTAGGTGTAGTAAGGCCTTCTGGCCCTCGGGAACACAGCCAGAACAAAGGAACTGTTCACAAATTTCTTAAACCTTCAAAGGCTTTACTTGGTACAAACATAAAATAAACAAGAACTTGGACTCTTCAACAACGTCTCTCCTAAATACCTGCTTTTGTCCTGTTTTGTAGTTTACTTTCTTTCCTCTATTGGTTAACTTTCTGTTGTAGGCTGAATCCTGTTTTTTATGGACTAATTCCTATATTTTGTGAACTAATTACTGTATTTTGTCAAAGGAAACTGCTCTCTCCAGGTCTGACTTGGCTGATGCTTACTACACACACAGGAAACCACAAGAAAGGCAGTACAAGACCCTGGATTTTCCCCACAGCCCTTATATTTTTTAAAGGTGTAGCTCTCAATTTCTCCTCCTGCCCCAATACACTGAAAAGTCTATTTTAACCTTAACCAAATATACGTCTCAGAACATTAAAGATGCTCCGGAGACATGACATATACAGTTTGTTGTTTTTATATTTGTTATTCATACGTTTCAATAAAATGGAGGGGGCGAAGTATGCTAGTAAGAAAGAAAGTAAAAAACCAGAGAAGCCCTTTACCTTCTGTGGCAGCTGCTGCTGTGCACTCTGTTGGGCTTGCATGACCTTTGGGATGGCTGCTGAAGGCTCCTGAGCCTTCCCTTCCTTGAATTCATTGACTTTGTGTCGGTAGTAGGCATGGTAAGGGTCGTTCGGGTTCAAGAAGTTGAACTTGGGGTTATTGATTTCATTCTGACGGATGCGGGCTTCAAACTCTGGACCATTTCTGCAACGTTGCACAGAAAATGTCAACACCAAAGCATTATGCTGTCATACAAAATTATTATTGAAATGCCTCCACTGCCTTTACTCCTTAACGCATCACACTTACAGCATGTACTATCACTGACAGACCACCCCTCTGGTAAAATCTTGCAGACAGTGTTCCAAAAATCCAGTCTAACGTTGCTCACCTGGCGACAAAGCTGGCTGTCTTGTCCACAATATTTCTAACCTCCGGAGGTGGATAGATAATTCCCACCACAGGCTTAGTTGGTGTGGCTTCTTCCTTTGGTTCATCTTCTGGCTGTAAAAAGAATTACTGGCATGAGAAAGACTTTCAAAAAAATAAGCAGCCCTGCTGGATCAGGCCACAGCCCATCTAGTCCACAAGAACCCCAGAGGAGCCCTGCTGGATCAGGCCACAGCCCATCTGGTCCATAAGAACCCCAGAGGAGCCCTGCTGGATCAGGCCACAGGCCACTTAGTCCACAAGAACCTAAGAGGAGCCCTGCTGGATCAGGCCACAACCCATCCAGTCCAGCCTCCTTCCCACAGAATGGCCCACCAATTGCCCATGGGCATCTCAAGCAGAGACGAGGGCAAACCTTCCCCTGCTCTCGAATCCCAGCAGATGGCCTTGGAGCCATCCTGCTTGGACGCTTTAAGTGCGATGAAAACAAAATGGCGAAACAAATACACCTTTGTTTAAGGCTCACGGGGGCTGCAATCGCCTCGCCTGCGACCAAAACCAAGGCATCCTCTCGATTTTGGCAGCTCCAAGAAGCCCAGACTTTTAAGAGCGAACAGAGCACACTACAACTCCCGGCATGCGCCACACACGCCGCGAAGCACCATGGGATCAGGAGCGATTCGCTGGGGCCTCCTCACGAAAGGGAGAAACTGACGGACAGCGGCCGCCGAGCCTCGGCTGGCGGAGGCAACAACAGACCACGAAGTACCGGTACCTGCTTCGCTTCAGGGGGCGCTGGCTGCGCAGGCGCCATCGCCTGCACAGGCCCGGCCGGCATGTTGCTTAATTTCTCCCGGCCCTCGCTCCGCCGCAACCCGCCCGACGACGACGCGACGAGCTCTCAGTACGGCGCCCGCAAAATGGTGGCCGCAGGCGGTGCTTCTCAAGCTGCGCGCGCACCCTGCGTCAAAAGGGAGGAGTTGCGTGAGGAGGAGGTGCTTGCGCGTGCGCAGTCTTCCTCCGATATGGTTTGCGCTCAGTACCACAGAAGTGACGGGATAGAGGGGGCTCCCCCGATACTCCACGTCCGGAAAAGATGGATACTACTTCCAGGTTGAATGTCACATAGGGCCTTTCTGTATTGGGTCGTATATTCCAAATAAAGTGAATGAATGAATGAAATCCAGATTATACCTTAGATATAATACCTTCCATCCACATGATAGTACAGACTATGGCAGGTCCAGGGTGGGGCCTGCTGTGGCTTGGACCTGCATGCAAGTGGCAGGTTCCATATTCCTAGATATAATCCGGAATGAGATCCAGTGCAGAAAGTGTCCCAGTTGTTAAGGAGACTTTATGTACTTCCTGTTGCTTGCTTATTGAAGGTTGACTGTACTGCCTTCACCTCCCTCCGTTCCGAAGTAAAACGTCTTAAGTAAAGGTCTTTAAAGAGTTGGCTGCCGATTTGCTACCGAGCTCAATTCAAGGTGTTAACTCTGACTTATAAGGCCCTAAATAACTTGGGTCCCAAGTATCTTAAGGAACGCCTTCTCCCACGTCTATCTGCCCCTGCTTTAAGATCTCGTGGGGAGGCCCTCCTGGTTGTCCCACCACCTCCAGCAAAAGGGGTGGCACCTGGGAGGGGGCCTTCTCAGTGGTGGCCCCTAGGCTGTGGAATAATCTCCACAGAAATAATTTTTCTCTATCCACCTTTTCTATACCATGCATGATTTTATACACTTCAATCAGGTCCCTTCTTAAACGCCGTATTTCCAGGCTGAATCGGTCTAGTTGCCCCTTTCTGCACTGACCAACACTCTCTGACCAACACTCCCATGTTATTCAAGCATGACCCATACCCTGTGGCCTTCCCGATGCTTCTGAACTCAGCCGGACTATTGCCCAACTTCGGTGGTGGGTATAGCCCAGTAACATCTGCACTGCCCCTGCCTTACAGTGCCTATAAATCAGAGTATGGCTGTATTCGAGCAGGAACTCTCGCATTTCAAGGAGCACTTGTGAGTCTACAATTTCCTATCTCTAACAAAAACTATGAGTGTGATGCATTCACCTCCCCCCGAGGGGCGGAGCTTTGGATGGGTGGACCCATAGATACACACAGTTAGGCGGCGGCGGGAGAGACATAACTTGCGAGGGGAGGCGGTAAAGTTGCCTGTTTGCCCTGGAAACAGAAACCGGAAGTTATGGGGTTTCCATGGCAACAGAGGCCTGAACATCCTGAGGTTGCTCTACAGGTGGGTCTTTCTTTGCTAAGCGAAGCGACTCGGCATCCAAGCGGCTAAAACTTTCCTTTTCAAGAGGGCAGCCTGGGATTAAGTCCTTTATTCCTTTCCCTACCGCACCATCAGACCCCACCTTCTCCTAGGCCCTGTTGGTAGATGCATCTGTCCATCTAGGCCCTCATGCTGGGAGCAGTATCTAATCATACTGGCTAGAGGGTTCCTGGGCTTGTGCAGAGTGCTTTGCTTCACTGCTCCCAGTATATGGGGGTAAAGGGGTGGGCACTGACCTATAACCGAAAAAAGTATTGATTTGCATTCTCCCCCCGCCTCCCATTCTCAGTAATAGCCTGCAGACTGAGGAACAGCCTTCCCCTTGGTGAAGAAGACACACTTCTTTGCCCTCCTGACCTTTGGGAGGGGACAGCATCCCCTCAAGGGCTCAGCTTTCCTTCATGTTCCGATGACCAGATGCCCAGGTAATACCTCCAGGTTGGAGAGACGGGCAAGATGCCAAGAGCAGGGAGTCGAGAGCAGCCGTCTCATGCTTCAGAATGACCAAAAAGAATTGGTGGGCCGCTGTGTGCAATAGGATGCTGGGCTAGATGGGTTGTGGCCTCATCCAGTAGGGAGAGCAGGGGTATCCATGGCTCCAGCAGGGCTTCTCTTACATGCTTACAGACTAATTCACCTGCTAGACTGCTGGCCAGACGCACATCATGCCAGTCTTAAAAGAGTTGCATCGGCTGACGACTCACTACCGAGCCCAATTCAGGTGGTAACTTTGACTTATAAGGCCCCAAATATCTAAAGGGACACCTTCTCCCATATCAACCTGCCCATGCCTTAAGAACTGGAGGGGAGGTCCTTCTGGTTGTCCCACCACCCTCAGTAGTGAAAGCAGTGGGCACCCAGGAGAGGGCCTTCTCAGTGATGGCCCCTAGGCTATGGAATAGTCTCCCCCGTGTCAATCACCATTATACACATTTTGGAAGGCAGTGAAGATGCACTTCTTTGCCCTGGCCTTTGGTTAAATGGGAATATACTGTCTCTTCCCACTTTACAGACACTGTTGCTGTTTTAATATAAACTGGTGTTTTAATATATGTCCAGTTTTAAATGTTGTTACCTGCCCTGACACCTTTGGGTACAGGGTGGCATAGAAATATAAATAATTAATAATTAATTAAATAATTCATGGAGGAGTGGTGAATCAATGGCTACTAGGTATTGCCTCCAGGATGTCTTTCAAGGCCATTTGCAGGAATTCAAGAGCAAGTGAAGGTTTTGCCTTCATCTTCTGCTTGAGATGCCCAGAAGAAGCAATTGATGGGCTGCTGTGTGAGATAGGATGCTGGACTAGATGGGCTTTGGTTTTCTCTCACATTACCCTGTAAGCTCCATTTTCTCCCCTGGCACTGCCATGATCAGTCATGTTCATGCCTGTGTCTTCTGCTTCCCACAGGAGCATCTTTTTAAAGGTTGTACCGGTGGAAGGACATCGGAGGGGCAACATGGTAAGCCTGCTGGTGAATCAAACTTGCATGGAAAGCTTACGGAAGGACATCACCGACCTTCAAGGGACCCTCATCAGTGTGTTCTCCCGCGTTGGAGCTGTGCGCTTCCCATCTTGGAAGTTTCCCGATAAGGTGTCTTGTGACTTGGACCTGGTAGCTTTGCTGGAGCGTTACGACTTTGTGGAAAATGATCCGGAATTTACTCACCATTCCCACGTGGTCCTCCTGGAACTAGTGATTGACAGGTGAGGGCACCCTCGATGTCTCCATCGGTTTCCTATTTTATTCTGAGCTGCTTTTGGCCTAGCAGGAAGCAGAAGCAACTTGCCATCTTGCTTCAGCAAATCAGTAAAGAGCTGGAGGAGGTTGTAACCTTGGGATGGCCGCATTCAGACTAGGATTTCAATGTTAAAGAAGCAACCTGCCTGGACAGCAACCAACTAGGGGGCTTTCCGTGCTTGGCCCACTTGTCACCCCCCCACAGCATGTCCCCGATGGAGCATCTGAACTGCAAGGAGTCTTTCTGACTTAGGAACGGCTCCTCTCATGCAGGAGAACACCGTGGGTCAGTGTCATGTGGAGTGTGATCAACTGCTCCACGCATGCACTTACCTGCACCTTTCATGAGGGCAAATGCTAGTACTTGTGTGGGCATGTTCGCCTTTCCCACCCTCCAGACACCTTGGGAAGTGCGACTTTGCCCCAGGATGGCTTTTAGGAAGAATTACACAAATTCACGGGAGACAGGTGTTTCAGTGGCTTTTAGAATGGACGGATATCTAGAGATTGCCTCCAGGTTGGAGGGACAGGCAGGATGCCTCTCAAGCCAATTTTTGAGTTTCGAGTACAGATGAAGGGTTTTGCCTTTGTCTTCTGCTTGAGAAGCCCAGTGGCTTGGTGGGCCACCGGCGAGAGAGGATGCTGGACCAGATGGGCTGCAGCCAAATCCAGCAGGGCTGCTCTTATCTAGAATGGATGCCTCGTGACCACCTCCAGGTTGGGGAGACAGGCAGGATGCCTCTCAATGCCAGTTGCAGGGACTCCAAAGCCGGTGAAGTTTTTGCTTTTGTCTTGTGCTCAGGATTCCAGAAGCAATTTGTGGGCCACTGTGTGAGGCAGGATACTGGACTGGAAGGGCTGTGGCTTAATCAAACAGGGCTTCTCTTATGTTCTTTTGTTCTCCTTCCATCCCCATATGTTTCTGATGGTAATATTACAGTGTGCGATCCCACCCCCTCACCCCATCCCTCTCCTTCCATAGGCTGCTGTTGTTGCTTCAGAGCTTCACAGGATATGCAGAAAACCTGATCAGTGAACAGGATGTGCCTCCATACAGAGCAACCGGCCCTTCCATGTCCATCGGGTTGGCTGTGACTAAGTACTGGGATACCATGTTGAAACTGGGAGCCCTCTATCAGCATCTGGCAGCTGAGGTAAGATGTCTGGATGGGCCTGATAACTTCTCTGTGCCCGGTAAGCAAACGGTTGTGTAGCCATATGCAGCCAAGATCCATGTGTGCCTTCCCCTTTATAAGCTGGCCTCTGGCAATGCAGAGGTTCCACAGCTGGAAAATGAATGGTTTTTCTTGTCTCATGCCTAGAAAAGACACTGTAAAGAAGAGGCTTCCAGCCCAAAGCCCCCCGTACAAGCGGTGAAGAGTGAAAACGAGCATTTTAAAAGATGCCCTTCAGAGTGTTCGGAATCTTGCGTGACTTTACCGAGCTTCCGGTCTTCCCCGTTGACCTTGTCCATGGTCAGCGGGCCGCTCAGGAACCAGCTCCGTGCTTCCGTGGAGGAGAAGCCGACTGGCGGCGGTGCCACTCGCGGCGGGCGCAGCATCCATTCCCAGACTGTCGAATCCTGCCTGGTGCCTTGTGACGCCTGCAGAGAGGTGCAGGTCAGCCTCCGGGAAGCGGGCACTGCCATCATCAGTCTCTGCCACAGCCAGAACCTTCCGTCCTCTTTGAGCAGGTTCCTGGAGATGGTGGAAGAGCGGCTTGGCCAGAAGGCCCTCACGGCGGTTGATTTAAGCTACTGGACCTCCGAACAAAGCAAAGACCTCTCGCGGATCAGCAAGCACCTCCAGACTTTGATGGGGTGCGTTAACCCTTTGAAAGAGGAGCTCAAGGAGTCTGAAAGCCAGAAGGAGAAGCTGAAGATGCAGCTGGAAGCCCTCGAGAACCACATGGAGGAGGAGAAAGAGAAACTGAGGCAGCAGGAGAAAGAGATGGGGCTCCTGTTGGAACAAAAGGATGCAGAAAGCCTGCAGCTAGTGAGCATGTTGCAGAAAGACAAGGAGGACCTCCAAAACAGTGAATATATTCTCTTGTCTCTTGCCATAAGCTGGTGTTTCCTCATGAATGTTTGTTCATTTTTATTGGCATATTGGAATTGCTTGCCATAGCGGCCTTAGCTCAACTTGCCTCCTTTATAACATGAACCTACTGTTCTTGGGAATTTATCTTGGGGCAGGGGGAGTCATCGTCCCTTTTCCCTTTCAGCTCAACCTCCCCTTTCCGTTAGATGCTGGAGTTGCACACAGTTTCTACTAAATGGCATAATGTTTGACTTCTAGGAGTCGCAGACTTGGCAAAGGAAATAGCCGCCTTGAAAGAGACGCTCCGGACACAGGAAGTCACCATCCAAGAGCTGGGTAGGTAGAATATTGCAAGGCATCTTTACTGCTCATGCCAAGATTCAGATGGTTCCTCTGCCACCTTGGATGACTGGGTCAGTGCCACTGCCACCAAATGGCAGGCAGGAGATGGTCAAGATCACGACCTGTTCATGCCTTAAGATCTAGCGGTGAGGCCTTCTTGGTCATCCCACCACCTTCAGTAGTGATGCTGGTGGGCACCTGGGAGAGAGCCTTTTCGGTGATGGCCCCCAGGCTATGGAATAGTCTCCCCCTCGAGGAACGTCATGCCGCTTCCTTATAAGAAGGTGGTGAAGACGCACCTCTTTGCCCTGGCCTTTATTCCCCTCCCAGTACAGATACTATTATTTTAAACACTAAGTGTATTGTTTTAGATTTGTTGAATTTTTAAAGTGCTTTTAATGTATATTCTGTATTCAATCTGTTGTTTGAATGGTTGTTACCCACCCAGAGACTTTTGGGTACGGGGTGGGATGGATGGATGGATGGATGGATAAGAAGGAAAGAAAGATGAAGAGGAGATGTCTGCTTGATGTAGTCTTTAGGTAAACCAGTTTCAGATCTCTTATTTAGTGCACATACAGTCTCAGTAGACAAAGATATGGAAGATGGTGCAGGGGAAATACCCCAGGTGCACGGTTGGGAGCTTCGCTTCCATCTACCATGGCTTGTATACTTTGCTGCTTTCCCCACCCAAGCCATGGGCCTGTTCGCACTTGGCTATATTTTGGAATATGTCTCAGGACAGAGGGCATCTGTTGTCCGCATGCTAATGCAAACTCTGGCAGGCCTCACCTGGGGCCTGCTGTATCTTGCACTAAAATATGGACAGAAGGCCCCTATTCTGGGATATATTCTAGAATAAAGCCAAGTGCGAATAGCCTCCATGTTTGGATCTCAGGTCCATCCCCTGACACTTGGTTGGAAAGATCTTTCTCTGGATCTAAGGCCCTTTCCATACTTGGCTTTATTCTGGACTATATCTCAGGATAGGCATCTGTTGTTTGTTTGCTACTGCAGACTCTGACAGGCCTTGCCTGGGGTTTGTCGTGGTCTGCACTAGCATATGGACAGTAGGTCCTTATTCTGGTATATATTTCAGAATAAGGCCAGTTGTGGAGTGGGCCAAAGGTCCAGTCTAAACAGCACAGGGCCAGGCGGACAAGAAATTGTCTCTCTTCACCAAGCTCCCCAGTTGGTCTGTTGCAGGAGTAAGATTCAGAGCAGGGGTTTTCTGGGTTTCGTCTCTGCCTCTTAGCACAAGGCACCCAAAGGTGTTTTCCTTCTCAGAACCATTTGAACTTGGGACTGTTCCTTTTTTTCCCCTTTTCCAAACTGAGCCAGTTTGGTCTAGTGGTTAAAGAGCCGAACTCTTATCTGGGAATACTGGGTTTGATTCCACACTCCTCCACGAAGACAGCTGGGTGACCTAGGGCGAGTCACAGCTCTCTTCTGAACTCTCACAACCCCACCTACCTCACAGGGTGTTCTGTTGTAGGGAGAAGAACAGAAACTTTGTCAGTCGCTTTCAGTCCCCTTAAATGGGTGAGAAAAGCAGGGTAGAAAAGCTAACTCGTAAGAACATAAGAGGAGCCCTCCTGGATGAGGCCACAGCCCATCTAGTCCAGCATCCCATCTAACACAGTGCCCCACCAATTGTCCATGGGCATCTCAAGCAGAGACAAGGGCAATCTTCTTCTGCTCTTGAATCCCACCAAATGGCCTTAAAAGCACCCTGCTTGTCCTCCCAACTCTTCTTTCTTTTATTACAACGTCCATGATGCTTGCTCAAAATGCCCGCATTTCCTAGTATTCCAGTACTTCCGTTTCTCTTTTTAAAAGCTCAGCTGTTGCCCAGTGCTCAGAAATCTGGGTTTAACAGGTCGCTTAAATAAAGTGCCAGCTTGATTGTAGCCATAATTTGTAATGCCCGGAACCTTCCAGCATTACACTCTGAGGCCTGAAATGTTTCCCCTCCCAAGTAATGAACATGGCGTGTGCATCCTGCAGAGCAAGGCAAGAGTCACCTGCTGCTAGAGATGGAACTGAAGATGGTGGATAAGAGTCACGTGACCAGACTGGAAGACCAAGTGCAGATCCTTGCCCGTCAGCTGGAGGCTGCCAACCAGCACCTGAACTGGACGACCACGGAGCTGGACAAGGAGAAGGCCAAGGTGGAAAGCGTGCTTCGGAACAAAGAGGTGCGCTGGGGCAGCCGCTGTGCTGTTCTCTTAAGTTAGGCCCAGTTGTTGTCTGCCTTCTGTGATCTGTTAATTAATCAAAACATTCCCAGGCGTTTTCCATCATGATGTCAGCCTGGAATTTGTCTTGTAACACTGATAGGAGTGATTCAACTCTAATTGGCATGTGTTTGTCTTGAATCAATAAACTGAGCATGTCCAAGACTTCCCCCCAGGGAGCTTTGGGCCTGAATATCTGAAGAGCATGTCTCTGCATACAGACTTGCTGGTGTGTTAAGATCCCAAAGTGAAGGCTTTCTTGTAGTTCCATGACCGTCCGAGTTTGGAGGAGTTGCAGCACATGAGAGGGCCTTTTCTGTGATTGCCCCCAGACTCTGGAACAGCCTCTCAGCAGAGGTTCACGAGGCGCGAGCTCCATAAGTTTATTGGCGCCTCCTCACCCAGATGGGCTGTGGCCTCATCCAGCAGGGAGAACTGGTACATCACTGGTAACTAGAACGAATGCCTAGGTACTGCCTCCAAGTTGGAGAGGAACATAGGAGGCAATTTGGTCGAGCGGTTAAGGAGCTGGGAATACCAGGTTTGATTCCACACTGTTCCACAAAGCCAGCTGGGTGACCTTGGGCTAGTCATACCTCTCTGCTGAGCTCACACAGCCCCACCTACCTCACAGGGTATTCTGTTGTGGGAAGAAGAACAGAAGGTATGTCAGCCGCTTTGAGTCCCCTTAAATGGATGAGAAAAGCGGGGTAGAAAAGCCAACTCTTCTTCTTCTTCTGAAGGCCATTTGCAGGTTGTCTAACAGCATGTTTACTTACCTTCTGGATGCGGCGGCCATGATAGCTCTATCCAGTGCATATCTGTGGGTGCTGAAGTAGCCGTCCACGCATGTGTGCATCAGTTCAAATGTGCAAAGACAGTACTGGCCATGGCACTATCTAGCTAAGAAGTGATAAATCACGTAGTGGAGATTTCCTCCATTATCACCTCCTAGCGGGATATCTGGCTGCTGTCAGCAGCCTGAACCTGCTGAAAGGTTTTGACATCACTTCCCCATGATGTTTAACTGCCTCAAATAGCTTTCTCTCCCTTTCTTGCGGCAGTCTCTTCAGGCCAAGCAAAGGGCCCTAATGCAGCAACTGGACGATCTCGACCAGCAATGTGAGCAGCTGAAGAGCAGGCTGGCCGATGAGGAAGATGTCCAGTGTGCCATGAAGGAGAATCTGAAAGAGCTCCAGGAAGAGAAATGGGACCTGCAGCACCGTTTGGAGGAACAGCAGGTGTGTGGAGGGGCAGCCAGGTAGGACGTGGGAAGGTGCGGGTTAGAGGATACCTCTCAAGGCCACTTGCAGGGAGTCAAGAGCAGGTGAAGGTTTTGCCTTTGTCTTCTGCCTGAGATGCCCAGAAGCAACTGGTGGGCCCCCGTGTGAGACGGGATGCTGGACTAGATGGGCTGCGGCCTGATCCAGCAGGCCTGTTCTTGTGTAGAATTGATTCCTAGGTACCACATCCAGGTTGAAGGGACAGGCAGGATGCCACTAAAGGCCATTTGGAGGGATTTGACAGCAGGTGAAGGCTCTGCCTTTGTTTCTTGCTTGAGATGCAGAAGCAATTGGTGGGGCCACTGTGTGAGAGAGGATGCTGGACTAGATGGGCTATGGCCTGATCCAACCAGGCTCCTCTTGAGTTCTTAAGCAATTGGTGGGCCCCTGTGTGAGCAGGATGCTGGACTAGATGGGCTGTGGCCTGGTCTAGCAGGGCTCCTCTTAGGTTCTTATGGACCAAATGGGCTGTGCCCTGATCCAGCAGGGCTCCTCTTAGGTTCTTAAGCAATTGGTGGTCCACTGTGTGAGATGGGATGCTGGATTAGATGGGCTGTGACCTGGTCCAGCAGGGCTCCTCTTAGGTTCTTAAGCAATTGGTGGTCCACTGTGAGAGACAGGATGCTGGATTAGATGGGCTGTGGCCTGATCCAACCAGGCTCCTCTTAAGTTCTTAAAATCCAGGTCCATGCTGAGTCTCTTTTCTGCCCCTGAGGGAAACTGGGCTTAGGTCTTCCTTTCCCAAATGACTAATCAACCAAGTGTTTTGGAGCCAACAGCATTCTGATGGGCAAGAACAGTATTCAAGGTGGATAAGAAATGTAACCTCCTTTTGTCTCCACACAGAAGCTCACAGAAAGAGTGGAGCAGGAAAAGCAGAGCTTGGAACAGCTGATCGAGGAGATGAAGGAGCGGGAGCAACTCTTGGTATCTTTCCCAGACCTTCACGTCCCCATAGAAGCCAAGTTTGAAAGTAAGGACTTCCGAAGGGCAGAGAGTGAAAGCAGTTCCTTTAGATCAAAGGCCTTTAGATCCTAAGGATAACTGAAGAAAGCAAAGGTGGAAAACTTGGCTTGAAGCTGCGGGGCTTGGATTCATACATACATATACATGCGTAACATTTATTTCCCCCAAGGGACGGCACAAAATAACGTCATTTTAGCGTCCTGCAGCCTGCGGTTAACTTGCTTCTCTCAGAAGAATCTCATCTACAAAATGGAAAACTGCAGTCAATGATCTGATGGATGTAATTAGAATATAAGATGTGCCGATGTATTTCACGGACTAGATGCTTGAAGTTCAGGGAATGTTCTGAGCCCGTTCCAGTTACAGGTTAAAGGAAGGCAAATGGTTTCAGACCATTCCCGTGACTTTTTCCCACTGGACTCTCTTAATTGTTGTGTGCTGCAAAATCCCCACGTGTGGATTTTGTCAGGATCCTGAAGGGGAACCCAGAAAAAAAGAAGAAGAAAAATTACAGTTTTATCTAATGCTTTTCCAGTGTTTCGTGTGCTTTAGGTTATGATGCTGGAGCCTCAGTGCTCCTGTTCAAGCGGATCTGCCTTATTATTGGAAAAACAGTGGAAGGGGGGAAGAGGGTAGAAGGAAGGAAGGAAGGAAGGGAGGGAGGGAGGGAGGGAGGGGTTGCCCTGTCAGGGCCCACCTATGAGGAAAGAATTGGGCCTCCGTGGTTTGCGAATGGCTGCCAGTCCTCTGGGTCAGTGTTGACCAACCTTCCGCTCCAGGCTTGCTCTTCTGGCTTAGCTCTGCTTCTCTGTAGGCACAGGGGATGTCCTGGAGGATATGAGGAAGCAGCTGCAGGCCAACAACATCCGCATCAGTGTCCTAGAGGAAGAGAACACGCGCCTCCGCGTTGCTGTGGCCAAAATGAAGCAGGTGGTGCAACAGGAGACCCCAAAGGTAGCATGGCTGGAACGTGAAAGAGCATCTCCCCCAGTCTAGCATTGTCTGTCACTGTTACTGCGGGTTCTTCCACACTTGGCCTACTGGGACAGGGTGGGGATGCTTCAGCACAGAGCATCCATTCCGGAAGCAGCTCTGCACGTGACGGAATATCCCCTGGTTGGATAGCTACGTTACCGGCTAGTACTGCCCGCCACGCACCCTTCGCACCTCTTCTGGGTGAAGGGTACGCAGGGCAGAGCAGCACGCCCACAGTTGTGCACCGCGTTGCCCAGATGCCGTGGCAACAGCTGGCAGGCATGGCTTTTACTTAAGTGAGAAGAAGAAGAGTTGGCTTTTCACCCTGCTTCTCTCAAGGGGACTCAAAGTGGCCGACAAACCTTCCGTTCATCTCCCCACCACAGACATCCTGTGAGGTAGGTGGGGCTGTGAGAGCTCAGAGAAGGAGCTGTGACTAGCCCAAGGTCACCCGCCTGGCTTTGTGGAGGAGTGTGGAATCAAACTTGCTGAGTACAAGATATGAGCCCAGCACTCTGACCACAAGACCAAGCTGTACGGCGGCGATCGCACTTACCTGGCACATAGTGAAGTGCCAGGTAAGCTCGGGATGGATCAGGCATTCCAAAATGCAGACGTCCAGTCTGGCCCAGTTCTTTACCTGCTAACACACTAATTAATAATATTAAAACCTTCACAGCCAAGATGCCAGTAACTGTATCTGTTGCCTTAGGAGTACACCGCTGCAAAGCAATCCCAGTAGTCCCAGAACACGGAGGCATGTCTATCTGCAGCCTTTCTGTGTTCTGGATCAAGGTCGTTGGGTCTTCTGGTAGTACCAGAACCATGTATTTGCTAGGACTATGTTCTGGCTCCTACTGTGGTTACCTGAAACTGTGGATAACTGCAAACAGGCCTTCCGGTTCTGGGGTTGTGCAACCTCAGAACCAGAAGTGCTTTTCTGGCCTCCGGAAGGTCTATCTCAGCCTCCATAGAGCACTGGAATAAGCATGCAACGCCACCAGATGCCTCCCATAAGCCCCCTTACATTTTGGGACAGGCTCCACTGGCGTCATGTGCCTATTCCAGTGCTCTACATTGGCTGAAACAGGCCTTCTGGTGGCTGAAGTAAGCCTTCCAGTTCTGGGTACTTTCCCCTTATTGTGCCTGCAGGGGTTGGGGGTGGGCTGATCTGCTAACCATGGTTAACTGAGTCTGTGGTTACTGAATCCGTGGATACAGGGGTCTGACTGTAAACAATACTACCAGGGATTCAGATTAAGGGCCTCTTACTCTGGTCCCTGCTCCGTCTAGTGCAGATGGAGCAGGACCAACCTGGTTAGGGCCTCTTCGATCCGCATTAACAGGCAGATGAGGAGGCCCAGAAAGTGGCCCTCAGAGCTCCTTAGACCAGATCCAAAGTAGGTGCAGAAAGGCCCTTTGTTACTTTTTTAGGCCCTGGGATCTAATAGGGAATTCCTCTCTCTGTAGATCGTGTCTCCAACACAGTTGTGGGTTCAGCCTGACGCAAATCATGCTGGTGAAGACGAAAGGATGGTCCTTCCCACAGAGTGAGTGGGCTGGTTTGTAGCACCTTGCTTCCCCACAACCCCCCCAAAAAGGAAAGAAAAGTTTTGGGGTTGTATAAGAACAGAAGGGGAGCCTCCTCTCACGTTTTTCCTTGATTCCGGTTTGTTGTTGCTGTTGCAGACTTTCCACATTACCGGAGGCAGAAACACGGCCTCCACAAGTCCCCGTCAGAATCGGAAGTGCAGCCCGGAGCAGATCTCAGCATGGTACCCGAGACAACCCTCCCTCCCGTAGGAGTTCTGCTAGGCGGCTGCCCAAGCCTTCGGAAGAGGCTGCCCAGAAGGCGGCCTTTATTTTTCCCTGCGAAAACACCGCTATCAGCGCCTATGCCCAGGCGAAAGGACGAGGCAGGGGCCTGGGTCCCCCTTCCCGTTGCACCTGGAGCCACCAGAAATAAAAGCCCCCAAGATGAAGAAGCGCAGGGGCTTGTGAAAGGAATTCCCGGAATCTCCATGCACGAGAAGGCGTGAGTTTGGGAGTCAGGAGAGACCCAAGGGCTGGACTGTCAAAAGAACGGCAGGTTCAAACTTCCTTTCTCTCTGTCCCACCAACCCCATAATCATTGGCTTGATGTTGTTGCTGGGGTCAGCAGGGAAAGTGCCATCAGGTCCTTCTTGTTGAGCCACAACAGGCTTGCAGACAACTTGCTGAGAGTATTTTTTTTAAAAAGCCCTCTTTCCATATAATACACTCAAGATAGGTTACAATACAATTGGGGCTTCCATGTCTTTCCACTGGGCTTCCGTCGGCATGAACATTTCGCAGACAAAGGAAAAGACAGAGGTGCCCCTAGTCCTTATTGCAGCAGGTACACTTGGAAGATGCCAACCAGAGCAACTGCCCACTGCTGACCCTTGGACAGGTTCTTCCTGGAATTGTTTCTCTTGGGACTTCATGCCTTGCCTTGAGTAGCTTTTCTGTAACTAAAACCCTTGCTAGGATTTTGTCCAGTTGACCTGAGAGTAATTTCAACTTGGAATGCAAAGGGATCTGAAGTTTCATTCATTCACAAATCCCAGAGAACCTATAACATAGGTTGTATCTTTGAAATCACCTGGAGTTTTTAAACAAATCTGGGACACAAAATTTTCTGTGACTGTACAGCCTAAACCTTTAGCAGGAAATCAAGAAGGTTCCACATTAAAGCCTGTTTTCATTTAAAGCAGATGCAGCTTAGAAGCCCCATTTTACGTTGCTTGCGGTTTGTGTTTCTTTTCCTCCATTCTCTCAGAGGCCTCCTCCAAGAAGCTCCACAGCAGAACTCTCACACACCCTGGCCCATTAAGAACGCACTAAGGGCCGTTTCTGCACTTAGCTGCCCCGTTTAGAATCCATAGGCCTGCTGATTTCAACCAGGAGACAGCACTGCTGTAGGCTAGCCCACGCCATGGCCTTGTATGAGCTTCACTGCCAGATTCTGACATCTCTGAAAGCGAAGAACAAAAATTCCTAGCCGCGAGGCCTCGGAGGACCAGCGAGTGAACTAGAAGCCTCCATTCTGTATGCTGATGCAGTCTTCGCAAAGGCCTGTCTGGGGCTTCTCTTAGACGAAACTAGCACGGAGAAGGGAGGCTTCTAGTATGTTTGCTGATCCAATATATCAGCCAGTGCAGAATCACCCAAGAAGGAGTTGGTACCAGGAGAACTGTTCAGGGATGGGTGATGGGCCACTCACATCAGCCATGGTCCATGAGGTGCCGACAGGGTCACAGCTACCCCTTCCTCTAACTGGAGACATTTTCATGAAGTAGGTTCTATCTGACATGGACGTATCTCCTGTTCCATTTGAAAATTTCTGCTCTCTTCCCCCAAGTAGCCAGCATCTCATGCCCCTCCAGGCCACCTAAAATAGCACGTCTGAGTTGAGCTTCCCATTTCTCTTTGCATGAGGTTTTATTATTAGTACGGGTGGTTTTGATAGACACCAGTGGTACATCAAATGCCAAGGCGCTCTCTGGAGTGAACCTGGTGGGTCGTCCACAGCTATTTTCCACCCCCTGCAGTCTTTCAGCCCTTTCTGACTAATAAGTTAGTATAAATAAGCAAGCATCTCAAATCCATCATACACACACGCACCTTTTGCAGCAAATGAAGCTTCCCCATCCGGAGCCCCGGCATTCTCCGCTACGGGATGGCAAAATAATAATAATAATAATAATAGTAAACCAACTGCTTTGAAGGTGTGCGTAGAGAGAGCCTTGTCTTAACGGCAGATCCACGCTGCACGAATCTTCCCACGGACACATCAAAAAGGGCAACAGGTTCACGTGCCAGGTGGACACGCACAGGTGGGCCCAAGAATGAATGGAGATGTTTTACAAAACATGCTTCCCAGCTTGCGCGAGCCTTAAGCGATGAGCAGGCGGCTTTCCTGTCGTTCCGCGCAGCTGTCAAGACAATGGAGGACTCTGGGAAAAATGGCTCTTTCGGTTGGAATGCAGGCAGATCATTCCACGAAGACGAGACGTCTTCTCGCTAGCTTTCTCGACAACAGCTTCCTGGAAGGAAAGACACAAGGAAGGAGCCTTGTTGGAAGACGGAGGTCCTTCCTGCACCAGGCCTTATTTTGGATTATACCCCAGAATGGGAACCCATCAGAAGGTTTTTTTCCCCTAATACCTCATCCACAACTACTTCCTTGCAGGTTCATCCCATTTCTGCAGAAATGACTAGTAAAAAAGTTTCAGAGTAGGGAGAGAAAGCTCGGACTAGTGTCTGGCTTTGAAGCAGAGCGATGGCTTACCTAGAATATTGTGTTTGCAAAGGGGACACGTCTGCTGCAGGAGAAGCCACGGATCCACACAATCCCGGTGAAATTCATGCAGACAGGGCAACACCCGCAGACACTGTGAGACAGGCAGAGAGAGAGGGATTTAAAAGGGGAAGCAGCTTAGTGCCATGTGGTCAGGTCAGACAAGGGGAAGCATTTCTTCACCCAGAGGGTCATCGGTCCATGGAATTTGCTGCCAGTAGAGGTGGTGACAGCGACCAGCCTAGACGGCTTTAAGGAAGGGTTAGACAACTTCATGGAGGTCAGATGTATCAATGGCTACTAGAATGGGTGCCTAAGGACATCTTTCAGGCCGTGAGGACAAGCGGGATGCCTCTAAGGCCATCTGCTGGGATTCAAGAGCAGGAGAAGGTTTGCCCTTGTCTCTGCTTGAGATGCCCATGGGCAATAGGTGGGCCACTGTGTGAGACAGGATGCTGGACTAGAAGGTCTATGGCCTGATCCAGCAGAAAGGCTCCTCTTATGTTCTTATGTTCCCTGTTCAGCAAGAATGGACTGGTATGTTCCTTATGGATTCAACCCATTGGTGTGGCCCACAAAATTACACCCAGGAGGCAGTGCGTACTACCTGGTTCTTGTGAAACCGATCCAAGCAGATAGCACAGCTATCAATTTCATGCGCGCCGTTTCGCGGAGGCTTCCCAGGATGATAGCGCCGGGTTTTCAGTGCAGATAGCCTCTGGATAATATGCCGCTTGAGATCCAGCTGTAGTGGGGTGGGGTCGGGGGGAGAAGAAGCCCAAGATGAGCTCCCAGCTGCTCTTTTGGGTCACCCATGAGGAGAGCAAAGATCAGGCTCTCACCTCATAGTCTTGGTCCAGCTGGCTGTGCCGGGACTGCCGTTGTGCCTGCATGATCACCCCTGTGCAGAGGATCAATGCGATGAGCAGGATGGCGTTCCACAGCTGCTGGAGGTACTTCTGAAAGTACAGGACATTTAAGCCACGTAGCACCCTAAGAACCCATCAGCCCAAAGCAGGAAGTTATGAAATGCCCCTGAACAGCCTGCAGGAAAGGCGAGTTCCGCCCAGGATCCGCAAGCGCCTGCCTTTCTCGCTTTTCTCAACCTTTAAGGTGACTCAAAGTTGCTGACAAACCTTCTGTTCTTCTCCTTACCAAAGACACCCTGTGAGGTAGGTGGGGCTGTGCTGGTTTCGTGGAGGAATGCGGGATCAAAGCAGGAGAATACCAGGGGTGCATTTCCACTGGCCTTTTGGTCCGGCCTGAATCGGAATCCAGCTCAAGGGTCCAATGTCCCTACTTTGACGGGATTCCCTGTTTCTGCAGACTATATGTCTGGTAATCTGGGGAATCCCTGTTTGGATTTTAACAGGACTTGCCGAGGAATCCTGTTAAAATCCAAATATTTATTAATGGGAACGCCACCTGCCGTTTACCTTCTCCCCATGCCTTTCCTCCGTATTTCCTCGTCTCCCCCAGCGCTTGCCTTTCCCTCCGCCCCTTTCCTTTATCTGTTGGAGAACAGTGGGGAAGGCAAGCAGCAGGATGATGATGAAAGATGGAGGAACAGGGCAGAGGGGAGAATGGCACCCCAATGCAGTCGGGACGACTGCAGGAAGCCCTTGGCTCTGGTAAAAAAAAATCTAGGTTAAAACCTGGATATATTTTTTTTTTACCAGTGGAAACGTAGCCCAGACAAAGAGTCTTACACTCTAACCACAAGCCAAACTGGCTTACAGTGGAGACATCACAGCTAGCTGGTCCAGCATACATGGAGTCTTCTGCTTGAGATCTCCAGAAGCAACTGGTGGACCACTGGGTGTGAGGTGGGATGCCAGACTAGATGGGTTGTGGCCTGATCCGGATTTAGTAACACTACAAAAAGAACCCCTGACCCACACACATGCACAGAATCGCTCCACATTCTGTTCCCCGCTCTACAGCCCACTCTCCAGCCTTGGCGCAAAAGAATGCTGAATGTCTCCACCCAGCGTGGAATACAAACCTGGACTCGTGAGCTATTCTCCCCCATGCAGATGACGCCCTGCCACTCTCCGTACAGGCCACCCCGGGAGAGGCCACACGTTGACCACAGAGTCAGCGTCAGTCCCTTGAGAAGGAAAAGATAGAGAAAGAACTTAGAAATGGAAACAGACAGAGGAAAATGGGACCAGAAGAGTTCCTCCTCTTTTGGTTTACAATTCCCATGATTTTTATCCAAGAGGTCAGCTTGACAGCCCCTTTACCCGTCTGACAGCTGATCAGCTGAGTGCAGGGAAGCTGTCAGGCACTCGTTTGCTAAAGCAAGCCCTTACCCAGGCGTGCCTGCCCAATCGCGCAATGAGGCAAGGGGGGGACAGTTGCAATCACGGAGCACACGGCGGGGACAGCAAAACCCCGCCCGCTAATGCTGCAATCGGCAATAACCTGGAAGCGCCCCCATGTCCCCAGGACAACCCATTCTTGCCTCCTAATTCATGCAAACAAACATGTACACATGCTTCCATCCACAAGATTATGATAGTAAAGTGGCTCTATGTATTAGAAAAGCAAGAGAAACACTGTCTTTAAAATTATACTATGCAAACTAGAGATAAGCAGAAAGGCTCTCTTCCTCCACTGGTTACGCACCACGTTCTCCAGTCGCACTGCTTGATATGTAATCTTTGCTGTGGCCCGAAGACCCCTGTCAGCCAAAGAAAGAGAGAAAATTATCAATTGGTGCTTCCACCAACAAGGAAAACAGGTGTTTAGCAAAATAGAAATTCATGGCGAATGGACAACCAAGTGGCAAATGTGCTTTAATCTTAATAAGTACAAAATAATGCAGACTGGGGCCAAGAACTCAAATTATGTCTATAAACTGATGGGGTCTGAGCTTTCTGCAACACACCAGGAAAGGGATCTCGGGGTTCTGGTGGACAGTTCAATGAAAGTGTCAGCCCAGTGCGCGGCAGTGGCAAAAAAAAAAAGCTAATTCAATGCTGGGAATAATTAGGAAGGGAATAGAAAATAAGTCAGCAAGTGTCATTATACCTCTTTATAAATCTATGGTGAGGCCACATTTGGAATATGGTGTACAATTCTGGTCACCACACCTCAAAAAGGATATTGTGGAACAGGAAAAAGTGCAGAAAGGGCAACCAGAGTGATTTAAGGGGTGGAACAAAATCCCTTACAAAATCAGACTGCAATGTCTAGGCCTCTTCAGCCTGGAAAGATGACGTTTAAGAGGGGACCTGATTGAAGTACTGTATTTCTGGCATATAAGACTACTTTCTAACCCAGGAAAATATTCTCAAAAGTCAGGGGTCGTCTTAGACACTGGGTGTCATCTTCTTATATGGCGAGTATATCCCAAACTCTATATTTTAACTGGAAAGTTAAGGGTCATCTTATTCGCCCAGTCATCTTATACACTGGAAAATATGATATATAAAATCATGCAGGGTATAGAAAAGGTAGAAATAGAAATTTTCTTTTCTCTGTCACACAACACTAGAACCAGGGGGAATTCTATGACACTGATGGGTAGGAGAATCAGATCAGACAAGGGGAAGCATTCCTTCACCCAGAGGGTCATCGGTCTATGGAACTTCCTGCCAGAAGAGTTGGTAACAGCTACCAGTCTAGATGGCTTTAAGGAAGGGTTAGACAAATGTATGGATGACCGATGTATCAATGGCTACTAGAATGGATGCCTAAGTAACATTTTTTAAGAAAGCTAAGGAGGTTTTGGGGAGGGGAAAAAGACCAAGAAATGCTTGAAATCTGTTGTTGAAACCAGGGCAAGTCAGTTCAAATTATACTGACACAAGGCATGCAAAACAGGAAATTATGCACACAGTTTTATGTACTCTACCCAGGTGTTCAAATAACTATTTGACAGTTGCTGTTCCTATTAAGTTGCTAAGCTTTGAAGAACCTCCATGCTAAAAATACGGTCTGTGTTTGTTTGTTATCACGATATTCCAAGAAAGGGAAAATTTAACACACATCCTTGCAAAGCAAATGCCAATTCACAAATATTTTGTTACCTTGGTTTACGAAACAAACATTTAAGAGCGCCCTCCACGTGCCAAGAGGAGATTGTGGGATCTTTTTGATTGCTTCTCAGCTGCCTCTGCCAGCCAGATGTCTGGGGCCAATCCTGAGCTCTTTACCTTTTGTGTCAGTGCCTTTTGTCCCTGTGGCTGGTCAAAAATACCTCGATGCTAGCAAGTGTCTGCCCACTTTCCTTTGCTTTTTCCCATGTATACTAACATCTGGGTATTTTGCAAGAGCTACAATTACACAAAAGGCTGCAGACAGAGGTAAGCCAGCAGTATTATGAAAAATTCAGAGTCGTTTTATGAAAACACTTCCATGCCTGGGCTAACCCATGACACACTACCCCTCTCCCAGCTGATAACTTACCGCAACAATGCTCCAAGGAGCCTGGTAACATTTTCTGAGGTCTGGACAATAATGACAGGTTTTGAGAGAACCTGGGAGACGTCTAACTACAGAGGAACAGAAGAAGAAAGAACGGATCAGCAGGCTGACCGAAGGGCTGGGCTGGTTCTTCAGACTCTCCAAAGTCCATCAGCCCTCTCACCCACCGCACAGCCAAGAGCAAGGGTGTCACCCACCTCCCGGATCGTGTTCTGGTTCAGTGCAAGAATGAGCAATGCAGAAGCACCAAAAACAAGGGCCCGTTTCATCTGCAGAGAAAGAAACTGGAATTCAGATCCTGAGCACTGGATCTAACAACTAGGACTAAATCCATCCATCCATCCATCCATCCATCCATCCATACATACATACATACATACACACACACACCCAGAGGTTTCCAGGCGGGTAACAACATCTAAAATCAAACACCATTAAAACGATAACAGTATGTATTGCAACTGTAGCGTCTGCAAGTGGGAAGGGAAAGTGTATCCCCATTTAACCTCATTTGCTTTTATCATTCTGCATTGGTTTAACTTTACAATGGCTAAGAGCATTGAATGACATCAAAGAGAAAGAGAGAAGCTTTGTTTAACTTGCCATACTGTGTTTGTTCCCATTGTTTTGCAACTTTTATTCAGTTCCATTGTTCAAACCCTCCTGAAACCCTTTGACACAGGAAAAGGATTAAATACAAACTAACCACGTTATGCAAATAAATAAATGCAGGTTTCAAGGAAAGATAGGTATTTCTTCTCTTTAAGAAGAACACCTGCAGCCACAGAATTGCCCTTAAGAAAGGAGGCTGATCCATTCATCTCAGAAAACAATATTTTAGCAAGTGCTAAGGGGTCAATTCACACAGTGCTTTGCTCATGGGAGGTACAGTCCAAAAAAAAGGACCTTTGCTCCTTCTTGCTGTGTGAAGCTGATGGGCAAGAGAGTTAAGACCAACCAGGGGAAGTATTTCCCCCCCAAAGAGTCATTGGTCCATGGGATTTACTACCAGAAGAGGTGGTTATGGCAACAACCTGGATGGCTTTAAGGGTTAGAAGAGTTCATGGAGGTCAGGTGTGTCAATGGCTACTACCGTAGAATGGACGTCTAGGTACCACCTTCAAGTGCCTATTGGGACTTTGGTATGCAATCAGGACAGCTCTGGTACAGACTACTGTAAATCATTCAAATTTTGCTGCATTTTGGGTCATAAAAGAGACTTCTTCAAGGGGGAAAATGGTATTTTTCTTGTCGAGAAAGTTCAAAAATGAACACAAAAAAAATTCTTTTGATTAAACGATTCAACAGCAAAACAAATTTAACAGATTCTCACCTAGACAGCAAAACAAACATGTAATCTTTTTTGCGTGTGTGCAAATCCCCAAAGGAGGCATCTCTTTGCAGGAATGAGCCTTTTTATCAGAGCCCTTTGGCATTCGGTTTGTAACAAATTTGAATGTTAGAAAATCCATATTCATATGAATAGACACTTTTGAATGGGGTTAAATTCTATTCAATACGAATGTATTTGTACACATTTGTTCGTATCAGAAACAAGACATACCTTTTTGCCTTGGCCTTTGGCTAAGGTGATGCCTCCTCCCCTCAGTTATAGTTATTATTAATACACTATTGAGCGCACGGCTTATATCAGAGCTTTTAACTATGTACCTTGTTTCAATTTGTATCGTGTTTTTTAATATGTTTTAATCTGTATTTTATTTTTAATATGTTTTTAAATATGTTGTCTGATCCGTTGTTACCCGCCCAGAGACCTTCGGGTATGGGGCGGAACAGAAATGGAAATAAATAAATAAATAAATAAATAAATAAATAAATATGATGTACCCAAGGTATGGATCTGATACATATCCCATAACAAATCCACTATGAAAGCACCAAATCTGACCTGAATGCACTTTTAATACACTATCAATCCATGTCAAATGCACTCTAGATCCCTTGCAGATGTGATTGGGGTAGCTACTTTCCTACTTCCCCAGTTTAACCAATGTCCGAACTATTCATACAAACGTCTGGAAGCATTTGTATTCATACGAATGTCAATGTACAAATATCGTAACATTTGATCTTGTGACCTTAGTTGCTTTAGGCACGGGATTCCACCTAAAAACAACAACTATCTGGGAATGGGCCTGAAGGTTACCCTATGGTCTGCAGAGGCAAACATCTGTGCTTCAGATGTATATATGGATGTACATGTTTGAGAACCTCTGGGTTAGATTATATATTTAAAGGTGTTGCATTTCATACATTTCAATGTGTTTTGCTCCTGTATTTTCTATCCGGCTTGTAATAATGTTGATGTAGATTATCATCAAGTAATGGAAGGTACCCAATGAATGAGGAGTTACCTTGTTGACCACAACAGAAGTAAAGGACTCCTCTTTTCCACCCCGTGGAACATCGGCCTGTTCCTCACCCACTGGGACAACGCCAATCCAGCTGTCTTCATCTTCCAGCTTGGGCTCTGTGTCCCCTACCTAGCAAAGAAAAACAGAAGAAGAGGGATTTTAGCAGCCTGCAAACTGTACTACAACTGCTGGAATTCTGGCTTAGCTATTAAAAGGGCTGTCTTCTTTCTCGGCTTCATGCTAAAGGGTTTGCATTGAAGGTCTGGCGTGGAGGTTCGCTTGCTGGATCTACCTCACAGGGTTATTCCAGGAGAAAAGCCAAGAAGGTTGAATTTTGTACCGGAGAGAAAGAAGGGAGGGAAACGGCACTGAGGCTGTGATCAGACAGACAAAAAAAAAAAGCACCTCTGAGGCAGCTTAGAGAAGGCTTCTTGGTGGGATTGTTCACACACCAGTCTGACCCTCCCTAAACATTGTTCTAGAAAAGGTGGATTAGAGAAGGTATGGGGACTCAAGGGCCACACACAGTCCCTGGGAAGGACCCCTTTTGTTATGTCTGAAAAGGGGTGCCTTAACTGACAAGGGTCCAGGAGCACCCTACAAGAGGGGATTGGGTTGGAGATACCAGCAGCAGCGGAGGCTCCTTGGCTTAAGGGAAAGAGAGCTCAGTGACCCTATGAAAAAGCAGACAAGGGTCCTGTCCTTTCATGGCTACCCAAAGGAAGCACAGCCAGAACCACCTGCTTAAGATAAATCCCTGGTCCAGGCAGGTTTGGGATTTCCCTGAAGCTCTTGTCTCCTCTGGTTGCCCTGAAAGTGACCCTTCCTGAATTGATGGGGGGGGGGGAGAAGAATGAAGGAAACCCCTCCCCCTTAGGACTGTCAGGGAGGAAGGGGGTGCTCCTTTGATTGACAGGGAGCAAGCGGCCAATTCTTTGATTGACAAGGAGCAAGGAAGGGATTCCACATTTTTGATTGACAGGGGGAAGGGGCCAATTCTTTGATTGACAAGTTGCAAGGGAGGGATTGTACCCTTTGATTGACAGGAGGAAGGGATCGCTCCTTTGATTGACAGGAAGCATGGGGGGGCAATCCTTTGATTGACAGGGAGCAAGGGAGGGATCCCACCCTTTGATTGACAGGGAGGAAGGGGGGGTCACTCCTTTGATTGACAGGGAGCAAGGGAGGGATCCCACCCTTTGATTGACAAAGAGCAAGGGAGGGATCCCACCCTTTGATTGACAGGGAGGAAGGAGGCGCTCCTGGAGCCAGGGATGCCTTCTCTTTCAGGAACTCCCCCTCCCCTCCCCTTGAATGCCCCCCCCCGCCCAGCCCCGCTTCAGAGGGTGCCACCACCAGTGAGGCCCGGCGCCCCCTCTCAGTCGCCCGGCTTGGCGGCGTCGGCGCTCCCTCACCAGCACCAGGCTGCCCCGAACGGTCTCCTTCCCCTCGGCCAGCGCCGCCTCCTTCTCCTCTCGGTCCGTCGCGGCGTTGCGGTTGCCGCCGCCGCCGAGGCCTCCGGGCCTTCCCAGCAGCGCGCCGTGCAAGGTGTAGCTGCCGCCGCCGCTGCCCGGCGCCGCGGCGTCGCTCTCGCCCTTGGCCGCCGCCTCCTCGGCCTCCCCGGCGGCGCCGGCGGCGGCGGCGGCGGGGGGCAGCACCAGCACCACCACGTCCACCTGCGCCTGCCCGGCCGCCGCCGCCGCCGCCGCCCCGCCGGCCGCCCCCAGGAGCAGCCCGCCCAGCTGGCCCAGCAAGCACGAGAGCAGCACCGACACCGCCGGCCGCGCCGCCCGGCCGCCCCACCACCAGGCCCGCCACGCCGGAGCCGGAGCCGGCGACAGAGCCCAGGCCGCCGCCATGGCGGAGCAGGAGACGAGACGAGAGGAGAAATAAGCGGCCCGCCCGCCCGCCGCCCGCCTTCCTCTGCCTCGGCCGGCTGGAAGTGCTGGTGGAAGAAGAGGGCGAGGCGAGGCGAGGCGGGAGGCGAGGCGAGGCGAGGCCGGCTCCCTCAGAGGCGGCGGCGGCGGCGGCGGCGGCGCGGCCGGCCGTGGGCGAAGGGGCGAGGAGCTGCAACTGCCAGCAGGCCGCGGCGGCGGCGGCGGCGGCGGCAAATCCCCTCAGTCCCCGCCGCTCCGCACGGCTCTCCTCCTCCTCCCGGGTAAGGATCCCTGCCGCCGCCACCGCCGCCGCCTGGGCCCCCGCTCGGGCCCGGGCCCCCTCCGAATCAAGAAATCTCGGGGGCTGGGGTCACACTGAGGTTTGATCCAGCTTCAGTCCGCTTTCGGAGCGAGCGGACACACCAGCAAGTGATCCGTCGTTTTCTTTCCGCAGTCTCTGTCCCCAAAAGGTGGATTTTCTGAGTTATTTAAGACTGAAAGAAAACAGCCTGTCACTTTGCTGAGGTGCTCCCTCGCTCTGAAAGTGGACCGAAGCTGGATTAAACCTTAGGTGTGACCACGAGAAACAAAACAGCATGTCACTTTGCTGAGGTGTGACCTCGCTCTGAAAGTGGACCGAAGCTGGATTAAACCTTAGGTGTGCCCACAGCCTGAAAGAAATCAGCTTGTCACTTTGCTGAGGTGTGACCTCGCTCTGAAAGCGGACCGAAGCTGGATTAAACCTTAGGTGTGACCACAGCCTGAAAGAAATCAGCTTGTCACTTTGCTGAGGTGTGACCTCGCTCTGAAAGCGGACCGAAGCTGGATTAAACCTTAGGTGTGACCACAGCCTGAAAGAAATCAGCTTGTCACTTTGCTGAGGTGTTCCCTCGCTCTGAAAGTGGACTGAAGCTGGATTAAACCTTAGGTGTGACCACAGCCAGGGTCTCTGAGCGAGTCAGGGCTGCTGAGACTGAGGCACGGGAAGGTGGGCTTGTTGCGCTCTCAGGTAGCTACTGGAGTCTGATGGGAAGGAGACGCCGGGTTGCCCTTGATGGAGGTAAAATCGGAGGAGAGGAATGGAGGAGAAGGAGGCTCCTCTTGGCCCAGGCACCAGTGGGATGAGGGGTTGGGGTCTCAGGGTCTCATCTGTTTTGGAATAAAACCCAAGGTTAAGGCTCTTTCTGCACTGGGCTTTATTCCGGATTATATCCCGGAATAAGGACCTGCCTTCTGCACAGTGCGATCTCTGTCCTGCACACAGTCCACACGGGCATGCCAACAACAGGACAGCAGCAGTTCGATATTTGAGGATATAATGCAGAAGCAGAAGAGTTGGCTTTTCTACCCCGCTTTTCTCATCCAAACCAATGACCCTCTGGGTGAAGAAATCCTTCCCCTTGGCTGTTCCGACTCTCCTACCCATCAGCTTCATAGATGCCCCCTGGTTCTAGTGTTGTGTGATAGAGAAAACGTAAGAGAACTGATTGCCCCAGTTTGACAGGTAAAGATGCAGCGATGGGGGGTGGTGGTCATCTGGCCCTTGTTGTCCCACGAGCCTCTTCCACCCCCATTCCCCGATCACCGGCAAGTAGCGGTTTAGCAGAGCAGCGCTTCTCTGCTAAACTGCCTCTAAACATTGCAGCGGCTTTGGTTAGCTTGTTCCACCCCTGCTACCGCGGCTTTGGTTAGCTTTTTAGCTGGCAAACTTCAGAACCTGCTTGCCGGCGACCGGGGATTGGGGGGTGGAATAAGGGTTGCGGGAAGTTAGCTGAGATAGCCACCACCCCTGAACTAATCACAACGCAATACCAAAATATGGAAGACTTTCAAATACTGCATCCCCCCCTTATTTCACAAATAAACCAACCAAATGTCTGTCCATCTCTTCAGATGTAATCAATTTCTTGACCTCAGAAATAAACTGGTACAATACTCAGATGCTATTGTAAGCTTGAAGACAGCAAACCTTTGCCTACTGCTAACTAGGAGTGTGAATGGATATTCAAAGGTATTCGAAATTCGATTGAATTTGTCCAAATTTTGGCATTCAAATTCGAACTGAATGTCCATAGATTCGAATGTAGAGATTTGAGTGAATTTCACGTTTTGGATCTATCCGTTCCAATGATCCAGACGTTCTTTACTGTAGTTATATTTTCTGAATGTTCTTTTGTCAAAAGTGTCTTGCCGTGTTCCAGCTGTTCTTCAGCTGTTTTGATATTCTGTAATAAACTTTATTTAAAAAGAAGACAGAGTGATGAAGCGTGTTTGGGATGTATTTTTGAAGGAACTGGGGAGACCCAAGTGCTTGGAACCAGGGCGACTGCCATGGGCTCATCTTCCAGCAATGACACCCACACATACTTCTGCAGCCCTCTGTGGGTGATGTTGCCAGCAGAGGGTGCCCCAGTCCTCACTTTGGCTAATTTCCCATGAGAATGTGGTCTACAAGGCATGGCAGGACCTGGGGAGATCTGAGCTGTAGGGAAAAGATTTAGGTAGCTTAAGAGGCTGCTGGACTTTGGACCAGAAGCTTGGGTGTGATGGTGCCAGTGCTTAGAAGATGGAATGCTGTTATGGCTCACCCTTGCATAACGCTGTTTTGCTTTCGCACCATTGGCAAAATGTGCCAGCCTCACAGGGTGTCTGTTGTGGGGAGAAGAACGGAAGGTTTGTCAGCAGCTTTGAGACCCCTTATAGGTGAGAAAAGTGGGGCATTTAAAAACCAGCTCTTCTCCTGCTCCTCCTCCTCAGACTGGGATGACACAGGCTATTCAAAATGCAGATGGTGTCCTGGCCCAGGATAGAGTGGGAACTGGAAATGGCCCGAGAAATGGTTCAGAGGCGTTCCTCCATAGGTGCAAACAAGCCCTTGTTTTCACCTGTAGGCTGCCCGTTGGTTTTTAGAAAGCGTCTAATCGTGTCCCATCCCCACCCATCTTGCTCAGTAGAAATCCTGATTAGATAACCAAAAATAACAGTACAGTGCTTAGAGTGCTAATTGCGGCCTTAAAATGGTTTAACTAAAAATAGCGCAGCCTTGCGAGGGATTGATGTGCCACAGCATTGTGGGGAAACGTCTGCATAAAACCCCCTCACCTGTGCTATCCGCACACGGAATCTCCATTTTAGCAGAGAAATCCACCTGTTTCAGGCCGGCGCCAGACGTGGCAGAAATGCCAGCATCTTGCTAGAACTCAAGCAAGATCACCAAACAGTCCATCACCGGGGCTATCCGGAGTCCAACGGCCGCTTAATTTAGCAGCAAAAAATAGCGGTGAATATCCGAAACCATGTTTCCTTGGGTGCTGTGATTTCGGCTCCTTGGTGGCAAAGTCCTTCGGGGTAGTATTGCATGTGGCTTCCTGGAACCCATAAAAGAGTCACTGAGCTCCCAGAAGTCCTTTGCAACACTATACTGAAGGATTTCGCCAGACAGCTGGTAGGAGGAAAAGATAAAGAGCCCTACAAATAACTTGCAGACCATGGAAAGGAGCAACATCACTTTCCCCTTTAGATCTGATTTCCTCCTAGTTACTCTGTGGATGGAGGATTCCTATCCTTAGGGTCACCCCAACGTCCAAAGGAGAAGGGCTATTTTGCTATTTCCCCCCACCTCAAAATCCTGCCCTGGTGGAGGGTCTCAGCTCTATACAATATGTCTGCAGCAATGCTAAGAGCCTGGCATTAGGGAAAACCCCACTTTTCGGTTATGTCAATCCATCAGTTCTTCTGCTAACTTAGAATTATTTTGGATTGTGCCACAGATATTTGTTTATTTGTGTTTCTCTCCGACCCTATACCCAAAGGTCTCAGGGTGGGTAACAACATTTATAATCAGACATACATTAAAACAACAGCAGTATATATTAAAACAATAACAGTGTCTGTAAAGTAGGAAGAGACAGTATATCCCCGTCTAGCCAAAAATCTTCACTGTCTTCCTAAACACAAACAGTGAAGGGGCCTGGCACACCTCAAGGGGAAGACTATTCCATAGGTTGGGGGCCATCACTGAGAAGGCCCTCTCCTGGATGCTCACCCCTTTTACTACTGAGGGTGGTGGGACAACCAAGAGGGCCTCCCCTCCAGATTTTAAGGCACAGGCAGGTCGATATGGGAGAAGGCGTTCCTTTAGGTATTTTCGGACTAAGTCACTTGGCCCAGTGCAACTCTTTAGAGACTGGTGTGATGAGTGTCTGGCCAGCTGTCCCAGTCGGCAGCCTAGCAGCTCCATTCTGAACCAGCTGCAGCTTCTGAACTGTCTTCAAGGGCAGCCCCATGTAGAGCGCATTACAGTAGTCCAATCTGGAGGTTACCAGAGCATGGATAACTGTAGCCAAGGCATCTCTGTCCAAAAAGGGCACCAGCCATAGTTGGGAATAGGCACTCTTGGCCATGGCCTCCACCTGAGCTTCAAGGGTCAGCACAGAGTCTAAGAGCACTTCCAAACTTTGCACCTTACAACCCCATCGAGGAGAGGGTATCTCCCAACTACCCAGGCCTGACACACAGGTTGTGGGGAGAAGAACAGAAGGTTTGTCAGCCGCTTTTGAGTCCCCTTAAATGGGTAAGAAAAGCAGGTCATAAAAGCCAACTCTTCTTCTTCCTTCTTCTCTTGACACCTTCCTGAACCAGTATAATGGTAAGTGCAGAAATGGCCTGACTCACTGGCTTCCCCAGTTTGGTCTAGTGGTTAGGGAGAAGAACATAAGGTTTGTCAGCCACTTTAAGTCCCCTGAAGGGAGAGGAACAGAAGGTTTGTCAGCCACTTTGAGTCCTCGGAAGTGGGTGAGAAAAGTGGGGTAGAAAAGCCAGTGCTTCTCCATCCATCCATCCATCCATCCATCCATCCATCCATCCATCCATCCATCCATCCATCCATCCATCCATCCATCCATCCTTTATCTATGTATTTATATTTATATCCTGCCCTATACCTGAAGGTCTCAGGGCGGGATAGCTATATCTTCTTCTTCCTCCTCCTCCCCAAGTTCAGTGCCAGCTAATGCACGTAGGGGTAAGTTGGTGGCTAAAAGAGTTACCATGCCTCCCCATGAACCAGGCATAGATCCAGTTGGGGTTGTGAAAGTGAGACACTTGGCGGCATCCTCCAGCTCCTTCCTCCTGTCAAGGAGGGGTACATGTGTGTCTGCTGAAAGGGCCGCACACCCTTCTCTGGTACATTTCCTGGTTGATAAACAAAAGCTTTCTTTGATCAAGTGAAACCGAAACTTCATCTTAATTGAGGATGCAGGTTTTAATTGGTAGGTTTTGACGCTGACGGCTGTTTTTCAAAGCCTCTTTCAGTTTGAGGCTTAGAGTGCATTCAGGAACAAAGTATTTAAAAACATTGTCCAGGCCTGGAAAGGAGAAGTAGGGTGGTACTCAGGATCTCCTTACTGCACCAAGCGGCTCAGCAAAGGGGTGAGGACCAGATCCTAAGGCAACGCAGCTGAAACATTCTGGATGTGTTCCCACCTACAGCAAATCAAAAGCGGCTTAGCAAAGGGGTGAGGACCAGGTCCTAAGGCAACACAGCTGAAACACTTTGGGTGTGTTCCCACCTACAGCAAATCCAGACTTCTCTGGTCCGGATTCTGCTGCGGATTTGAGTGGAGACCGGGAACCCGCAAGTGCGCACAAACACAGCAGCCAATGGCGCAACGCGGCAGTTTTTGGACAGGACTCACCACTGGTGGTCTCCTCCTCTTCCTCTGATCCTTGGGTGCCTGCTTCTCCCCCGCATGCCTGCGGGGTGGCATCGGACGGGGTGGGGTGGAGAGGAAAGGCAGCCTCCCCCCATGCCTGCGGGGTTGCATCAGACAGGGCGTGCGTGGAGGAGAGTCTTCTCCCCTCCTCGCTCGCTCGCTCGTTCGCTCGCTCACTCACACGCTCACTTACTTGTTGCTGATCGCCCTGGCCGGATGCCGGTTCTCACCTTCTCTGGCAATAAATCTGGGCTGGATTGGACAGTCCTCTTCCAGACCCAGGGTTTTTTCCCCCTGGTTTTCCGTGGGGTTTCTGCAGAAAACCCAGAGGAAAAGAACTGGCGTGGGAATGAGTCTTCCTGGATTCGGACTACTGGCCGATTTAATGGAAACACTCGTTCTTGAGTCCGAATCCAGTCCGGACTTTAATGTCTTTGGGATGCACCCTCCGAACCCATTGGTCTATGGTCTCTGCTACTGGAAAAGGTGGTGACAGCAACCAGTCTGGATAGCTTAGGAAAGGATTGGATAAATTCATGATGGGCAGGCATATCAGTGGCTACTAGAATGGACGCCTAGGTATTGCCTCCAGTTTGGAGAGATGGGAAAGATGCCTCTCAAAGAAGGACATGCACCAATATTAGAATATTTTCATTATGCATATGAATTTGGACAAATCTGGACATTCATATCTGCATGGAGTGTCCAGACATTTGTACTTTAGTATTCATACAAATACAGATATTTTGAGTTATTTGTACCAATAATTTGGACATTCATATGTGTACGCATCTTGTGCGTATCTATACGCATCCATTTGTATATGTACAGGATGCATACGGGATGTGTACAGATGCATATGAGGTTCGTATCACTGGACACACATCAAATATTTGAACGGATAGATACGAATGTATTCGTATTGGTTCGAATGTCCAGATATTTGTTTTCCTTTATTCATAGAAATTCGGATTTTGGAATATTCGATTCGTTACGAATCAGATGTCGATTCATGCCCTTATTCTCAAGGCCATTTGCAGGGATTCAAGAGCAGGTGATAGTTTTGCCTATGTCTTCTCCTTGAGATGCCAGGAGCAACTGGTGGGCCAGAGCATGGGATGGGATGGGATGGGATGCTGGATTAGGTGGGATGTGGCCTGATCCTCTTACGATCTCCTATGGTCTAACCCTTGAGAAGAGCTTTGTTCCACCTCAGATCTTCTAGATCTTCTGGTAAAGTGCTGGTTGCTTAAAAAAAAAAACACCAATGAAAACACAGCAGGGAAGCAATTGCAGCAACAGCTACCCATATTCCAAAACTTGCCATGCTTTGATTCTAACCTATGGCACATGGCTGCGTGCTCTTTCTTGCGCTTCATTCTGGCTCAGGATAAATATATTGCTTTTTAGGGTTGTGCACAAACACAATTTTTGACATTCAATTTGATTCGAAAATTCAAATGTCCAAATTCATAGCAACAGAGAAAAAACGAATGTATTAAAATTCGAACTGCTTTGGATACATTTGTATCTATTCGTACTAATATTAATTTGTATTTGATGCTACAAACGTCGACAACATTTGTATGTGTACGCATGCATCTGTACGCATCTGTACGCATCCCGCTCTTATCCCATATGCGTCGCGTTTTCATCCCATACGTATCCGTACAAATGTGTACAGATACGAATAAGATGGGTACGGAGACGCAAGTAATGTGTACATATCTGTACACATATCAATGTCCGAATAATTCATATGAATGATTCAAAACATTCAAATTCATTTGAATGTTAAAAAATGAATGTATAGACATTCAATTTGAATTCAAATGTCCAAATCTGAACAAATTCGGTTGAATTTTTAATGTTTCTAATATTCTTCCACATCCCTATTGCTTTTCCTTTTCTTTTCCCAGTCTGCCGGGCCTTCACTCATCCTGCTGGACTAAAGCTGCTACACTAAGTCACAAAATGTACAGCAGCCGGGAGGAAAGAATATGTGATCGCAGGGGTAAAGTACAAAGGGGCCAAGGCCAAACCAGGCGCTTCTGCCCAGCTTGGAGAGCATTATCCCTCCTGTCACATGGGACGAGCGTCCCTGCCGTTGCCCGTTGGTGCCAGTCTTGCCAGGGGGTGGTGGGAGGCCGTGACAACTCAGTGCACCTTTGCAACACCCTTTTTGGATCACCGACTCTGCAAACGCTTCTGCCTTTTATGCGCTGACACCCAGCCAAGTATCGGTCCTGGTTATCTGATCGCCTTCTGATTTCTGCACACTGAGTCGCTCTAGAATTTAAAAGCCACTGCAGTTTGCCAAGGTCCTGTCTGACTGATTTACCATTCTAGCAGGGGAAGGTGTGTCGGCTGGAAGTTGAAGTTTACTTCCTCCACCAAACTGTGCAAAAATCTGCAATTATTACTCAACAAGTGCACGCTAAAAGGACAGTGCGAAGACGGATCTGCAACGTGTGGCTCATTTAGCACTCCAGCGTCTGTTTCTACGGGTGCTACAGGGTCTGTTTTTGCAGGCAAAAAAGCCCCCAGGTTCAAGGCTGGACATCTCTCCGGCTGTGGTCACAGCTAAAGCTCAATCCAGCTTCAGTCCACTTTCAGAATGGTTGTGGTCACAGCTTCCGAGTTGATGAGCCAGTTTGGTCTAATGGACTCTTATCTGGGAACACTGGGTTTGATTCTGCCCTCCTCCATAAAGCCAACTGGGTGACTTTCGGCTAGTCACAGTTCTCTTCTGAGCTCTCACAGCCCCACCCACCTCACAGGGTGTTCTGTTGTGGGGAGAAGAACAGAAGGTTTGTCAGCTTTGAGAAAAGAGGGGTAGAAAAGCAAACTCTTCTTTTCTTCTTCTGTCCACCTTCAGAGTGAGAAAACATATCAGCAAAGTGACCAGTAATTTTCTTTCCATGTTATCTCTCCCAAAGGTGAATTTTCTGAGTTATTTAACACTGAAAGAAAACTGCTTCTCACTTTGCAGATATATTCTCTCACTCTGAAAACGGACTGAAGCTGGATTAAACCCAAGATGTGACCATAGCTGGTCCATCCTCATTAAGCAAACAGCACAGATGTGTCCAAAGAAACTGGACCCATTTGGCAGACCAGTTGTAACTGGTGAAAGGGGGGGGGTCATAGAGGAAGCCCTCCCCCCCCCCCGGTGCCACCCTGGTTTGTCAGCTTTAGCTTCAAAAAGCTGGCGAACTGAACGAGCGTGGCGTGAGTCCTGGCTGGAACCCCCCCAATTCTCCAGCAGCCCCTGGGCAGAGCAGTTTCCCCAACCAGGCAGCAGGCTGGCTAGCAGGGATGGCTGGTTTGGCTAGCTGCTGAACTGGGAGTGGCCTTCGGTTGCATCCACACCTAAGTTTTAATCCGGCTTCTTGAGTCCGCCTTCAGAGTGAGAAAACAGCTCAGCAAAATGCCCAGGCCTTCATTCATATCACCTAGGGCAAAGGTGGAATTCCTGTGTTAGATGTGGCCACAAGAAAACATCCTTGGATCACTTCACCGGTGCGTTCTTTCACTCTGAAAGTGGACCGAAGCTGGTGTGAATGCAGTTTGTGTTTGCTATTGCCCTGGGCACGGTATGGTTTTCTACCTGCTTCCTATACCTCAGGCTCGGATTGGCAAGGGTGCATTTCACTCTAGCTGGGTTGCTCTGCCTTTCCACCTTCAAGCCGTTTCTCTTCCAGATTGAAAAGACGAAACTAGAACTTTCCCGTTTTAAAAACCATTTTATATATTGTTTTGTTTTAAAGGAAGGATGCAGGGCTGGAAAAACACAATCCAAAACGTTTGCAGCCTGGAGGCAGATGGGTCCCTGCCTGCCAGGCAACTTTCTCTATGTCATGAACAGCACCCCAACCCCATCAGGAGCCCGATCCACCAAAAATCTCCGACCTCTGGGGCATCTATCTCTCCGGCCGTGGTCACACCTCAGGTTGATCCAGCTTCAGTCCACCTTCAGAGTGAGAAAGCAAACCAGCAAAGTGACCACATTTTCTTTCCACGTTATCTACCCGGAAGGCGAATTTTCTGAGTTATTGATGCCACTTTGTTGATGTGTGCTCTCACTCTGAAAGTGGAGTGAAGCTGGATTAAGCCTTCAGTGTGACCACAGCCTCTGTCTCATCACCCAACCGGGTACCAAACCACCACCAGCAGCGGCAGCAGCAGCAGCAGCGGCCGCGCGTTATCCCACAGCATCCTTCCGATGTAGGCGCGTCCCTGCTGCCCCGCCTCTGCCCGGGCGCTTCCTCTCGGCCCGCCTCGTTCCGCATTCGTCTCGCAGACGTCTGAGCGCCCCGAGAGCGAGAGAGGCGGCCTTTCCCCTTTAAGGGCGAGGGGCGGGGCTCCGCCGGACGGAATGAAAGGCCAGGAGCTGAACAGCCCGCCCGCCAGGTAAAGAAGCCGGTTGGGAAGGCGGCTGCACCGGTTGCAATGAGCGGCTACGTTGGCGATCTGAGTCCTAAGCAGGAGGAGGCGCTAGCCAAGGTAAGGGGGGGGGTGACCAGCTGGCCGGCTGGCTGGAGGAGACCTGGGGCGGGGGAGTCGAGAGAAGAGAATCCGAGAGCCCCCCCAGCCCGATCTCCTTCCTGCACCCCCGCTTTGAGCGAGATCTCTGTCCACCGACTTGCAGAACTGGGATCGTATGGTCCAGGTCTTCCCACCGCCTCTCCATCCGTGGGAGATGCTGCAAAAAAGTTCACGCCGCGCCGGGCAGACCATCTGCCTCCTTCCACGAGGGCTTTCGGAATGCCCACCCACCCCCCTTACCCACCCACATTCAAAACCGTGCGCTGATCTGTGACGCGCAGAGGCTGCCTCCACACCTACAAAGTTTTAATCCGGCTTCGGAGCCCTTCCAGAGCGTGGGAAGGGACCCACAAAGCCACAAGCTCTTTATTTATTTATGTATTTATTTATTTAGAAAACTTAGATCCCACCCTTCACCGAATGGTCCCCGGGGTGGGTTGCAATGAAATTAAAACATATCAAATAGTAAAACATAATTAAAAGTATAACCCCGTACCTACCTACCTACCTACCTGCCCGCCCACCCACCCACCCACCCACCCACCCACCCACCAACCAACCAACCAACCAACCAACCAACCAACCAACCAACCAACCAACCAACCAACCAACCAACCAACAGGACAGCACCCTGAGGAAGCTGTTTAAAAAGCAAAAGCCTGGGTAAAAAGAGGCGTTTTCACCAGGTGTCGAAAACTATACAATGAAGGCGACTGGTGAGCATCCAGAGGGAGGCTGTTCCAGAGTCTATGGAGGACAGATGTATCAATGGCTACTAGAATGGATGCCTAAGTACATCTTTCAGGCTGGGGGGACAAGCAGGAGGCCTCTGAGGCCATTTGCTAGATTTGAGAGCAGGAGAAGGTTTGCCCTTGTCTCTGCTTTAGATAGCAATGGGCAATTGGTGGTCCACTGTGTGTGAAGGGATGCTGGACTAGATGGGCTGCAGCCTGATCCAGCAGGGCTCCTCTTCGGTTCTTATGGACTAGATGGGCTGTTGCCTGATCCAGCAGGGCTCCTCTTCGGTTCTTATGGACTAGATGGGCTGTGGCCTGATCCAGCAGGGCTCTTCTTAGGTTCTTAAGGACTAGATGGGCTGTGGCCTGATCCAGCAGGGCTCCTCTGAGGTTCCTATGTACTAGATGGGCTGTGGCCTGATCCAGCAGGGCTCCTCTGAGGTTTCTATGGACTAGATGGGCTGCGGCCTGATCCAGCAGGGCTCCTCTTAGGTTCTTATGGACTAGATGGGCTGTGGCCTTATGACCAGAACATGACCTGACATGGAAAGTCCACCTTTGGGTTGGATCGTGTGGAAGGAAAATGAGGGGTCAGTCACTTTGCTGAGGCCTTCCTGCACTCCCAAAGGGCTTGAAAGTGGATTAAAATTGAAGTGTGGACACAGCCTGACACACAGCTGAGAAACACTGGGAGCATTAAGTAAGACTAGGATTGTATTTTTTTTATTATTTTTTTTACTTTCTATTTATTTGCTTTCAGAGCTCTGTGGCTCATATGATGCCCATACTGCTAGGAATGCAAGACGGCAGGGCGGAAATCTATTTTTAAAAAAGGGGTAGCTAAAACCGGTCAACTTACAGCCCCATTCAAACCATGCCGGCAACATTTCTGAAGACCAGTTTAGCTACCGCTGTTTCCTCTTCCAGGCGTCTATATTATATCTGACCTGGAATTTCACCCCCGCTCCCCTCCGGCTCTCAAGTGTAAATCTGTTCAATTAAATTTGCGGCTGCCTGTCGGTTTCTATCGCCTTCTGCTCAGCTCACAACAGTGTTTCTTTGTGTAATTTTATTTGGAAAGGAGAAAAAATAATAATTTGGAAAGAGAAGCACAGCTGAAGCCCTTTAGTTGATTTTGCATACGGCAAGACATCACAGTGAAAAGACACCAGGGTCCTTTCTGCACTTACCTGTTAATCCGGATCAAGGAGCTGCTAAGAACACATTGTTTACATGGGAGTAGAATGGATCCGGATCAGAAGTGTGGTCTCTACCCCCATGCTAGTGCTCTTTAGCACACATTTGCTGTTCTCAAAACCACCAGATGCCTTTGCCTCTGGTTGGTCTGGACTCCGCTAATTCAGATCTAGGTAATCCGGATCTAGTTAAACTGAGATGAGTGCGGAAAGGGCCTAGGGCTTCTGTATCATTAAGAGCCTACGATGTTGAATGTCTCATTCATGTTTGCTACCTATAAAGGGGCTTTGGTTTCTTTCTGGCCCTGCAACCAGGGCATAGGGTCACTTCCCTGATCCTATGGGCCACTGTTGCAATCATTTGTAAGTCTTTATGGCCCAGTTACACCTAAATTTTAATCCATCTTCGTTCCGCCTTCAGGGTGAGAGAGCACAACAACAAAGTGCCAAGGAATTCTTATTTAACACCAACACCTTCGGATTAGATAAGGTGAAAGGAAAACTTCATGCCACTTGGCTAAGGTGTCTTCTCATCCCGAAGGTGGGCCAAAAAATGGACCAGAACTTAGAGATGGGGCCGCAGTTCTCTTCCCATGCTCACATTCAGATGATGAAGGGTTGATAAAGGGTCAATGGCTACTAGAATAACTGCCTCCAGGCTGGAGAGTCTCTTAAGGCCCATAGAGAGCAGGTTAAGGTTTTGCCCTTGTCTTCTGCTTGAGATGCCCAGAAGCAACTGATGGGTTACTGTGTGAGACAGGATGCTGGGCTAGGTGGGCTGTGACCTGACCCAGCAGGACTCCTCTTAATTCGTTGTGTGTGGGCGTGAGGGGTCAGGTGTAGGGATCGGCATGATTTTCCTTTTGCATTCAAATTCAAATTGAATGGACTATCCAAACATTCGATTCAATTCAAATGCTTAGAATCCAAATGCAACAAAAGCCTATTCGAATCCTGTACATTCAACTCTATTTGTTCGAATGTTAGATTCGAATCTGAAGATACAAATGTCGACAACATCCCGTTTTATCCCCGTATGAATCTCACTTTTGTCCGGTATTATCAGCGCAAATGCGTACAGATACGTATGAGATTCATGCAGATATGTATGTAATACATACGTATCTCTACATCTGAATGTCTCAAATCATTCGAACTAGTGTTTTGGAACGTCTGAAATCTGTTTGAATGTTTAAATTCGAATGTCCGCGTTCGATCGGATTTTGAATGTTTAGAACATTTGTGTGCGTCCCTCGTCAGGTGGCTCGGTGGCTCCTAGAATGAATCCCCAGGTACGGCCTCCAGGTCGGAGAGAGGCCATTTCCAGGGCTTCAAGAGCAGGTGAAGGTTTTGCCTTTGCCGCCTTCTTGAGATGCCCAGAAGCAATTGGTTGACCTCTGTGCGAGACAGGACGTGGGACTAGATGGGCCTGATCCAGCAGGGCTCCTCTTGTGCCCTTGAAGTCTGGGAGAGCACAGTGGCTTGCTTTGAGAGGCTCCCCGTGGCTTTCATATTGGAAGCTCTGCAGCGGGTAAGAGCAAATAGCCCTGAGGTCACTGGAGTGTAACCTGCCTGTGCCCTTGACCCAAGCGGGCAGCTTACATAAAGTCTGCCCTCCGGGGCTGGATCAAAGGTCTGCCTGAATCAGTGTTCTTTGTCTCTTATTGATAGCAGGCAGGCAGATAATTCTGGGCAAACTGGATATGCAAGCAAACATTCCCTCCTTCCCACTCACACACCCCCACCCCACCCCCGGGGATCTCCAGCTTTGGCTCCGTTAAGCCACTGGGGCAGCTGAACGTTGCGCTTTGGATTCGGGATTCGCTCTCCTACCTCAGTTCTCATTACTTCCTTTGGAAAGCCTTCAATCACCTGGTGACCTCCGTCTCCTCGAGCTGCATTTTCGACCAGCGACATCCCTCCCCCTCCATTACTGTGGGGAAAGTGAAGTTTCAAGCCGCTTGAGATTCTGCTCCCCTTTGGGGCAGCAATATGTCCTCTGCTTGAGATGCCCAGAAGCAACCGGTGGGGTACTGTGTGAGACGGGATGCTGGACTAGATGGGCTACGGGCTGTTCCGGCAGGGCTCCCCTTAATTCATGGAGGACAGGTGTATCAACGTCTACTAAAATGGATGCCTGGGTATCATCTCCAGGTTAGAGAGACAGGCAGGATGCTTCTGAAGGCCAGGTTTTACCCTTGTCTTCTGCTTGAGATGCCCAGAAGTCATCGGTGGGCCATTGTGTGAGACAGGATGTAGGTCTGGATGGGCTGTGGCCTGATCCAGCAGGGCTCCTCTTAATTCATGGAGGACAGGTGTATCAACGTCTACTAAAATGGATGCCTGGGTATCATCTCCAGGTTAGAGGGACAGGCAGGATGCCTCTGAAGGCCAGGTTTTACCCTTGTCTTCTGCTTGAGATGCCCAGAAGTCATCGGTGGGCCATTGTGTGAGACAGGATGTAGGTCTGGATGGGCTGTGGCCTGATCCAGCAGGGCTCCTCTTAATTCATGGAGGACAGGTGTATCAACGTCTACTAAAATGGATGCCTGGGTACCATCTCCAGGTTAGAGAGGCAGGCAGGATGCCTCTGAAGGCCAGGTTTTACCCTTGTCTTCTGCTTGAGATGCCCAGAAGCCATTGATGGGCCATTGTGTGAGACAGGATGTAGGTCTGGATGGGCTGCGGCCTGATCCAGCAGGGCTCCTTTTAGGTCCTTATGTATGCCAGATCTTCTTACCTGATTGCCATTGGAGCATCATTTTGATGCTAGTTAATGCCGCCACTTTCTTTTGTGGTTTCTCACATAGGGGTATGCGCAAATATTCGTAACATTAGATATTCGTGTGAATTTGTACAAATACGAACATTCGTATATGAATAGAATATTACGACATTCTTACATTGACATTAGTATTCATATGAATGCTTCGGAACATCTGGGAACGTGGGGAGGTGGGAAAGTGGCAGCGCCAGTCACATCTGCAGCGGATCCAGAGGGCATCTGACACGGATCGTGGTAGGGTGTGGTAGGATTCCACTCAATACGAAAATATTTGTACGAATTTGTACGAATATCCGATATGAACGTGTACATATCCCAAGCAAATCCCATACATATCCGATACATATCCTGTAACGTATCCACTCTGGATCGAATGCACTCTGGATCCTTTACAGGTGTGACCGTTTCAGTGGCTTTCCCACCTCCCCAGGTTCACAAATGTTGCGAAGCATTTCTACAAGTACATATGTGAATGTCTGAATTCATACAGATTTGTACAAATTCCTGCGAATATCGAATGTTACCGAATATTTGTGCACAACCCTAATATTATTTATTTATTTATTTATTATTTACATTTCTATCCCACCCCATACCCAAAGTCTCTGGGCGGGTAACAACCTTAAAACAACAAATTAAAAACAGAATATACATTCAAAGACTTTAAAAATTCAACAACTCTAAAACAATACACATTATGTTTCAAATGATAGTGTATGTCCTGGGGGTTAATAGAATCAGCTCAGCCAAAGGCCAGGGCAAACAGGTGCGTCTTCACCGCCTTCCTAAATATATATAAGGAAGGGGCATGACGCACCTTGAGGGGGAGGCCATTCCATAGTCTGGGGGCCATCGCCGAAAAGGCTCTCTCCTGGGTGCCCACCAGCCTCACTATTGAAGGTGGTGGGACAACCAGGAGGGCCTCACTGCTAGATCTTAAGGCACAGGCAGGTCGATATGGGAGAAGGCGTTCCTTTAGATATTTGGGGCCCAAGTCATATTATGCACTGCTGTTCCACTTTAGCGCGTTTTCCCTAACATAAAAGGTCTATGACTCGTTTAACCCAGGCTTCACTTTCTGTGACAGCTTGCATCCAACTGAAAATGTGTTTTTTTTGGATATCCAAAAGTTCAATTGAAGCGACCCAGTCTCCCAATGGAGGGAATGAACAATTTGATTAGTCATGCGTATTTCCCTGTGTTTTTGTCTGGAAAAGGATTTTAGTCATTTTCCTTGTAAGGAAGTTAAAAAATAAATGCGAAAAGCTGGTTTTCTGATTTAGTGATTTGATAGTGAAACAAACTATCGGATTTTCAATTCAACAGCAAAATGAATGTGAATCCGTACTATATAATCACCAGGAGTCAAACATGCCTGGAGAGGATACTTTATTGGCCTTTTTTTATGTCCCACACTGCAACAAAGTCAATAAATTTTGTACAAATGAACAAAGTAGCCACCTTTGGGGCTATATGGATGCCCAACATAAAAAAAAAGTTGATTTATGTGCTGCTGTCCTGAAACACTGCATAAGTGTTGTCCTGGATGAGCATTTAAGCCCTGGACTTATCCACTCTGAAAGTGCCAAATCTGCCCTGAATCCACTTTGAGTCTGCTTTCAATCCATGTCGAATGCACTCTGGATCTGTGGCAGGTGTGACTGGCACAGCCACTTTCTCACCTCCCTGGTCCACGAATGTCCCGAAGCGAGTGTACGAATGTTGTAACATTGGATTCGTGAACGAATTTCCAAATTGTCTGAATATTGAACGCTGCGAATATTTGACCACAATCCTACCTCTATTGCTTTCCATTCTTCTGTTAGAAGAAGGAATATTAAGCAAGAGCTGTTGCGTGTGTGTATGCAGAAAAACCGCCTAGAATTGAAATCAATGCAGAACTACTTAAAAAAAAAAAAGTTTTACAGCCTTAAGCAAGTCGGAGAGTACTATTTTAGCCTAATAAAATCTGTAATAAAATCCAACGGGGGGGCCTTGGATTCTTCAGTGGCGGATAAAGATCAAGTGCTGCTCAGCGCATGGGTAATTATGAAAGAGGATGTGTGGGATCCTGTTTCATAATCACCTGTGCACCAGGCAACGCTAGATCTGTACCCTCGACAAGAGAATCTGAGGCCCCCATGTTGGATTTTATTACACAAGTCCAGTAAGTGCAGAGCTAGGAGACGCTCTGCAAATCCAGCGAGGTAGTTAGTAGCACTTAAGTCTCCAAGTGCTACTGACTACCTTGCTGGATTTTTCGAATTCGACTAACGCAGCTATTTCTCCGATGGAGATCTCTCCAGTCGAGCAAACAAGGGACGTTCCCTTCATCAGCAGGCCGCGATCAGGCCATGGTCCCCAGGGCCTCCCCCGTGGTGCTGGCAAGAGGCGCTGGTACCTCTGCCAAGATAATGCGGTTGCCTAGAGACCGGGGGAAGGCCAGTCATAGAAAGCAGCAGTTTCATGCAACTTGGGCGCTGGGGAAACCGCATGGGCTGATTCAGTTGCTCGGAGATTAGGAAGGACGCGAGTTTAAAGGTTGCCCAGAACGTGATGGTTTCTTTAGCGCTCCCTTTTGCTGCATCCTTAATTAGGAAAGTTTCCCTCCTTGTGTTGCAGCGAGAGGGTAAGTCGGGGGGGGGGAAGGGGGTTTGAAATGAAGGTCCTCCAGGGATGGCAGAACCACAGCAGCTCCAAGACATGTTCTGTCCTCTGCCTAGTTGGGAGTGGATGGAGGCTGTGGTTCAGATGCAGCTGGGTGGTTTAAGTCTGATCATAAACACATGGGTGCGCAGACATGGACCTATCCATTTGGGATGCTCCTCATGGCCTCTGCTGAGCCCAGAGACCTCTTTCCTGGCACCAGCTGGAAGATGAACCATCTCCTCTCCGTCTTTGGAGCAGTACCTTCCAGGTGCTTCCTTCTCCCTCTGTCTGAATACCCTCCTGTTCATTTTTGAGGTTAGCCTGAGGTAGGAAACAAAAGGTTCTATTTTTGATCCCAATAAGTCCTTTTTTATTTTTGCTGGCCCGGTTGAGGGGACCGTGGGATTGGTGTAAACCAAGAGGCACCCAATTTAAATCCTTCTCGAACCAGAGTGGTAATGCAACTGACCAGTGTTAGCCCAGACTACTTTCCAAAAAGGCAACCAAAAGTAATAATGCAAGTCAGAGCACTATGGAGAGGAGATTCTGGCTGTGTTCACACTTAGTTCTAATTCAGCTTCAGTCCATAATGGGGATGTCCAAAAAAAAGGGGGGGGGGATTTGCATTCAATTCAAATGTAAGAAAATTTGTATTTATTTGAATAGATCCCCTTTGAATGTGGCAGGATTCTATGCGATACAAATCTATTCGTATGACTTTGTATGAATATCCAATGCCCGCCCGTAACATATCCGCTCTGAAGTTGGATTAAACCTTAGGTGTGAACGCAGCCTAAGGGGAATATAGCACCATCGTGGGGCTGCTATGGTGAGGTTGCTTCACGTATCTGAGGCAACCCCACCATAACCCTGCAATGCCTCCCCCCCCCAAAAAAAGTGGAAAATCAAATGCTAGTTGCAGATTTTCCAGCAACAGCCCTTTTTGCTTACCTCCTGGACAAAGTCACCATCTCAGCTCTGTCTATTGCGCGTGCATGGAGGCTGAAACATGTACCCATGCATGCATAGAAGTGATGGTGAACATATCTGGGCATTTGAGGTATGCAAGTTAGTAAAAGCCATGGTGCTGTTGAGCTAGGAGGTGGTAAACCCACCCTGGGATGAGTTGGTGGAGCGCTGGATATATATTTCTTAAATAATGGAGACAGGTTCTTCTGCATTAACACCTCCTAATGGGATACCCAGCCACCATCCTGATGTGGTCCAAAACGTCTACAAAATGGGTGGGAGTGCCCAGTAGAAACATGGTGAAACATTCTTGGAATGTTCAGCATTTATTTGTTTGTTTACATTTTTATCCCGCCATATACCCGGAGGTCTCTGGGTGGGTAACAACATTTAAAATCAAACAGTATTAAAACAATAACAGTATGTATTAAAACCATAGCATCTGCAAGTGGGAAGGGAAAAGTGTATCTCCATTTAACCGAAGGCCAGGGCAAAGAGGTGTGTCTTCACTGCCTTCCAAAATGTGTACAATGAAGGTGACTGACGCGCCTCAAGGGGGAGACTGCTCCATAGCCTAGGGGCCACCACTGAGAAGGCCCTCTCCCGGGTGCCTTTTGCTGCTGAGTGTGTTGGGACAACCAGGAGGGCCTCCCCTCCAGATCTTAAGCCTTCCCAGAATCTGCTGCGTTTGGAGAGAGCTCTGGAATATTTTCTCTCTGCTGCAAACTCTTGCAAAAAGGAAGTAGTGAAACTGGTGATACAAGGCTGTGTCTCATGACTTCAGCCCAAGAAACCGAAGTGTTCAACAAGCAGAAAGCCTTGTGTTTCGCCTCTACAAATCTGGGAGGAGGAGAATGGAGCCTTTGAGAGATTCCACACTGGCTGGTCTACTTTCCTTTTGTTGCTGCTGGTGTAGTCTGTAGGAAGCCCTGCCTAGAGCACTTGCTGATCTGGTATATAATCCAATTGTCAAAGATGCTCATTAAATTCTGCCTTATGATGGCGTCTGCAAAAATTATGAGCTGCCATTGCAATGTTCTTGTGCTAGAGGAAGCCTAAAAGAAGGGAAATTCTTTAATTAATAAAGGTATAAATAGTGTATTTTTGGAAGTTTTCTTGGGGTTAGGTACAAGACTTTCAAAGCCATACCTGTAAACACCCGTGGGCACATCCTGTATTATTTAGCACCGTTCATAGGTATGGATCACAAAGCTGGTCAAATTTCTGACAGCTATGATGTAATTCTTTTGCACCTTTTCATAGGATAACTTGCAAGAGTCTTCTCAGGCTTTTGGGGATCTAAGTTATTCTGGGATGCGGTCAGACATTGTAGGAATAATCCATTTTGACTTCCTCAGTCTCACTTCTTATTTTTTCCGCGTCCCCATCTCTCTCCATCCCTATTATTTATTTTCACTTTTTTACTTTACTTTTTTACTTTTTACATTACATCATGTAGCCCAACATGCAACATACATTTTTTTCAACAGATCATTGCTATTTAATTGCTAAATTAATTTCCTCAATTCTCCTCTCAACTTATTGTGGGCTCCTGGTCTGTTTACGAAACGAAGTAGGGGTGTTTTTCCACTGTCACTAAATGTACCCATTAAGTACCCATTAATGGGTACATAATGGCATTTTTCTACCCATTAATGGGTACTTCTAGTGACAGTGGAAAAACACGCCAGGTCTCTCCACTTTTCTTCAGCTGTACTTACTTCTATTTTGTATCCCCATTAAGTTCATTCTTCTTTTTCTGAGAAAATCAAATTTAAAGTAATCAATAGCATAATTATACCAAACATCCACTGTGCATTTGCTAGTATCTTTCCATGCTTTTGCTATTCTGGCAAGGGCTGCCATTAACTGGGTTGATCGTGTAATTGTGTTCCTCTCTTATATTTTACTCTTTATTTATTTTATTTATTATTTACTATTTATTTATATTTCTACCCTGCCCTATACCCAAAGGTCTCTGGGCGGGTAACAACCTTAAAATCTACCATATCAAACCACCATATATAATAAAACAGTACACCACATTATATTTAAACTCATTATTTGTCGTATTTCAGAGATTACCATCTGCCAAAATTTCATCACCTTAGGGCATAGCCTCACACATGATGGGAGGTGCCCTTCATTCAATATTAGGGGTAGGCAGGAATGCAGTTTTCAACATTTGGTTCAAACTGAACCAAATATTTGAATATCCAAATTTCTACAAGTAAAGACGAATGAACATCTGGACTTTCGAACCGATATGAATACATTTGTATCTATTTGTACAAATATCCGATGATACGAATCTTATACACATCTGTATGCGTCCCGTTTTCATGTGTATGGATACGTATGTGATTCAAATTGAATGTCTATACATTCGTTTTTCAACATTCGAACAAATTTTGAATCTTTCGAATCATCCATATGAATTATTTGGACATTATTATGTGTATGGACACGTACGCATTACACACATATCCATACGCATCTTATTCGAATACGTACAGGACGAAAGTGGAATGGATGCAGGATTAAAACGGGATGTGTACGAATGTGACTGGGTGTGAACACATACGAATGTTGTCAACATTCGTATCTTCAAATACGAACATAAGAACATAAGAGAGGCCCTGCTGGATCAGGCACAAGCCCATCTAGTCCAGCATCCTGTCCCATGCAGTGGCCCACCAGTTGTTTGAGAACCTAAGAGGAGCCCTGCTGGATCAGGCCACAGCCCATCTAGTCCAGCATCCTGTCGCACACAGTGGACCACCAATTGCTTAACATAAGAGGAAACTCTGCTGGATCAGGCCACAGCCCATCTAGTCCAGCATCCTGTCGCACACAGTGGCCCACCAAATGTTCATGGGCATCTCAAGCAGAGACAAGGACAAACCTTCTCCTGCTCTCGAGTCCCAGCAGGTGGCCTTAGAAACGCCCCGGTTCCTCCCCCTGCCCCAGCCTGAAAGGTGCATCTAGGTATTCATTCTAGTAGCCATTGATACATCTGTCCTCCATAAATTCATCTAACCCTACCTTAAAGCCATCTAGACTGGTAGCTGTGACCACCTCTTTCGGCAGCACATTCCATAAGCCGATGACCCTCTGGGTGAAGAAATACTTCCCCCTGTCAGACCTTATTCTCCTACCCATCAGCTTCATAGAGTGTCCCCTGGTTCTAGTGTTGTATGAATTGAATATTTGTACAAATAGACATGGGGTGTTTTTCCACTGCAGCCCTTAGATCCAGATCTAAGAAGATCCAGATCTAAGGAATGGATACATTCCTTAATCCGGACCTAGTAGATCCGGATTAAGGGAAGCACCCAATGTGTTTCCACGGGAGGTGTAGCACCCATTAGCAATTCCCAAACTAGACAACGTGCTTATACATAGCTATGCAAAGTCTGTGCAGTGTTATGGAGTCCAACTTTATTCCAACTGATCAGGCTGAAGACAGCATATGCTTAGCATTTAGCTTATGACTCGCTCACATAATGATTCTTTCACAATGGTGTCAGCGTGCGCATTATTTTACGTTGGCACAGCCGTCAGACAACTGTGCGTGTATTTTGGCAGGTAGCAGGCCTAGTGTTTGCTTTTCACTGGCTGCTGTGTGTGCAAAAAGCAAACTTTGCTTGGCTCATGAAACTCTTCTAGCATTAAGTTTTCCAGCATTCTGGAAAAGGCCCTCTTGCAGAACTCTTGGTTCTAGGTAATACTGAAGCAGAGAAGGTTTTTCAAGGGCATTTGCCAGGAGAGGCAAACACGATCTTAAGTTGTTTGTCATTTTAAGTCCACAAGCGTCGGACTTTATTCTTTACTCACGTTTTGTGTGACCTAAAACAATACACTTGTTGCAAACCTGGTCAGGACAGCTGCCCCATAAGAGCAGAATGGGCAGGATTCCAGTTTGGTCTAGTGGTTAGGGAGCCGGACTCTTATCTGGGAATACCGGGTTTGATTCCACTCTCCTCCATGAAACCAGCTAGGTGACCTTGGGCTAGCCACAGCTCTCTTTCTGAGCTCTCACAGCCCCACCTACCTCACAGGGTGTTCTGTTGTGGGGAGAAGAACAGAAGGTTTGTTTCAGAAGCACATTGTGGGCAGGCCGGACTCTATTTGGGTCAGTGTGTTACGTTTCTGGCTGCCCGCCCCACATAACAGCCTGTCTGATTTTACACTAAGTGAAGCCAACTCAACCGGATTTAAGGGCAACCCAACATAGAGGGTATTAGAGTAATCTGGCTTGGGGCTATTAGCAAATGGGTCACGGTGCCCTGTCATACCTTTATCTAGGGATAGCTTAGCTCTGGCAAGCCAGACAGAACTGGCACAAGACATTCCTGGTGTGTCTGTATTGCCAACGCTGGAACCCAGAGTGCTCTCCTAATAGCATAAGTGGAACCCTGCTGGATTCAGGCCACAGCCTTTGGAGGCATCCTGCTGGTCTCTCCCACCTGGAGATGGTATCTTGGCATCCATTCTAGTAGCCATTGATACACCTGACCCCCGTAACCTTGTCTAACCCTTAAAGTTATCCAGGCTGGTTGCTGACACTACCTCTTCGAGGGTTGAGTTCCATAGACGGAACCGGATTAACAGGGCCATGGGGATCTTCTTGATCTCATCTTTGAGGACCCCAATTAAACTTCTGAAGTAATTTCAGAGTTCCCAGTTTGGTTCAAATTCTTCTTTTAAAAGGTATTTACACCTCTTTGAGACCCCGGAGATCAATTGGAAAACATTTTCGGCTGTAAAGAATCCAAGACGTGCTGTTGACATTTCCATCCAAGCAGGGAGATTAAAAGATGATGGTGATTTGAAGCAGCAAGCTTTGCACGCCTTCTTTGCTTTTGTTCAGACATGTTTCGGACAAGGGCAGAGGGCAGGGCAGGAGGATCCCTTTTAGAGCCCGTTTAGTCTACTGGTTAGGGAGCCGGACTCTTATCTGGGAATACCGGGTTTGATTCTGCACTCCCGCATGAAACCAGCTGGGTGACCTTTTGCTAGTCACAGCTCTCTTCATGAGCTCTCACAGCCCCACTCACCTGCTTTGTGGGGAGAAGAACAGAAGGTTTGTCAGCTGCTTTGAGTCCCCTTAAATGGGCGAGAAAAGCGGGGTAGAAAAGCCAACTCTTCTTCTATAAGCCAGTTTGGTCTAGTGGCTAAGGAGCTGGACTCTTATCTGGGAATACCGGGTTTGATTCCACCCTCCTCCACAAAGCCAGCTGGGTGACCTTGGGCTAGTCACAGCTCTCTTTCTGAGCTCTCATAGCCCCACCCTCCTCACAGGGTGTTCTGTTGTGGGGAGAAGAATAGAAAGCTTTGTCAGGTGCTGTGAGTCCCCTGAATTGGGTGAGAAAAGTGGGGTAGAAAAGCCAACTCTTCTTTATCCATCTCCTTTCCTTCTGTTTTCAGTAGCACAGGTGGTTAATGCTCAGGCTAATTGCACTAAATGTCAGCCTGCAATGCTGTGATTAGCTTCATTAAGGAGGGGGGACCTTGATCCATTTATCTCCTGAGATCTCTGCTAGCTGAAGTGCAGTTCCTGAGAAGAAAACCGGCCCCTTTCCGAGTGGCTATTCAAGCAGCTTTCCGTAGGGCGCACAGCATTGTAGTTAATTACATCCGTCAGAATGTTTATGATTTCAAGATCCTTCGGCTGTCAGCAAATATACAAAGTTTATACCTTTTTTTTTCTGTTTAGACGTGGAAGAAAAAGCTGTAAACAGCAGGATTAAGTACAATACACAGTCGGACCCCCGTATCCACTGATTCAGTAACCGATTCAGTAACCACGGTTTCAGTTAACTATGGTTACCGGATCAGCCGACACCCCCCCCCCCCCAATGGGCGCCATAAGGGAAAAGAACAAAGAACCAGAAGGCCTATTTCAACCACCGTAGAGTGTTGGAATAGGTGCATGACACCGCCGGAGCCCATCCCAGAATGTAAGGGGGTAGGTGGTGGCAGGCGGGAGGCATCCGGTAGCGTCGTACACCTATTCCAACGCTCTCCAGAGGCTGAAATAGGTCTTCCGAAGGCCAGAAAAGCACTTCCGGTTCTGGGATTGCACAAGCCCCAAACCAGAAGGCCTGTTTGCGATTATCCACGGTTTCAGGTAATGACAGTAGGAGCCGGAAGATATCACCAGTGGATATGGGGGGTCCGACTGTATAGTAATCTGGAGAGATTACATTTACGGTGTACTTTTGCAAAGACCAAACTGCATAGCAGGAAGGCAGAAAAGACCATAAAATCTTCTCTCTGGAAGCAGGTGATGAAGGTGATGCGGCTCATCATACCCCAGGAAAGAGGGTGTGATGCTCTTTTGCACCAGTAAGGAGCTTGGACTGACACCCTTTGGCTTAACCAGGCCTGACAGATAGGTTCCTCAGTTTCCATTAATCTGCACTTAACAAAATTTGCTTCACAACTTTAGCTCGCACGTGGATGTTGTCCTGGGATTAGTCGCCATCTGGAGCAGGACCGTCACTACTGTTGGGTAGTTTGCCATTAGCTTTGTTGGGGTCCAAACAGGTTGGGGGTGGTGTGGGGAGAGACATTATGGACTCCCCGGCTGGCTCTTCCACTTGGAACATAACAGTTGCAACTCTGCACATGTTTGTGGTTTTCAGAAGCCACTGCTGGGCCACTCTGTGAGACAGGATGCTGGACTAGGTGGGCTGTGGGCTGATCCAGCAGGGCTCCTCTAATGATCTTATCTAGAATGGGCTCCTGAATACCACCTCCAGGCTGGAGAGGCAGACAGGATGCCTCCAAAGGCCATCTGCAGGGAGTCAAGAGCAGGTAAAGGTTTTGCCTTTGCTGCCCTCCCTGTTCTCGTTGGCTTTTCTCACCATTCTATCTGAACTGGTAGGAAGATTCAAAGTATCTTAATACTGCACTTCGAGTGCTGTCAAATCTGCATTAACGTAAATGCGCAGTAGGTATGGGATAATGCATCACCATGACGATCTATCGATAGTCATGTGTGACACGCCGATAGCAACTATGCAGTATTAACGAGTGTGGATGCAACCTGTGTTTCAATGGAACCGTCATCAAGAATGGCCCTTTCACACCCATCATGGATCTTTTACTGGACATGCCTCCAAGGGTGCCTCCAGGCATGGGTAAATCTGTGGCTGTCCCAGGACTATAATGGGAATGCTACCCATCCTAGTAGCATTCCCAATATAGCTCTGATATTGGCATAATATCCTAAAACTGCTATTCTGGGAGATCCAGCAATGATGGTAGGTTCCCTTTAACAGTGATCCTTCAGCAATGTCTGCCAGTTCCTTCCACTATAGTTGCTTTTGCAAATACCTGGAAGCCAGCCAAGAAGAAGAAGAGTTGGCTTTTCTACCCGCTTTTCTCACCCATTTAAGGGGACTCAAAGTTTCTGACAAAGCTTTTCTATTCTCCTCACAACAGAACACCCTGTGAGGTAGGTGGGGCTGTGAGAGCTCAGAAGAGGGCTGTGACTAGCCCAAGGTCAGCCAACTGGCTTCATGGGGGAGGGCGGAGTGTGCAGAAACACCCAAAGGACTTGGTGGGCACTTAGCTGGCTTCTGGGTATTTGCAAGAGGAATGTTAATGAAAGGTGCCGGCGGACAGAGATGAAACAACAAGTACAACTATTGCTTCCTGTGTCTTGAAGCCGGAACGAGGAAGTAGTGGGAACTCCTTTAGTTCCTAAAATTGCCACTTCTGGAACCATCCTAGCTATTGCAAATAACCTGAGCCAAATCCATACACGTGGAGATCGCTCTAAAAGCCCAATCCTCTTCATAGGGACGTGTGAAGAAAAGGGGGTAGGCAGGATTCCAACAAAATTGCACTAAAAACAAATTCTTCTTCTTCTTCTTCTTCTTCTTCTCAGTTTCGTGAGAACATCCAGGATATTCTACCTCTGCTCCCTATCCAGGAGGATTACTACATTTTGAAATGGCTTCGAGGTAAGAGGAGGATCTCTGCTTTGAACATTTATTGTTAGCTAAGGGTTTATTACTTTGTGCATTTATTGTAATTTAAGGATTCCTTGCTTCTCACGTTTAATGTAATCTAAGGAGTCTTCTCTTCTCATGTTTATTGTTAGCTAAGGATTCTTTGCTTCGTCCATTTATTGCAATCTACGTATTCTTTGCTTTGCACATTGATGGTTAGCTAAGGATTCTTTGCTTCGTCCATTTATTGCTACCTGGCTTAGGCAGACGCTCAGTGGTACCCAGTGCAGGTAAGTGTGGTAAATCCATCTGAAAACCTTTTGCTCTGTTGAAAGCCTGTTCATGACCTTCCTTTGAAATCCACACAGCTCATGAACTTCAGTGGAACTTCCTAAACCAAATTTCAGCAGGGGGAAGGCCTCCTGGTTGTACCCACCAACACCCGCCACCCCAGAATTTTAAGGCACTGTAGATTAGGATGGAGAACAGTGGTGCCATTAAACAACTCATTATGGCAGATCAGGGTCAAGAGGAACTCCAGTGAACCGAAAGGAGATCAGTCGCGCAATTATATGCGCGAACAAATCATCTTTCCTTTTTGTTAGAGGGAGAAGAGCAGCATACTGTGGACAAAGGCAGGCGGAAATCACCATAAAATCATCCCCCAGATGGTTAATGCTGAGCCCGTTGCGAGCCAGGGTGATGGTGGGGGGAAGTTAAAATATCCAAGTACTAAATATGGAATATAAAATATTTAGTATATAAAATCATGCACAGTATAGAAAAGGTGGATAGAGAGAAATTATTTTCTCTCGAGGACCAGGGAGCATCTATGAAGCTGATGGGTAGAAGAGTCAGATCAGACAAAGGGAAGGATTTCTTCACACAGAGGGCCATCCGTCTATGGAATTTGTGGCCAGAAGAGGTGGTGACAGCAACCAGCCTAGATGGCTTTAAGGAAAGGGTTAGACAAATTTATGGATGACAGATGTATCAATGGCTACTAGAATGGATGCCTAAGTACATCTTTCAGGCTGGAGGGACAAGCAGGATGCTTCTAAGGCCGTTTGCTAGGATTCGAGAGCAGGAGAAGATTTGCCCTTGTTTCTGCTTGAGATGCCCATGGGTAATTGGTGGGCCACTGTGTGCGATGGGATGCTGGACTGGATGGGCTGTGGCCTGATCCAGCATGGCTGCTCTTATGTAAAGATATAGTATATCCTTTGCATTTCATGTTGCAATCCAAAGTAGTAGTTATAATAAATAAATAAATTTAATCTAATTTAAAAAGCCAACTCCTCTGCCTAGGTACTGCCTCCAGGGTGGAGAGACAGGTAGGATGACTTTAAAGGGCATTTTTGCAGGGAAACGAGAGCAGGGGAAGGTTTGGCCTTTGTCTCCTGCTTGAGATGCCCAGAAGCAATTGGTGGGCCATTGTGTGAGACAGGATGTGGGACTAGATGGACCTGATCCAGCAGGGTTCCTCGTACGTCCTTATTGACTAATTCATGAAGGACAGGTGTATCAACAGGTACTAGAACTGATGCCAGGGCACTGGAGATTGGAGAAAAAGGCAGGATGCCTTTAAAAGGCCATTTGCAAGGAGTTGAAAGCAGGTGAAGGTTTTGCCTTTGCCTTCTGCTTGAGGTGCCCAGAAGCAACTGGTGGGCCACTCTGTGAGATGGGCTGCTGGACTAGATGGGGCTGTGGCCTGATCCAGCAGGGCTTCCCTTACATTCTTATGGCTCTCTGGCAGGTACATTAGGACAAAAACAGTCTTTTCCTTTTTAAAAAACAGAATCCAGGTTGTTTGCCGTGATTGCTATGTTTCACACAAAGCTTTTTCATTGTCTTTGCGCTGTGACGAATGCATTATCTATAAGCCATGGCAGTGCCGGAGTCTCATGGAATTGCCCATAATATAATCTGGGCAGTTCGTAGCTGGAAACTGATATGGGGGTCCTCCAGGGGAATATGGCAGAAACCAGAAAGGGAAGCTTATCTGTTTGAACCTAGATAAACCCAAGATCTTTTTAATCCTTAGGAATGTCTTTGCTTGTACTTTCCCCTTTGTGATAGTTTATTCTGCCTCGTAGGCAGAATAAAAGAGTTATTTTTAAAGTACAGATATAGATGCCAATCTGGAGCAAATTCCAAGGGCAAACCCCAAGTTGCTGAATGTTCACATGGGTTCCACTTTATTTATTGAAAGAAGAGGAACCCAGACTGCCTAAGTGGAGTTAAAAAATTTTTTTAAACACAGAGTTCGCTATTAGCTGGGACATCAGAGAATCTTGATCCAGAATGTGTTGCTGAGTGTAAACGCCTGCTCTAAGGAGGAGTTCAGATCCGAGCATAACCAGTAGGCCTGCCTATCCATTAAGTCCAGCAGATGGAGCCTCTCTTGTGCCACTCTAGGGGTATGCACCAATGCAGTTTTTGGGATTCCTGAATATTCTATTCGATTTGAACCTTTAACATTTGTATTTAACCAAATTCGATTCGAATTAAGCAAATTTGAATCTATTTGTCCAAATTTCTTATTTGAATTTGCACTTACAAATGTTGAAAACATTTGCATGTGCCCATAAACACATTGCGCATCCTGTAAGCATCTGTGCATGTTACCCCATATGCAACCCATTTCCATCCTGTACAGATCCGTAAAAATGCCTACAGGTGCGTAAAAATGCATATCTGGAAGTATGCATCGTGTATGAACCCGTACACATGAAAATGTCCAGATAATTTGAATGAAGAGATTCAAAAATTCGTTCAAATCTTTAAATTCAAATTTATGGACATTTGATTTGAATTAGAATGTCAAAATGTGGGCAGATTCGATCGAACTTCGAATAATGGCCCCTAGGTTGTGGAGCAGCTTTCCCCTAGAGGCTTATCAGGCAACAATGTTGTATATATTTTGATAACTAGAAAAGATGTGCCCCTTCACCCAGGCATTTGGATGCTAATCTTCTCTCTATTGTTCCAGTGCTGGATGTTTTTCATTTTAAGATTTTTACTGAGAGTGTAAGGCTGTGTTCGCACCTAAACCTTAAACTAGCTTCAGTCCACTTTCAGTGTGGAACAGCACAACAGCAAAATAACTAATCCTTATCTTTCCGCTTCTATCTAACTCAAAAATCGATTTTCTGAGTTGGAAAATACCAAGAGAAAACAGTTCACCACGTTGCTTATATGTTCTCTTACTCAGAAAGTAGACTGAGGCTGGATTAAACCTTAGGCATCGATGCAGCCTAAGAGATAGGATGGTATAAAAATGTAAGGGAATAAGTAAATAATAATAATAGATGGATGTCCAGATTTCCCCAGGTTACATGCAGCAAGGGATATGCCAAAATCTCTGTAGAAGATTGGTTCCTCTCTTGAATCTTTCCTTTATGGAGGGTCCCTTCGATGTTCTGCAGGATCTGTCCCATTGCAGCTTTGGCCCCATCCAGATGGAGGGTAATCAGCACCATTCTGGTGCTGCTACAGTGAGGTTGCCTCCAGGCGGTGCGCAAATGCAATTTCCGAATTCAGACATTCTGTCCGTATACGAATGTCTGAATTTGTACAAATTTGTATAATTAATGAATATTTTGAATATTCTTGCACAATCCTAGTTGCTTCATACATCTGACGCAACGCCACCTTAGCCCTGCTATTGCCCCTTTAAAAAGTGCTGGAAGCTCTTGCTGGAAAACTCAGGGCTGGTTGCAGTTTTTCCGGCTACAGTGATTTTCGTCAAGGTGTGTAGCGGAATGTGGGGCTGAGTGTTTTGAGTTGCGGCCAAGAAAATCCAAACAGCGATCGCATTTCATATGGTGCAAAAGCAGGAAGCTTTATTGGCATGGATAACACGAACGCTACAAGAAGCAAAGGTATTTACAGGTCATATGAAAAGGGTTTCAGCATTGGTCTATGCCCTCATTTAGAATTGTGTCATGAATTACCCAGAATTATCTTCAGGATGGAGCTGCCATTATGGTTTTGCCCACGCATATGCAGAGCTGCCAACGTGCCCATCTGGGCATTTGGGACAGATGTGCGTAACAGTAAAACTCGCAAAGACATTGCCACATCCAGCTAGGAGGCAGTAATTGTAGAGGGAGGATTTCTGTCATTAATGGCTCCTAGTAGGAAACATAAGAATGTAAGAGGAGCCCTGCTGGATCAGGCCACGGCCCATCTAATCCAGCATCCCGTCTCACGCAGTGGCCCCACCAACTGCTTAAGAACTTAAGAGGAGCCCTGCTGGATCAGGCCACAGCCCATCTAATCCAGCATCCCGTCTCACGCAGTGGCCCCACCAAGTGCTTAAGAACTTAAGAGGAGCCCTGCTGGATCAGGCCACAGCCCATCTAATCCAGCATCCCGTCTCACGCAGTGGCCCCACCAACTGCTTAAGAACTTAAGAGGAGCCCTGCTGGATCAGGCCACAGCCCATCTAATCTAGCATCCTGTCTTGCACAGTGGCCCCACCAATTGCTTAAGAACCTAAGAGGAGCCCTGCTGGATCAGGCCACAGTCCATCTAGTCCAGCATCCCATCTCACGCAGTGGCTCCATCAACTGCTTAAGAATATAAGAGGAGCCCTGCTGGATCAGGCCACAGCCCATCTAATCCAGCATCCCGTCTCACGCAGTGGCCCCACCAACTGCTTAAGAACTTAAGAGGAACCCTGCTGGATCAGGCCACAGCCCATCTAATCCAGCATCCTGTCTCACGCAGTGGCCCCACCAACTGCTTACGAACTTAAGAGGAGCCCTGCTGGATCAGGCCACAGCCCATCTAATCCAGCATCCCGTCTCACGCAGTGGCCCCACCAACTGCTTAAGAACTTAAGAGGAGCCCTGCTGGATCAGGGCACAGCCCATCTAATCCAGCATCCTGTCTTGCACAATTGCCCACCAATTGCTTCCAAGCATCTCAAGCAGAGAGAAGGGCTAACCTTCTCCTAGGGATGGGCACAAATGTTATTTGGGCATTCGATGTGAAACAAATTGAATATTTAAAAACCCATATTTGTACGAAAAGATCCTGTTCTAAAGTGGTAAAATTCTATTTGATACAAATCTATTTACACAGATTTGTACAAACATTCGATACATATCTGATATGAACAGATATGTATCTGATATGGATAGATACGAATCTGACACGAATAGATACGTATCTGATTCGTTTCCCCAGTTTAACACATGTCCAAACTGTTCATATGAATGTCTGGAAATGTTTTTATTTATTCTAATGTTAGCATATGAATATCGTAACATTCAATTCGAGTTTGAATATCTGAACTGGGCCAAATTTCAAATTTTACGAATATTCCTGCAAATCCCTACCTTGGCCTTAGTCCCAACAAATAGCCTTAGAAGAAGGAGAGTTGGCTTTTGTACCCCACTTTTCTCACCCATTTAAGGGAACTCTAAGTAGCTGAGAAACCTCCTGTTCTTCTCCCCACAACAGAACAACCTGTGAGGTGGGTGGGTCTGTGAGAGCACAGAAGAGAGGTGTGACTAGCCCAAGGTCACCCAGCTGGCTTCACGGGGGAGGGCGGAATCGAACCTGGTATTCCCAGATAAGAGTCCGGCTCCCTAACCGCTAGACCAGACTGGCTCACAGAGGCTTAGAGGCATCCTGCTTGTCCCCCCAACCTGAAAGACGTGCTTCGGCACCCATTCTAGTAGCTATTAATACATCTGTCAGGATATCTGTCCACCATGTGGAAAGCAGCCTGAATTCTGGCATTGTTGATGGTGAGTCGGAAACTCATAAAACTCAGCTGCACCCATTTGGCCATAACTCCTGTAGTGCTGGGAGGTATCAGAGGCAAGCAGAATCTTTTCTCTGTCTTTTTTATCCAGTGGAGTTTTCAGAAAAAAACTTCCCCAACTTTCAGTTGCCCCCCCCAGGTTCAATGTGTCCCTATCTGCAAGTTTAGCATTCACAAATTTTGCCTAAGAACGTAACCTGAGCAAACACTGAGGGGCTGCCGTTGCAAAAACCTGGTGTCTCCTCGTTCCTTCCACAAGTGCATATCTGAGCTTCCCCTGACTCCTCTTATATCCAAGGTCCAAGCCATTTTGCAAGCTGGGCCCGCTATCAGCTGGTCTTCAGGTTCCATGGGGGTACGTCTGTGCTCTTGAGACTCTGCCCTGGAATCTCCGCCTGTGGGAAGATAAGATATGAACGAGAAGACCGTTTTTGGTCAAGATAGGGCCTGGAATCATCTGCTATCACAGCCTTGTCAGCTTTTTGTTCAGCAGTAGTTACCAGAGGCATTTCCGCACTGCAACGCGTTCCAAACGGAACGCGTTCAGGCGGAAAGCTTAAGACAGCTCCGGGCGCTTTCCCCGTTCACACACAGACGCGCCAGAACGCGTGTAAACGCGTTCCGGAGCGTCTGTGTGCGAATGCTCAAAGCGCCGGGAGCTGTCTTAGCCGGCAAATGCCGGCCAGGGGCGCGGAGACAGCTGCGGAGGCAGATCGACAATCAGCTGATTGTCAAACAGCTGATTGTCGAAGCCGCGCCGGCGTCGGAGGCGGCCGCAGCTGTTCGGGAGACAGAAGCAGGCGCGAACGCTTCTCCTCCCGAACGCCTGCGGGCGGCTCGTCCGCGTTGGAACGCATGTAGAGCACTTTAAAGTGCTCTACATTTCGAACGCGGAAAAGACAGCTGCGGACACGTCAGAGCGCAAGCCGCGCTCGGGCAATGCGGATGACGTGTCCGCAGCTGTCTTTTTCGCGTTCCGTTCAGCCCCGTGCGAAAACGTCTCAGTTTTGGAGTTCACAGGGCCAGCCCTTCTGTTAAGCCAGGTGGACAGTTGCCTCAATCCACAGGGATCAGAGGGCCTTTTCCCACTAGGGCTTAGAACCCTTCTACGACCCCATTAGGAACCCGATTAGTACCTGATTGGTACAATTGGGAAGGCCCTGTTCCCACCTGGGCCCCATTGAAGGCCCCATCTGCAAGGCCCTGTCCCCACGAGGGCAGGGGAAATCTGGATTTTATGGGTCCTTCATTCCCTTAAATCTGGATTTTGTGTAGACCTAATTAAAGGTGCTCACAACGGGGTCTTCAGGCATCCTCAAGATCCGGATCTCCAGGAGGACCTCATCTCAAAGATCTGGATCTTGAAGATTCGGATCTTTGACTGTGCATGGAAAAAGGTGTCGGGGGGGAGAGACCCCAAGCAACTTTGCAAGTTCTTCTGATCTTCCTCAGCTGGGCCTCTGCCAAAGTAAGCAAGCAGAAAGAGCCAGTTCGGTTTGCATAGTTTGCTGTGGACCGACAGCACGTACTTGCACAGGCAGTGACTGCCAAGGGGAACGAGGAGTAAGCCATTGCAGCGGTGAAGTGGGCGAGGATCCTACAGGTGGAGTGGACAGGTCCGTCTGACGCAAGATCCTGCCTCCATCCGGCTGCTTTGCAACGGCCCCGAGGACAGGGAGTGGAAGGCTCCAGACTCTCTGTTACTGGTTCAGATCAGGTTGAGTAAGAAAGGTGCCGTGAGGTTAGATGAGTTACAGGATGTCCCTTCCTGTCAGCTGCCCTGGCGTTTTCTTGCCAAATTCTGTCTCCAAGCAATTAGACCATTGCAGGTGGAGACGGTGGTTTGATAGAATCCGAGTGGCTCCCTCGTGGCCAGTGAAGTTTGGAAGGAGGATTCTGGGGAAATTGGCAGGTCAGGCAAGGTGGGAGATGCCATGGGAACAGGAAAGGACAGGCTATACCTGGGTGATCATTTAGAAATATGAGGTGCCCCACTGCAAGTGAAGGTAAAGGTTCATCGGTGAGGCTGTTTGGTCTAGTGGTTAGGGAGGTGGACTCTTACCTGGGAATACCGGGGTTGATTCTGCCCTCCCCCACAAACCAGCTGGGTGACCTTGGGCTAGTCACAGCTCTCTTCTGAGCTCTCACAGGGCCACCCACCTCACAGGGGAGAAGAACAGAAGGTTTGTTGGCAGCTCTGAGTCCTCTTAAAGGGTGAGAAAAGCGGGGTATAAAAGTCAACTCTTCTTCTAGTCACCGCTGTCACAGCCCTACCTACTTCACATAGTATCTGTTGTGGGGAGAAGAACAGAAAGTTTGTCAGCTGCTTTGAGTCCCTTTAAATGGGTGAAAAAACAGGGGTAGAAAATCACTCTTTTTCTTCTTTCTCCATGTAACCTTGGGCTAGTAACAGCTCTCTTCATCTCTCACAGCCCCACCTACCTAACAGGGTGGGTAGAAAAACAGAAGGTTTGTCAGCCGCTTTGAGTCCCCTGAAGTGGGTGAGAAAAGTTGGGCGGAGAAGCAGACTCTTCTTCCTCCTCCTCCATGAAGCTAGCTGGGTGACCTTGGGCTAGTCACAGCTCTCTTCTGGGCTCTCACAGCCCCACCTACCTCACAGTGTGGGGAGAAGAACCGAAGGCTTTGTCAGCCGCTTTGAGTCCCCTTAAATGCATGAGAAGAGTGGATATAAAAGCCAACTCTTCTTCTTCTTTTATATTTAAGCTTAGACTTTTCTCTGGGCAGGTGATAGTCAGCAAGTTGCAATAAAGTACAACACAAAAGATTCGCAGTAGCTGCAGATGCTTAAATTGAACTATGAGCCCAATTAAATAGGATTACAGCCGATCCCACGGGAGGGTGAAGGGAGAATTTTGTGAGTCTTAGTGAATATCTGAAAAGCCACAGTGCCAGGCAGGAAAACCAGCTGGACGGCTGTGAGCAGGTATCTATAATCTGGGTACCGGTGAACTGGCTGAACCAGCAGTGCAATTATTTTGCTATCTTTCTTCCCCAAAGGACTTATTATCCGACACCTGCAAGAGCCCCGCAGGTGAAATGTTTACGCCCTCGGTCCAAGCCTTTCATTAATGAACGTGGCTGCAAAGCACAGTTGCCACTTTGCACATTGCTTTCCTTGAAAGGTGACAGATGTGTACACCTACCTGGGGACTATTTTACCTCTCTCTCCTCCCCACCTCTGGACTGCTTTCTCATGCCAAACGTTCTGGAAGGGCCGCGGACGGCAGTGCGTGGGCAGCGTTGACACAATGCCGGTAGTGTGCTGGCTGCCAAACGGTTCATAAAACCGCCATGGCATTTAGATCGCAAGCTGGCTAGGGTGCAACTTGCATAACCGTTTGCTGCAAGAGCACCTAATCGCTTCCTTTTCCAAGACTTCAGCCTTTTGCGCTGGAATCCAGTTTAATCCTTCACCTTGCACACACTGCAACATGGAGAACTACCTTCTATGGTTTCGGTGGAAGGCTGCCGTCCTACTTGCGTGTTTCCTGCTTTCAAGAATGGGGTCAAAATGGGCGTAACGACGGTGGATTATCTTTATAGGGTGGTGTAACATGGGCCCACTCAGTGGGTATCTAATTCCTTTCCACGTGGGTCTAATTGGAATGTTGTTTATTTCCACCCTCTGAATCCTGCCTTCCTTCCAAGAAGCTCTGGTCCTACATATAATCTTATCTGGGAATACTGAGATCGATTCCACACTCCCCCATGAAGCCAGCTGGGTGACCTTGGGCTAGTCACAGCTCTCTTCTGAGCTCTCACAGCCCCACCCACCTCACAGGGTGTTCTTGTTGTGGGGAGGAGAACAGAAGATTTGTCAGCTGCTTTGAGTCCCCTTAAATGGGTGAGAAAAGCAAGGTAGAAAAGCCAGCTCTTCTTCTTCCTCCTCCACGAAGCCAGCTGGGTCACCTTGGGCTAGTCACAGCTCTCTTCTGAGCTCTCACAGCCCCACCCACCTCCAGCATAACAATGCTTGCCGATCTTGATGCCCAAGAAGGGACTTTTGGCTCAAAATGTGTTCGCACATCTAGAGAAGTGCACAATTTTTTTTTTTTTTTGCATTCAAATTCAAGTTGAATTCAGCTAGAATCCAAATGCAACAAAAACCAATTCGAATCCAATACATTCAAATCTATTCATTCAATTGTTAGATTTGAATTTGAAGGCATGGATGTTAACATTTGTATTTAAAGATACGAATGCTGATAACATTCGTATGTGTTATATGTATCTGTATGCATTTCGTATGCATTCCGTTTTATCCCATATGCATCCCGTTTTCGTTCTGTATTATAAGCGCAAATGTGTACAGGTACGTATGATATTTATACAAATATATAACTGCTAGATACAGTTTGGTTTAGTGGTTAGGTAGCCAGACTCTTATCTGGGAATACCGGGCTCTATTCCGCCCTCCCCCACAAATCCAGCTGGGTGACCTTGGGCCAGTCACAGCTCTCTTCTGAGCTCTCAGAGACCCACCTACCTCACACGGTGTCTGTTGTGGGGAAAAGAACAGAAGGCTTGTCAGCCGCTTTGAGTCCCCTTAAAATGGGTGAGAAAAGTGGGGTAGAAAAGCCAACTCTTCTACATTTGGATCATTGGAATGATTTGAATGAATGTTTTGGAACATTAAAAATTCATTTGAACATTGAAATTCAAATGTGAAGACATTCAATTCGAATTCGAATGTCCAGGTTCGACTGAATTTGATTGAATTTCAAATGTTTAGAACATTTGTCCACATCCCTAGTCTGTTCCTCCCCTTTCTCCAAAAATAGAGAGTCCAGTGAGTTCAAATAAGAAACTGCTGGCCACTTAAAAATGGATCCACATTTTGGCGGTCTTTGTTTACATAACAGAAGGATGGTCTTGCAAAGAGAAGGATCGGCAACTCTTGCTGGCGATATAGCAGACCAATAAGAGTGTTAGAAGCCTTCCCTTCTTTGTTGGGCCTCCCACAGGTACGCCAGCCCGTGTCGAATCATCCTACGTCTATATTAAAGAGTAAAAACAAACTAATGTATAATGGATTGTTTTGCATGTGGTGTCTAACCTCTAAACATTATTTTCTTGCAGCCAGGTGTTTCGATTTGCAGAAATCAGAAGCTATGATCCGAAAGGTAAAAGATATTCCCTTTCTGAATATTAGCAAAACGCACGCAAACCTTAACACACTAGGGAAGCACCTGGGAAATGTGGACATTTGAATTCAAATCGAATGTCTATAAATTCAAATTTAAACATTCAGACAAATTCGTACAAACTATTCGGACATTCGTATGTGTATGGATACGTACATGATGTTTACTTCCACGTACACGTCTTTCCCACATCCGTATGCATTTGTATGGCTGCGTATGGATACGGACATGCACAAATGCTGAGCTGCCAACAGTCGGATACATTTGTTTCAAGGGAAGCTGATCTCTCCCCTTTGTGGCTGAAGAGGCAAAAGGCTTGGATTTTTAAAAGCTGAAAGCAAACGCCGAGAGCTGCTAATTTGTTTCAAGGCAAGCCGATTCCTCTCACCTCCCCTTCGGTGTTGCCGAGAGCTGCTAACAATCGGATACATTGCTTTCCTGTCTCCCTCAGTGAAAAGGAGAGTGTGATCGCTCTGATCGCCTGTGTTTCTTCCGTTCAGCTGATTTTTACAGGCAGGCTGCTTTGAATGGAGGCAAGGTTTGCACTGGGGGGGGGGGGATTTTAGAAGTCCGCTGTTCTGCTTGAGTGCAGGGAGAGGATGTGAAAAGGGGAGCAATTGGAGGGTTTAGAAATCGGAGATTTTTTTTTTAAGTACCAGATTTTAACTCTCTGGCTTCAGCTAAAGTGAAGGCTGCTTTGATCAGAGGCAGTGCACTAGGGTGGGGGAGAATTTAAAAGTCCTGGGAATGGCTATATTTGGATTTTCTCTTTGTGAATGGGAACAGCTATATTCGGATTAATCTTCATGGACTCTATTTAGATTAAAAATATTCCTGATGGGACTAAAAATAGTCCAAACAGCACTGAAAAAGTCAAGTGGGAACACACACCCTCTGTTTGGAGCTGCATTAATGGCTGATTTCTTTCCAAACAGCACGTAGAATACCGGAAGTTCATGGGTGCTGATCGCATCTTTGAATGGCAGGCCCCAGAGGTGAGTTTCTTAATTCTGTTCCTTTTTTCTTGCATTGGCCTTTCCCCATAGTTCTCTCTCATGCACACAATCTCTCTTTTTAAAATTAAATTTTTAACTTACAGCAACCCAACGATCCATCAAACAACACTTTAACAATGATCTTATGCAAACAACATGTAACTCGTAACAAAAACTTGCTCAGTTCCTCCATATATTGATTCTAATTTAGCATAACAGGAAGGCCATCATATGAGCTGGAAATAACATCAACAGACTGAGTGGTAGGAGTTATATAAGGGCTGCTTTTCCACTGTCACTAGAAGTACCCATTAAGCATGGGTACAAAATGGCATTAATGTACCCATTAATGGGTACTTAATGGGTACTTCTAGTGATAGTGGAAAAACACCCAAGGATGTCAGGCATCATTATAGTGATATTGGGGAATTTGTACCCATTAAGAGTACAATGTTGAAAAGTTATTAATTCTAAAACTGCAAACTCTGCCATCTTCAAATACCAGTTGGGAAGATTTAACGAACTGTGTAATTTCCAGTTTTTTAATTTTTTATTTTTTTTGCTATTGACAGTCTAGTTGCTAGTATCATGAAATGAATTAAAGCTTGAGTACCATTGGATACCAAAATTTTGGAAAATGTGCAACAAACACATCTATTGTAAATCTACAGTTTTGTGGGGCGATATATTGTGCTTCAGTTTCAGTTAATCTCCATTTGGGGGTAACGACACCCTCTCTTTCTTTTAAAATGATTTTTATTAAGCGTAAAATATCTTACTGCATAAAGATGATCTAAAAACATCAGTTGGTCCACTTTATACTTTAATTGCTGGTTACTGATGACTTCTAATCTTCTTCTGAATCATTGCTTATTCCCTTCAGCCTTCTGCTCATCTTATTTATTCTTTGACCACCTCAAATTACTGTAGGTAATTCTTCCTCTAATGTCTGTGGATAGGCAATAAAGGGTTGCCAGCTACTAATAAAACCTGATGTTGCTTTATCAGTTTAAATGGTTAGTGGTCTGGAAACCACGTCCTACGAGGGATTGTTGAAAGATTTAGGAATGTTAGGCCTGCAGAAGAGAAGACTGAGAGGAGACATGATCATATATAGGAAGGGCTGTCCCAGTGCGGAGGGATCGTCCCTATTCTCACTTGCACAAGATGGGAGGACTAGAAACAAAGGGATAAAACTTCAAGGGAGTCAATTCAGATTAGATACAGTGGTACCTTGACATACGAGTTTAATTCGTTCCGTAACCTTGCTCTTATATCAAATCGCTCGTATCTCAAAGCAATTTTCCCATTAATCCATTCCAGCTCCCAAAACACCACCTCAGTTGTTTTTGTTATGTACTGTACTGTATTTACATACTCGTATCTCAAATCTTGCTCTCATCTCAAAGCAAAATATCACTCGCTCGGCGGCTTGTATCTCAAAACACTTGTATGTCAGGGCACTTGTATGTCGAGGTACCACTGTATTAGAAAAACCTTCCTAACAGGAATAAGTTACCACTGGAAGTAGTAGGTTCTCCTTCACTGGAGGTCTTCAAGCAGAGGCTGGACATGCATCTGTCTGGGATGGTTTAGGAAATCCTACAATGACGACCCTAAGAGGTTCCTTCCAACTCTATAATTCTACGATTCTATGAAATGTATCAATTTGTCCATCTCTTCAAAACCCATCAATTTAGTAATCCATTCCTCCAATAATGAAATTTTGGGCATTTTCTATTGCTGTGAATATATCAGTCTAGCTGTAGTAACCATATATTGTAGCATATGGTTATATTTTTCTAATTCCTTGTTTTATCAACCAGAGTAAGAGAACTTCTGGTTGAATCAGTAACTTTAATTTTCTTTCTTTCTTTCTTTCTTTTGCATTTCAGTACGCATTTTTTCCTTTCCTTTCCCTCATAGTCCTCCACATATCCAGAACATAAAACTGTTGGCCATTGGTCTTTCAGACCCCACAGTGTTTGCATGGCTCACTTTCCTGCAGGTTATTGAGAAGTACATGTCTGGTGGGCGGTGTGGTTTCGACCGAGATGGCTGCCCAATCTGGTATGAGATTATTGGACCGCTGGATGCCAAAGGGATCCTGTTCTCAGCTTCAAAGCAAGATCTACTTAAAAAGAAGTTCCAGGACTGCGAGTTTATGCGGACGCTGTGTGAAAAGCAGAGTGAGAAGGTAAGTAAGCCAGTTTGGTCTTGTGGTTAGAGTGTCGGACCCTTATCTGATAGTGTCTCGGTTCGATTCCACACTCCTCCATGAAGCCTCATGGGTGACCTTGGGCTAGTCACAGCTCTGTTTCTGAGCTCTCATGGCCCCACCAGCCTCTCAGAGTGTCTGTTGTGGGGAGAAGAACAGAAGGTTTGTCAGCTGCTTGGAGTCCCTTTAAATGGGTAAGAAACGTAGAATATAAAAGCCAATTCTTCTTCTTCCAAGGCTTGCAGTCACACTTAAGGTTTAATCCAGCTTCAGTCCACTTTCAGAGTGAGTGAGTACATCAGCAAAGTGGCAAGCTGTTTTCATTCAGTGTTAAATAACTCAGAAAATTCACCTTTGGGGCAGATGATATGGCAAGAAAATTACTAGTCACTTTGCTTATGTGTTCTCTCACTCTGAAAGTGGACTGAAGCTGGATTAAACCTTAGGTGTGACCACAGCCCCCAGACCTTGTTCTTAGATCATATATAGAGCACTCAGAACATCATTCCAGATCTGGGGCCTTGATGCCTCTTCCTTCGACAAGGAGAGAAAGGAACCATGGAGAACATAAGGGGAGCCTTGCTGGATCAGGCCATAAAACATCTAGCTCAGCGTCTTGTCTGCACATCTCAAACAGAAGACAAAGGCAAACTTTCACCTGCTCTCCACTTCCTGCCAGTGGCCTTTAGAGGCCTCCTGACCATCTCTCCAACCTGTAGACAGTACCTAGGCAACCGTTCTAGTAGCCGTTTATACACCTGTCCTAGATGAATTTGTCCATCCCTTTCTTGAAGCAATCCAGGTTGGTTGCTGTCACCACCTCTTCTGTTAGTAAATCCCATCGACCGATGACTTTAATTCAGATTTTTGAATATTTGATTCGTTAGGAATGGAATTTTGAAAATTGCATTTTTTGCACACCCTGTAATGAAGACAGGATAAATTTGAAGCACTAGTCCCTTGCTTTGGGAAGGGTTGAGAACTACTCCTAAACGCATGATTATTTTGATAAACTTTTGTCCGGATCTCTTTCATTTAAAAGCTCGGGAAAAGGATAGAAACCATCATGATGATTTATGATTTCGAAGGCCTGGGTCTGAAACACCTCTGGAAGCCAGCCGTGGTTGCTTATTCGGAGGTAAGTCTTGAATCAAATAATTTAAGTCAGAAATCAGTGTTCAGAAAACTGGTTTATAAAAGGAATTATATAAAAAGAGCCGTGCTGGATCAGGCCATGGTCCCTCTAGTCCACTAGAACCTAAGAGGAGCCCTGCTGGATCAGGCCACAGCCCATCTAGTCCATAGAAACCTAAGAGGAGGCCTGCTGGATCAGGCCACAGCCCATCTAGTCCATAAGAACCTAAGAGAAGCCCTGCTGGATCAGGCCACAGCCCATCTAGTCCATAAGAACCTCAGAGGAGCCCTGCTGGATCAGGCCACAGCCCATCTAGTCCATAAGAACCTCAGAGGAGCCCTGCTGGATCAGGCCACAGCCCATCTAGTCCATAGGAACCTAAGAGGAGCCCTGCTGGATCAGGCCACAGCCCATCTAGTCCAGCATCTTGTCCCACACACTGGCCCACCAATTGATTCTGGGCATCTCAAGCAGAATTCAAAGGCAAAACCTTCCCCTGCTCTTGAGTCCCTGCAAATGGCCTTTAGAGGCATCCTGCCTGTTTCTCTAACCCAGAGATGGCACCTAGGCATCCATAAGCACCTGAGTGGAGTCCTGGTGGATCAGGCCACAGCTCATCTAGTTCAGCACTCCATCTCACATAGTGGCCCACTGTTTGCTTCTGGTTAATCACAAGGAGATGATCACAAAACCATCACCTGCTCTCCCCTCCCTGTAAATGGACTATCTATTAGGGGTGTGAATGAATGCAATTTTTGCATTCGATTAGAATACGATATTCAATAGAGAACAGAGAAAAAAACGAATGCATTCAATGCAGATTTTAAGACACGGGAAGGTCGATATTGGAGAAGCATGTTTTCTTGGGAGAAAGCAGAGTCATGTGGGCTTCTCTCAGAAACCTGCGCAAATCCTGCCATACTGGTACCGTAACGGTGCTCTATTCCTGCTTGGACATGGATGAACATTTCTGATAACCTGGAATTCAAGATGACCTAGAATATGCTGTGTGTCTTTTCACAGCCGTCTTAAGCCTTAAGGTAACTTCCGGGGATAATCCTGTTTCTATGTACGCAAACTAATTCTGCTGGGTTCGGTCTAAAGAGGCCGAGGTGAGCGCGTGGCTTCAGATGCTCTCAAAGGGAATGCATTGGCTCTTCTTTCCAGGAAAGGAAGCCAGGACAATTACTTCCAGTGGAGTAGTAAATCTTTCCTGGCGGCTCGTTTACACTGTCGAGTCTTTTATAGCATCCTGTTCCCAACCCTTCCATTTCTCCGCAGGATCCCGGCATCAAGACAAGCCTCTGTACCCCTGTTATTTAATTGTGGACAGAGACGTGCACGAATATTCAAAGTATTTGTTATTCAATTGAATTAGGCCCAATTCAAACATTCGAATTCAAATCGAATGTCCTGACATTCCTTTTTTTAATATTCAAAAGAATATGAATAGTTTGAATCATTCATACGAATAATTCAGACATTTGTATGCGTATGTATATAGGTACGCATCTTATTTGTATCTTCACGGATGCATACGGGATGGAAACGGGATCCGTACAGATGTGTACAGATGTGTACAGATGCACACAAATGTTGTCGTCATTTGTATCATCAACCATGTATCCAATATTCGTAGGAATAGTTACGAATGTATTCGAATCGGTTCGAATTTTAATACATTTGTTTTTTCTCTATTCGTACAAATTTGGACATTTGAATATTCCATTCGAATTGAATGTTGAAAATTGCATTTTTCCACACCCCTAATTCTGAATATAGTTGCTAGGGAGGAAAATAAACAGCAGGGAAAGGTCCCAGCGTTCGTGCCCAGGCGATGACAAACGACAGCTCTCATCAGCTCTAACCACTCTGCCAGTGGCACTGCATGATGGGACTTGTAGTCTGGGGTCATCTGGAGGGCCAGAGGCTGACCACTCTTGAGATCCATGAAGGCTGGGTTGAGATGCTCCAGGGTGGATCTCCAGAACCTTCACCTGACTTGTTTTCTTTACACCACTTCAGCTTCTTACCATGTTTGAAGAGAACTATCCCGAGTGCCTTAAGGTTGTCTTTGTTATTAAAGGTGAGTGGAACCATCCCTCTGCCCCTGGGGCCGCCTCCAGGTGTGAGGTGAACCCCACACATTCTCCCCGCAGCATTGCATTAGGGCTACCGGACCCGTCTCTGGTCTTCCCAATGCAACGCTGTGTCGCAACCTGAAGAAAACACTGTGCGAGGGAATTGTGGGGAATCCAGCCTTTTCAGGGCTGGTGAGGCACACGCGAGATCACCTCCTTGGAGACTTCTGGGAGCTGGCCAATAGAAGGGAATGGGGGGCGGGCAGTCGGCTGGCTCCTGGAAGTTCCCAGCAGGGCAACTTTGTATGCAGCTCATTGGATGTGAAAGTAAGCTAATCTAGGCTGGAGTTTGCTGCCTCCGTCTAGTGCAGTGGTTCTCAACCTGTGGGTCGCTACTCTTTCACAGGGGTCGTTATGAAGTTGCAATGAAAATAAAGTTATGGTTGGGGGTTAGGGTTAGGTTGGGGGTCACCACAACATGAGGAACTGTATTAAAGGGTCGCGGCATTAGGAAGGTTGAGAACCACCGGTCTAGTGGGATGCGGGCACAGGTAATTGTGGGACCTTGTTTTGCACCTTTCACCACCTCATGCCCTGTAGAACCAATCTTGGACACGTACCGTCCTCCACACCAGCTCGTCCTGACTCCTCCTTTTCCACTTTCACAGCACCCAGGCTGTTTCCTGTGGCCTACAACCTGGTGAAGCACTTCCTGAGTGAGGACACCCGCAAGAAGATTGTCGTCTTGGGAGGTGAGCAGCAGCTGGGTTTGCAGGTTGCATCAGGACCACGTGGGCTGGGGCTGGAAGGCATCCGAAAGCCAGGGGAGAACGTGGCGAGCCAAGGCCACTAGAACACTTTTAGACGGTGGCTGTCATTTGTGATCTGGGTCCCAAGTAAGGATGTGCGTGAATATTTGTAACGTTCATCATTCGTACAAATTTAGACGAATCCGGACGCAAATAGAATGTTACAACATTTGTACATTGACATCCGTATGCTTTCAGAGCAGATACATTACGGATACATATCTGATAAGTTTAAACCGGATATGTTTCGTATTAGTTCATACGAATACGCTCATATCGAACAGAAACCTACCACATTCGAAGGGGACCTATTCAAACAAATACAAATATTCTTAAATTCGATTTGATACAAATTGAATGCAAAAAACCCCATTCATTCTCAGTCCCAGTCCTAAGGCCTTACCTAGTTGAGTCCTACTGGAGATATACTGGACCCCTTCATGGATACGGGCCATGCAAGAAAGTGTTCAGGACTAGGGATGTGCATGGATATTCGAAAATCCGAATCTGAATTCGAATCAGATTTTTGAAAATCTGGATTTTCGGATCCGGATTCAAATACGGATTTCCGAAAATTCGATATGGATTTTCGAATGATTCGACTGAATTCATCTCTGTACATCGCGTCCGAATATCGGGTCTGTTTGCGTTTATAATGAGGGATGCAAACGAAAATCGAGCGCGAAAAAAGGGATTAAAAAATTGGATACGGATGTTCCTGACATTTGTATCATTCTATTTGAATTGGATTTTTGAAAATGCGGATCCGGATAATCCGGATTCGAATCAGATTTTTGAAAGTCTGGATTTTTGAATTTTGATTCAAATTGAATATTCGATTTGAATTGAATTCGAATGCAAAAAAAGTATTGGCGAACACTCCTAACATCCACTCCTCTTCCACTTGTTTGGCTAGTGCAAAGGCACATTTGAGCTTCTCTTATCCTCCCTATCAGCTGGGCACGCCTGCTCCTCCTTTCCCTTTGGAAATCTGGGGAGCTAGCGAGAGCGACTCTTTACTCCGAGAAGACGAGCCAAACGCTTCTTTTCTTGGCATCGATCTGGTCCTTGGATTCAGTTTCTCCGAAGACGCTTGGCCAAACTCCTATTCCTGGGCACTTTTCTCAGCCTAGTCTTGGCAACGGTCGCTCGCTCCATAAATAGCTTTATAGCCCCACTTCCTGGAGATTCACATTCCTAGGAAAAAGACGACCTGTCGCTGCGCATCTGCGAAATCTCTCCCTGCTCATTCTGCAAAGGAAAAACATTGTTCTCGCAGCCCCGGCGGCCTGGCAGGTTTTCTCCTTCTCTATGTCCTTATTTAGGCCCCAAAACTGCTACCACAAAAAAAAACTGCTGTAAATTCAGGGCAACATGAATGAACCCGCAGAACGAAAAGAGCAACAGTCATGAACTGCGTGCAGCTCCACTGCCAGCAATAAGCTACAGAGCGGAGGAGCGGATACACCCAGATACACCCTGAACCTTCTAGGACTCGCTATGGAGTGTTTACCTTCCTACCTTTTCAAAGACTAAGATCCTTGACCCTTTTGAGTTCGTGCCCCATTACGCCACAAAAATTCCACAAGTTCCTGCCAACCCTTGCTCGGGTAAAAGCCCAGAGATGGTTGGCAAAGACCGTGCAGCAGAGAAAATCGATACGTTCCATTTTTAAAAAAATTAAAATTTAACTTAGGGGGCGCTTAGAGGTGGCACCTGCGTGGTAATGCTCCCATCCATCTCTAATCCACATTAAAGGGCAGAAAATACACTGATACACACTGTTTGCCAATTCGTGAGTGCTTCCATCTTGGTGAGCCAGTGTGGTCTAGTGTTTAGGGAGCTGTACTCTTATCTGGGAATACTGGATTTTATTCCGCCCTCTCCCACGAAGCCAGCTGGGTGACCCTGAGCTAGTCACAGCTCTCTGCTGAGCTCTCACAGCCCCACCCCACCTGCCTCACAGAGTGTTCTGTTGTGGAGAGAAGAACAGAGGGCTTGTCAGCTGCTTTGAGCCCCCTTAAATGGGTGAGAAAAGCAGGGTAGAAAAGCCAACTCTTGTTATTACTATTAATGCCTGAGGACGCAGCTGAAAGTCCTTCTGTTTCCTACTGTTGCTCCATGATTGCTTGTGTGGACCTTGAAATGGGTGCACAAATACTTCTGAATGGGATACATATCAGATCTGTATCCATTTGCACTGGATATTAGTAGAAATTTGTATGAGTACATTTTGGATCGAATAAAATCCTACCACATTTGAAGGGGATCTGTTGGAATGAATATTATTTTTTAACATTTGATTCGATACAAATTGAATGCAAAAAAAACCCCATTTGTGCACGTCCCTAGTGCATGCATATGCTGGACATGACACCCGTGCGCCATCATGTGAACATCAGGGAAGGATTGTCCATGTATGCTCTCGTGTACATGCGAATGCTGCGCACAGGTCACACCTGTGTTTCAGCCCCTGCATCAGATTCACGTCTTTGGCCTATAACACCCTTAAAAACTGTGGACCAGCTTATCTGGCAGAGGTCTGTGCTGAGAGTCATTTAGATCTTCAAGTGAGGCCCTGCTGTGGGTGCCATGGATTGCTGAATGCCCTCTTACGAGTACCTGCTGTCAGGCCTCCCCAGTGGTGGCTCTCCTCCTCTGGAATAATCTCCCCCCTGATATTCGTAGGGTAACCGACACTCCTGGTGTTTAGGTGCTGCTTGAAGATTATCTTTTGGCCCAGGCCCTTCCAGGGTGAGCGTTTAGGCAAAACAGGCCACCTTGCAATTAACCTGTTATAAATTCAGGTGAGATGTGGAGGACAGGTGGAGTCAGAGAGCAATGCATTGTGCAGTTCAGTAGCACAGGTGCTGGTGCAATACACCCACTAGCTTTGTCAGTGCCCAGGGCTAATGGGTGTTGCACATCAGAACATCTTCCGGGCATTAACAAGAGAGATCTGATTTAGGCTAGATAAGAAACCAAAGCTATTTTGCCTGCCAAAATGCCTCAGTCTCTCCTAGGAGGGTGGGAGAGGATGTTCTAGCTTCTCTCTCTTCTAGCTAGTCAAACCTTGGGAACAAGGACCAGCTTTTTTATAATTAATATTTTATATTGTAAATACAACAATACAGCCTTAAACATTCACACATCTCCCAGAACAGCAGCACCTTCCCTTCCTTTTCCTTTCTAAAGGTCAGAACTTTTAAAGAGCCAGAATTGCGGAGAATTGCAACATTGTTATCAGGTGCAAAGTGGGTGGATTGCTACAGTGTAATGGCTGCTGTACGGGGTGGATTTTTACAGTGATTAAAATCACTATCTTTGGAAGCAAGCTCTGGATCCCAAAGTGATAAATGGCTCTGGTGGGTTTTGCAGGCAGGGGAGACGAACAGAGAACTTGTAAATATGGCTATTTTTCTTTTGGACTTGTCGGGGGTTGTCTCCCCGGCACCCTATCAAACAGAGAGGTGGCGGGGAGAAAAAGATGCGGGCAAACAAAACACGCTTCCTGGGGGACGATAGGTGCGTTTAAAATGTATGTTTTACCGAACCTCATGGGGACACTTATTCCGGAACTGAATGGCACTTTTAAAGTCCGCTGGAATAGACGGACAGTAGAGGAAAACTAGAGAGGCAAATAAGTTGCTTGGGGATGCAGCCTTAGTGTGTTTTCAGGGGAGTAAAGTGGGCCCAGGGTAGATTTGCCTTAGATATGTGATTCAGCCCCACTTTAGCAGTGCTATAATGGTGTTATATTCCCACCTTTGGGATGCAGACCAGAGACAGAGCATCCTTACCAGAGGACCAAAGGCACAGTGGGAAGGAAGAGCGTGCATGGTACGGAGAGCGTCCGCACCTGCGGCTCCCCATAAAAACAAGAACAGCTGTTCTCACAGGATATTGGAAGAGGCAGAAGTGTGGGAATATTAATAATTCCGTACACATCGTGGCAACTCAAACAGAGGGTTTCCAGATTGGCAAACAATATAAACACACAAACTCCACCGTAAACAATTGTTTAAAAGGTCTCTGGAAACAACAACAAGAAACTGGTTTGTGGGTTTGTGCCTCCCTTTTCTCTTTCTTTTCTTGTGAGCCAGTGTGGTCTAGTGGTTAGGGAGCTGGGCTCTTATCTGGGAATACTGGGCTGGATTCGGCACTCCTCCATGAAGCCAGCTGGGTGACCTTGGGCTAGTCACAGCTCTCTTCTTCTGAGCTCTCACAGCCTCACCTGCCTCACATGGTGTTCTGTTGTGGAGAGAAGAACAGAAGGTTTGTCAGACACTTTGAGTTCCCTTAAATGGGTGAGAAAAGTGGGATAGAAAAGCCAACTTTTTCTTTCTTTCTTTCTTTCTTTCTTTCTTTCTTTCTTTCTTTCTTTCTTTCTTTTTTGCCAGTTGTTAGTTGTTAGTTTCCTGGGCAGTTAAAATCAAAACAGGCTGCAGGATAAAGGGAAGGGAGGCAAAGAAACCTTCCAAGGTATATGTAGGATTTGGGCCTCCTGTGCAGATAAAGATTTAGCCAGCGGTGCTATGCCAAGGGAAATGAGCCCAAATAGCTCGTACCTGGCAGAACTACTTGGAACAGGAGAGAAACCTTCCAAGGGCCTAATGGAAAGCAAACGCTTGCTGGTTCCATCCAGCAATGGCAATGGAGTAGGCAATGGCAAACTACTGCTGTGTCCTTGCCAAGAAGCCTGCTAAGAGGTGCCCAAGGAGTCTGAAAAGGCCTGCAACTCTGCCTGGAAAGCAGAGATTTGCCAGTTCAACCCCCAGCCTCTCCTCCAAAGTAGGCAATGGCAAACCACTTCTGTATCCCTGCTAAGAAAACTGCATAGAGACACCCATGGAGTCTGGGGGTGGCTGTGGCACAGTGGGAGAGCAAAGTGCCTGGAAAGCAGAGGGTTGCCTGTTCCATCCTCAGCCTCTCCCTGGAAGTAGACAATGGCAAACCACTGTTGTATCTCTGCCAAGAAAACTGCAGTCAGCCGAGTGTCTCCCAATGATAACAACATGTTGCTATTTGTTGGTTAGCTTTCCAAGAGTTCCCAAGTGCCCTGGGGGGCAAATGGTTGGCTGGTTCCTCTGGATACTGGGAGGCTTAGCAACCGCTCTTTCTTTTCTCCACAGCTAACTGGAAGGAGGTTTTACAGAAGCACATAGACCCCAGCGAGATCCCTGTGGAATATGGTGGAACCCTCACAGATCCAGATGGAGACCCCAAGTGCAGGAGCAAGGTATTTCCTATTTCCCCCCATCCAAGAATTACTGTGGTTTGGAGTTCAGCGCCATTTTTTAAATACCAGTTAGGTGCTGCCACCTGCTGGACGTAACCCTTTATAACACCATGGAGTAGATTGTGCTAATAAAAACCATTGGGTGCTAAACGCCCCTTGTGGACATAAGGGGTTCTCGCCATGATGCGAAACTACTTGGACAGGATTCCCCGAGGTCCGGATCCCAGCGATCCAGATCTCCTTAATCCAGATTAAAGGAGGTAAGTGCGGAAACGGCCCTGGGAACCAGGGACTGCTTGAGATCCTCTTATTATGCAGCCCAGATTTAGTAAGGGCTCTGAAATCAAAACCAAGGTGTTGTCTGTAAGGTTCTGTTTTTTAAGTATCTATTTTTAATTTGCTTTTTAAAAAAATCTTATCCTATACCTGGAGGTATCTGGGTGGGTGACAGCACCTGAAAACAAAATCTAAAACAATTAAATTTAAATAACAAGAAACCAAAATAATAACTAGATGCGAGGAAGGGAAGAAGTTTCCTTTTTTCAATCAAAAGCCAGTATCTACAAATATATTTTTAACAATTTTCTGAATGCATTAACTGAAGGTGCCTGGCGCATCTCAGAGGGGAGAGTATTCTGCCATCTGGGGGCCCCCACCGAGAAGGCCCTGCAAAAGAACCCAGAGAGTGCAGTTGGAGGGGATGAGAAGGGTCCTGCTGGGCAGGGGTTCCTGTGTGCGCACTTGGATCTCTCACTGAAGTGATCTTGCACGCAGCTGAGCTACGGGGGCGAAGTCCCGAAGAAGTACTACGTGCGGGACCAGTTGAACCAGCAGTACGAGCACACGATGGTGGTGAACAGGGGCTCCTCCCAGCAGTTGGAGTACGAGATCCTTTTTCCAGGCTGCGTCCTCAGGTAAGCCAAAGCAAGACCTAGACCACACTTAGGCGCAGAGGGTACCCAAGAAATGGGCACTTCTGATGAAATGAAGTTGGGGATTTTCCAAGAGACGAACGATAAAAGTTTCTTATTCCTCAGTCAGGCTTAATAGGAGATTTCACTGCACGGTTTTACCGCACCAAATGATGTGAACGCAACGCTGAAGCTCTAGCATGCTCCAGATTCGTTAAGATACCAATCAGTCAAGGGCTGCCTCCAGACTTGCGCAATAAATCCGCAGTTAAAGGCAAAAGTGCAGAATACTTAGTGGGCAGGAAGGCAGCTCCATCGCTTCCCCTAATGGACCTGCAAGAGCTTAGGGGGTACATGCAATCACGTGGGTTGAGGCAGCCAATCAGATGTGAGCTGCCCTGCCTGGTCTCCTGATCTTCTCGCTGTTCAGCCTCCACTGAGGGGAACTTCAGATTTTGTTTATACTGCGCAGCACATGTCCTCTTACCAGCATTAAGATAAATGCGCAGTCCCGATCGGATAATGTGACCATCGATCGTTGTGTGTGATGCCTTGATCATGACTGCGCATTCCACTGCGCAGTATAAACTAGGGATATGCACAATTTTTTTTTTTTGGCGATTTGAACTGAATTGAATGTTGGAAAATCTGTATCCGTATGAATAGATCTCATTTAAATGTAGTAAAATTCTATTCGATATGAATACAGAATTCAGCATTGATGGGTCATTTTCCTCTGCGGTCATGAAATGCAGATTGATGTTGCACACCATGTGCCTGTATTAAGACATAAGGCCTCTTTCCAGCAATATTGAATTCTCTAGCTGCAATCCAAAATGAACTTAAAACTGATTAAGTCCATGACATTTTACTGGACTTGGGTTCAAGCAAACATGCGCCAAATTCACAGAGCCACCTTGCTTCCATCAGGGCCTCTCTGAGGTTCCTATGAGGTTTGCTTGAGGTGCCCATGGGCAATTGGTTGACCACTGTGTGCTACCGAATGCTGGACTAGATGGGCTGCGGCCTGATGCAGCAGGGCTCCTCTTACGTTCTTCTGTTCTTTTCTCTTACCTTTCTGCACCTGCCCACCTTCTGACAGCTGGCAGTTTGCATCTGATGGTGCCGATATAGGGTTTGGTATCTACTTGAAGACCAAAGTCGGGGAGCGCCAGCACGCCAGTGATATGACCGAAGTGCTTCAGAACCAGCGGTACAACGCTCACCTGGTCCCTGAAGACGGCTCACTCACCTGCGCAGACGCTGGAATTTGTAAGTGCGGACACACAAACACTTTACGCCACTTCCTCCTCAGAGGGAGTAGATACGATTGACCTCTGTTTTGAACAAAGGTTCCCTTGAAGCTCTTCTGAGCGTGACGCCATTTGAGATTCCACTTAGGCTTCCACTGCAGAGATCTGGAGATGGGCAGATAAGGCAGGAAGGCTCTAGACCAGTGGTTCTCAACCTTCCTAATGCCGCGACCCTTTAATACAGTTCCTCATGTTGTGGTGACCCCCAACCTAACCCTCACCCTAACCCCCAGGTTTTCCTAGCCTTTGGGGATGCAGTAGGTGGCTGTGAATCTCATGTAAGCTTTGCAGCCATGGGGAAATGTGGGCCGGATCCGGATCATTGCACCCAGTTATTCCAGACCCACCGATCTGGATTCACGACAGGTAAATGCAGAAAGGGCCTTTCACTCCATTCCTTATGGGGTCTGAATTTTTTCGTCCACCTGTGTGTGCCCACTAGGGCCATACCTGCTCCTTTGGTGCTTCTAGAACATTGGTAAACACTATTACGATACTGAGGGCATTCACTCTTTCCCCCCTGTTCAGATGTCCTGCGGTTTGACAATACCTACAGCTACATCCACGCCAAGAAAATCAGCTACACGGTGGAGGTATTGCTACCTGACAAGAAATCTGAAGAGCGGATGCAGCAGCTGGAGACGACCACGGAGCAGAAAGTTAACATTGCCTGAGAACAGCCTGCCTCCTCCCGGCCCCCAGCAAAGAACGGGACCCCTCTCCCCTAGAGCCACTGGGAGAGCATTTCTCGGGCGAGGCGGGGAGACAGGCTCTTCAAAGATGGGACGTTTGAGGCCTGAAGCGTTAACAGGGTGCAGAGCTGAAATCTGGATTATTCCGTCATCAGGAATGCCATTCAACAGGACGCTGTATGCTTCTCTCCAGCACAAAAACGATACTGAAGGACCCAGCCTTCCTTTTTGAGCAGCGAGAGACCAATGATCCAGGGCTGGCATCCCATGGGCATCACCCTGGCAAGGAAAGGGAAGATCTCCCCTTTGCCTTTGACGTGGTGCCTGAGACTAGGGTGCGCAGCCATCCTTTTCCCACCAGGTGTACCTGGTGGAGGGTCACACCTTGGCCTGCCCTCAGAAGTGGGGCTCAGAGCCAGAAGTAGTTGGAGCAAAGTTTGGGCCCTTCACCCTCCCAAAGCTTCCCCCACGGTTCCACTGCCAGGACAGCTCCAACAAAGGAGGTCTTAGCTGTGTCCACTCAAGCCCCTTGCAATAGCGGGCCAAAGACCAGGGCCTGGAGCTTCCAAGATTCCTCCTAGCCTAGATGGCTTCAAGGAAGGGCTAGACAGATTTATGGATGACAGATGTATCAATGGCTACTAGAATGGGTGCCTAAGTACATCTTTCAGGCTGCAGGGACAAGCAGGAGGCCTCTAAGGCTATTTGCTGGGATTGGAGAGTAGGAGAAGGTTTGCCCTTGTCTCTGCTTGAGATGCCCGTGGGCAGTTGGTGGGCCACTGTGTGAGGCAGGATGCTGGACTAGATGGGCTGGTCTTAGACCCAGTCACACCATACCAGTGGAGTGCAGCATCACTGGACGCAGGAGAAAGAGACCCCCAAGGCTGCATTTTTAGTAGCCTGTCCCAGCACCTATTAAGACCACGGGAGTGTCAAAGGGTCAAGATCATGCCACCCAAATCCTGCAGCTGCGTGTCTCATGCACGCAGAGGCAACCAGATCTCATATTGCAGCACTGGTGCCATAAGAGAAACTCTTATGTGGTGTGCATGGGAACCTCTCGCCCCATTCTTCAACAGGAGAAGAACAATGTGGTGTCAGAATTTCGCTCCTAACCTGGCAGCTGCCCCTACTGTTAGTATTTCAGTTCTGATGTGTCGCCCATAGATGTTCACCACGGCTGACTCACGACTCGTTCCACCCTGGACGAACTTGTCCAGTTATTTTTCCTTTTCAGGATCAGCCAAACAATACTGAACGCTGCTGTACCTTGTGGTGGTGAGTTCCAAAGGTCCACAAAGGGCCGTAGGAAGCAGAGATGTGCATGGATATTTTTTTTTTGACATTCTATTCTATTTGAATCCCCGAAGATCCGGTTCGATTCAAATCTTTTAAATTCAAATTTAACAAGATTTGATTCGGTTTTACCAAATTCGAATCTATTCGTTTGAATTTTTTATTCGAATCTGCCCATACGAATGTCAGCAACATTCTTACTTGCATGAATGCATCTTGCCCATATCCGTACGCATCTGTACGCATCCGTACGCATCCCATAGTTATCCCATATGCAGCCCATTTTTATCCCATACGGATCCGTACAGATGCAGGAAAAATATGGATCTTCAAGTGCGCATCATGCATGAACCCATGCACATATGAAGGTCTGGATAATTCAAAATTCAATATGAATGTTTGTATTAGAATTTTGGGACATTTTATTCGACTTCGAATGTCAAAATTCGGCACATTCGATCGGATTTCAAATACCTAAGAATATCTGTGCACGTTTCTAGTAGGGAGTCCTATCTTACAGACCATGCATGGATAGCTCACCACCCAGCAAGCGCAAGGCTGCTCATCTGGAACAGGCTTGTCTTGATTTTTTTTTTATTTTTGGCAAGTCTTTCACACCCTCGTACTTGAAATTCTTGCAACAAGCTCAAATCATCCTGGCAGAGAACAAAACAAGACCCCGCCCACAAAGTGCTTCAACTCACCATTGGCTGTTCATGGGTTGCCTTAGCAGACAAGTCAGTTTGCCTGGACCAAACACTTAACACTGTGAAAAGGGTTGCCGGCGGCAACTCTCGTTCTTGAATGTATCCGAATATTGGGCTGCGTTCACACCTAAGTTTTAATCCAACTTCAGTCCACCTTCAGAGCAGAAGAGCACATCGGTAAAGTCTGCACTTCTTTTCTTTCCACATTATTTCACCCAAAGATGGATTTTCCGAGTTAGATAATGCTGGGAAAAATAAATCTGCTTGCCACTTTGCCGATGCCTCCTCTCGCTCCGAAAGCGGACTGAAGCTGGATTGCAGTGTAAGTGCGAATGCACAAGTTTCACCAGCAGTTCACCCTGCAGATCTTTCTGCTGCTGATACGTTTGTTCAGTTTTCTTGTCCCGCTCTGTCTTGGTAGCTGGTGGGGCAAGATGGCTTTTGCAGCGCGTTCCGGAGAGGACAGAAGAGTTTGGGACCTTGGCTTTTAGGACTTCTTTATGGAAAACTGAAGTGCTCCATTGAGTCTGGAAATAAGTTCAGTGTGTTTCACATTTGAGATGGCGTTTCCCCTGGACGTGGGTGACTTATTTGTTAGGTAGAACACCTAACAAACTTAGACGTGGGACCCTTGCTCCCCTTTCCTTGCTTGGAGCTGTGGGGAGAAGGATGCTAAGGACATGGTCATACCTTCACTTTAAACCTTCTTTAGCCCAACTTCAGGTCTGACTGCTCACACCTTTTCATTCCTACCTGGTTTATTTGTGGACTTTCCACCCTGGAAAGTCCAAATGAAGGGTGCAAAATCCACAAATAAAGATGGCCTGAAGAAGGTTTAAAGTGACGGTGGGACCACGGCTTAAGTGTCCCGCCTAGGAAACTCCATCCCTACGTTAAGAAACTTGGGACTATCTTGGAGGTTTTGGAAAGCATCTAGAACATTTTGAAGAAGTTATGTTGGCTGTTGCCAAAAGCTCGTACTGTGTAAAAACCAAACGTCTCTCCAGGAGAGCCTGTTGATCTTGGGCTGGCGGGTGATTCAGAAATGGATCACTTTTGTTGACCTTCCTTCAATCCTGTTTTTGTGTTTTCCCCAGTGGTCCTGAAGATGGTAATATGTTTTAAAAAAAATAGGAATAAAGAATATTACATGCCGAGACTGAAACTGAGTTGCCTGGGTGCTGTGGGTTCCAAGAAAAGACTCTCAATGGGATTATTGACAGGTAATTTCATGATGAGGAACTCTTTCTGGGTGGCAGTAAAGTGAAAGCCCAGCAGAAAATGGAGACCTCCGAGGATAGGGTGATATAGAAACGTAAATATAGGGTGTTTTCCCACTGTCACTAGGAGTACCCATTAAGTACCCATTAATGGATACAAAAATGCCATTACGTACCCATTAATGGGTACTTAATGGGTACTTTTAGTGACAGTGGGAAAACACCCATAAATAAATAAAGTGGCTGCACCAGTCACATCTGCAAAGGTCGCAGAGTGCATTTGACATGGATTGAGAACAGATTCAAAGTGGATTCAGGTCAGATTTGACACTTTCAGAGCAGAAATATAACGGGATATGTATTGGATACATATGGGACATGTAGGCGTTCATATCGGATATTAGTACTTATTAATACGTTTGCATTGAATAGAATCCTGCCACATTCGAAGGGGATCTATCTGAATGAATAGGAATTTTCTTACATTCAGTTCAGTAGGAACCCAATGAAAACAACAACAACATCCATGCAACATCCCTTAGGGCTCTGTGGAAGCTGCTTTTTGTCTTATGCCTCCCTGGCCAAGAAAATGAATGGCACAAATGGGTGACGCTTCTGAAACGACCAGCATATCAAAATGCACTAGAAATCCTTTGCTGCCACCTGTAAAGAAAGCCAAAGGCATGGCGCCACTAAGGCAGCTGGATGAACTTGTACGGTTTTTGTGTATTTTTCCTTGCACAAAGTTAAGATAACGTCCTCTTGGCATCTGCTGGGCAATCTGGGGAAAGCACAGACCTGTCATCTCACATGCTATTCACTTCCACCTGCCTTTCCCTGCTGCACAGACCAGAGGCTGGAAGATATTTGCACACACGCCTGCGCACCCCCACCCCACCCACCCACTGCGATAGTGCAGGAGGGGTGCTCCTGAACTACAACTCCCAGCATCCTGTGCAAGCCTTCACTAGGAGCAGGAGCCTAAATGCAGCAACCGAGCACCCTTCTGCCTCCAGATCTGTCGGCCTACAGTTCCCAGCAGCCCCAGTGGCCAAGGCAAGGGATGATGGGCGTTGCAGTTTAGCAGCATTCGGAGGCCCAAGTCTGAGACCCCCAAAAGTGCCCCAGAGGCACAGGGAGGGGGACTTTCCCCCCCCTTTTTTTTTTTTTTTGCAATTTTGCATCTCACCGGAGCAGCACAGCCCTGGCTGGTGGTAGAGCCTTGTGCATGCATGAGGATCTCCCATGCACAAAATCCCAGGGGCAGCCCAGAGCAAACCGTTAAGCAGCCTGCCTGCCTCCTCGGGTGGTTGGGGGGGGGGGGGGAGAGAGAGAGACGACGCCTCCCAGGCGCACCAGTAAGCAGAATTAGGAACTTTTCTGAACTTACGGGCGTGGAGGTTCCCGGAGGGAGCCGGGAGCGCATAGTATCTTTCTCCAGGCAGGCAGGCAGGCAGGCATCCAACCCATAAAGCTGCACCCGGAGGCTCCAGGCAGGCAGGCATCCAACCCATAAAGCTGCACCCGGAGGAAGGAGAGCCTTTCCTGCCCACCCCACGCCCCCGGCTGTTTGCTGCTGGCTGCTGACCTCGGAGGCGCAAAGGGCAGCCTTGCTGGAGTGCAGGCAGGTGCTGGCGGGGCTTCCCCTGGCGAATATCTGCCTGCGACCAAGGAAGAGGCTCTGGGATCCGGATCGGCCTCGGCTTCCTGAAGGCTACTGCTTTTGACTGCCGCCGCGCACTGCAAGCCGCGCCGTGCCCGTGTGAGTGCGAGTGCGTGTGAGTGCGTGCCAGCCGTGTCTGCGCCCGTGTCGCCCGCCAGCCCGGGCACGCCCAGCCCCCTCCTGCCCTCGATCGCGCCCCGCACTGGCACCCCCCTCCCGCCCTCCCGCCGGCTTCCTCTCCCCGCCCCTGCCCGGCATTGCTCCGTGCGCGTGGCCTCGTGCGCCCCGGCCGTGCTCCCTTGCATGCCTGCAGGCGCCGCTGTCCCTGCTGCCCGCGCTTGCCCAGGCCAGGCCAGCCCGGCTTAGCCCTGCCGCGTCCCCCGAAGGGGCCACCGCCGCCCGCCGCCTCGCCATGGGTCCTCCGCGCCCTGCCGATCGTGCGCAGCCGGATCTGTACCGGGACACCTGGGTGCGCTATCTGGGTGAGTGAGTGAGTGGGGAGCCCTACTCGCGAGGAAGCCTATCGAAGAGCCCTGGGGGGAGGAGGGAGGGGGGGGAGAAGCTTCCCAAGAGCAGCAGCAGCGGCAGCATGGATGCCCGTCCCGCCTCCTCTTCCTGTCCCGTCCTGTCCTCTCCTAGGGGTGACCTTGGCGCAGCAACAGCAGCAGCCCAGGCTGGCGGGCGCCCTGCCTGCCTGCCTCGCAGGGTTGTTGTGAATGAGAGCGAAAGGGGAGGAGAGGGAAACGAGGGGCGCTGTCCGGAAGAAAAGGGCGCCTCGGAGGTACCCAGAGCCCCCAAGCCAAGCCGAGGAGCCAGGATAAGATGTGGCTGCCGCTCTGCAGGCTGAAACGCCTCCTTCTGGGCACCCTTTGAGACGCCTGAGGTTTAATCCGGCTTCGTTCCACCTTCAGAGCGAGAGAAGGGCACATCAGCAAAGCGGGCAGCGATTTCCTTTCCGCACGATCCACCCCAAAGGTGAATTATCTGCGCTACTGAACGCTGAAAGGAAAAAGCAAAGTGTCCCCTCGCTCCAAAAGCGGACCAAAGCTGGATTAAACCTTTAGTGCGGCCACAGCAAAAAACAAAACAAAAAGCATCCCATCTGATTGTCTCCTGGATTGCACGGGGCATCACCCTAGCCTTTGGCCAGATTTCCTCTGTAGTTGTGCAAGGCCGGCAGCACCGCGGAGAGATTCGTGGAAGGGGAAGTGAGCGTCCTCCATGCACCGCTGGAGTGAGCCAAATTGCACAAAGCAAGCAAAATAATATTGGAACAGTTAAAGCGCTTGGGCAAAGCCGTAGGCATGGGCAAGATGTGGGCTTGGATGCATAGGAACATCGTATCAAGTATCCTGTATGATCACAAGGCTGTTCCTTCACCTGCAAACTTCAGACTGCATCACCTTTAGCTGCACCAGAGGAAGGAGAGGAGAGAACTAGTATGACGACCTTAATCTGATACCAGCAACTTCCCGGTTTCATCCCTGCCTGCTCTTCTTCCCTTTGCTGCAGCTGCTGTTTCTCCTGGATTATATATTTAGCAGCTCTGCAGAAAGGAGGCAATGTGAACTCCACCTGTTCCTAAAAGCCCTGAAGGACCTTCACTGCCTCCTCTTTCTGTCCTACAAAAGTCCTCCTTGGAACCCAGGGGAAATAATCATTTTGTGTGTGTATTTATTTATTGGTCTAGTGGTTAGGGAGCTGGACTCTTAACTGAGAATACCGGGTTTGATTCCACCCTCTCTGATGGAGCTGGTTGGGTGACCTTGGGCTAGTCACAGCTCTCTTCTGAGCTCTCACAGCCCCACCTACCTCACAGGGTGTTCCGTTTCCGGGAGAAGAACAGAAGGTTTGTCAGCTACTCTGAGTCCCCTTAAATGGGTGAGAAAAGGGGGGTAGAAACGCCAACTCCTGCTGCTGCTCCTAAGCTAACATTTGCTCTTTTGCTGTAGGCTATGCCAATGAGGTTGGAGAGTCTTTCAGGGCTATTGTGCCTGTCTCCTTGGTCTGGGCCAGCTATGGAGTGGCGACCCTTTATGTGACGGCAGACGCTGTGGATAAGGGCAAGAAAGCAGCCCTGGTGAGTGTTCAGAACAGAATGCCAATAATAAAGCAGAGTAAACCACCAGGTATGAAAGTTCTGTGCCTTCCAGAAATGCCTGTCTTAGGTTGCCAGATCAGGTCATTATAGGCCAAGGCCAGATCGGTGGGATCAGGGCCTTTTCAGTGGTGGCTCCCAGATTGTGGAATAGTCTCCCCTCCTGAGATGCATGAGGCACCTTCACTTCCTGCATTCAGGAAGGCTGTGAAAAGGTACCTCTTTGCCCTGGGCCTTTAGCTCAATAAGGAAACAGCTTTTCCTCCCCACGTTCGGGTGCTGTTATGGTTTTAATATGTTCATTTTATACGCTGGTTGTTTTTTAATGTTGTAACCCGCCTGTTCCCTGAATGGGGGAGCGAGTGGTAAAACTTTAAAGCCTCCAGGCGGCATTTTGCATGACAGGATGCCAGTCGTTGTGGAAACAAATTTCGTGAATTTCGTATCTCATCCTGCACAAATTCCTTAAGCTAAAATCACGTCCAGGCGGCAGGCAGATACCCACCCGGAGAAGATAATGTAGGAGATACTCCCCATGAGTTTACCACCCGCGAGCTAGACAGCGCCATGGCCAGCGTCACCTGCGTGCGTTTTCATGCACACCTGGGCATTTGGGTCTCTGGAAGCGCCAGGCCTCGCTGCCGCCCCCTCTGTGCATGCGTGGACACGTGTCATGGCAGCTCCATCCAGAAGGTATGTGAACGTGCTGCTGTTGGAAAATTTACAGCCTGCGCTGGGTTTTCCAGCTGGAATTCTTTGTGCTTTCTAAGGGGGGAGTATTGGGGCTGTGGGGGCATTTTGTGTCCTCCAGTACCTGGGGCACCCCTACCATAATGATGCTGTAATGGCACCGTGTTCCCCTTGTCTAGACAGGCACTTAAAAAAATAATAATTTGAATGTCATCAAAAGAGGACGTGCTGTTATTTGTTGCTTGTATTTCTATCCAGCCCTATGCCCTATAGATTTAAAATCAAATATATGATATTAGAACAATAACAGTGTCTGCAAGTGGGAAGAGAAAGGGTATCCCCATTTAACCAAAGGCCAGGGCAAAGAGGTGCGTCTTCACTGCCTTCCTAAGCATGTACAGTGAAGGTGCCTGACGCACTTCAAGGGGGAGATTATTCCATAGCCCAGGGGCCATCCCTGAGAAGGCCCTTTCCCGGGTGCCCACCCGTTGTACTGCTGAAGGTGGTGGGACAACCAGGAGGGCCTCCCCTCCCGCTCTTAAGGCACCGACAGCTCAATATGGAAGAAGGCTTTCCTTTGTGTTTGGCCTCAGATTCGTTAATCTTTGAGTCTTTTGCTCTTTTTCGGTGGTTCACCAAGTCTGCAGAGGAGAGCCACGCCTCCAGGGCCACCATAGCCGTGGTGGACACCTTTGTGTGGCAGGCTTTGGCTTCCGTCGTCATCCCCGGTTTCACCATCAACCGCATCTGCGCCGCCTCTCTCTACCTCATGGGCAGCATGACGCGCTGGCCCCTCCCCGTCAGAAAGTGGGCCACCACCGCGGTGGGTCTCTCGGCGATCCCTTTCATCATCAAACCCATCGACAGGTACGTGCCCAGGCAAGCGCTTGAGCCGAACTGTTCTCCAGATCTGCAGCTACTGGCCATTGGATTTTGGATTTCTGGACCACCTTTCCAAAATCCTTGCCCAAGGGGGTTCTCAACAAAGCAAAAATTCAATAAGCAAGGGTGGGTGACCTTGGGCTAGTCACAGCTGTCTGGTCCTGTGGTTAGAATGTCAGCCTTATTTGTTAGCCTCCCAGTTTGATTCCACGCTCCTCCACAAAGCCAGCTGGGTGACCTTGGGCTAGTCACAGCTGTCTTTCTGTGCTCTTACAGCCCCACCTCCCTCACAGGATCTCCATTGTGGGGAGAAGAGCAGAAGGTTTGTCAGCTGCTTTTGAGTCCCCTCAAGGACGAGGAAAGCGGGGTAGAAAAGCCAGTAGTGTGTTTCGCATATATCGATGCAAATGTTTCACCAGCAACCTTTAAAGCTAAATACATTGGAGGGAAGACTTTAACCTGCACTGTATCGTCAAAAAAATGGTTTGTTATGTACCTCAGTCTGGAACCGTTTCATTTCCCAGCATCCTTTGCCTAATTGCTGCTGGCCATCCACATTATTTTATATAAAAGCATATTAAATTCTCAGTTGGGTAGTTGATATATATATATGCTCAAATCCTGCAGATCTCCCTAGGCAATGATAACAGCGTGCTCTGCTGTTCCCTTTTGTACAATGTCATGACTTATTGATTGGGAAAATGAGAACAGGGCGCAGACAGAGGAGTTAGAACAGAGAGGCCTCTATTACCAACGGCCATGAAATGTTCTTCAGCTTGTATTCTGCGGACATTGGCTGAAAGCTGTGAGAAAGGGCCCTGCGTCTCGCTTTCCTGTTCTGTCAAATTCCTCGTGTCCTGCCCCCCTAAGAGAGGTAGAACAGAATCTCATAGAATTATAGAGTTGGAAGGGGTCTCCAGGGTCATCCAGTCCAACCCCCTGCTCAATGCAGGATTTCCTAAACCATCCCAGACAGATGTAGGTCCAGCCTCTGCTTGAAGACCTCCAGTGAAGGAGAACCCACCACCTCCCGTGGCAACCTGTTCCACTGACTGATGGCTCTCACTTTCAGGAAGTTTTTTTCTATTATCTAATCTGTATTGACTCCCTTGAAGTTTCATCCCATTTTTTCTAGTCCTCCCATCTTGTGCAAGTGAGAATAGGGACATTCCCTCTGCACTGGGACAGCCCTTCAGATACTTGAAGACCGCGATCACGTCTCCTCTCAGTCTTCTCTTCTGCAGGCTAAACATTCCTAGATCCTTCAACCTTTCCTCGTAGGACATGCTTGCCAGACCACTCACCATTTTGCTAGCTCTTCTTTGGACTTGCTCTAGTTTGTCAATTTTTTTTTTTTTACTGGGAGTTCCCAGGATTGGACACAGGTCTCCAGATGAGTTCTGACCAAGGTAGAGCAAATTGGAATTAGCTCCCGTGATCTAGACTCTAGACTCCTCTTGATTCATCCTGGGGTGGTGTTTGCCTTTTTTGCAGCTGGACTCATGGGACTCAAGAGGGTGGCAATTGAGCCAGGGAACAGAAATACCCATGATGCTCTTCTTCTGCCCTCCCGACGTCTCTTTGCATCTCCCACAGGTCCGTGGATTACCTGATGGACGCCAGTCTCCGCAAACTCTACAAGACAGATGACTAACCTCCGGTCCCTGGCCTCTGCCTAGCCTCGGACACCAGTCTGTGCTCAGGGACCATGACCACATTCTCCTCTCTCCAGCCTCCGTTTGGTCTGGAGATGAGCGTTGCACCCGTTAGTGACAATGGGATGGAAACCACTCTGGCGTCTGTCCAGCTCACTGGCAGGACATTGGGGGGGAATCCATGTAAAAACCTGATGCATGTAAAAACCTGAGCGGAGCCAGGCCGGTGGCGTGGGTAAGAGGAATGGTGCATAAAATGAAGAAATGTAGCCGCCCAGACAGGCACATGGGAATTTTCTTAGGCGTGTTGCTTGTTCCAAGGCGGTCTCAAAACAAAGTTGATTTCCTGCACATCAAAGCACAGCTCAGCGAGAGGAAAAGGGACCTTGCGGACAAAGCTTTGGTTTCTCCTGACCACGCTGCAGTTCCAGTCCGTCGATGGGTGGCTGGTTTAGATGCTGCTTCTGGGAGCAATGTGGACTAGCGCCTTGTTAAGATCCACTGTATATTCTGCACTGGCAAACTCCGGTATAGGGGGATTCCTTGCCCTAAGCACTGAGACTAGTTTCCTGTTTCTGTTGTGAAACCAAAAAGCTGGACACACATTTTCACGTGTCTCTTTCCTCCTAAGCAGGCCCTCGTCCATCCTTTCTGCTGGGCACAATAAGTGAAATAATTAAAAAAAAATATTACTTTTCATGCTAATTTTTTAAATGTCTGAAGTGCTCACTGAATAACTTACTACCAGCTCAATGAAAGTTAGCAACTGTGTCCTCAAATGCATTTTCAGTTCAGGGACAGCTTTCCCTTGCGAGGCCCACACCCATTTGTCGGGATCTCACCTGGGACCATGAATCCCTGCAAAGAACGCAAGTGAGGCAAGCTGAAGCATTTCAGACTTATAGCTGTATCATGACTACGCCCCTTTCCACACTGGGCCCTGTCCCGGGATATGTCAGAATCGCCTGCGGAGAGAAGGGCTCCTATTCTGGGATACGTCCCGGAATGAGGCCTGGTGTGGACAGGGTCTATATTAGACAAAGTGGTCTTGAACTGGCATTTCGTGGACTTTAATGCCATTTATTTCCCCGTAAAGGGACCCGATTACACTTTCTCGGGGTCATCGCTCTTGAGTTTGCAGTAGTCCAAATTCGTTTCCTTCTCCTCCATCTCATCGGCCACTGCCAGGGCTCCGACAACCGCTTGTAGTTCCGTGTGGAAATCCTGCTCCCTCTTGTCCTTAAGACGCCGGTGCCCTTGGAAGACGTGGGCATGGCGCAGCACCGCCAGGACCAGCGCTACGAGGGCCCCAACAAAGAGAGCGGCTAAGATGGAGCTGCTCACAAAGGCAACGCTCACCAGCACCATCTTCTTCATGGTACGGCATCGTCCTGAAGGAAAACAGATTTAAGGAGGACAGGAGAACGACACGGGTGGACATAGGAGGAGAGAACCACCGCAAAGCAAAGATTGACTCTTGTCAAGTGGTTCCTAATTTGTCACCAAAGCAGGACAAAAGTTTGGTTAACAAGAATCTTTTGCTTTTAATTTTTTTACCCTCCCTATACTCCCTTCCACTTAGGTGATGGGTCAGCTTCGAAGCTTTCTTGCTTCCAGTGAATCATCAGATACACAACATCCCACAGTTAATTGATTCCTTTATCTCAGCTGTGTTCACACCTAAATTTTAATGCAGCGTCAGTCCAGTTTCAGGGTGAGATAGCACATTGGGAAGGTGACAAGTTGTTTGCTTTTGGCTTTATACAACCTTTGGGTTAGATAATCACTTTGCTGAATGTGTTCTCTTACACTGAAGGCGGACTTAATCTGGATTAAATCATAGGTGTGAACGCAGCCCTTGCCATCCATACATAATTATTCTTTCCGAGTTCTTGAGTACTTAATAGGTTCCCACATCCCCTGTATAAAGCATCCTACATTATAACAAAATTGAACTTCAATTGCTCCAGCACATAATGGTACCATTTCTCCAAACATCCAAATAAATAAACACCCATGCATTTTTATCTTCCCATCCAAAAGCTATTACTGACTGGCCTCCTGTTAATGTTTTAAAATATATTTATCCGGGTCGGACATGTTATACATTCTTATGATCTTCAAACAAACAACTTGATGGAAAGAATTTGGAAAAGGAGGGGGCTGCTTTGGTAGATCAATACCAGGAGGGCCCAAGATTGGAGATGGCCAACCATTCCTTATTCCAAGGGGAAAAAGCAGGTCCGAAGAAGGGAAAGGAATGAGGCAAAAGCAAAAAAGGAGGTTTGGAAGGTAGCAACTATCTGGCGTCCCAAAACAATTAGGATACGTTGAAAGAGTGAAGACAGCCAGCTTGTGTTTTAGAGTTTGCTCATTCTTTGGTATCTGTTGTGTCCACCATTTCCTTTAATCTGTGGAATCTTAGAAGATCCCTTCAGGAACGGACAGATTAACATAAGAGGAGCCCTGCTGGATCAGGCCACAGCCCATCTAGTCCAGCATCCAGTCTCACACAGTGTCCCACCAATTGCCCATGGGCATCGCAAGCATAAGACAGAGACAAAACCTTCACTTGCTCTCAAGTCCCAGCAAATGGCCTTTGGAGGCATCCTCCAGCCTCCCAGGCATCTATTCTAGTAGCCATTGATACACCTATCATCCCTTTCTTAAAGCCATCTAGGCTGGTTGCTGTTACCACCTCTTTGGGCAGTAAATTCCACAGATCAATGACCCTCTGGGTGAAAAAAAATCCTTCCCCTTCTCTGATCTGACTCTCCTACCCATCAGCTTCATAGAATGTCCCCTGGTCCTTGTGTTGAGTGATAGAGAAAATAATTTTTCTCTATCCACCTTTTCTATACCCTGCATGATTTTATATACTTCAGTCAGGTCCCCTCTTAAACGCCACCTTTCCAGACTGAAGAGGTCTAGACGTTGCAGCCTGGTTTCGTAAGGAAGGTGTTCCAGCCCCTTAATCATTCTGGTTGCCCTTTTCTGCACCTTTCCCTGTTCCATCTCACCGCCTAAGCACAAGAAGAGACCGTAAGAAGCAAAAACAAAGGAAAGCCAACCTTCAAACCATGGAGCATCTTGCTTGCGGACTACCAAAGGCCCAGCCACCTCCTTGTGGATTCTTCCTTCTCCCCAAAATGCTGTTTGAGAAGACCAAAGGATTAAGGGCGGCCAGAAATCAGCCGCAAACAGGAACCACATTTGAGAGCCTGAACATTAATTTTAGTGTTTCTTCACCATCCGCATTGCCAACCGCTCCATTACGCCCATATATTCCCTTCACCCACTCTGGGCACCCCTGGGATCATGCGCAAATTTCTCCTGGGGACCTAAGATGAGCCACAGCATGGTTAAAGCGCAGGAGCCAGGAAAATATTTGCCACCTCAACCTTTTCAAAAGAGGAGTGGGTTTTGAATGCAAAATAGTATTTTTAATCAAGAAATCATTTCCCGTCCTCTTCCAGGGCTGCAGAACAAGGACGGGAAAATGCTAGACAAGTGCTAAGCGTTGGACCAGTGAACAGGGAAAGCTGAAGGTCTTCTTTACGAAGTCCTTCGGTTATCTTATTTATTCACATTTTTATCCTGCCCTGTACCCAGAGGTCTCCAGGCGGGTAACATCTAAAATCAAACATCATTAAAACATTAAAACAAAAACAGTGTCTGGCAGTGGGAAAAGTATATCCCCATTTAACCGAAGGCCAGGGCAAGGAGATGCATCTTCACTGCCTTCCTTAACATATACAGTGAAGTGATAGACGCACCTCAAGGGGGAGAGTATTCCACAGCCTAGGGGCCATCACTGAGAAGGCCCTCTCCCGGGTGCTCACCCCTTTTGTTACTGAAGGTGGTGGGACAACCAGGAGGGCCTCCCCTCCAGATCTTAAGGCATGGGCCGGTTGATATGGGAGTAGATGTTCCTTCAGATATTTGGGACCTAAGTCATTTAGAGCCTTATAAGTTAAAGTGAGTCTCTGGCTTAGCAGAGAGAGAAAAGAAACTTTGTAGGTACCTTCATCTTTTTCAGGTGGGAGAGGCTCAGATGAGCAATGGCTAGCACAGCACTCACAGATGGACGTCTTGGAGGGCTCGTCCGTGTTCTCCCACCTTGAAGAATGCAAGCTTTGGTTAACCAGTGTCAGCATCAGCATGACCACGGTGCTGCCATCTTTGCCTTCTTCCCCAACTCAGCCATCACTGTTGGCTCTGATCAAAGACGCCACCTTTCCTTTCTATTCCAGTTGCAGTGGCCTCACTTATGATCCTACTGCCTGAAATTCAGTGAGGGGTGTTCCAGCCCTCTCCAGCTAAGGTGCCGCCTGCTGCTGTCACTACTGTTCATCAGCACATGCGGAAATATTTCTACTGTGTTTCAAGGATTTAAGCTGTTATAATTTAGGCCCAGTCCAGACAGGATCTCAGATGTGGGATTCTCTGTGGCAATCCCAACATAGTCCCGCAAAAAAAAAGATGAAACTGGGCTGGAATGGCCACTTGAAATTACACAGGGGCCACAACTGCATATCAAAATCCAGAGCTAGGGATATTCATATAATTCAGACGAATTTAGACATTCGTGCATGAATTGAATGTTGCAACATTCTTGCATTGATATTCGTATTTGTACAAATGTTTCGGGACATTCACGAACCTGGAGAGGTGGGAAATCACGTGCACCAGTCACATATGCAATGGGTCCAGAGTGCATGCAACATGGATTGAGAGTGGATTCAAAGTGGATTCAGGGAGGCTTTGAAGCTTTTAAATTCTAAGATCTGACACTGTGGGCTATCAAAGCTTCCTCCTGTCCATCCAACAGGAATAGAGATCTGCACAAATGTTTTCTGTATGTGTTCAATTCATATCAAATCAAATTCAAGAAATTCATATACGTTCAAATACATCGCCCTTCAAATGTGGTAGGACACAGATATGTGATACAAATCCGATTCAAATTCCCACTATTAATTGCTTACATGTTGCCTACGTATCTGCTCTGAACGTGTCGAATCCACCCCTGAATCCACTTTGATTCTGCTCTCAATCCACTTTGAATCCACTCTAGATCTGCTGCAAATGCGACCAGGGCAGCCGCTTTCCCACCTCCCCGGGTTCACAAATGCAACGAAGCTTCGTACAAATGTTCCGAAGCATTTGATTTGAATAAGAACATACAAATTTGTACAAATTTTTGAATTCATGCACATCCCTAGGCAGGAAGTGCCTCTGAATTCCTTTCCTCACTTCCCATTGTCCTGCCTGTCAGACAGGAAGCAGCTGCAAAGGGAATTCACAGCTTCCGTCCCACCATGGGAGCAAGCACCCAGAAAGCTAAGCGCCCTGAAATTCTACCCTGAATTTTGGCAAGGCTGCCGAGAAGCCACGGAGAGACCTAAACTAGATCCTGCTTTTTCCTTCTGCTCTCTGGAGGGAGCCTCACAGTACGCCCAGCCCACTTTGCAATGCAGCTGATTTAGAAGGCCCTCGGAGTGGTCCAACATGCCCTTGTAAATAGAGCGACTGAGGCTAACCTGGAAGAAGTGTTGTCAAAGTAGCAAGCTTTCTTGCCAGGGCTTGAAGGACGCTTCTGGCTCCATGCTTTCAGAAGACAATGAATATAGATCTACAGAGGAAAGGAAACTTTTGCAGGAAATTTAAACCAATACCCATAAAATAGCTATAATTCATATAAGCCATATATAACCACAATTGCAATTATGGATTTTGCTTCAGATGCGGCTTATAATTTGCTGCTCCTCTATTGTGTGCTGGTTTCCCTGCAAAAAATAACACTGCCCAAAAGACTGGGAGTAACCCCAAAACTGCCACAGGTGCAATTGGAACAGGCCACAAGAGCCTACATTCAAAGAAAAGGTGCTCCGTAGTGGGTGAAGACACAGGACACATCCCTACTTAGCTTTTTTTAAGTCCTGTTTGAGTCTCATTTGGACTATTTTTTTAGTCCCATTTGGAATATTTTAAATCTAAATAGAGTACCTGACAATTAATCCAAATATAGCCGTACCCAATTGCAAACCCTGCCTGCAATCAAAGCAGCAACACTTTCTCCTTCTCAGTCCCTTTGAGCTGAAGCCAGAGATCTGTAGTTAAAGGCTAGTGCTTTTAAATTTTTTCTAAACCCTGCCTCCGATCAAAGCAGCCATTGACTTTACCGGGAAATGTGCGCTCAAGCAGATCAGCACATTAGCAGAGCACAATTGGAAAAGGGGGGGAGCCGCTTGCACTTTCACTTTAAAGCCTTTTTGCTAATATGTGTCCGATGATTGTTATCAGCTACTGGAATGTAGCTACATTTCTAATACCTGGTAACAATCATCAGAAAAGATACATATGTGTCCAACAAAAGGGTTTTAAAAGCAAAACGGAGTTCTCCCCCCTTTTTTGCCTTTTTCAATCAGGGGTCTAGATTGGTGTGAAATCCCACCCACAGCTGGCTGGCATTGGCCAGAAGGCTAGACCTCCACCCCAAATAGCCCGGTACTGTTCCCATTTGGGGGGGGGGGAGTAGACTCGACTCCCAAAAGGGAAAAAAGTCTGGTTTTCATCAGTACTTTTTTTTCTCAGGATTTCTGCAGAATAGTCCTCATAAAAATCCGGGAATAAGAAACTGAATGGGGACGCTGGATACAGAGTTTGGATTTTTTACATAAGTAAATAGGGACTCTGGATCCCAAATTTGGATTCAACTTGGATTTAAATGCCTATGAGGATACACCCACAGAGCTGCTTTCACTAATGGCTCCACACTTGCAAGCATCTATAAGTCAGGGCTTGGAGTTTTTCTGTCTGAAGCCATGGTCACACCTTGGCTAAGGAAGAACTGAGGAAGGGTGATCAGCTACTGGGTGTGGTCAGCGTTAGTCCATGTTGAGTCCAGCTGCTTAATGAGACAGACTATTTCAGCAAGGTGTGACCACGGCCTGAATGTGAACGCTTGTATTTTTCCAAACTAGCTGGAACTGCAGTGCTTTTCTATGGGGAAATCCCCACGCAGCATTCCACTCAGGATGGGCTGGGGGTTCACATGACTCACCCACCTGCCCCAGACCCCATGCATCCCCCCCCTCACCCCGCCACCAGCCAGCCTGGCTTTTAGAACTCCAAAAGTGGCTGCCACCAGAGTTGTCGGTGCTCTTCTCCATCGCTTCTTTCAACACCTTCTTGGCCAGAGGGCAGATTCAAAAATTGGGGCACCTTTGAACAGAAGAGCGCATCAGCTAGAGATTGTCACGATCCCTACCTCATCTGAGGGACCAGTCAGTAAGAATGCAGGCACCTTCAGGACCATCACAGAGTTTTCTTTACGGAACCAGGTGACTTCAGAGCTCCCGCTGTACAGGCATCTGTCAAGAGAAGGAGAAGGAGAAGAAAGAGAAGATGAAAGAAGGAGGAGGGTGAGAAAAAGGAGGAGGAGAAGGAGAAAGAGGAGAAGGAGAAGGAGAAAGAGGAGAAAGAGGAGAAAAAGAAGATGAAAGGAGGAGGAGGAAGAGAAAAAAGAGGAGGAGAAAGAAGGAGAAAGAAGATGAAAGAAGGAGGAGGTGAAAAAGGAGGAGGAGAAGGAGAAAGAGGAGAAGGGGAAAGAGAAGGAGGAGAAAGAGAAGATGAAAGGAGGAGGAGGAGGAGGAAGAGGAGGAGGAAGAGGAGAAAGAGAAGATGAAAGGAGGAGGAGAAAAAGGAGGAGGAGGAAGATGAGGGGAAAGAAGAGGAGAAGGAGAAGAAAGAGAAGGAGGAGAAAGAGAAGATGAACGGAGGTGGAGGAGGAGGAGAAAAAAGAGGAGGAGAAGGAGAAAGAGAAGAAGAAGAAGAGTTGGCTTCCGGGTGTGGGGCAGGATAAAAATGTAAATAAAAGATGTAATTGTTGATTCGCTGTGAATAACAGAGGAGAGCTTTCCAGAGGGTAGGTGCCACCACAGAGAAGGCCCAAGTGTAGGCAACAGCTAAGTGACCCTGAGGAGTTTGAAATACTATACTCAACTGGCTCTGTATTAAATATATACACCGACATTCCCACTTCTTGGGGTTCCGCCCCCTAAGCTCTCAGCCCTTCAGATGAGCATGCTCCCCCACTCACCCATGGTTGTCTGCAATTATATAGATCTTCCTGGAGTGACTCCGGGGCTGAGCATCTGCTCCATAGCATTCATCAATGAAGAGCTTGGGAGACACATCTGGGCCGGCCTGAACTTTTGCCTCAAGGTAGATTGCAGATCCTTCAATGTACACCTCAGGTTCCAGCGTGGCACTCATGTCCTCTGAGGGGCGAAAGGGAAGTAGTAAGTCTTAAGCATTCCTGGGTTGGTTATTCTCCTCTGAGGCATGGTCCTCTCTATGCACATGAACAAACCCGTATGAATAGAGAGCTGCTCTTGAAAGTTACGTATGGAAGGTATTGAATCCCAGTTCAACACCATCAACCATACACAGTGTTTCTTCATTACGCTGTCATGGACCACGTAAACACATGTGGTGGCACTGTGCAGCGGTTTAAAGAATTCCAGAATTCAGTAAAAGAAGAAATGGCCAAGATTTTCAGGACGATAGGAGCTTTATCTTTCCTTCATGTCTACTCCACCACATCCAATATGAACTTCCTATGGATCACCTGATAATGAAACAGCAAAAGCCTAGGTGAAAGGATACTTTTTCAACCAGGCGCCAAAAACTATGCAGTGTTAGGTGTCTGGGAAACCTCAAGAAGGAGGCTGTTCCAGAGTCTAGGACAGTGATGGCCAACCTGTGACACGCGTGTCACAGGTGACACGCCAAGCCCTTTGGGGTGACACACCTGGTCACCCTGGCACCTGGGGATGTAGTGCTTGCTTGTTCCTGAAGTGTACGGAATACCAACTTTCAATTGAAGATTTAGCAAATAAAATTCAGCAACAAAAGTCACTTAATGTAACGAATTATTTGTTTTTGCTTTTAATAACATATCAAAAATATAACTTTTTTCTAGAGCTACAAATATCACAAAATTATGGATATTTCTAGATGTGACACAGCACCCGAGTTAAGCTAGGTTTTCTTGCGAATTTTGACACACCGAGCTCAAAGGGTTCGCCATCACCGGTTTGGGAGCCACCACAGAAAAGGCCATCCTCCAAGCCCCCACACCTTTGTACCTCTGAAGTAACTACAAGAAGCGCTGGGTGAAAAGAACCATCCTACCGTTCAAGACTCTCAGAGAGAAGTTCATCTTGGCTGCCACATCTTTGGGTTGAGCTGCTTTCACAAACTGGACTTGGGCCGGAGTGCCGGGCGTGGCGAGGCTAGGAAAGGCCGGAGAGGGACTGGGCGCAGAGACGTTAGAAGAGTCTTTCCACACGAGCCCTTGTGCAGCTGAGGGCACAAAGCACTTTTTAGAGGCGAAAAAACAAGGCAGGGTTGCCTATGATAGATGAGGCAACCCCACCCCACCATAGCAGCACCATAATTTATTTATTTATATTTATATTTATATCCCGCCCCATACCCAAGGGTCTCTGGGCGGCTCACAACATTTAAAAATACACAAGTCAAAACTGTATAAGACAATACTAAAACCAGAACAAGGTTTAAAAATCCAGCATAATGATAATATTTTTTTTAAAAAAATAATAATACAAGAACAGTTTAAAAAATAGTAGAGTGTGCCGTGGGGGAAGCATGGGGAACATTCAACCAAAGGCCTGCGCGAAGAGGAATGTCTTCACTGCCTTCCTAAATAAAAACAGGGAAGGAGCCTGACGCACCTCGAGGGGGAGACCATTCCACAGCCTGGGGGCCTCTCCCGGGTGCCCACCCGCCTAGCTACTGAAGGTGGAGGGATAACGAGAAGGCAGTGAAGGTGCTAGAGTCATCCTGGACCTGTTTGCACTGGGCTGTCTTTTGGAATATATTTCAAAATGTCTGAGTTCGAACGAATTCGATTGAATTTCGAACATTTCAAATATTTAGGCAGATCTCTGCTCCCTAATTCCTTACAGCATGATAGTGCGGACTACAGCAGGAGAGGCTTTCCACAGTCTGCATCAGCAAGTGGACAATACACTTGCTAAAAAACGACCAAGAGTCAGTGACTGTCTTCTGCACAGCTAAACCTACAGTGAGCATTTCCCCTCCAACCATCTTGCAGGTCACCTCACCCTGAAACATCTTCTTGAAGAATCCTATCTGGGTGGTTGTCTGAGGATGCAAGTTTGGATCTGCTGTTGGGGAAACCAGGGAGGTCCGGGAGGCCGAAACTTGGGAACCTGAAGAGCAAAAGGGATGCTGTCGTAAGTCAGGTTTTAGAAACTTACATTGAAAGTTGTTTATGGTCCTTGATGTCCAGACCTCAGGTTCTTCGGTAGAGATGTGACTTGTCACGTACTGAGGGGACTTGTAGGAGACAGCAGAAGACCTGGTTGTCCATCTTTTGCTCGGGAAGTTATAGCTGAGAGATTTAAAGAGAGGAATATCCTGCCTTCCTCACCATTGTCCATTGAGATGGACATCAGTGTTATCGCCAGCATCCTTCTATCTCAGATGACAATGGGAAGAGTCTGAGCAAGGAGGCAGGGAAATTCTGAGTTTCCTGGACATAAGATCTTCCCTCTTGGCCTTGCCAGTGTGACCCAAAGGATGTAAACAGTGACATAAAGTAGCAAGTTGGGTTCAGGAACTGTTGGAAAGATGGTCTGTGGTCTATCTCAGTACCTTAGGGGCTCCACTCTGTATTTTCTGCCCAATCTTCTTTATCCTTTGCCAATCCCAAAGCCCTCACAAGGCAATGAGGATATTTGACCCCCTAGCTGAGAGGACCCAATGGATTTCCATATGACTCAACTTGAGGGACTCCTAGTTTATGGCCTGGTGCTCTTAACCATTAAATGACCTTCAGGCCTGTTGAGGGTTAAGAAGAAGAGTTGGCTTTTCTACTCCGCTTTTCTCACCCATTTAAGAACATAAGAGAAGCCCTGCTGGATCAGGCCACAGCCCATCAAGTCCACCAATTGCCCATGGGCATCTCAAGCAGAGACAAGGACAAACCTTTCCCTGCTCTCGAATCCCAGCAAATGGCCTTAGAAGCGTCCTGCTTTTAGATGACTCAAAGCGGCTGACAAAGCTTTTCTATTCTTCTCCCCAAAACCGAACACCCTGTGAGGTGGGTGGGGCTGTGAGAGCTCAGAAGAGAGCCGTGACTAGCCCAAGGTCACCCAGCTGGTTTCATGGGGGAGGGCAGACTTGAATCTGGTATTCTCAGATAGGTGTCCGGCTCCCTAACCACTAGACCAAACTGGACCCTAACCACGAGGCCTAACCCTAACCCAGGCTTGGAGTTTCAGAAGAACCTAGCAAATTACCATCAGTTGCCTTCCTCTGGTCAGATCACTGTCAAGGTGCAAGGGAATCCCTCTGCAGGCACCTCCATTTGTACCCAGTCTTCTGGTTTGCTGACCCTTTGGGAGGACAGACTCCCACACCAGGGCTCCCTCCTCCAGTACTGACCAATGTTTCCTTCCTTTCGTTGATGGACACAGCAAGAATGGATGAATCAGCTCTTCTTCCCCGCTTTTGCACATTCCCAGTTGCAGAAGGGAAGCCCACCAACAGAACATGCGCCCGCAACTGGCTTGGATTATGGTGTCCCAGCAGCTCCACTGAGCTTCCCAAGACTTTGAAATAAAAATCTCTTCCATTCAGCCAATTCAGAAAACAAGGCTTACGGACTGGGGCTAGTTAATGTGGTTAACTGGTAGCCACTACCTGCAGTCCAGTCATGGAGATCCATCTCTATTAGCCAAACCATCTGCAGAACTTGCTAGGGAATTCAAAAAACACATTTCTAACCCGTGGTCGCTAAGGCCACACCCAAACTCTCATTGGGACTTACCCAGCAAGAATACAGCACCATAGTAGAAGCTCAGGATCAGTCTCACACAGGGTGCCATCCTATCCAAAGGAAGGAGGAGAAGAAAAGGAAGCCACTAAATAGTCCTTAAGTTGCTTCCTCAAAAACAGACCCAAGGAGAGTTAATTGGACCCACCTGATGGGACCTGAGTTCAGAAGCCGTGATGGAACCCACCTGCAACGTATCTTGACCAATCTGTATCTCCAGAAACCTTAAGAGCCCTACCAGTTTGGTCTAGTGGTTAGGGAGCCGGACTCTTATCTAGAAATACTGGGTTTGATCCCACCCTCCTCCACAAAGCCAGCTGGGTGACCTTGGGCTAGTCACAGCTCTTTTCTGAGCTCTCACAGCCCCACCTACCTCACAGGGTGTTCTGTTGTGGGGAGAAGAATAGAAAGCTTTGTGAGCCGCTTGGAGTCCCTTTAAATGGGTGAGAAAAGAAGCCAAGTCTTCTTCTTTGGCCATCCAGCTGATGCTAAACTACAGCCCCCATAACCCCCTACTTTCATTGAATTGGCTGGAGCTTACAGCATATGTGATACAACAGGGTCTGGATTCATCTGGCTGGCCAGCCCTGGTTTAGAGCTTTCATTCTTCATGTTCTTATCAAGGGTAATCAGTGGGATTCATTTCAAAGTAAACAAGTTTCCACTCATCCAATGTTATGTATAATGAGCATTTCCCTCCAGGCCTTTCTGGGCTTCAGGCTGCCTTTGAAACAGGTTTGATGGCTCCACTGCCATTCTGGGGCTGCTGTTACAAAGGCCGCATCCCCATTACAACCTTATTTCGATTTCAAACCGTTTTCAATCCTGGCAGACCCCACGTCAGTTTGGCTTAACACGCGTTCCGCATGTTAAATCGCCCCAAAGCATTGTAAATGTTAATCCTCATTTCAACAGGTCTCACTCTGGTTTGTGCACTTGAAACGTTTTACATTTTTTACTGTGGGGACCATACCCTTTTAAAGGATGAGAATCTGTGTTTAGGGTTTCCCTCCCCCAATAGCTTGCTTCCGAAGATAGTGATTTCATTGAAAAAAACCACCCCTCAAAACAGCCACTATAAAAATCCACTCCTTAAAGCTACACTGTAGCGATCTACCCACTTCACACCTTATAACAATGTTGCAAATTTGCGCATTCTGAAAGTTTTGACCTTTAGAAAGGGAAAGGGAGGGAGGAAAGCAGCTGGAGGTTCTGTTTTAAAGGCTGTGGCTGTGAAGGGGGCTTGAGTTGCTGCTGCTGCTGTGTGCCCTGGGAAATGGGGAGAGGAGGGGAAAGAATTGCTGGCTGTCCGCTGCCATTTTTCTTCCATCCAGGCAAGCAGCAGCCACCCAGCCAGGCTCCGTGAAGGGGTCCCTTATGGGTGGCACATTCATGCCAGGAGGAAGAGGACAGGGCAGCTCCGAAAAGCGGCTTTTAAAAAGTAGCCACTTGAGTCCCCCCTTGAGTCACATACGCCACCTACGATCCTCAGAATCCGGATCCAACGCGATTAAGCTGAAAGTAATGGGAACAGGCAAATTCGCGTTTGCATCTGGTTCTATTATTTCGGTTTAGGGAAACTGGATTAAGCTTATAATGGGGATGCGCCCAAAGTCTTCACAGCTGCATTTTGAGGGTCTCTTTGACTTCTGTGCACATGGAAATGCTGCCCATTTCATGATGGCAAGGTTCTGGCTCAGTGCATGAAAAGGTTTAGTGACTTGGAAGGCGAGTGAAGTCCCTCACACCCCTTCACCAAGGGGCACTATGGAGACAGGCAGACCTCTGTGCCTCTCCAAGGTCTTATGAATGCCATGGCCTTAGGCAATTAGAGCCAAGCCTGGACAAAGATCTAGCCTCTCTGATGCATGCTCTTGGAATCTCTAGGGCTATGGTCACCTCTCTGCTTTCAACCTTCTTCAGTCCATCTTTAGGCCTGACCGCTCACACCTTTTCACGTCCGATTTATCTGATGACTTTCCAGCATCCATTTAGACTTTCCTGAATGGAGAGTCCACCAATAAAACAGATAGAAATGAAAAGGTGTGAGCGGTCAGATCTTGAAAATGGACCAAAGGTGTGACCACGGCCTAGGTTTAGATCACTGCAATGCACCCTCTGCGGGTTTACCTCTGAAGACAGCTTGACATTTGGAACTTCTACAAAACACTGCAACTGTATTGCTAAAAGGTGTTTCTCTCAAAGCTAAATGCCCAGCGGTCCTTAATTTCCTGAGCAATTTAGTACTGTGGATGTTCTACTCCTAGCAGTGGACTTTGATCGCCATCTAGTGGCCTCTCTTGCAATCACAGGATTTACTGTTCTACAGAATTTATTTAAGAGCACTTTAAACCATGTAAGAACTTAAGAGCCCTGCTGGATCAGGCCACATCCCATCTAGGCCAGTGTTCCATCTCACACAGTGGCCCACCAATTGCTTCTGGGCATCTCAAGCAGAAGATAAGGGCAAAACCCTCACCTGCTCTTGAATCCCAGCAGATACTTTTGCAGCAAGGAAGAATGGAGGGAGTCTTTAGTGAGACGGAGGGCCTTTTTTCACTTACCAGTTGTCCAGTTTAAGGAGGCAACTATAGGTGTCCTGGCATTGCAGGAGGAGGAGAGTTGGCTTTTCTACCCCGCTTTTCTCACCCATTTAAGGCAACTCAAAGCGGCTTACAAACCTTCTGTTCTTCTCCCCTCAACAGACACCCTGTGAGGTGGGTGGGGCCGTGAGAGCTCAGAAGAGAGCTGTGACTAGCCCAAGGTCACCCAGCTGGCTTCATGGGTGAGTGCGGAATCAAATCCGGCATTCCCAGATAAGGGTCTGGCCAAATTAGTCCAAACTCACTCACTACCACACTCCATTCACAGAGAATGGAGTGAAGAACAGACCAACCTGGATTAGATGGTCATTTTATACCAGTGGATCTCTTTTTAAACAGATCTACCACATACAAATGTCTTGCCATGATCCTGGAATTCTGGGGTGCAGCAAATTCCTCAAGTTTCCCTTAAGATTAAGTCAAGAATCAACCCACCCATCCCCAGGATTTGCTTTCCCCATGCTGCCTAGGCCAGGTGTACCTACCACACCTGGCTGGGAATGTCTCTGTGTTCATGCAGAAGGTGAAGGCAAAGGTGAACTGTGTTAGTGTTATCTTAAGTCCGGGAAGCTAAGGCTGCCTCCAGATGGTGGCCCCAATATACCGCTAGAAAGCAATAATGCCGAGCATAGCTTTCCCAGTATGATTGCTTTACATCCTAACAGTGCTGGCCCCAGCGTCATCTTTGTGGATCTTTGGTTAGGTGCAATGTGGGAAATTCAGCTGCTGTCGAATTCCTGCTCTCACACATGGCCACCTCTGTGCATCTATGGTTGGCTAGTTCAACTTCCCGCATGCACGCTCAATGTCGTTCCGACTGCTGGTCCACCCAGACAGGTAAGCCCATCACTAACTTTTTAGGGCTATAATGGCACTATTTTTGCTCCCTATACTGACCCCCAGAAAGGAAGGTCCTGAAGCCAGTTTGGTGCAGATGTCATCTTGAGAACCATGCGCATAACCCACAACGATGATTTTTATTGCACATATTCCACATCTGCATTTATACTTCTGCAGTCCTGCTCGGCAACCAGCAGCCCCCGTGCCATCGGGTCCCCACCCTCCCTGCTCCGGAGGCAAAGCCTCTTCTGGTAACCGTTGTAGAAGCAGAACCCAAAGGACAAGACAGCAATCACGGCAACTTCCAAGAGCAAGGCGCCCACGGCTGGTGGCATCACATCTTGCTTCCAACCTGCCAAGGAGACACATGGATCAAAAAGCACTCTGTAAACGCTAAAAACTGGCATCTCCGCCATGCGCCCACGAGATCCTGGTGCCCTTCTGTCCTCTACTGTCTCCCAGAGTATACAGGTACACTTGTTGTTGTTGGGTACCACCATGTTGTGGCCAACTTCTGGTTGACTGCGCAGACACCTTTGCGCAGTTTTCTTAGCAGAGATACAAAAGGGGTTTGCCATTGCCTTCTTCTGGGGAGCGGCTGAGGAATGAACTAGTGGCCTTCCGCTTTCCATGACATTTACATAAGAACCTAAGAGGAGCCCTGCTGGATCAGGCCACAGCCCATCTAGTCCAGCGTCCCGTCACACACGGTGGCCCGCCAATTGCCCATGGGCATCTCAAGCAGAGGCAAGGGCAAACCTTCTCCTGCTCTCGAATCCCAGCAGATGGCCTTAGAGGCATCCTGCTTTCCCCCCTAGCCTGAAAGATGGACTTAGGTATCCATTCTAGTACCATTAATATATCTGTCATCCATAAATTGGTCTAACCCTTCCTTAAAGCCATCTAGGCTGGTAGCTATTACCACCAGTTTAACTATTCAAGTTCAAAGAAAGGAAGGAAGCTCATGACCCCAGTGGCCCGTGTTGTAATATGATCCCTTTATCACCAGGCCCAAAAATGTTTTGAGATGAATTTCTCCCTTACCTTACCTTTGTGGCTTCGGACAGCCACGGAGCCATTTGCTTTCCATTCATAGCTGCCTGCCTTTTCAGCCGGCTTCTGTACCGTGAAACGACCAACCACCACATTTGATTGTTGTGGACTCACTTTCCTAGAAGGACCTGAGGAAGAGGAGGAGGAGGAGGAGGAGGAGAGTTGGCTTTTCTACCCCGCTTTTCTCACCCATTAAAGGGGACTCAAAGTGGCTGACAAACCTTCTGTTCTTCTCCCCACAACAGACACTCTGTGAGGCAGGTGGGGCTGTGAGAGCTTCTAAAGCTATGACTCCCCTAGGAAGACGGACAGTTCAAATGGATCTGGGTTTTGACTTTCATCAATTCAGTTATTTCTTTGCTCCTGCTCAGGGCCACATTACTGAATCAAAGGGACGGAATACCTTCCAGTTCTCTCCTATAGCGGGATGCGGGGGTCTGGCACACTGAGTCACAGCAGCTACAGAGTGGACTTGAGGGGTCATCCAGGAGCTCCCACCTGCAAGGAAAGGAAAGGTACCATGTCCAGAGTTCCACACAGCATATTGAATACAAACACTAGGGGTATGCACAAATATTCGTAGGCGTTCGAAATCGGATCAAACTCAACATTCAAACTTGAACAGAATGTCCCAAAATTCAAATGTAAACATTCAAAATGAATTTTGAACTTTGGATTTTTTCATTCAAGTTATCCGGATAGTCATAGTCAGTTTGGTATAGTGGTTAAGGAGCTGGACTCTGATATGGGAATACCGGGTTAGATTCCAACCTCCCCCATGAAGCCCGCTGGGTGACCTTGGGCTAGTCACAGCTCTCTTCTGAGCTCTCACAGCCCCACCTATCTCACAGGGTGTTCTGTGGTGGTGGGAAGAATAGAAAAGTTTTGTCAGCCGTGGATTGCTACAGTGTAGCAGCTGCTGTAAAGGGTGGATTTTTACATTGAAATCACTATCTTTGGAAGAAAGCTATTGGGGGAGGGAAACCCTAAACATGGATTCTCATCCTTTAAATGGGTATGGTCCCCACAGTAAAAAATGTAACACGTATCAAGCACATGATCAGGAGTGAGACCTGTTGAAATGAGTGTTAACATTTACAACGCTTTGGGGCGATTTAACACGCGGAAAGCGTGTTAAGCCAAACTGACGTGGGGACTGCGAGGATCGAAACCGTTATCAAAACCAAATTAAGCTTGTAATGGGGATGCGGCCCAAGTGTGTTAATGCATAGGTCAAACCCTTAAAAAAATAATAGAATTAAAAAGGCGCATCTCCAAATCCTTACTTGTTAGCTTCCTTGAGAAATGAACATGCCTTTCTGGTTGGGTCAGTGAGTACGTTAGGGTCCCAAACCAGAAGCTGGCAATGAAGGTAAATCTGGAAGAGGAATAATCCAATGAAACAAACATTCTCAGTCTCATTATAAGGCACCCTTGTTTACAGTCTCTGGGAGGATTCTAGAGACGGTGAGTTGGTCACGTTTCTGCATTAGTTTGGCGGCACATCTGACCCAGCAGAGCTCTTGTCGTGTTTTTAGTTACTCTCCTAACACCATGTAACTTAGAGGTGTGCTATCTTTTCTGCATTCGAAATTGAGTCGAATCGAATGTCAAAAACCCCAATTTGAATCTGTAACATTTGAATCTGTTTGTTTGAATGTTAGATTCGTATTTAAAGATACGAATGTTGACAACATTCGTATATGCTATAAGTATCTGGGCCACAACGGCACATATATTAAACCATTTGTTTCATGTCTTGCACATGCATGGTGAACATAAGAAGATAAGATGAGCCCTTCTGGATCAGGCCACAGCCCATCTTGTCCAGCAGCCTGTCTCACACAGTGGCCCACCAATTGCCCATGGGCATCTCAAACAGAAGGCAAGGGCAAACCTTCTCCTGCTCTCAAATCCCAGCAAATGGCCTTAGAGGCATCCTGCGTGTCCCCCCCAGCTTGAAAGATGTGCTTAGGCATCCATTCTAGTAGCCATTGATACATCTGTCATCCATAAATTTGCCTAACCCTTCCTTAAAGCCATCTAGGCTGGTTGCTGTTACCACCTCTTATCATAGAATCATAGAATGGTAGAGTTGGAGGGGACCTCCTGGGTCATCGCGTCCAACCCCCTGCTCAAGGCAGGATCTCCTAAACCATCTCAGACAGATGGCCGTCCAGTCTCTGCTTGAAGGCCTCCATCGAAGGGGAACCAACCACCTCCCGTGGCAGCCTGTTCCACTGGTTGATCACTCTTACTGTTAGAAATTTTTTCCTAACATCTAAACTAAATCTTTTCCCCTGCAGTTTCACCCCATTGTTTCTAGTCCTTCCTTGAGAGAGTGAGAACAGGGCTGATCCCTCTGCCCTGTGACAACCCTTGAGGTATTTGTAGACAGCTATCATGTCTCCTCTCATAGAATCTTCTGGCAGCCAATTCCATAAACCGATGACCCTCTGGGTGAAGAAATACTTCCCCCTCATCTGATCTTTCTTTCCTACCCAACAGCTTCATAGAGAATTTTTCTTCATAGAGAATTTTCTCTATCTACCTTTTCTATATCATGAATGATTTTATATGGCTGGTGGACAAAAATGAGGGCAGCTTCCCCCAGACAGGTAGGTAAAAGTGTTACCGCTGGAAAATCTACTGCCAGCACTGGGTTTTCCAGCAAAAAGCTACCATACTTTTTAAGGGGGACAGCAGAATTATGCTGAGGTTGCCACACATATGGTGGCAACCTACCACAGTGCAACCAAAACGCCCGCTATCATTTCCCCTGTCCGGATGCCGCCTAAATCAATACAGGAGCTGCCTGCCCAGCATCGGTACCTACATCAGAGGCTATGCCCATGAATTCAAAGGCTTGCATCGAGAAGCGGATCACTTCAGGAGCACTTCGAGGAAGGAATTTGGAATTTGCTGCCATGCCGTCCACGAGGCACCTGGCCAGGGGAGCAAAAAGGCACATCAGAACGACAAGACCCAGGTGGAACGAGTTAATTTGACCAAAAGTCGCAAGGGCTGCAGGTCAAGGAAAGCATCACTAAGACAGACTTAGAACTCATTCCTGAGTGATCACACCTACCCACCCATGGTTTGTAATTATGCTGTAATTCCTGGCAGAACGGCTTAGTTCTGGAGAAGACGCAGCTGTGCATTCGTCCACAAAGATTTGCAGAGGCTGGTGAAAGAGGTTATGTACTGCAAACTCTATGTAAATCTGTGAGCCCAGGAGAAAGATGGTGGAGTCCGATGGAGCACTGAAGTCCTCTGCAAGAGACAAGAACCATTACTCCCAAGAGACTGATTGAACATCCATCCATCCATCCATCCATCCATCCATCCATCCATCCATCCATCCATCCATCCATCCATCCATCCCATTTTAAAAGCAAATAACATAGGTCCCATCCAGAAGGGGGGAAATATGACAGCATTATGGCTGCACTATGGTGGGATTGCCACATGTATCTCGGAACCCCACCATAGCTCCACTATATCCCCCCTAAAACACATTCAAAATTATTGCTGGAAAACTTGGCATTGTTGGTGGGTTTTCTAGCAATAGCACTTCTACCTACTTTTGTGAAGGGAGACACCATCATTGCTGTCAAGCCCATGTGTGCAGAGATGCTGGAGCAGATCTGGGCATTTCGGAGGACCAAATGCTCAGATACATATCAGCAAAATGTGCAAAGGCAGCACCAGCTGCAGCACTGTCTAGTCTGGGGATGGTAACTGCGGAGAGAGGACTTCCTGCATTATTGTCTCTTAGCGGGATATCTGTCCACTGTCTAGAGGTGGCCTTGTGCCACAGTCAAACCTTTACTTTAATGCATCTTCAGTCCATCTTCTGATCGCAGCGCTCACACCCTTTCATTTCTACCCATTTGTGGACTTTCCACCCAGGAAAGTCCAAATGGAGGGTGGAAAGTCCACAAATACAACCGATAGGGAGGAAAAGGTGTGAGCGTTGCAATCAGAAGATGGACCAAAGATGCTTTAAAGTGAAGGCGTGACCGTGGCCTTAATCTTGGAATAATTCACTGTAAGATGTTCTTCCCTTGGATACTCCCTCAACGCCCTCCCACGGGCCCTCCACATGCCATGGCTTACCATTCATTAGCTGCCCGGTGAAAAGGAGTCCAGCAGAAGCAGACAGCTGTCCCGTCACTAGAGATGCCGGTGTGGGGACCGCACCACCTGATCTAGAATGCAGGAGAAACGGGTCAGAGTTGCAGAAATAGAAGGACCCTCCATATGATGAGAGTATGCCCTCTTTTTGGAGGTGCTGGGTTGGGTAAACAGAGGACATCCAACAGGCACACTGCTTCTTGAATAAAGAGATTTGTACCAATAGGTGGAAACCTCTCCCATCCTTAAGGTCTACCTTAGTTGGTGCAGATGTATCTGATCCAAAATGGCAAGGTGGTCAGACCTCAACAGTAAAGCCCATTTTCCTTTCCTCCTTCATGCAAGTTCAATCCTAGGTTGGCTAATATGTACGAGGGATGTGCACAAATGTTCTAAACATTCGATTCAACTCGAATTCAAATGCAAAAAAAACCATCCCTAATGTGTACCTATTATATTCAATGAGATTCCACCCTTGGCGTCTTCTGTTCCTGCTCTTCCTCCAAAGGACGGTGACTTTCCTCTGTAAATACTGGCAGAACAGGCACCTAGCTACATCCTGACCACAAGCCGGAGAGAGGCAGGATTCTGCATTAGCTGGTTCTTGCATCAGCTACTTGTAAGTCAAGGGTATAAAAACCTGCATCCTTCTGGGCCATGAAGCCCTTTCAGCAATCAGGAAAGGATCCTGCCAGACTAGCTTTTTCTGTTCTTGCTCCATCCTGCTTTCCCTTGTAACTGTCTGCTGTTGCTGCTCACCCTAACAACCGCCTGTCTGAAGCAATTAATCTGAGGCTTCTGGCCAAGACCACTGATCCTGGCAGGTATTTTGCAGAGGAGAAGCAGCAGCTATTTCTGCCTGGTTATATTTGAACTTATTGGTCTAGTAGTTAGGGAGCTGGACTCTTATCTGGGAATACCAGGTTCGATTCTGCCCTCCCCCATGAAGCCAGCTGGGTGACCTTGGGCTAGTCATAGCTCTCTTCTGAACTCTCACAGCCCCACCTACCTCACAGGGTGTCCGGTGTGGGGAGAAGAACAGAAGGTTTGTCAGCTGCTTTGAGTCCCCTTAAATGGGTGAGGAAAGCAGGGTAGAAAAGCCAACTCTTCTTCAACTCTCATTATTATTATTTATAATGCATATTCTTTTATATTCTCTGGTTGTAAATTACCTTGACTTGGAAACAGAATAAACTGAAGCCTTAACAAGAGGTGCCCCCAGACGACAGGAGAAAACTGTGGGATTTTCTATAGCTCCTGATGTTAGGAGTGTGCACAAAGGCATTTTTGCATACAAATTAGAGTTGATTTGAATATTCCAATTCGAATCCAGATTATCCGAATCCATATTTTTGGAAATTTGATGCGAACTCAAAAATATGAATGTTGGTAACATTTGTATCTGATTTTTGAATTTGTGCATCTTGTTTTTTATTGCGTTTGCATTCCGTTTGCATCCTGCACTATAAGCACAAATAAACACAATATTCGGATCCGTATTGGACTTTTGAAAATCCAAAATCTGTGAGAATTTGAAATTTCTGATTTTCAAAAATCCGATTCGAATTCAAACGTTGATATCTGTGCACATCCCTACCCGACGTTGCCTTTTGCTTTCACTAGGGATGTGCAAGAATATTTGAAAAATTCAAATTTCAATTGAATTTGTTCGAATTCAGACATTTGAATTAGAACTGAATGTCTATACACTCATTTTTTAACATTCAAACAAATTTCGAATCTTTCAAATCATTTGTACGAATTACGCGGACACTCATGTGTATGGATACATATGCATTACATATCTGTACGCATCTTATTCGTATACATGCAGGATAAAAACAGGATGCTTAAAATGCGTATGGACACATATGAATGTTGTCAACATATGTATCTTCAAATATGAATTGAATACTTGCACAGATACAAACGTATTCAGATCGAATGTGAATACATTCATATTTTAAACATTCTAATTGATTTGAATTTTCAGACATTTGATTCAAATCAAATGCTGAAAATTGCATTCATGCATACCCCTAGCTGCCACTGTTAGGTAGCAACAGACAATCCTGCATTTTTTTAATCTTGTCTGCCACGTCTTCACATTTTCGTTTCTCTTGCTAACATCCTGGTATTTTGCAAAATCAATGATAATGTAAAGACACTGCAGATAGAGGTAAGAAATCAGTATTACAGAAAACCCAGTATTGTTGCTGGGTTTTATGCAATGCCAATATTATGGATTCTGATCAGCTGATCCAGGACTATATTGGGATTGTCAACAATATATGTGGGTTTTTCCTACATCTGGAGGCACTGAGGATCACATCATTAACTCCTCATATTTTGATTCCAGCATCACATTAACTGCTCTAATACTCTTAACAGCTGTCTTCATTGCAAAAAAAGATTTGGAATGTCTTTTATCAACACTCACTCATAATTGGTACAGTTAATCCTTTCTGTGAAAGGGCTGTTGTACAGTTGAGCCAAGTTGGATGGAGGCCTGTAGACCAAGTTGGTGGAATATTCAACCATTTTCCCAGACATCTACAGGAACAGGACATGATGGATGTTAACTTTGGAATAACAGATGGCTTTTGGCTGAAGAACCAAGAATTTGGGGGTGTTCCTCTAAGGATTTTTTGGATGGTGATAGTGTTAAGTGAACTACAATTCCCATGAAGTTTAATCACAGGGCCATGGAGATCATGGGTGAATTCCCATTACAAGGTTAAAACGGTTTTTAAACAGTTTCGATCCTCACAGTCCCCACGTCAGTTTGGCTTAACACGCTTTCCGTGTGATAAATCGCCCCAAAGCATTGTAAATGTTAACACTCATTTCAACAGGTCTTGCTCTGGTTCGTGCATTTGAAACGTTTTACATTTCTTACTGTGGGAACTGTACCATGTTAAGGGATGAGAATGCATGTTTAGGGTTTCCCTCCCCCAACAGCTTGCTTCCAAAGATACTGGTTTTACTGTAAAAATCCACCCCTTAAAGCAGCCACTACACTGTAGCAATCCACCCACTTCACACCTGATAACAATGTTGCAATTTTGTGCAATTCTGAAAGTTCTGACCTTTAGAAAGAGAAAAGAAAGCAGCTGCAGGTTCTCGGAGATGTGTGAATGTTTTTTAGGCTGTGACGGTGAGCGGGCGAAAGGGGCTTGAGTTGCCACTGCTGCTGTGTGCCCTGGGCAATGGGGAGAGGAGGGGAAAGAATCGCTGGCTGCCCGGTGCTGTTTTTCCTTCATCCAGGCAAGCAGCAGCCACCCAGCCAGGCTTCGTGAAGCAGTCAATTATGGGTGGCGTGTTCACCCAGGAGGAAGAGGGCAGGGCAGCCCCGAAAAGCGGCTTTTAGAAAGTAGCCACTTGAGTCCCCCCTTGAGTCACGTAAGCCACCTATGATCCTCAGAATCCAGATCGAACGCGATTAAGTTGAAAGTAATGGGATCAGGCAAATTCGTGTTTGCATCCGGTTCTATTATTTCGGTTTAGGGAAACCGTATTAAGCTTGTAATGGGAATGCGGCCCATGTGTGCTATAACTCTAAAAAGCCCTTTCCAAACACAGTTAGTCCTGAAGTTGGGATTGGGACAAGCACGAATATTCGTAGGCATTCAAAATTCGATCGAATGTGCCAAATTTTGACATTCAAACTCGAATAGAATGTCCTGAAATTTGAATGTAAATGTTTGAATCGAATTTAGAACGTCTGATCTATTTGTTCGAATTATCCAGACATTCATATGTGTACAGGTTCGTACATGATATGTACTTGAAGATCAGCATCTGCTCACAGATGTGGGGAAGATGTGTACGTGCACATAGAAATGTTGTTGACATTCGTATGGGCATATTCGATTCAAAAATTCAAACAAATAGATTCAGATTTGGTAAATATGAATCAAATCTTGTTAAATTCGAATTTAAAATATTGGAATAGAATTTTAGGGTATTTGATTCAATTTGAAGAGAAAGTCAAATATTCGGGCACATCTCTAGATTGGGACCCCCAACCATAATTTTACTGTCCAGGAGATATGCACACAAAAACTATTTCCTCCCATCAAAGGGGAGACAAATCAAAGGGGAGGAATTCAGCTTTGTGTGATTCCTCCCCACACACAAATGGGGGGGCGGCGGCTTTGGTTTCTCAAGTGAAGTGGACGCCCCCATCCCTTCTTTCCCATTCCTCCTCACGCCCCCCCCCCCATCAATTTCCATTACCACCACTGATGCATTACACTCTCCTCTGAAGCTCAACTAGGCCTTCTGGAGGTTTACATGCAGCTGGAGATGTTGCCCCCATCTGGGAATTGCAGGAAATCTCACATGGTTTCCCATAATTCCTTGATTGGGGGAGGCCTCTCCAAGCTCCACACTCACCCCCAGAAGGCCTAGCTGCAGTGGCAGGATTGGTGGCTGGATAAAGTAAGGGGGCACACAGTCAGTGGGGATGTAAGGTAAGGGGTTGCGGTGGGGGTGGGCAGACCCAGCTCTTGTTGGACCTTCAGTTCGCAGGTGAATGGGGGCCTACAAATGGGGGCCTACAAACGGGGGGCCCTTTCGATTCACTCACGAATGTTCCAATTTGTACAGAATCGCAAACCTGACGAATATTCACACACATTGGTACCATCCAGTTCAGTGCAGACTACTGAGCAGCATCTAAGCACCTTAGAAGCTAATTTACCCCCTTCTACTTCTGCAAGTCCATTGAGTAAATCCAAAATTTCATGCTACGGCGCCGAAGAGTCTTTGGCCACCTGTTCCGTGCTTCAGGCAATACTATGAACTTCCTGTTTTGTAATTCTCCTCGGTTAGATAACTGTAGTCCAATCTTCTCTGTTGCAAATCACAAGGAGAATTTGCACCTGCCCAGTTTCTCGCTTTACTTATGCAGATGTAGCACCTCCAACTTCCCTTTGCCTAGGTACTGCCTCCGAGTTGAAGGGATAGGAAGGACACCTCTAAAGAACATCTGCAGGGATTGGAGAGCAGGTGAAGGTTTGGCTTCTGTCTTCTGCTTTTGATGTCCAGGAGCAATTGGTAGGCCACTGTGTGGAACAGGATGCTGGACTAGATGGGCTGTGGCCTGATCCAGCAGGGTTCCTCTTATAGTACAAATACATCTACATGCCTGCTCTTTGACTAATATTTTCACCTAGCTGCATCAAGCTCTGAAATTCAAGGAAGTACGTTAGAAAAACTCACCAGTCGGGCAAACCCACATTCCTTGAAGGAGTATTGAAAGTACAAAAGGCTCTGTTTGTAATCCACATTGGAAGGGGAGCAGCTGCCCAGGTGGAGGTATTGGGGATCCAGGCTTATCCCAGTACCCCAAGGTTCCATCCTGACAACAAGGTGAATGCTGGTCTGGTTGCAGTCATAGAGCATTGGGGCCTCTGGTACTAGAGGAAATAGAAGAGTCAGAACCTCCAGAGGTGTGTGATAATTTTGCAGATACAAAAGCACCTCTTACTGTTAGACATAAATGCAATGTTTCCTTACCTCAGAATTAACTGGGGTGCTTAGTGCTATGGAAACAAACTGCTTAGCTCCTAGTTAGGAGAAAACTTTGGGCAAGGGAGCAGGGGAAAATGTGCTAGAAGAGGAAAGAAGCAAAAGAACCAGAACTCCTACTGGTTGATCTGGCTGAAACATTCCTTCCTAACCCAGCTGCTGGCTTTATTAACAATATTTCTCATCTTAAGGCCTCTCAGGCTGTGGTCACAACTTCACTTTAAGCCTTCTCCAGTCCATCATCAGGTTTTATTTGTGGACTTTCCATTCAGGAGAGTCTAAGGATGCATTTCCACTTGACTTTGAAAACCGGGTTGGACTTTTAAAATCCGGATTCAGGACCAAGTGCATATTCTGGGTGTTCCCATTTCCTTGAGGATAACACGGGCAGAATGCAAATACTGGCGTTCCCACACAAACCGCAAAAACCAAACAAAAAAACAAAAAACCAAACAAAAAAACCAGCACAGAGCAACAGGATCTTTTAATCTCCACCCCTGTCCAACCCCTGCTAAACTTGCCCCTTCAGAATCAGCTAAGCAAAAGAACAAAGCAATAATCCCTTTCACACTCTCCTTTTCAAATTGGAAGCTCCCTCCCGACAGCACAAATTCCCTTTCAAAACAGCTGAGACCGCTCACATGGGGGCAGGGGGGAGAGGCTATTACTCTCCCTTTCAGTTTCCCTCTGTAAAATACAGGCTTAAGGCTTTCCCCCCTGCTGTATCAGCCTTGCAGCAATACAACTCTTGAGGCTTCTGTTTTTAAAAAGCTTTCCTGCACGCGTATCTCTCCTAACCGCAGTGTGTTCAGAGCAGGCATGGCAAGGGGAGGGGAAGACCTTTGCATCTGTGAAATACCACCCAAAAGGGCTCCAAAAGGGGGCTGAGAACAGGGTTTTTGTGAAGACTTTTTTCCTGCAGATTTTTGCAGGATAGTCCTCATAAAGTCCAGGGATTAAAAAAAAAAAAAGGGATCTCCAGATCCCAAAAACAGATTCGATTCGGGTTTAAACTTGTATGGGAATGCACCTTAAATGGATGCTGGAAAGTCCTCAAAGAAAACGGATAGACATGAAAAAGATGAGAAGATAGACTGAAGAAGGGTTAAAGTGAAGGTGTGACCTTGATCTAGATTGGCAAAGACTTGGAGGGCATGAAAAGGAAATATGAACAAACGTGGTACATTTGGCAACAGCAAAGACTTTGCCGCTGCCTTCCCTCAAAGTAAGTTTTTCACCTTAGGGAGCTGAGCCTTCCCTTGTAAGTTAACCTCCTCCTAGGTGCAACTTCTGAGAACAGACAGGGTTTGCTAAAGCATACTGACACTAGTATATTCCCTCCTATGGCTTTATAGAATATTAGTGTACCATATAACATCAACCCATATTGCTTCAACTCCCAAACACTCCACTTCAGCATTTTCAGTAAGGAAAGAGGCCACAATGATCTTCACCTCACCTAGGCCTACTTCTGCTGGGGGAAAAAACTAACTCTCAAGGTAAAAACCAGAGATAGGGGCAGCCTCAGTTCTTCCCAGGTTAGCTTTACACTAGAATCTTGAGAGGAAAGGTGCACATTACCCCTTACAGCTGCCATGGCTACCAAACTCCAGGCAGACGCCAGCAAGAATATCTCCCACCAGGCCATGGTGGTAGTGAGAAGCAAGTCCAGATGCAGTCCTTTTGCAGCTCTGGAAGGCCTGCTTATAATCACCTTCCCTGGGTGTTCCAGGACACAGGTGCAGGGGATATCCTTTGATCAGCTGGCCTTCCAAGAGGAAGTGGCCTGGTGAGAGCAGAGATCTTTGCCTGTTTTGCATTGAGCTAATGGTAGAACATGCTGTTGAGAAAGGAACAGGCAGGATCCCATGCCTCTAAAAGCCACTTGCAGGGATTCGAGAGCAGGTGAAGGTTTTGTCTTTGCCTTCTGCTTGAGATGACCATGGGCAATTGGTGGGCCACTGGGTGAGACAGGATGCTGGGCTAGATGGGCTGTGGCCTCATCCAGGAGGGCTCCCCTTATGTTCTTAAGCAATTGGTGGGCCACAGAGTGCTACAGGATGCTGAGCTAGATGGACTGTGGCCCAATCCAGCAGGGCTCCTCTTATCGCCAGGAGAGGTGGTAATAGCAACCATCCTAGATGGCTTTAAGGAAGAGTTAGGCAAATTTATGGATGACAGATATATCAGTGGCTATTAGAATGGATGCCTAAGCACATATTTCAGGGGGTGGGGGCAAGCAGGATGCCTCTAAGGCCATCTGCTGGGGTTCAAGAGCAGGAGGTTTGCCCTTGCCTCTGCTTGAGATGCCCATGGGCAAGTGGTGGGCCACTGTGTGAGAGGATGCTGGACTAGATGGGCTGTGGCCAGATCCAGCAGGGCTCTTATGTTTTTAACATCGCTTTTATAGAGCAATGTGATCCACCACAGCCATCTTTTGTACAACACTGTGCAAAATCATGTGATGCAGGTAGTCACTACTTATGAGGCCTGGTCTCTGAATGAAAACCAATGGCACCACAAAGAGCAGACCTGGGTGGTCAATAAGACAATGGTGCTGCAGAACGGAGTCCCGGTCTTCCTGTGTGTCATCTGCGATGTGGTAAGTAGGCCCAGTCTGCTGATATAATTTAGTAGCACCTCTGGAGTCAAATTGCGTTACTGAAAGTTTCCAAGATTGCATTTATACAAGGGAAACCACATTTTATCACTGAGCGGAAGCAAAAACAGTTTTATGTGAGGGATGCCTGTGTTGGCATTAGAGTTAAACATAGGTACTGACCTTTCCACCGGCTTTCTCTGCCCCTTCAACAAGAGCTTGCAGAGGCACGCACTAGCAGCAGCTGACCATACCTACCTCCATAACATGGAACTGTGACACTTTCTGATTTCCATATGGCAAGGAGTCCTTAAAGGCCCAGAAAAACAGCAGAGAGTGTGTTAATGTTTTCATGTTTAGTTACTGATGCTGAAGAACTGGCATTATGGCCATTATGGCCTTAAAGGCTTTGATTTTTAAAGTTTTAGCCCCACATTCATCAGTTATTTGATTTTGACCAGAATGGGAATGGGGAGTCTTCCTTTTCAGATCTAGCAGCAAACACCGAAAGGTTTCCCTTGTTTGATTCAATGTATAATTTAATGTAATATGGGCCATAGTCACACCTTTTCTTTAAACTTTCTTCAGTCCATCTTCAGGTCTGACTGCTCACACCTTCTCTTTTCTATCCATTTTATCTGTGGAATTCCCACCTTCAATTTGGACTTTTTTTTGAATGGAAAGTCCACAAATAAAATGAATGGAAATGAAAAGGTGCAAGAATATTTGAAATATTCTTTATCCAACAAATTTGCCCAAATTCGGACATTCAGAATTAAGTTGAATGTCCAGACATTAGTTTTTTAATATTCAAATGAATACGAATATTTCAAATAATGTGGACGTTTGTATGTGTACGGATATGTACACATTACATACATATCTGTAGGCATCTTATTCATATCTGTACAGATACATAAGGGATAAAAACGAGATGCGTACGGACACATACAAATGTTGTCGACATTCGTATCATCAAATTCATATTGAATATTCATATGAATACATAGATATTAATATATTTGAATCCGTTTGAATTTTAATACATTCCTTTTTTCTCTATTCATACGAATTTGGACGTTCGAATATTTCATTTGAATTAATCGAATGTCAAACATTGCATTTGTGCACGCCCTTATAAATAACCAATAATAATAAAAATAAAACCCCAACTCATTCTCAGGCAGCCGCGTTTCTTGCTCTTTCTGATCCAACTAACACGTCTTTCTGATTTACGACTGAAGGCCCAGGATAATTAATAAGTAGAAATTAAAAATATTTTTATGGTTAGAGAAAACTGTTTGTGGACATTTCTTCTCTGAATGACTAGTAACTATACAACCCAACCTTCCAATAGTTAAAAAACAAAGGAATGATACAAACCTGTCGATAGCTAAATGACTGTGGTGTTAAAAGCAATCCAGTATGTATATCATCATTTTACAAAATTATAACGATTTATTTTTTATCTGTACAAATGAATAACTTTAAACATGCACACATTGAATTAGGAGTGTGTGTGAGTGCATATATATACAGGTGCACACTATATACAAACGAGGAGCTCGTACAGGTGTGGTAACATAGAGAGGAACTGATTTCCTTCTGCAGCCCTCCCATCAACCACATTAAGACATGGAGGAAAAGGTAGAATGGAGTTACCAGTACACTCTTTTTATGGGTTTCCTTAAGACTGATGCCATAAATATTGGACCTCTCTAGTTCCATTAATAGAGAGGAGCTCTTCTTTCTGAAATCTGCTTTCTTACAGCCCCATCTTGTATGGTTGCCCACCGAGCCCAGATAGCTTCTTCTTTAGTAGAAAGGGCAAAATACATACTTAGGGTCTCTCTCTGCGCTTTTGGTTTGCCCCCTTTGTCTGGCTTTGCAAAGGCACTGCTCCTCGTCTGAAGATTCAACGTCTCACAAGGAAGGAGCAGGAGAGGAGAACAGGGGCACCACAAATGCACCCTGCCCCCAGAGATGTGGCAAGCTTGGCTTCTGCACCTTGCTGAAATGAGAATATTGTGCATTAAGAATCTGAAAGCCATTCTGTCATGGCTGAGCAGTTATTGCAAGCAGAGCAGACAACATACGTAATCTACTCTCCTGCTTCTACAATTTGAGGTCGGTTTGACTCCTACCAGAGTCTGGAAACCTTCTTTTACACGAACATCTTCCCTGACCCTTCAGCTCTTGGTCACACCTTCACTTGAAAGCGCCCTCACTCCATTTTCAGGTCTGACTGCTCACACCTTTTCTATCCGTTTTGTTTATGGACTTTCCATTCAGGAAAGTCCAAATGGAAGGTGGAAAATCCACTAATAAAACAGATAGGAATTTGAGAAGCCAAACCTGCAGATGGACTGAAGAAGGTTTAAAATGGAGGTGTGAACATGACCTTAGTTACAATGACAAATGGCTAATCATGAAATCTGGGCTCCCCACAAGAGAGACACAGCTACATGGGGTTTCTGTAGCTGCTTCTGCCCTCTTGTTCTTTCCGACAGGGAAATTTCTGACACTACCATTCTGACGCCCCTTTGGTGGAAGTATCATCTGGTCCCGCCTAAGGAATTCTGCACTGACACTTAACCTTCCCTTACACTTTTTTTTTCAAATCCACTTTTAATGCTGAGCCTTCCCTTTTAAGTATACTAGTCTCCATCAGATCCCACGGGTCATAGTTGACCCAATCTCTACGAGGAAAGATTCCTAGGGACCGTCAGACCAGAGAGGACATTAGCTCTTAGAAGAAGAACAGGGGCAGAAGAAGTGGAGGTTGGAGAATGAAGTTGCATTATATATATTGTAGGTAGGCCATCCGCAGAGATCTGCAGAAGATGGCCCAGCTAGATAAGTTGCACACACATATATACAGTATACATTTTGTAAGCACCAAATGCTATCCTGAGTTCTTTCAGATGTATTTCAACAGCCTCCATAACCTTTCTTCACCAGACGGCTGTGCTTACCTGGGAGAAAGGTTAAGGTATGCACATAAGAAACATTATAGTTTCTTCATTCTTCTTATTGGGGCTTTAAGTGGCAAGGCTGGATGGAGGGAAGCATGTCACTTGAGGCTCCCTTGCTGAGCTAGTTTCCATTATTTGGGTATTTTTTCTCCGTTTGCAAACAACAGATCAAATTCACTGCAGTCAAAGAGACCCAAATAACTTAAATGCTTATACTGATTAAAATAGGTGCAGCACTCTGTGCCCATATTCTAACCTTTATGCAAAAATGGGGGGGGGGGAGTTTTTACAAACAAAGGAGAAGGAAAATAAGCAGAGAAAACCATATGCACTCAAGCACAGAAAGTGGTCAAGAACAGTTACTGCCAAAACAAACAATTCTGGTCTTTAGGGGTATTTATCATACATAAAGATGCTCTGTATCATTTATCTGCAAGTACCAGAGTGTGATTAAAATATATGATAAGGGATTATCACATGGCTGTTACTTCCCCACCTATAGAAGGTTCTGAAATGGCTGAGGCCAGAAATGTTGTCTGCCGTGGACTGGAAATAAAAGAAATAAAAGAGCCCCTTAGTCTCTGGCACTTTCTGCGCTGCCTTTAATCTGCGTCAGTGGATCCTGATAGCCTGGCCCGCTGATCCAGATCGAGGGAAGGCATAGGCTGGATCTGTACCATTTGCACTGACGGCACTGATCCAAATCAGCTCATGCTGCAGCTGCAAAGATCACACAGGCTGCACAGCTGTGGCTTGTGGGGGCTGTCTTTTGGAGGTACACTATACCATGTGGCTAAGAAGCACCCTTCTGGAACGCCTGAACATGGGAGGCATTCCTCCAGCACACCTCCTGTGTTCTGGATCAGGGCTGCACTGATCTGGATTAAGGCCTCCCTTAACCTAGATCACACACTCTTAACGCAGACAGATCAGCAGGGGGCATGGCCTCATACGGCTGCATTAATGTGCAGATCTATGAAGGAGGCCTAGACGTGTACCACACGGACCCTTAATACAGATTAAGGACCCATGCAGAAAGTACAACATACTGTGTAAAATGGAATGTCCATAGAGTTATCACGTGAATCAGTGAAAATTCCAGTGCCTTTTTGCCTCTTATACAATGTGTAATTCTGAAGAGAGGCAGATCTGAAGACACAGTAAGAATCAGTAATAGTCTTTCTTTTACAGTCGTAGCCTAAAACACTCATAGGGAAGAATGCACTTATTCTATGCACATCCATTTAGTAAAATATACTGCAATGATTTACCCGGGTGCCAGTCATGATATTGCCGTGTGGTTTCCAGAGGCAACCTGGGCACACAGCACCAGATGTCACAACATTTATGATGTCACACCTGGCACACCTTGCCAGGGAGGAGGGAAACAGGTCTGGGCGCATTGGTGAGGAGTCCCATGCAAACTGGATCCAAGGAGATGCCACACACCATTTTCATGAAGATAGGTCACGTTGAAGATAACACTGTCCAGAACCATGCTACATTGTAAGCAGACCCCCAACCCTATGAATAAATATCAACTAACAGATAAACAAAATGCCGTTTAAGAGCTTGTGCGGAAGTGTAACTTCTGTGTCGAAATACCTCAGCTGGCATGGGTGGTTCCCACTTCTCATACGGCCATGACTGCACCACAGTACCATGCCACTTAGGCTGATTTAACTGGCAAACCAAAATACCCTAGGAATTAGAAACTGGGAAGGAGGGCTACTCTTTTATTAGAGTTCCCGTCCCAAATGTCCTCTACAGAAGCATAATGCCCAGGATCCTATGTAAAAGATAATAATAGAATTCCAAGGAAACCTAGCAACTATTAACTATCAACTCTGTCTCAAAATGCATCCTGGGTCTTGTATATTTATCAAGAAGTATGGATCTTCCATCCGTGACTGTAACAAGGTAGAACATATTGCGTGTATGTTGAGTCACTGGTTTAAAAAAATAAAAATAAAAATAAAGGAAGGTCCACTGAAATAAAGGATGATGCACACTTCCATATACATACGGTCACTTCAGTCTTTCGCCTAACAAACACACGGACAAGGAAAACGTGTGGTTCTGCTCACAAGAGTCTAAAACAGAACGTGACAGAAGAAACTAAAGCTTTAAGCAGCCAAATACTGTACCACAAATTGGCAAAGGTGTCTTGGTGCCGTTGTCTGTTGCTTTTCACATTGAGCTGGCTCAGATATTTAACACCTGCCTTATGCCACTAGATGGAGTCCTGCCTGTTCTGATCATGCTCAAAGCCACAGTTTCCCCTTTAACAGAGGCTGAGATCAGAGTGGACAATAAATAGATCTTTCCTTCTTGTTCTATGGCCATGTGGCCTGTTCACGCCTCCCCTTTTTCACCTAAGGCTGCTGCTCATTTTTGTTTCCAGGCCAATTTCCCCAGCTGTCGGCAGTTTGATGTGAGTCGCAGCCAGCCAGTTTGAGCCCAAAAAGAAAGCACCACTTGGAAAGGTTACACATTTGGCTGTTCCCTCCCACCCACCACCCACCACCCACCCCCCAAAAACGCCTGTAACGTTCTACCACTTGATGAATTCCCGGACGTGTTTCCATAGCTTGGTGATCCACAAGTTCACTCCCAGGTCAGTCAGATACTGGATCTCTGGCGTCAGCATCTTGCGGCAAAGTTTACGATATTTCTTGTTTATCCTCTTTTTGAGATTGTAGCCTAAGATGGACTTTTCACCAAACGGCTGCCACGGTTGCATGGCAGACTCTTGGATGGCATTAGCATCCACAGGCTTTCCCCCATCAATGCAGATGCGCTTCATCTTCTCATTTTCTTCATGAAGCCTGGCCACATCGCTGGCCATCCTCTCTCGCCCATAAATGTCCACTTTCCGCCAGAACGTGGCGTTGAAATACCGGTACAGCTTGGCGTCTATGAAGTTCCAAGTTGTGGCCTTTTGGTAGAGCTGGTCTGTCATTTTGGAGACAGTGGAGTCCTTCCGAGCATTTAGCTTGAAATAGAGGATGTCTTCCAGTTCCCAGCACATCAAGTCCCTTAGAAGCACCAAAGACTCATCAAAGTACTCCAACAGCATGACCAGGTGGAAGCGTTCGTCAATCTCACGGATATATTGGTCCACCAGGGGGCTGTGAGCATTCATGTTGTTATCATATCCCAAGTCAAAGAAAAGGAGGTTCTGGAGGTAGTGAGCATTGAACCCATTGGGATCATAGTAATGCCAAGGGTCACGCAAGAATTCTGCCAGCTTATCCTCACCGGACAACTTCCAGGTCAAGGGAATGACATATCCAAAGTAGTGGAAAGAGGATTCAAAGAGGTAGGCAGGATCCCTCAGCACAGTCACAAACATGGTGTCCGCTGGCAACAGTCTGCGCACTTCGTCGTACTGAAAGCGCATGTGGTTACAAATGATGTTGAAACACATGCCAGGCTGGTAGTCCTTCACCTGGCTTCGTTCAAAGAAAGATGGGTAGTAGAAGTCATTGCGCCCGTTGGGAAAGGCAAATTTGAGGCGATGCTTCTCCCCAAAGCGGAAGAGAATATTGAGAATGGTACTGCTTGCTGTCTTGTGGGTTTTCATGAACATGATGTCCAACTTTGGGAGACATTTTTGTCCTGATGAATTGTGGCTATTGTTAGGCGAAGCGGGCAGCCGGATCTGGGCAGGGTAAGATGAGCACGAATAAGGAATGGGGATCCTGGAAAAGAAATGTGAACAAAGATAGTATTCCTTAGAATACACAAGTAATTCTTCTTTTAGTCTTCTTGTATTCCCACTGCCAAGTAGTGAAGATTATTTCTAGATCCAGCAGTGAGACCTCTTTTAATCCGAATGGAGATTCTCCGTGTTTTGGGACCTGTGGTCCACAGAAACGGGAGATCCCTTGGAAACTGTTGGGACAGTTAGAACTTGAGCTGGCTTCAAGCCTGCCCAAATCCTGTATTGGAATGGGGCTCTTGACTACTCTTGAGCTGGTCAATAGCTCTGGACTACTCCCTGGCTTTGAAGCACTGTCAGCTAACTAGAGGAAAACTTTAGTTTTTAGGACATGACCATGATAAGGTAGAGTTGTCTGCAGGAACATCTTTTTCTGTGTTAACCTATCCTCTAGTCCAGTGGTTTTTAGCCCCACCCCACCCCACCCCACCCCAAGGTCCACAAAGGCCTCATAGTAGTGTACTGAACCATCACAGAAATCACTCTATTTTTAAAAAAATCATTTATGAATGAGAAAATAAAAATTATCCAATCTTTCACCATCTTAACCTTCCTCCCTCCCAACCTCCAGCCCCTACAACTTGACCTTTCCAATTAATTGTTTTCTTTCTTTTTTGGAAATCTTTTATTCTCTCCAAACCTACTTCTCCTCCCTTTGTCTCTGATACTGAACTCTTTTTTTTTTAATATTTGCCCTATTGCTTTTCTCCTTTTCCTCCTTTTTTTCTTCCAATCATATCAAATATAAATATTTCCGAAACACATTTCTTTCATCTCTCCATTGGTCATTTCCTTTTTACTATAGTTTGCCTTGTTGGTAATAATAATTTATACAATACGTCTTTACTTTGTATTCCCTTATTTCTTCCCACCATTCTTGCTACTTTTCTGATTCTTCCCTCACATGTTGCCAATATTTTTGTACCTCCAGATAATCCCACCACATATGAAGACAATTCCCTTTCATTGCAGCATCCATGTGAGCACACTGAACTTTCTTTCTATATGGAGTTAAGATGCCATTTACAAAATAATTTCCGTATCAGTTCCTTTACAGATTATATTTTTTATTTTCCTCCAATCTTTCCTTACTACTTCCCAATGCCATCCATTTGCAATCCCAAATCTTCATTCCATAATTTAAATATTATCTTCTTGCATTGCAATGCTTATATACAATTATGGTCTTCTAAGAAATTGCTGGCTTAAGTTGCAATTTCACCTGAGTTTTCACATGGAAAAAAAGCAAAGGACTCTAAAATTTTTAATAGTCCTGTAGCAATTTCAGCTTGTAAGAGGGGTGTGCATGAATATTTGAAGGTATTTGAAATCTGATTGAATTCATCCAAATTTGGATATCCGAATTCAGATCGAATGTCCATAAATTTGAATTTTAAAATTTGAATGAATTTCAAATTTTGCATCTGTTTATTTGAATTATCCGGACATTTGCACGTGTACAGGCTTGTTCACATATGCATCTTTCCTGCATTTGTACGCATTTGTACGGATCCGTATGGGACAAAAACGGGTTGCATATGGGATAACTACAGGATGCATATGGACGTGTATGGGCACGTACGGGACGCGTAACGATGCGTAGGGGAATGTCAACATTCGTAAGTGCAAATTTGAATAAAAAATTTGAACGAATAGATTCGAAGTGGCTTAATTCGAATCAAATTTGGTAAAATTCAAACTTTTAAAGATTCAAATTGAACCGAATCCCAAAAATTGCATTTGTGCAAACCCCTACCTTGTGATGCAGGTACCTTTCCCCTTTTGAACACAGCAACCTTAGACTTTCAACTGTGACGTCTCTGTACAAATATGCAAAATTCACTCACTCGGTCACGCTAACTTGGAAAGGAGGGATGGCATAAGAGTACAGCAACAACATGAAGCTTGTCAGAAGGGTCCCAAGGACAAGTCCCTTGCACATGGATTTCCAGTTCTTTCCTTGCTGCAACATTGCAATCACCTAAAAGAAAATTCAGAAAAACAGAAAAAGGCACATGAGTCACACAGGAAATTCCTACGTCCTACCTTAAAAATTAGACCGATCTCTTGGGGCTTTCTTTCACCCTGCAACTCAGTGGAAGCGTGCATTGAGGTGTCACCATGGAGAACAGCAGCCAGGAGGGCTAGGATGGGGCGGCGATGTTCCCTTACACGCTTGCAAGGGGCTTCACCCTTTTACTAAACGCACAGCACCCCTGCTTGCACTGCTGAGAGAGCAGGAGATGGCAAGGCACGCCGCAAGGTGTGATAGCAATGCTCTGCTGACACAGCCACCTTTTTGGGCATGCAGGATTTAACCTGTGCCATATATCTCACTGTATTGCAATGAAGATAGCGAAGAGGCTTAGAAGTGGTTGCTTGCCTAGGTCTGATGGACATGCTCACAGCTGAAGGAAGACTGGATTTCACGGTTTACAGCTCAGGCTGCTGGTAAAATGCAACACACTCAAATGCACCAGACTTATTTAATGCATGCTTCCATGGGAGCAGTGTTTTTCCAGCCTAGAAATCCAGGCTGGTGGTCCACCACAGCATCTTGAACACCGTCCTGGGTCATTCCTGGCTTCATTCTCACGCCTCTTCCTTCTGGCTCAGGGAGTGCATGGCATTCTGTGAACAGTATCCCCTCCCCTCCTCACACACTATGTCCTTTCCCCACAATTTGCCTAGCAAGCAAGCTCCTCCTTAGCGCTGAGCAAAGAACAGAGACGAACGGGCTACAGCACCTGCCTATTACCAGCAAGAAGCGTCTCTGCAGGATCCAGGATCTCCGTATGAGCTCAGGTGCTGGAGGAAGAAATTCCAGATTCCTTCCCACTTTCTGTGGCCGAGTGTGCCAGAGCTCATGCAAGCAGCTGCATTGCAGTAGCACTGTCCTCTGTGTCGGGCAAAGGAGACAAGCTTCCTGAGGTCTTACAGTGACAGCATCGGCCAGAGTTCACGCGGTCGCGGGAGGCAGGCAGATCACCGTGGGAGGACAAGTTTCAATCAGTGGTTCTAGATCCCAGATTTGCAACCAGGAGGTTCTAGCTGGAACGCCCTGGTCCCCACATCAGGGTGACTTTTAAGAGGAAGGAAGTTCAGCCCACGGAACTAACTGAAATCATCCTTCTTGCCAACTATAATTTTAAAAAAAGGTGCTTTTTGTGGAGATCTTTTCAAGTCCAAAGAGCCAAGAATTCCTCAGAGTCACAATCGAATGCTGAGCTTGCACAATCAATAATCACACACTTTCGTTGCAACTAAAGGGATGTGCAAGAATATTAGAAATATTCGTTATTTGATCAAAGTCCGCCAAATTTGGACATTCACATTCGAATAGAATGTCCAGACATTCATTCTTTAATATTCAAACGAATATGAATATTTAAAATCATTTGTATGGATAATTCAGACATTCGTATGCGTATGGATACATCCACATTACATACATACCTGTACGCATCTTATTTGTATCCGTATGCATCTGTATGGATATGTAAGGGATAAAACGGGATGCGTACGGGATAAAAACAGGATGCGTACGGGATAAAAACGGGATGCGTACGGGATAAAAACGGGATGCGTACAGATGCGTATGGATACAGATGAATGTTGACATTCATATCATCAAATACTTGTACAAATAGATACAAATGTATCTGAACCAGTTCAAATTTTAATACATTTAAAAGGCACATAAATGGAAAGAGGGGGAAAGCTGTTTCTCCAGCCAAAGGCTAGGATAAAGAAGTGGGTCTTCATCAAAGATCTGAATGCATATAGTAGGATGTGGCTCAGAGGGGAAGCTATTCCATACTCAGGGGGCTATCACCAAAATGCCCCCCCCCACATGCACGCACCCCTTTATTTCTGTCGGTGGTGGAGCAGCCAGGAGGGGCTGATCTTAGGGCATTGGTAGATCCACATGGGAAGAGGCATTTTTAAAAAAATATTTGGGGCCAGAGCTGTTAGAGGGTCTTATAAATTAAAACCCTGGATTGGGCTCAAGAACAAATTGGCAGCAAGTGCAGAGTAATCGTAGAGCTGACTTATGATCCCCAATGCTCCGAAGCTGTGGTCACACTGGAGGTTTAATCCAGGTTCAGTCCACTTTCAGTGTTAAATAACTCAGAAAATTCACCTTTGGGGTAGATAATGTGGAAAGAAAGTGAACGGTCACTTTACTGATGCGTTCTCTCGCTCTAAAAGTGGACTGAAGCTGGATTAAACCTTAGGTGTGACCACAGACTAAGAGAAAGCCTGGCAGAAATAGAACAATACAACAAACCCAGAAATACTTTGGCCAGAGACTTCCTTCCACAGATGTAACAATAGGTGTCTTTCCACTGTCACTAAAAGTACCCATTAAGTACCCATTAATGGGTACTGTTAGAAATGGCATTTTTGTACCCAATAATGGGTACTTAATGGGTACTTTTAGTGACAATGGAAAAACACCAATAAGTGTTTATTAAGCCAAAGGTAGTCCTTTTATAGGAACTTTAGCAATAAGCATCACTTCAAACAGCTGACAGAAATTAGAGTGAATTGCATTATTTACTTTAGGTGAACAATAGCAAGAGCATATCCCCCAGACCCATCCAGGAAGTAATTCCCTTGTGTTATTGACCTCACTTGAGCAGCTGCTGGAAATCTCTGGATTATATCGAAATGAATAGAAATACCTTCAGGAAGCAGACCAACTACTTTAAAACAAGCAGGAACTCTGTCCCGCACCAGTGCATTCAAAAACAGTGCAAACACATGCAACATAACCATAAAACATTTCAAGGAGTTGTTGACTTCTTTGCCACAGTGTGATGAACAACGCTGCTGGCTTAGATGCACGACAGTTTTGCTGTTGTGTTTTGCACCAGCTCCGACTTGAAAACTGTCTTAAAGGGCAGGCGCACATATTTATATTTGATGTTCTCCTGTGTTGGGAAGAATACAAAGCTTAACCAAGATTCATTTCCGCTGTTTTGCTATATGGATTCTATAGTTACTGCCTAACCACTCATAAAGTACAGCAGTTAACCACATGTTACCAAAGCAATTGCAATTAGAAACAAAAAGACCATAAATATCCGGTTTAGCCTGCAAGCTTTGGGGTACCTTATCGAACGTCACTCAAAATTTAAATTTCCAAAGTTTTCTGTGAAATAGGTTGTGCGCAGACTTTTTCAGGGCTGTGGTCACACTTAATCCAGTTTCAGTCCACTTTCGCAGTGACAGAGTACATCAGCAAAGTAACAGGCTGCTTTCTTTCACTGTTAAATAACTCAGAAAATCCACCTTTGGGGTAAATAATGTGTAAAGAAAATTGCTGGCCGCTTTGCTGATGGGTTCTCTCGCTCTAAAAGAGGACTGAAGCCGGATTAAGCCTTAGGTGTGACCACAGCCCAAGAATGAACTTCCTGCCAACCTTGTGTGGCTGGATGGAGGCAGCAGAGTAGGATATAATGTATGGCTCTCAGTGACCACATTATGCAGCTGAGATTCCCATCTCAGTGAATAATGAATGGAGATTGTAAATAGATCCTGAACAAAGTAACAAGACGCCCTTATTCCTTCCTGACATTGGACACTGCTTCCCAGTGTCTCCTACTGACCTTGCTTGTCTGATAGAGTCAGGAATCTGATACAAAGTGCGGTGAATGGAAAAGAGGCAGAGAGAAGGGGAGCCATAGAGTCTCTGCCTTGCCTAGCACAAGGGAATCCATCTAGATATCTGAGCTAGTTCTTGTTCTCTTGTCTTCCTTTACCACAAGCTTGGCAGGTATTTTATCAGCCTGTACAGCCAGGCAGAGAGCAAAAGACCCTCAGGGTGCATCCCCATGCGTGTTTGATCCAGTACCAAAAGCAGTCTCGGCAAGGGGCATCCCCATGCATTTTAGATTGTTCCAGGGGGGCAATCTGCTGGTAGAAAGAGGCTTGGCTTTACTGCTGAAGTAAAGGATCACTTCGGCAGTAAAGCCAAGCCTCTTTCTGTCAGCAGATTGGAATGATGGAGTGCAGAGGCTTCAGATTTCTCTCTTTTCCAGGGGGGCAATAAGGTTGCCTCCCTGGAAAAGAGAGAAAATTCAAGCCTCTAGACCCCCTTACTCCCTTGTTTTACTCCCCTTTTGAGGCAAGCAAGCAGCAAGCTTTTGAGGCAAGCACAGCTCTCTTCTGAGCTCTCACAGCCCCACCTACCTCACAGGGTGGGGAGAAGAACAGAAGGTTTGTCAGCCACTCTAAATGGGTGAGAAACGCAGGATAGAAAAGCCTACTCTTCTTCTTCTTCTTCTTCTTCTTCTTCTTCTTCTTCTTCTTCGAGTTTGCATTAGCTTCAGAGCTGCACCCTCAAAATCTCCTATAGCTAGAAACAAATATTCTTGTTCTCAGAGCCCTCAGAGGACCCAGTTCAGTGCAACAAGGTTCCAAAACCAGCTCCAGAAATTTCATACAGCCAAACCTCCAAACCAGGCAGAAGAAAAGACTGAATCAAAACTCCCATTCAGTCCCTGGTACAGTATTCATCCAGAGCCCCCAGAAGTGGGGCAATCAGTGGTGAACCAAAGCATATAGTTAGGTACAAGTTATCAGTTGGCTTCTTGAGATGGGCTTTGATATAACAAATCTGTAATGTGTACTAAAGGGCAATGCACTGCAGATGTTTAAGCCCTGTTCTGCATCAGTGGATGTGAACTACCTCTGTATGAACCTCCCACACTGTGACGCAGCTGACCCAAAGCACCACCGACACCCAACGGCCACATACCCGCCAATTGAACAATACATCTGGGTGAAGGCACCATTGCCATCAATGCGGCTACTGTTGCTGAGACGCTGTGAAGGTGTCTTTGCGGTCATCTAACGGCGCATGTCACTCAACACCAGGCCCACATTCTTGCTGGATCCATTCTATGTGCGGATGCCCCTTCCTCGATCCGGATCAAGGAGGGCTAGCATGGATTTAGACCACATTGATCAGCTCTAATAGGGATTAGTGAGCCTGTAGCGCACTTCTGCCCTCTTTTTCCATGCATAGTCAAAGATCCGGATCTTCAAAATCCAGATCTTTGAGATGGAGTCCTCTTGGAGATCTGGATCTTTAAGACGCCTGAAGACCCCACTGTGGACACCTTTAATCAGGTCCACACGAAATTCAGATTTAAGGGCCTGAAGGACCCATTAAATCCAGATTTCCCCTGACCTTGTGAGGACAGGGCCTTGCAGATGGGGCCTTCAATGGGGTCCAGGTGGGGACAGGGCTTTCCCAATTGGTACCAATCAGGTACTAATCGGGTTCCTAATGGGGTCTTAGAAGGGTTCTACGTCCTAGCAGACAAAGGCCCTAGATCTGGATCTACTCTGTTTCCTGAGAATAATCTCCGTATGCAGTTAATTCTGAGGGGATTAATTTTACACATTTACGTGACATTCTGAAAGGGGAAGCGAACTCATTCTTTATCACTGTGGGCTGCAGCTTACTAACTATGATGATACACTAGTCTCTGACAAAGGGCCTGTTCTCACTTGACTGTATTTTGGAATGTATCCTAGAATAGGGCCTTGCAGTCCACACGCTACTGCAGACAACAGCAGGCCCCAAGTGAGGCCTGCCAGAGTTTGTATTAGCGTGGCTCCTATTCTGAGTACAGAACACAGCCAAGTCCAAACAGGCCCAAAGACACTTTTTACAGTAAAGGATCCAAATGTCCTCAATGGATGTTTTTCCACTGTCACTAGAAGTACCCATTAATTACCCATTAATGGGTATGTAATGGCCTTTTTGTACCCGTTAATGGGTACTTCTAGTGAGTGACAGTGGAAAAACACCCAATCTGTACCAGGAAGATTGTGGTTTTTTGGCCACTCCTGAATCAATCTCTGCACTGACTATTTTTCTGTATTGACTTTACTATCAACGTGAAGGTTAATCATTAACGTATTTCAACAGTAGAAAAGGAGCCAAATGTATTTGCAGCATCCCACTCCCTAGGGGTCTCAAATTTTTTTACATTAATTCCAGAACAAAGAAGTTACATTCTTTAAAGCTTTTGATGTTACTGCTCTTCAAGAGACCTGAGCTACAAGGGTCCTGAATTATTCAGATATATCATAAACCTTCTAGCTCCACAACCTCCAGAAGATAAAGGGACTACTAAAGGTGTACGTAACTTACTAATGGCTTCAGCAATCTGCTTAAACCATAAGGGTGTCATTCTGCCCCCCAACAGATAAAGAGATTTTAATAGGGACACAATCCAGCTCCTATCTTAACTCATAAAATGTTGGTGTGCCCAAACAGAGCGAGAGAGAGAGCCAAATTTAAACTAAAAGCGAAACAGGAGATGTTAAGACAGCTACATCACCTCTCTGGAAATCTGACATCTCAGAGCAAGTTTATTTATGATGGGAGAATTAATTGCCTTACCTAATTGGTGCTTGACTAACCCACAGCTACAGATCGACAAGATAAACTCAGGAGTCTGCCTAAAGCTAATAAGGAACCACAGAGGGAAGCATCCAGCGCTTTCCGGATGCCGATACATTCTGGCTACCTTCAAACAGCAGCGCATCATCCAAAGCAAACAGCAATTTCGATTACATTTCTTATTTGCATTTATTTGCACGCCAACCCCCTGGAGGGGCTACTGGAAAGCTGTTTTCTGCAGGAGTTTGGCACACTCCGGGCTACGAAACTGCCTCGTACCTAAATCCAGGCTGCACATAGCCCTATCCGTCTGTTTCTAGGCCTGCATTGGAAGCCCTTTGTTTGCTTTTAATAAACAGTAACTCGCTCTAAAAAAAAAGAAAGAAAAAAAATCATCACAAGGAATGTGCCAGTCCTATATGCCAACAGGGGAGAAAAAGTACCTCTGACATCAGATCGGTCACTCAGGTTCCCATTCAAGCAACCCTTTTGCTGCTGCTGCCCATCACGTTCATTTTAGTTCTCTTCTACATTTTTTCTACAGTCGGAGCTTCCTTCCTTGTCCCACCCATTGCCTCGGTCTCCGTAGGCAAACAGTTAAATGGTACAATTGTACTTCACCTTTCCCTTGGTTTCAGCACTTTCCAGTAAAGCGTCTTTCGCCCCGCCAGGAAAACTTGGGGACCGTCCTTCAACATGGAACGGTCTCTTCTTAAGCCGGGCTTCCTCAGCTCCCCGGAATGACCTTTCCAGCGGCTCTGTTATGTGTTTTCGCCAGACTCCACTCGCAAAGGACCCTCAACCGGAGCCACCACGGGCCAGAGTTTTTACATTTCATGCCACTTGCTGGTTCTCTCCCTTGGAAAGCTCGCTGGACCCTCCCACCATCTCTGGAGAAGAAAATTTTCTGTGACTGCTGGACTCCTGCTACGGCCACCCTGCTTTGTCTTTCCTCCTACGAAAGGGAGCACAGAGAATTCATTCAGCAGGCTCCCAGGCCAGCTCGGGGAACAATGCGTCTGTTTGTGCCTATCCGCAGCACGCTGCCATCAACGGAGACATTGTCTCCCGAGCATCACTCGTTTCCTTTCCCTGTTTCTCCTGCTAAGAGCAGCAGAGACCGGCAGGTCCCCGTCCAGCCTGCAGCCCAACACTGGAACTGGACAGCAAACTGTAGGAGGCATGGAGGTGAGACTTATATTAGCACCCGTGATAGAGTGAAGGCATGAGAAGTGGGGTGTGGTAGACTGTAGGTGGGGGTCTGGGATGGATTTTAGACCAGCCAGGATTTAAATGCTCAGAGTCAGCAAGCATGGGGAAGGAGCTGAAAGGCTTTCCCATGCTGAAATATGCAAATGTTTCAGATACACCGAAGTGAACATGTTAAATAGATAGCCAAAGGTCACCACCGACACAGAAGAGGAAAGCATCAGCTAGAACGAGGAAATTCCTAGAAGATGCCAGTTTGGTCTAGTGGTTAAGGAGCCAGACTCTTATCTGGGAATACTGAGTTCGATCCCACCTTTCTCCACAAAGCCAGCTGGGTGACCTTGGGCTAGTCACAGCTCTCTTCTGAGCTCTCCCAGCCCCACCTACCTCAAAGGATGTCTGGTGTGGGGAGAAGAACAGAAGGTTTGTCAGCCGTTTTGAGTCCCCTTAAATGGGTGAGAAAAGCAGGGTAGAAAAGCCAACTCTTCTTCTTCTAATGACCCCTGTAAACTAGGGGTGTCAAACCAAAGGGGGGAAATGTTTGGTTTCATGCGAAGTTCCCCCTATGAATACGCGGTTCATATTCAGGGGTCTACCAGTGTAGGGGTTTACCGCGGTTTTCATGGGGACAGGTACATTTGACTTGAACCCGCGCTCTCCTCAATCGCATGGGGATGGGTTAATTCGAACTACAATCCATATCGGGAATGACCTGATTCAAATCCGAAGTAAATAGAGTGCATGGGGACAAGCCCAAAGTGTTTCAAAGGGGGAAAAACTACAGTCAATAGTACTATCTCGGAAAACAAGATTACAATGTCTTCAATTACAACCTATGATGAGACATTTCAAATTCAGCATGTGTTGTGTCCGGATCGGGCGGCAGCAGTAAGCATGCACACATGATGAGCACAGCAAGAAGCCAGTTTCCAGAGTCCTTGGGTTTATAGTCAAACAGGCCAAGAGTTGGGTTACCAGAGAGTCGTCGTAAGTCAGGAAATCAGTCAAGAGTCAAGAATCAGAGTTCACACAAGTCGTGGGTTGCCAAGAAGTTTCTTCGTTTGCAATGGAGGTTGCTGGATTGGGCATTTCTTAAGTAGGTCTCGGAGAGGCACGCCCCCGCTGACGTAGCTGTTTGGCATGGAGGTGCCCTGGGTACCACAGGTGTTCTCATTGTCTCTGGAGAGAACTCTGGTCTGAGCGGGGTGCAGTATCTGAGTCTGAACATGAATCCTCCGCTTCTGGGGGGATAGAACCGATGCGGGGACATCAGCATCCGAAGAGTCGAAGGAGTCAGAGTGGGCAGGAAGCATGACACCATGTACATCTCTCCATTTCCCAAAGGAGGATATGGGGGCTTAAGCAGGAATATTATGGAACCCCGGATCTCTTATTAGTTTCATTATTTGAAATCTTGAATGATGGTGCCAAAAAAATTACTGTATTTTCTGGCGTATAAGACTACTTTTTAACCCAGGAAAATCTTCTCAAAAGTCAGGGGTCGTCTTATACGCCGGGTGTCATCTTCTTATACGGTGAGTATATCCCAAACTCTATATTTTAACTGGAAAAGTTGGGGGTCGTCTTATACGCCCAGTCGTCTTATACGCCGGAAAATACGGTACCAATCCTTTATTACAAACATTTTTAAAATATGGCACAAGTTGAAGCACAAATTCCTCTCACGGCCTTCTTCTTTCAGGCCATTTATGTGTAGGCTGAAGGCTACACCTTACAACATCAGATTAGCAAAAAGTGAAAAGCAAGAACTTTTTATTTTTTAAATGGAGGACAACAAGCCAATAAAATAGGATCATTAAAGAGGCACTCCACCCACATACTAGGAACTGGCTGAATCTTAAAATGATTTATACAGCGGTTACAAGCAAAGGGAAGAGCTTGAAAAGAAATACTAAACATCAAATTCTGCACAAAAGGAACAAGTAGTTTCAGTATATGACATAATATACACACAAAAAATGTATATTATGTCATATATAAAGGGCAAATGGGTCTAAAATCCTGGCAAATGGATTTGAATACCACTTCTACTTAAGAGAAATGGGAAACAATGTTATCAAATAAATAAAAAAGCTGAACAAAGGTTAAGAAAGTCATGTACAATTTTTACATGGATAGTAATGGGCACCTCTTCTGTTCAAAATGTTCAGAATTATACCCTGAAGGTGTCGTTGTCAGAAAGTTTGTTTCATCTCTTGTAGTGTCCATGTCATTCTGCCAAGTTTTTCTCATCCCAGGTAAATGTAGAAGTGAACAAAACTTTAAAATATGAATGTAGCTATTTTCCCCTCTCAGTTCTGTCTTCTGCATTCGTGCAGAAAATAAAATAAAGGGAGTTAAACATAAAAGCCTTCTTAATTTTACAATTTTCGGAGCCATATCAGTAATTGCTGGTAAGTGGAATGTACAGTGAGTGCTGCACATTCACTATTGGTGTCAAAGACTGTTTTTGCACTAGCACTGAAGACCCCATTAGGAACCCGATCAGTGCTCGATTGGTACCGATCAGTTGTGCACTGTCCCCACACAAGACCCCTTTAGGAACCCATCCTGATTGTACAGTCCCCACGAGTGCTGGTGAAATCCGGATTTAATGGGTCCTTTGGGCTGTTAAATCCAGATTAATTGTAGACCCCTTTAAAGGTGGCCACAATCCAGTCTTCAGACCGGATTGGAAGAGGCACATTCGCAACTATGAAGCCGTGCCTCTTTGCCCCACCCTCTGTTGGCAGGCGTCCGCTGTGAGTGACGGTAGCGCTGGCTCTGGAGAAATGGGGCATTGCAATGGGTGCTACAGTACCTACATGGTGCCCCATTTAGCACCCATTGCAATCGGGTGCCAGGGGGCTTCTGTGGACACATGGGGTCCTCCCCAAGATCCGGATCTTTGAGGGCCGGATTCCAGGGAAGACCCCATCTCAAAGATCCGGATCTTCTAGATCTGGATCTTTGAAGGTAAGTGCAAAAATGGGGAATGTATATTAGAACTCACAAGTTGATGGGCTGCATCCATCTCGTTGCTTGTTGCACCAGAATGAACCTTGGAATTTAACTCACCAACAACTGCACATTTAGGTAATATGGGTTTCAGTGGGGAAAATGCCCACACCTGTTTAACTCCCTTAAAGAAACCCATAATGCTTAAAAATATTTTAATTAGGTAGCTTGAGAATGACTAATTACTTCCATCCTGAAAAATACCACATATCAAAACCAGTGGTTAACCACAGACCAACCGAATACTGTACATTTGTTTTCTTCATCCAGGACCATACAGATGCATGAACATGGAGAAGTCTTGTTAGAACGCAGAGATTCCAAATACTTTAAAAAAATCACTATCTGTTATGCATATGCTTGGGTTCTGCCAGCTTCAGCTTACAGGGTCACAGAGAAAAGCATTCTTTTGAGCATGTTCATTTTATTTTCCAATTCATCTGAGACATTTGGAAGAGCTTCTAGGTTTTTCGAATCAACCACCTTGATTTGCAGTTGTTTGGGTCTATTTGTTCTTACGTTCGAATCTGCCTCGCCCTCATTTTAAGAATACTATGAGCAGAATCCTATGAAAAGACCTAGAAGTTATATCTCTGAAAAGAAAAAGCTAAGGAAATTTCTTTCCAAGGTCTTCACTCTATAACTGCTGTCTTGTTCAATGGAAACAAATGGCTCCTTTTGCTATTTGACAAGAAATGAGGATCATCGGAGAGATAAACTACTGTCGCCTTTGTTTGCAGGAGGCGCATATAGTTGGAGCCGAAAGGGGAGGTTGGTAAGTCTGGGGTTTTTTTTGTTTTTTACCACGTAGTGGTAATGAGGTCCTGAGGACCCTTTTTCCATCCTCTAGGACTGTCTTACATGTACTTCCTGCTATGCAGAATAAGCAGCATTGTGCTTCTAGCACCAACCAGAACTTCAGTTTGCTAGCTTGAGGGTGCTTATTTTAAAAGGATGACACACTACCAGTGTTCTTTTCAGTCTTGGTACATTGTGTAACAAAGAACAGATGCAAATTTTTAGTGCAAAATGGGTTCCTGAGATTCTCAGACTTCCATAACCAAAGACAGCAATTTCCTATCCAGAAACCGGATCAGTTTCAGAGCTATGGGTCAGATAATCTGGCTTTCTTTGCTGTCTTCAAAAAGCTCACTTGCCTGTTCTGCTTTCTCACTTATACAATAATGCCATATTTCCTTAAGCCTAACATCAGTGAATTAGTAAAAGATTTTCAGTGATAAAGTAAACCAGCAGCATGAAAGACTTAGTTACAACATGAAAGGTATGCTTTGTTACATAAACTGTTTATAGGGAAGTGCTCAGATATTCATAACACTCAAAATTTGGACGAATTTGGAAATTCTAATTCTAATTGAATGTTGGCACATTCAAAGGTTGACATTCAAATTTGAATGGAATGTTTTGACACATTTGTATGAAGCTTTATATGGGATTCATATGGGATTTGTAGGCATTCGTATGAGATTCGCATGCATTTGTATGGGATTCGTATGGGATTCATATGAGATCAAACATTCATATTGAATACGAATCCTACCACATTCGAAGGGGATTGATTCGAATGAATTGTGAATTTTCTTGAATTCCATTTGATATGAATTGAATACAAAAAAAATGTGTGTACATCCCTATTTTATACTAGATTTCACTGGTAGGAGGAACTGAACTCCCCGTCCATAATGATGGACCTTTAGCATGAAATATTAATAGAATAAACACTTGATCTGACATGGATTCGTCAGGACAGGGGAAATGGAAGGCAAATGTTAAGAGTTCCAAAATTTTAACAACTTCTTTTTTAAAGTAATAAGTAGATTATGAAAGAATTGCAATATACAGACAAGAAACACAGCAAGCGCCAGCAAATACCAATTACTGCCCATTAAGAAGGCTTTCCTGACTTAACTGTGGGTGCTAACAAATTTAGAAGAAGTTGCATGAATTTCGTGCGTGCTCTGAAATTCTTAGTGGGCCCTCCAGCTAGATTTCCTTTTAAGCCAGCAATTCCTCACCTCCCAACCTGGAATTCCTCATCTCCACCCAGTATAGTGAAGGAGAAAGAGCAGGGGTTCTTTCAAAGCATCTTTTTAGGGCTGGGCATGATTTCCCCCCCTCATTCACTTCGCAATGAAGCGAATGGGACAGAACTCCGCATTCACGCGAAGGGAGCCATTCTGAGTGTGCGAGGCTTCACTTCAAATCCCTGCCACCACCAGTCATGCTTCTGAATCTGCTCCAGAGCTTTCGCTTCACATTCAAAGCTCAGTCTTCAAATATAGCCAATATTCTATTTGAATGTGGAATTTAAATCCTTCGCAATTTGCACAGACTGCAAAGGTGACAAATATTTTTCACCCATCCTTCACCCCTGGTCCTCTGCAGATAAGATATCTGAATGGCTAAGAATTAAAATAATTTGGCAATTTGCTTTTGAAACCTTCCTTCCTGTAATAGCTGAAAGAACATAGCTAATGGAATAAATTTTTGTAGTGCTGCTTTTTGCTTCTATATCCTGCTCGCCTTAACAGTTTTGCAATCAGCCCACAGTTACCGTATAGTAGATGAGATAAATTAGAAAACTACAAAGGCCAGGAATAAGATACAGAAAGCCACATAGAAGTGGAAAAGCACGTAATAGAGGACTAGAAATATAAACAGTAATTTGCATGAGCATGAGACATAAGAAAACGGGGGAATAATAGGAAGGGAAAGCAGCTCACTGATTGAAGCCGTGGCTGTTTTAATAATTTTACCGGAGCTTTGCTCGTGCGCTTGACAGCCCCTATACCCATCTGACAGCTGCTCAGCTGAGTGCAGGGAAGCTGTCAGTGCTCATTTGGGGTAAATCAAGCCCTTACCCAGGCATGCCTGCCCAACCAGGCAAGGCGGAGGGGGTGCAGGGATGCAGGGATTTACCGTGGTTTTCATGGGGATGGGTGAGTTCGGCTTGAACCCACGCCATCCTGGATTGCCATGGGGAGTCCCTAATGTGAACTACGATTTGCCTTAGGGCTGCCCCGAATCCACTCCAAGGTACTGGCAGCCCATGGGGATGCACCCTTAGAGAAGAAGTAGTAAAGTGGCTACTGGCCGCTAGAGGGTCAAAAGGAGATTTTAAAAGACGCATCCAAACTTGCCGGTTAGCTTTGAAGGGGTCTGAATGCTGGTGTGCATCAGACCAACCGGTATTTATGCCCGACACTTTAACATCCAGATGTGCCTGAAAAGTATCCCTCACTCTTCCTTTATGTTACACAGGGCTATTGAATTGATGTAACACATTTGGTGCAATCTTTCATAATTAGTATTGCAGGTCTCTGGGCCCAAGTGTTTACAACAACAGTACTTCAAGTTTTCTTGATACCCAGGGCTTGGAGAAACCTACAAAAGATAACCACAGCTGGAATGTTCCACTTCCCAAGTATCCCCCTGAATACGTTTTTTTAAGTGGATGCTCACTTCTAGTTTTGTCAAAACACACCAGAGAAGGCCCTCAGTGAGCTTTGTCATGGCAGCTATTGCCTTTCTGATCAGATTGGCCAGTTACCAAATCCCACTCTCTTCTGGTCAGAAGTTCTGCTGTACTGAAAGAAGCTGTCTGTGATCTGCTTTAAATGTGGGTAGGAGAGCAAGAAAGCCCAAGAAACAGCCACTAGTTAACATATAAAGGTCTTTGTGCAGAACGTGGTACTACCTAGTTTTATATTCATAAGGCTGCTTTGTTCTCTCCATTCATTTTCTGCTCCTTACCCTGACGGCTTTGCATAGAGACTTGCTGAGGATAATGGAAACTTTTGCATTCAGACTACAGTTACTTATTTCACTATGTTTGGATATTCCGGAATAAAGCATAGATATTATGGAGTATAGATTGCTTTATTCCAGAATAGCAAAAAATAATGCATAAGTAACAGATGTCTTGGTATTGTGGTTAGAGTACCGGACTCATATCTTGTAGTCGTTGGGTTTGATTCCACCTCCACAGAGCCAGCGTGTCTGTTGTGGGGAGAAGAACAGAAGGTTTGTCAGCCTCTTTGAGTCCCTTTTTGAGAAAAGCGGGTTATAAAAACTAACTCTTCTTCTGCATGAGTACAGCATATTTTTAAACAAATTTCCAAGGCTGTTTGAAAAGTTACAGATACATGTATAAATACAAAATCATCTTATTGAATCTATTTTTTTCATTATGGATTTTGATAGTTACAGAATCAGTACAGCTTGATGACTTCAGTCACTGGGGAGAAAAACCAATGGTATTACCCTTTATTAATATATATTTTCCAAATATAAAACTACCTATATACGTATGTACAACATAGATTTTCTCGTCAACAAAATTAGTATAAATAACCCATTTCTCTTTCCCTTCCTAAGCAGATCATTCAGGGTTTTTGTTGTTTGTTTTTTGTCAAAATTATATATGGAACTATAATCTCAAGTGTACATGATAGAAAAAGTAGCAAAACCTCTGAAAAATGGAAACCTTAATTAATTTTCCATCCCTTATAAACACTGGTGGCAACAATCTAAAAATATTCTGATGAGAAGCTGTGGGAATATTTGGCTGATATATATATTTGAAACTATATTTGGGACATTCCAGGACAAACAATATGCAAAAAAATAATAATCAAAGTTAGCCAATAAAACAACAACAACAAGGGGACTCAAATCAGAATAAGCACTCCCTAGTCATAAATCGTGTCTCTAATCTTATCTCTAATATTATAAACGTTAAATCTTTCTATATAAGATTTATGACAAGGGGTTACTTTATACTATTTTAATTACTTTCAAAACTGGAAGTAATGCAAACATGGTTTTATAATATTCTAGAACACTCAATTTCTATCTCAATTATTGCTATTATTTACACTTTGTGTTTTTTATTTATACTTTAACTATATATTCTATTCTATTTCAATTTGGTTATCTATCTTTGCTTCTGTTGTATACATCTCTTGGAAAAGTACTGTAAATTTTTAATTTTACATAGATACATACATGCACACACACACACATATTACACACACATATATAGATATACTTAAATTTATATACATCACTATACAATTTTTAATTAACTTCCCAAACTTGAGGTACTGTGAACATGCTTATACGATTTTCTAGAACACTCAATTTATCTTCATCTTATTTGTTCTTTATTATCACTACCACAATTATTAACATTGTTATCTGTTTTTCAAAAATTATTTATAGAGCCTTTACTCTCTGTTCCACACTATTTCACTTTTGGTTATCTATCTTTGCTTCTGTTGTATACCTCTGTGTGAAAAAAACGTTTTAATTATTAATTTTACCTCAATGTAGTTGAACAAAACAAACATCTCCCTCAGTGATGGCTGGGTTTGGCTGAGGGAAGAAGGCGCCATTTTTTGCTCTCTTTGGCCTCTCATTTGTTATTTCTTTTTTTCTTTGTGTGTATTATACTATATGGGCTGCCTTTGTGGGCCAGGATCATGCTCAATGGCTCCTTCCCCTTAGAGCAGCAGCAGCTGCTGTCCTGTCCCACCTGAGGGCTTTTCCTAGAAAGGCCTCATCCTGACTGGAACAATGGCTTCTCAGCAATAATAGTACTATATTTGAGACATTCCAGGATAAAACATGGATATTGGCTTAAAAACACACACACAAAAAATCAGAGCCTGGTACTGAAAAATGTCAGGCTTAAGGGTGTTCTAAGCTGGGGTCCTGTCCCATCTGAGGGCTTTTCCTAGAAAGGCCTCATCCTGACTGGAACAATGGCTTCTCTGCAATAATAGTACTATATTTGAGACATTCCAGGATAAAACATGGATATTGGCTTAAAAACACACACACACAAAATCAGAGCCTGGTACTGAAAAATGTCAGGCTTAAGGGTGTTCTAAGCTGGGGTCCTGTCCCATCTGAGGGCTTTTCCTAGAAAGGCCTCATCCTGACTGGAACAATGGCTTCTCTGCAATAATAGTACTATATTTGAGACATTCCAGGATAAAACATGGATATTGGCCTAAAAACACACACACAAAAAATCAGAGCCTGGTACTGAAAAATGTCAGGCTTAAGGGTGTTCTAAGCTGGGGTCCTGTCCCATCTGAGGGCTTTTCCTAGAAAGGCCTCATCCTGACTGGAACAATGGCGTCTCTGCAATAATAGTACTGTACACTATATTTGAGACATTCCAGGATAAAACATGGATATTGGCTTAAACACACACACAAAATCAGAGCCTGGTACTGAAAAATGTCAGGCTTAAGGGTGTTCTAAGCTGGCGTTCCCCCTTTAGGCCTCACACAGCTGTGAGCTGTTTGGGCCCTCAAAAACCTGTGAGAACAGAAACACCCAGAATTAGACTACAGTTCAATTTGGCACCCCTTGTTTGGGCTCACTCCGCTTCAGTTATCCCTGCTTGTTCTAATATCGTAAACGTGAATTAATGTTCATTCCAGCTTATTGAGAGTACTGTAACTTTTTATGATTGTGTTTATCATCCGTTTGCAAATGTATCTGGTTTTCTGTAAGGTACTGCATTCAGTTGCTCTTCCTGTATTATTCTTCACACCCTTTTTCTTCCCCTGTGTATTTGTTCTAATAAAAATTGTTGTTGTTGGTGTTATTGTTATTATTATTGAAGGCTCGGAGCTTGGTTATCTCTGTCCAGTTTAATTCTTCAGCAAATACAGGCTCAGCTACCTGCATGTATCTTCTGTCTTCCTCCACGAATACGGAGGCAAAGAATTATTTTAGTCCCTGCAATCTCTGTGTTTTCTTTAATTATCCCTTTCTGTCCTTTACCATCTAATAGTCCAACTGCTTTCCTGGTTGGATTCCTACTTCTGATTTACTTATAGAAGTTCTCATTATTTCTTTTGATGTTTTTAGCAATGTGCTCCTCAAAGTCTTTCTTAGCTTTCCTAATGGCCGTCTTGCATTTGCGTTGCCAGTGTCTATGCTCTCTCCTGTTCTCATTCGGACAAGCCTTCCATTTTCTAAATGAACTCTTCTTGTTTTTAATGACTTCATCTACTGCACTTGTGAGCCACATTGGTTTCTTCTTGGACCTAGAAGGCCCCTTTCTTCTTTAAAGTATACATTCTAGTTGCACTTCCACTATTGTTTTTAAGTAGTCTCCATGCATTTTGAAGTGACTGAATTTCTTCCAACTTTCCCTTTCAGTTTCCTTTTTACTAGTCTCCTCATTTTGGGGAAGTTTCCCTTATGAAAGTTTAAGGTCTCTGTGTTAGACTTCATTAAGAACTTACTCCCTGTATTTAAGTTGAAGGTTATTGCATTGTGGTCACTATTCCCAATTGGATCAGCTACAGTGACATCCTTTACCAGGTCCTGAGCATTACTTAGGATCAAGTCCAGGACTGCCTTTCCCCTGGTTGGTTCCATGACCATTTGCTCCATGGAACAGTCATTTAGCAGGTCTTGGAATTTTCTCTCTCTTTTCTGAGTTGAACAGGAGTTCACCCAGTCTATGTGAGGATAATCGAAGTTCCCCATTATAACTACCCTATCTTTTTTGGATACCTCCTTTACCTGCTTCTCCAATTGTTGATTTCCTTCAGGCGTTTGGTTGGGAGGACGGTAGCATGTCCCTATCATTAGGCTTCCTTTTTGGCTTGGTATTTTTACCCACACTGCTTCTGTGGAAGAGTCAGACTCACCTAGACATTCCAGGTCACAAGATTCTATCTCTTCCTTAATATACAAGGCTACACCACCTCCATGTCACCCTTCTCTGTCTTTCCTGTACAGTTTGTAACCTGAGATGACTATATCCCATTGGTTTTCACTGGCCCACCAGGTTTCAGTTACACCAATATCAATCCTATTATCCATAACTAAGCATTTTAGCTCGAAGGCTTCTGGTGTTTGCATATACATTTATATTCACTCCTCTGGTCCAAATTCTGTCATCGAGGAACATGTGAATCCTTATACTGCCCCTTGCATCTTTCTGCTTGCATACTAGTGACAAATTCCCCACTTCAGTCGGCATTATGTGCATATTTCCAGCCCTCCTCACTTGAGGGTGCACTCTCCCCAACCCGATGCTGCCCAGCTCCTGTTGGCTTTCCCCAGGGATCAGTTTAAAAGCTGTTCTGCAACCGTTTTAATGTTAAGTGCCAGCAATCTGGTTCCATCTTGGTTCAAGTGTAACCCATCCCTCTTGTACAGGTTTGGCTTGTCCCAAAATGTTCCCAACAAATCTAAACCCCTCCTCCCAACACCACTGCCTCATCCACACGTTGAGGCTCCTGAGCTCTGCCTATCTGGATGGTCCTGCATGTGGAACAGGTAGCATTTCTGAGAATGTGTTAAGACATCCTGAAGGCAGTGACTGAATTCCTGGAAACTTTGGGACAATTCTGCTGAGTTGGCATGCCTAGTCACAGAGGAACCATAAAGTAAATTTATAGGCTAAAGCGCTAGGAAATCACGCTTCAGATCTCTGGCCATCTTCACGTACCTCACTGGGTTGTTGAGATTAGGTAGAAATGAGGAAATGAATGCTTGATGCCTTGTGTTTTTAGAAGAAAAATGGAACATAAATGCAATTTACAGGGCAGCACTCCTTAGAAGTATTTTTTCAAACTTGATGGGCTCATTATGGATGCATAAGTTGAACCCAAAACAGGTGACTGAAGTGCTTGACAGGTATTTAGGGACAGTAATGAGATGGATGGAAGTGAAGCTGAATCCAGACAAAACAGAAGTGCTGTGTGTTAAAAGGGTCTTCGATCCATGGAGAGGCATCCTGTTCTCAGTGTGGGTGTATTGCCCTGAAAGGGACAGGTGTGAAATCTGGGGGCACTCTACAGTGACGCTAGAAGTTCAGGTCTAAGCAGTGCCCAAGAGTGCCAACTTCCAGCTATGGCTGTTTCTGAACAGAGATCATCTGGCCACAGTAGTCTATGCTGTTAAATTCCAGACTGGACTACTGTAATTCACTCCATGTGGGGCTGCTCTTGAAGACGGGCTGGAAGCTGCAGCTAGTGCAGAATGCAATCTGGTACACATCACGCTTGTCTTAAAAGAGCTACACTGGATGCCCAAATTTATGCAAATTCTGCTTTCTGTTCCGTATGTAGGGAAAGCCTAAAACTGATTTTCTCCATACCTTTGATGTATGTTACATTTACTGCAACAAAATGGCAGGCCTTCACTAGGAGTAGGTTTCTGGACGAGAACCCTCAGAGTAAAACATTCTGCTCACTGAAAACCACACCAATTTTGGTAGAAACAGGAAAACAATAATTAAGACGTTTTACAGAAGTGAATGGGAAGATTGAAGCCACCCTCCTCCTTAGCTGAAAGACGTATTTGTGTGGTGTGGGCAGGAGATATAGGTTGGCCATGCCTGTTAACAGAATGAGGCCCCAGAAGGATGGCAGGGTGGGAAAGCAGCTAAGGAAGAGCTAAGGAAGTCTAGCCATACTTGCTTTCACTGGGACCCAAGAAGCAGAAAATCACGTTCATTTAAAACATGTCTGTCACTCTAAAATTCCCAAGGGCTAGCTGGTTCAAACAAAACTCTGTAAGCCACATTTATTTACAATTATAAACAACGTATTACTTTTAACTTGCTCCTTAGCATTCTTAACGGCTGCACTGATTTGTTTGGATTTAGAATATCAATTAAGCTGGGGATGTTGGAAGTTGTAGTCCAAAGATCTTCAGAGTAGGGGAGTTGGTAACCCACCTCCCACCGCTAAAGGTATGAGTGGGCATTAAGTGACCGTCTAAAATGTAAATATTACAGGAATGTGATGTTTCTGAGATAGGTCCGTCTGATATGATCTCAGGTCTTATTATGTAGGTTTATTTAAAACACATCGAAAGTTCTTTATCTTCTGAAGGATCAGACTCTTACCATGTACTCAATAGAAAACAAAGACGTACACAAATAAAGCAGACTGGACTTTAGCAATTTTCCAGGATACGGAGCTATTCATCCAGTGAGCAAAAATAGACAGAAAGATCATGCTGCAGCCATAATCCTCACAAGCAGTCCTTTTTTTCCTTTTATACCAGCAGGACAGGGGGGAGGCCATTTTTGCCCAAAATACACCATTTGCTAACAAAATATAATTGAGTGATTCACTGCCCTCCCCCACAGCAATCCTACCATGAGGAATCTGCAGCAGCAACCATGCTTTTCAAAAAATGAAATGACTATTCCTCCAAGAAGTCGCCAAAAGGTTGCCTAAGTTAGCAGTGCCACTGGGACAAGGAAGATGGTTTCAGTCCTTCCTTCCCCAGCTGAAGGTCCCAGTTCTAGCCCCAAAGGGTCTTCTTTCCTCGTAGGCTAATGCAAAGGGCCGGTGTTATTTGGTGCGTGCTTTCTTGCTTTTCTTCTCCGTTTTCACTGCTGCATCATGAGCTTTCCGTTTCTCTGCCAGCTTGTTAGCCTGAGAAGGAGAAAAGTGTTAGGTACAGCCACAAGATTTAACTCTTAGCATACTTTCATCTTGTGTCCTATACTGGGATTCAGTGTTCAGATGAGCTCTTTACCCTAGACTTTGGCTAAGTAAAGGAAGAGCTTCTCCTCCCCATATCCAGGCACTGCTATGGTTTTGTTAAGTTTAATATGTTTTGGTTTTAATGTGTTAATTCTAGGGACGTGCATGGATATTCAGAAACTGGAAAATCCGATTCAAATCCGACGAATGTTGACATTCAAATTCGAATCGGATTTAATAACATTCGAATTTAGACGTTGGAACGGATTTCGGATGTTCCGAAACGTTCGTTTGAATGATTCAAATGTACAGATATGTATGTATTACATATGTATCTGTACAAATATTACACGTATTTGTGCTTATAATATGGGATGAAAATGGGATGCATACGAAATGCGCACAGATATGTATAACAGATACGAATGTTGTCGACATTCATATCTTTAAAAATGAATCTAACATTCAAACAAATAGATTTAAATGTTACAGATTTGAACTGGATTTCTTGACATTCGGATTTTAAACATTTGAATCAAATGCAAAAATAAATAAATCCGTGAACACCCCTAGTTAATTCTGTATGTTGCAACCTACCCTGAGGCCCTTGAGTATAGGGTGGTATAAAATTAAAAAAATAAAATCCTGAGGTACTTTATAAACAGTTAAACAAAAGAGAAAACAAGAAACAAGAACAGGACAAAACCCCTACACCCTACCCAACCATAGTAAGATAAAATTAAACGTAGTGGGCAGAAAGGGACCATTCACGTTGGAAAGGCCTGGGTGAAGAAAAATGTCTTCAACAGACAATGTTGGGTAAGGCTGGCATCATTGAATACTGTTAGTATGGGGTGCCATGCCTATGTGCTTCCAACACTTGGTTTGCCAGTTTAAAGCCAAGACTGAAATATTCCAGGGATTTCTCCCCCAAAAAACTGACTCTTTCCTCAGGCTCAGGACACATGAGAACAGCTATTAAGGTGACCCTCACTGAAATATATAAAATCATGCAAGGTATAGAAAAAGTGGATAGAGAAAATTTCTTTTCTCTATCACACAACACTAGAACCAGGGGGCATCTATGAAGCTGATGGGAAGGAGAGTCAGATCAGACAAGGGGAAGGATTTCTTCACCCAGAGGGTCATCCGTCTGTGGAACTGACTACCAGAACAAGTAGCTTTAAGAAAGGATTACATAAATTTATGGAGAACAGGGGTATTGGTAGCTAGTAGTATGGATGCCTAGGTACATCCTCCAGGTTGGGGAGACAGGTTGGATGTCCCCCGAGGATATTTGCAGGGATCTGAGAGCAGGTGAAAGTTCTGCCTTTCTCAGAAGACAGAACCGAGAAGGAATGCCTAACCAGCGGGTGTGTCTTCAGCTACTCTGCTTGGAGGCACAGGCAGGTCTACGTGGGAGGAAGCGTTCCTTTAGATATTTGCCAAACACAATACCTCTCGGATCTTGCGCTTCTTCCCAAACATAATCTTTTGATAGAGGTACTTCTCCCGCTTCTTCATCATCATGATGGCCAAGCGCTTCTCCTCGCTCTGCTGTTCCTGGGCCAGCCGCTCCTTGTCCTCCTTCACGAGTTTGCCAGCAGTGACTTTCACTGGGAGGTGCTGAGAAAGGGAAGAGGAAGGAAACTCAAACGCAAGTCCTACCTAGGCCATATTCACACGTGTGGGGAGGGGAGCACCTTCCCCCACCTCTGAGCTGGCTTAGAGACACCGTAGAGATGGTTCACAAGTGGGATCATCCAAAGACCCATCTGTCCTCCTCATCCCCATCATAAACTTTCCAGGCTGGAAAAGGTGGATTAAGAGATGGGATGAGAACATGGAGACCAGAGGCTGCCACCTCTAAAGTGCTTCTGGGACCTTTTTATTTTGCTACGTATGAATGCAACTCAACATTTGATTTTGATTTCTGAACCAGAGGCGCAGAAAGTTCTAGAACGCCATTGGTGGTGCTGACTTTCCTCTCAGGCTTCGCTGCCTGGGGCCAAACATGGGTAGTTCCATCCCATCCTATGCTGCACTGTGAAAGGAGTGAGGACTAGGAAACACTAGGAACACGACCAGTTAAATGAGGAAAATTGCAAAAATCTCATCCTTCTCCAAGTTTACTTTGCACGTCTCCACTTGTAGCCGCTAAACCCCATTTTCAAATGACCCTTTATGGATTCCACCGGTAACACATGACTGTCGATTGCTGACTGGATGGAAAACATGCATCTGCAGTGTTTAATGGATTCTATTAACAACTTTCTTTAAAAAGCCCTCTCTATATGATTTTATACAAGGAAGCAGAAGGCAAGGTTACCAGCACATTGAAACCACATGGCAAAGACTTGCTGTGGAACCCTCTCCCAATGACAATCTCCATTGTATCCCAAATACCTTGCTTTGAGACCTTTGTGTTTCCATCTTCTTCAGTTTTTCCTCTTCCTCCTGATCAGAATCTTCTGGGTCCTCTTCCTCCTCAGATTCTTCTTTGTCTTCCTCTCCCTCCTCCTCTTCTTCTGACTCACTCTCTTCTATGAAAAACAAAAAGTTGGGTTATGATTTTTGGTTGCCATCTTCCTAACTAAGATGTCACAGTTAGCCTCTAGGCCCACTTGAACAGAACATGTTGGCCGTAAGAGAGATTATGGGGTACCTGGTTCATCGCCTCTCTGAAGGGCTAACAGCTTCAGCTTCTCTGGTGGGATATAGTCGCCTTCTTTCTCTGATACAAATGGTGAAAGGTGGGGAGGCAGCATTACACCTGGGAAATATTCTGCCACTGGAAGGCACATCTTGGCATTGACCGAGTCAAAGACCCACTGTGGCTGGAGGTAACACCTGGTGTGGAAAAGAAACGAACATAAGGGGAGCCCTGGCTGGATCAGGCCACAGCCCATTTAGACAACCATCCTGTCTTACACAGTGGCCCACCAATTGCTTCTGGGCATCTCAAGCAGAAGATAAAGGCAAAACCTTCACCTGCTCCCAGTGTCCGGCAAATGGCCTTTAGAGGCGTCCTGCTTGCCTCCCCAACCTGGAGGCAGAATCTGGGACACCCCAAAACCTGCAATTTACATCTTCCAGGGACCTCCTGCATTAAGTGCCATCTGAAATTCCTCCTCTCCTGGTCACTGTTTTAAAATTTTTGGTTTTTTTTTAAAATCATATTGCTTTGAGATTTTTATCTGGGGAGCAGTATAATAAATACTGTATTTCAAACAAAGAAACAAGCCAGTTTGGTCTAGTGGTTAGGGAGCCGGACTCTTATCTGGGAATACCGGGTTCGATTCCACCCTCCCCCATGAAGCCAGCTTGGTGACCTTGGGCTAGTCAAAGCTCTCTTCTGAGGTCTCACAGCCTCACCTACCTCACAGAGTGTTGTGTTGTGGGGAAGAAGAATAGAAAAGCTTTGTCAGCCACTTTGCGTCCCCTTAAATGGGTGAGAAAAGTGGGGTAGAAAAACCAACTCTTCTTCTTCTACTCTACTCCAAGAGGTATCCAGCAAAACCAAAAGAAGCAAGTCCCATTTTTTTGACTGGAAATAATGGGGATTTTCGCCCCGTCAAAAACAGATGACGGCAATTCAGTGGTACTTTCAGGTGATTTGGTCCACATAGTTCATAACTTTGCAAACTAGCTTGGAGCTTTGTTCCACGGTTCATGCCAACAATACCAAAAGCTTTAAGGACTTGTAGGCTCCCAATGCTACTTCTTGTTGCTATCTTTGCACTTACCTGCCAATCACTTGGTTCTCCAGAGCAGGCCGGTCCACAATTTGGTGTGTGATGCTTGGATCTGACACATCGTAAGAAGCGCCAATGCAAACGGACTTGTCCCAGGACACTTCACCTCCAAAACACCTGCCGAATTGGACATATATGTCTTTTGATTAGTCAAGCGGAGAGGCAAACCAGAAGAGCTTGGGATGTTCATAAGATCTGTAGAGGAGGACCTCCTGGTTGAACCACCATCCTCAGTAACAAAAGGGATGGGGCCTTCTCAGTGGTGGCCCCCTGATTAAGCAATAGTCTCTCCCCTGAGACGCGCCAGGCACCTTCACATGTTCAGAAGCGCCCTAGCCTTTAGCTAAATAAGGGAACAGCTTCTCCTCCCCACTTTCAGGCACCATTATTGTTTTAGTATGTCCATTTTACATTTGTTTTTTAAGGCAATAACCCACCCAGAGACCTTCAGGTACTGGGTGGGATAGAAATGCAAATAAATAAATAAATAAAATACACGTGAATGATGACAAAATTTTAATCCTTAGCTGGGTCATTGCAATCTTGGGGATTTACATTTCAAAGATGCCCTAACCCAGATCACCTCTCAAGCACATTTTAAATGGAATTCAGTGGTTGAGCAATCCCCCCCCCAGTAATAAAATATTTTGACATAAAAAGCAAGCCAGCCACAACTCCTTAGTGTTCAGAAATTATGCAGAAATTATCCAATTACCTTTAGAATGTGGTTCTGCTAGCAAAGCAGAAGTGGAAAAAAAATGCACTACACAAGATGCTGAACTGACAGGAATATTCTCCTTGGCATTTAAATCCTTTTTGCCCTACCTCACCAACACCCCTCCCCTCCACCCCACAACTCTGCGCATGAAAACTACCTCCTTGTTATCTGGGAGGGCGAAACAGTTAAGAATGTGCTGAATGAGGCAGAATCATAGACTCTATGTGTAGGAAGTGGCCTTTGAAATCAGGCAATCTAGGCCTTTGCCCATGTGGAGAACAGACATTTTTATTCCTATTTATTGATAAAAGTCTGTGTGTTATTTATGACCTATCTGGTCCACAGAAATAAAAAAAAGACTGTAATGAAAGCAAAACAGAACATCATAAAAAAAAAAGCCCAAACCCACCAGTACAAGTAAACTCATAATACAGTCAGACCCCCCCATATCCGCTGGGGATACGTTCTGGCTCCTACCATGGTTACCATAGCAAACAGGCCTTCTGGTTCATGCACCCTAGAAGTGGAAGTGTTTTCCTGGCCTCCGGAAGGCCTATTTGGGCCTCCGGAGAGCACTGGAATAGGTTTGCAATACCAATGAACACCTTCCTCCTGTCTCCCATGCGCGCCCTTACATTTTGGGATGGGCTCCAGTGGTGGCAGGCGCCTATTCCAACACTCTATGGAGGCCGAAACAGGTCTTCCGGTTCTGAATCCTTTTCCCTTACGGTGCCCATGGGGTGTCAGGGGTGCTGATCTGAAACCGTGGTTACCAAATCAGTGGGTACCAGGGTCCGACTACAGCACCCCATTGAAAAGACCCCTAGCAATACGATCTACAAATCTGTATATTCAAGTACTACTAATGCAAGTGAAGCCTGCCAAATGTACTGTATTTTCTGGCGTATAAGACTACTTTTTAACCCAGGAAAATCTTCTCAAAAGTCAGAGGTCGTCTTATACGCCGGGTGTTGTCTTCTTATACTGTGAGTATATCCCAAACTCTATATTTTAACTGAAAAGTTGGGGGTCGTCTTATACGCCCAGTCGTCTTATACGCCGGAAAATACGGTAAATACTATTTTCTTGGTGAAGATCCATAGGCCAAAGCTTTGCTGTTCTCTGGCCGCAGAAGGGAGCCCCTCCCCAGCCCCCCCCCCATCAAGTTTCTTAATTGTTTCAGCACGTTCGGCATTAACTAGATTTTGTTTGAGGTGTGCAATATGACCAAGGCTGGGGAAGTTGTTGCACTATACCCAGAATGAGCAAACCGGGAAATATTTCCGGGCTAAACGGTCCCCTACATACCGGATAACGAAAGCTAGAGGTTCCCGGGGCACTTCTCGGTTGAGGAAGAAGCGCAACCCCTCAAACAGCTTCTTGTGTTTTTCAAGGTCTTCCTGCTCTTTCCTCCTCGCCTCCTCTTGTTCAGCGCTCTCCTGAGAAAGAAACAGAACCCTGGAGACTCAAAAAACAACCACGGCTTATCATCCATTTGGAGGGTTCATGCCACCCCTGCAGGACATTATTCTGACCCCACCTGAAGCCACCATCTGATGATTCTGGCAAACAATGGATAGGGGCACATGTGCACTGGAGACAGAGCGGCCCACGCCCACATCACTGGTATGGAGCATCCAAGGGTTGTGGAGAGTCCCACTACAATCCTCTGAACTTGGAAAGGAGCCTTAAAAGCTTGCAAATACCTACCTCCAAAAAGAAAAGCAATCTATGCAAAGGCTTGGTTTGGATTAAAAGTCATGAAGATTTATGGCTTCCTCACTTTCCCCCTTGTTCCTGGCCTGGTCTTTTCATGTCCACTGCAATGAATCAGAGTGGCCACCCATGCAGCTTATCTATTGTCTCTGGGCTGACCATGAACACTTACGCCCTCCAGAGGAAACTCATCCACCTCCGCTTCATCTTCTGGGCTCGGGGCTACCACTCTGGCCAGGCTGGCACTGAGAGCTGACAGTTTCTGAAGAGAAGACCAACAGTGAAGAGAGATTTAGTAAGACCGGGGTGATTCCACACTGGCCAGTATACTGAATGAGATCTCCAGCATGGAAAAGTGAGGTTTCTGAATCTAGTATACTCGCTGATCTGGGCTACCAGCCAGTGCGCAATCACCCTCTAAGGTGTAATATCAAATTAAATCAAGCAGGTGTGTTTGATCAATTTCCTGTTATGATGAGGTGAAATACAAAGCAGTCCTTGCTGGTACCCGCTCCTCAAAACGTTTATGACCTTAACTCACATAAGTCCCAATAACTCTAAATCCCATCAACCTATTAATTCACAATTGAGATGTTTCCTTGCTTGGAAGACCATCACACTCACTCACCTCCATGTAGCTCTCTGAGTCCATGGCATAAGACTCACCATCCTCTGGCTTCAGATCCATTAGAGCTTGACCTTCGATCTAAGAGACATGAACACAATGGTGACACGTTTTGCCAGAAGAACTCCCGGTACCCCCAGCAAAAGGTGCAAAGTTCATTTCTCTGCTGGTGTTTTGTGCACTTTTTTCTTGCTATGCTGCACCAGCAAGTCTAATTCAACAACCAGAACTATAACTAAGTCAAGAAAATGCACCTGTATTTCCTGTATCTACTAAATTTTTCACCATGTAAGACCTACAGTTGACCCTGAGTTTTTATTTTTTCATTTTCTTCCCTTAAATATTCCTGGCCAAATTAAGAACATTAGAGGAGCCCTGCTGGATCAAGCCACAGCCCATCCAGTCTCACACAGTGGCCCACCAATTGCCCATGGACATCTCAAGCAGAGGCAAGGGCAAACCTTCTCCTACTCTTGAATCCCAGCAAATGGGCCTTAGAGGAATCCTGCTTGTCCCCCCAGCCTGAAAGATGTACTCAGGCATCCATTCTAGTAGTCATTAATAACATCTGTTGTCCGTGAATTTGTTTAGCCCTTCTTTAAAGCCATCTAGGCTGGCTGCTGTTACCACCTCTTCCGGCAGCAAATTCCATAAACCGATGACCCTCTGGGTGAAGAAACACTTCCCCTTGTCTGATCCGACTCTCCTACATAGATGCCCCCTGGTTCTAGTGTTGTGTGATAAAGAAATAAATTTTCTCTATCTACCTTTTCTATACTGTGCAGGCCCCTCGTAAACGCCATCTTTCCAGGCTAGAGAGTCCTAGATGAGTCTGATTTTGTAAAGGATTTTGTTCCAGCCCCTTAATCATTCTGGTTGCCCTTTTCTGCACCTTTTCCAGTTCAACAATATCCTTTTTGAAGTGTAGTGACCAGAATTGTACACAGTTTTCCAAATGTGCCCTTACCACAGATTATAAAGAGGCAAAATGACACTTGCTGACTTGTTTTCTACTCCCTTCCTAATTATTCCCAGCACTGAATTAACTTTCTTTGCTGCTGCTGCACACTGGGTTGACACCTTCACTGAGCTGTCCACCACAACCCCGAGATCCCTTTCATGGTGCGTTGCAGAAAGCTCACCTCCCATCAGTTTATAGACATAATTTGGATTCTTGGCCCCAATGTGCATTACTTTGCACTTATTAAGGAGGATATTTCAAAATGCATTTATGTGAGGTTGATGGATGTGAGGTATTGCATGCCAAAGGTGATAAAACCAAAACAGGAAGGGTTCTGCTCTCCTTTTGGCCACTTCTCCACTCGCCCTCCCTCTTGCCTTAACCAAGATGGTCTGAATGGATTGTTTAAAGAGACGCTTTGAAATGGGACAGATGGATGAGAGCTATCCCACACCCCTCTTCGTAGTCATATCACCTTGTGAAGTGTAAACCATCAGCATCCGCAAGCAGTTTGCAATTCTCGGCTCCTGCAGTCTAAGCGTCCCCAAACCATTGGCATTTTTCCTAGACAGCCATTTTATGATGCCTACCTTGGGGGGATAATGCAGGTTCAGGGACTGGTAGAGGCGAAAATTAACAAAGCCGAGCAGGGTAGTATAGAACTCAGTGAAAGTAGCCATCACTCTGTAATCCACATCTGTTGGGTGCTGGGAAAAGACATGGACATTAATCAGGGAAGGGAGGAAGAAAAGGAGGAGCTGAAATGATAAATATTCCTAGGTTTACTTTCCAAGTTTATGCATACAGATCAAAGGTCCCTAACCACTGGGGGCACCTGTGGCATTCCGAACATGTATCACAAGTAGCGGGTTCGTGTTTTAGCATTATTTAAACTCATTTGTTCCTTTAACTTAAAAAATCTCAAGACAGCTTTACAATATGAGAGCACAGGAAGAAGAGTTGGCTTTTCTACCCCGCTTTTCTCACCCATTTAAAAACCATAAAGGAGGAGCTCAGTTCAGCCATTTCTGTCTTGTAGCTTTAATGCCAAATATTAAGACTTTTGAATCAGTTTCCAAAGCGAGCAAGCAAACAGCCCCATTTAAGGGGACTCAAAGTGGCTGGCAAAGCTGTTCTTCTCCTCACCACAGACACCCTGTAAGGTGGGCAGGGCTGTGATAGCTCAGAAAGAGAGCTGTGGCTAGCTCCAGGTCACCCAGCTGGCCTCGTAGACGAGTGCAGAGTTAAACCTGGTGACTATAAAACATGATTCTGGAACTCTAACCACCAGGCCAAGAGAGCTCCTTGTTGCTGGCTGGCATGGCAAGGGAAGATGAGTATCCACTTAGGGCTACAATTCTTGAAAACTGGCAAAACTTTAAAAGCCTTTCCAGCAATGGTATTGGAAAAAGTGTTAGGTGAACCTTTAATAGGCTAGCGGTTTCTGACACAAACCACTACTGATTTGGGGCAAAAGAGTTGCTTTCTATGTTGGTTCTCTCCATCTCTCTTTTAGAGACCTGGGCTTTGTGGGGGGAAAACCAAGCTTTGGACCCTTCTGAAAAATCAAAGCTGAATTTGATGAATGTCATAAAAGACATAATGGACAGCAATAGCCACTGTGTGCTTTGCAGCCCCTAAACTATTACCTATCAGCATCCTCTGGCCTATCTTAAAAGGCTGCTAGAAGGAAGAAAATGGTCTGCTCAAATGTCAAAGCCTGTCTGCAGATGACAGGGACAGCTGGTCAATATTCACTCTTCTCCCTTTTAGCCTATTATCACAGCTGCTCTTTTGAGGTAGTCTGGGGCTGAGAGGTAGAAACTTTCCCTGTGGAATTCCCCTAACTGAGAAGTCTGAACTACCTAGAAGGACTCTGCAGCCATTATATTGCAAGGGCTTGTGTCTAGTCCAGTAGAATTTGAGCTGTATTGCATTCATTTAGTCAGTCAGTAGTCAGGTGTGTGAACAATGCAATTCAAAAAGTGACATATTTTTCTCAGAATAAGAAAGAAAGAAAGATCTAACACCCACCAGCTGCTAAATGTTCAGGGCTGAACCCACAGTTTTCAGGACAAATTAATGGCATGAGAAATGTATTTACTTTTCCTCCTGTCCTTGTTGCCCCAGGGGAGTCTGTAATATTTAACTGGTTATTGAATAAACCGGGTTAAACATGTTAATATTATAACCTAACACTGCCTAAAGGCATGGCAGAATAGGAAAAGCCACAGATAAGTTATGCAAACAAATGGACAGAAACATCTGGGTAAATTCAAGTTGCTACGCATCGGCTTAAGGTCACGGAACTGCGTGCCTGGGGCTAATAACTAATTTAAGCCGCTTCCGCCTTTTACTTCTGAGCATTCTGGGGTGCTCAACTGCACTTGTTTAATACAACTGCTATTTTGCGACGGTCTTCGTTTCTGGTCCACTTTGATTTGCCCTTAACAGGCCCACGAATGAGCACAATTTTTTATTTTGCATTCAAATTTGAGTCAAATGTCAAAACATTCAATTTGCTTCAAATGTTTAGAATCCAAATGCAACAAAAACCCGATTTCAATCCAATACATTCGAATCTATTCGCTCAAATGTTCGATCCAAATCTGAAGTCACGAACGCTGACAACATTCGTATGCGTTATACGTATCTATATGCATTTTGTTCGCATCCCGTTTTTGTTCCGTATTATAAGCGCAAATGTGTACAGATATGTATGATAACCATGTGATATCTGTACAAACAAATCATTCGAATGAATGTCTGGAACATTCGAAATTTGTTTGAATTCAAATGTGAAGACATTATCTTTGGATTCGAATGTCCACATTCGAATGCGATTGAATTTCGAATGTTTAGAACGCTGTATCAAGCGACCAGTACTTACGTTGTGGGAAAAGGCAAAGGGCGTTATCCAGGTAACAAGTTGTCCCATTATCTCCGCCTGATAGTAGATCCCTTTAATGGATAAGAAGACCTGCACAGAAAACACAAGTACAAGTTTTAGCAGAGGCCTTTGACTGTGTGCACTTCTCAGAAAGGGTGTGAGACCCAGTTTGTTTGTTTGTTTGTTTATTTGTTTGTATTTCTATCCCGCCCTATACCTGAAGGTCTCAGGGTGGGTTACAATATTTTATTAATCTTAGACAGGTTCCTGCCCTCAGGCTTACAATCTAAAGAGACAAGAAACAAAAGGAAAATGGTGTGGGAGGGAACAGGGAACAGCAAAAAGCAAGCATTTGAGGTCTTCAGATCCAATTCTTCAGTTCATTTCTTACTGCTGGAATTTTCTTATTCTCTTTACTTTGAATTTTCTCTTCATTGATGACAAACCGGAAGATCGTAGAGATGGTCAGCCAGCATCTACTCAGCGCCACCTTGCTCGGCCTCAGGACCAGACATTTCCTCAACTGGTGGATCGGCTGCCATAGTCTCTTTGCCATCTTGTGATGGGAGCAGTTGGAGGAGGGAGGGGCCCTGCTGCGAGCAACATGTCAGAGCAGCCCAGAATTGCTGCCTCTTCTCCACTCCTCTCAGGCAAGACGGTTCCCAGCCTTGGTATAATGGCAGTTGGAGGAGGAAGGGGCACTGCTGGGAGCAAGATGGCAGAGCAGCCCAGCCTGCTGCCTCCTCTCCACTCCTCTCAGGCAAGAAGGTTCCTAGCCCTGTGATGGCAGTTGGAGGAGAGAGGGGCACTGCTAGGAGCAAGATGGCAGAGCAGCCCAGCCTGCTGCCTCCTCTCCACTCCTCTCAGGCAAGAAGGTTCCTAGCCCTGTGATGGCAGTTGGAGGAGAGAGGGGCACTGCTAGGAGCAAGATGGCAGAGCCCAGCCTGCTGCCTCTTCTCCACTCCTCTCAGGCAAGATGGTTCTCAGCCTTGTGATGATGGCAGTTAAGACTTTAAGGCAAAATCATTCATTCCTTTCAATCGCTGAAGAAGTGAAGCACACACAATACAGAGAGACTCACTTTCTGGAAAGGGAAGTTTGGTATAATGCAACTAGGCATTTCAGCAGTTTCACTAGCGTATCCCACAGACCTAATGGTGAGCATATTTCAGGCCTGACAATGGGGTTTCCTAGATATTTCTATTTTGGGTTGTGACTCCAAACAAGTCCCAGCTACCCAAAGTCCTGATCCTCCTCACCTTCCGCAAACTGCGCGAGGCAATGACATAGTTGAGGAATTCCACGGTGAGTCGCCGGCACAGCTGGATCGTCTGAACGTGGCACTTGCCCGTGCGCGGGAAGGTCGCAAAGAGGAAGCACATGGAGAGGGCGTCATCCAGATCCCGCAGGGCATCCACAAAGGTTGGGTACCTGCCGTCAACGCAGGATCCAGAGGAAAACGAAAGAAAAGGAGCAAATAATCATTATTGTAGCCTTTGAGCATCCAAGAGCTTTATAAACGTCACACTGGCACTATCTAACAAAACATGGTAAAAAGAAAACAAAGCCATAATCACAACGCCTTTGTTTACACCAGCGGTTCTCAACCTTCCTAATGCCGTGACCCCTTAATGGAGTTCCTCATGTTGTGGAGACCCCCAACCACGGGGGTACAGCAGCTGGGAAGTGGGAGGGAAGGGCGGCAGGAGACTTGTCGTGACCCCTCTGAAAGGGTAGTTCGGCCCCCAAAGGGGTCCAGACCCCCAGGTTGAGAACCACTGGTTTACATGCAACACTAAACCTTCACTTCTGGTTCAGATGGCAACAATGCACAGGAATCTGAGCATTTCCACCTCCTCTTTCTTGCAACCAGGATTTTTTTACCCAACTGGAAAATTCCAGCAATAAGAAAGAAACAGACGAATTGGAACCGAAGACATCAAGCGCTTGCTCTTTGCTGTTCCCTCTTCCCTCCCACACCATTTTCCTTTTGTTTCTTGTCTCTTTAGATTGTAAGCCTGAGGGCAGGGACCGGTCTAAGATTAATATAATATTGTACAGCGCTGAGTACATGTTCAGCGCTTTAGAAATAAACTATAATAATAATAACTGAACTACAATACGGTCACTATGCTTCCCTGGTGACCCTTGTCTTTTACCTTTCTTTGACCACGTGGTCCAGTCTATAGAAGGGCTTGTTGTCTTTCAGACGCTCCACTGTGGTCCACTCGCTTTTTCCATATGCTTTGCGTAACTTGCGGACAAAGACCTTGGGAAGGGAAAGGTTACAGAGCCATTGAAGTTTCCAGGATCTCTGCTGGGCATTCTTTTAACCTCTGGTGTCCTGCCCTCCCACCTGGTCACAGGCCACATTCTGCAAGCAGGACCCTGAAGGCTGAAGTTGGCTTCTTTGCTAGAAACTTTGCCATCAGCAAAACAAATCTGACAGGATCAAACTGTGTTGGCATCTGGCTTTGGAGGCATACCACGAAAGCAAGGAAACCAATGGCAATGGAGGGGGGGGGGGACAAGTGGAATCCTCTTTGCCATGATTTTTTGCCCTCTTTAGAGGAAAGGATTAAATAAATTCATGGAGGATGGGTGTATTGATGACTATGAGAATGATGCCTAGGTACCAACACTAGGAAGCCTCTAAAGGCCATGCGCAGGGAGTCAAGAGCAGGTGACGGTTTTGCCTTTGACTTCTGCCTAAGCTGCTGTGTGAGTCAGGATGCTGGTCTAGGTGGGCTGTAGCCTGATCCAGCAGGGCTCCTCTTATGCTGTTAGCTATAACAGATGACCTAGACACTGCTGTCAGGACATTTTCCCCCTGTGAAATGTAATGACAGGATCAGGGCTTACACTGCTAGGCCACAAGGCCATCTTGAGCAGAATAATAACAGGTGCCGTGTAATCTTGTATCCTGTTTTCCAGGAGTGTGTAGCCATAATAGTGTTGTAATGTTGTGAGAAATGGTTATTGTTATGAGAAGCAGGTCGATGTGACATCGAAAAAAGTTCCCTGCTAGGACTGGTCTAAAGTGTTCACATGGAACAGAAAGTTTCCTATAATTGTATGTAGATACATCTCTTAGTACCTCAGTAATAATGTAGTGTTATAGCATGCATTTATGTGATAGCATATATTTTATCCTTTTCATATACCCATGCATTTATCCACCATTTATAATCTTACAAACATATAATCCGTAACCATCAAGCAATAATGCTTCCAGTTGGAAAGAAACAGGGACCGTCTTTGGCTGCGAAATCCACACACACGCCGTTTGCTGTGCATCTGCTGAAAGCAAGCTCTGCTAAGCTGAAATACTTCAACGGCTGCCTCCAAGTTGGAGACAGGCAGGCAGGACACCTTTCTGCAGGAAGTCAAAAGCAAGTGAGAGCCACTATATGAGAAGGGATGCTGGACTAGATGGGCTGTGGCCTGATCCAGCAGTCCTCTTCTTACGTTCTTATGAAGTTCCCACGACAGCAGAACACCAGTGAGGAATTCAAAAAAGCCAACTAACCAGTGTAGTGGGGAAAGGGACTTCTTCCTGTTACCCTCTCTTACTGCTGAGGGAATCCCACTGCAAGAAGGCCTTAAAGCAACGTGTCTACAGCCTTTGCTTCCTCCTCTAAAATTAACGCTATTAAAAAAACAAGCTCCCCATACTATCAGCCACACGTGAACAATGCCTGGTTACCCTAGAAGCACAGTACCTTATATTCCCGGAACTTGTTGACTATGGGCTCATGGAGGAGAAACTTTATGTCTTTCAGGAGGTAGAAGGTCCGGGGAGCTGTGGAGCCTTTATTGACTTTCTTCTTGTGTTTGGGTTCATGGGGATAAATTCCCTTCAGGATGCAGAGGCGCCTGGAGAAAGGGGTGGGCGGAAAAGAGGTCCAGTTAATCAGCCCCTTGGCCCTGTCCTTACAACCAAGAGGGCTATGAGTTCTCACAACAAAAGACTATTGATGCTACAGCCACCCCAGATCAGCTGTAGCTACCACCAAAACAGCAGCTGAAAAGAAACCCAAAGTCCAGCCATTTTAGCTTTGCAAGGCATGACTTACACCTCACATTTACCTCTGGTAACCAAATTTCTAACAGCCCTTGCCATCACATTAGTGCTTTCCAAGCCATTGGAAAAAGCCACGTAAGTCTTATACATTTCCTAACGCCAAGATCCAGCCAAGAAGAAAAAGAATGGATTCCCTCGCACACTGGACCACACATAATGGTGTTTTGATTGGGTCCTGTGCTGTTCAATAAAAGTTGCATTTTTATAGTGTTTCTATTCTGGTCTGCTAACCATAAAGTTGTATAAAAATCACCAGAGTTGTTACGGTAAGAATATAAGGGCCAGGAATATCTTTGTAATAATGTATAATGCAGCTTATACAAGGGACAGGGACAGATCTACATATACTGAAGGGAGCCCACATTCATCTTATCTTTCCAATATTCCTTTTTCAGCTGGCATATCGCAATCCTTTTTACAGCCAAGGATCAAGCAATGTGTTCATTTGGGGAGAAAGAAATCCACAATATCTCTGCCACTCCTGCACACATAACTGCAAAACCTTAGTAACAATGATTTCCTTACCTAAAGTCTGGGAGGCTCAGCTGCAGTTTCTTCCGCGCTTTGTTTCTGGTGATGTAGTTGGTAGCAGAACCCCTCTCATACTTTTAGGAGGGCGAGAGCAATGTGAAAAGAGAAAAAGTGAAACAAAAAGGTTCAAAACCATACTTCACAGCTCGCCCTGTTGTGACCCATTCCTTTTGGAAGAAAAGGAATGGTGTGGATGGTAGAAAGGGGTGGTGGTATATTTTTAATTGTGTTTTAATCTGGAGGGGAGGCCCTCCTGGTTGTCCCACTACCCTCAGCAACAAAATGGGTGGGCACCCAGGAGAGGGCCTTCTCAGTGGTGGCACCCAGGACATGGAATAATCTCCCTCTTGAGGTGTGTCAGGCTCCCTCACTGCCTACTGTATGTTCAGGAAGGCAGTGAAGATGGACCTCTTTGCCCTGGCCTTTGGCTAAATGGAGACACGTTTCCCCTTCCATCTTGTTGCCATTAGTAGTTATTTGCAGACACTGTTGTTTTAATATAAATTGTTTTAACGTATTGGATTTTAAATGTTGTTACCCGTCCTGAGACCTTTGGCCATGAGGCAGGATAGAAACATAAATAAATACGTAAATAATCTCATTGTACTCTGCCTGGGACCATTCGGTGAATGGTGGGATATAAGTTTTCTAAATAATAATAATAATAAATAAATAAATAGCTATGGGATGTAATGACACCAGAAGCCAGACTGAAATGGGTCTAGATACTCAGCTTTTTCCAAGCATGCCTGCAGTTGAACAGCCACAGCTCTCCCGTACCTAGCCACCAGGCAATAGCTGTTTAAATCTTCTGGATCCAGAGAGGCCCTCTTGAGGAGGGGGCATACCACTGCCCATTTAAGAGCCAGTGGAACCGCCCCAACCCTCAAAGAAGATGAGGTGGCTTTTCTACCCCGCTTTTCTCAACCATTCAAGGGGACTCAAAGCAGCTGACAAACCTTCTGTTCTTCTCCCCACAACAGAACACCCTGTGAAGTGGGTGGGGCTGTGACAGCTCAGAGAAGAGCTGTGACTAGCCTAAGGTCACCCAGCTGGCTTTGTGGAGGAGTGTGGAATCAAACCCAGTATTCCCAGATAAGAGTCCAGCTCCCTAAGCACTAGAGTCTAGTGACTAGACCAAACTGGGTCAAAGAGGCATTCACTACTCCCTGGACCCACCCAGCCAGGAAGGGCAAGGGTCCAGAGAGCACCTTGTCGGCAACACTCTCGCAAGCAACTCGCCCACATCCTCAGGCCGCAGCAACTGAAACTGATCCAGAGGAACCGGACCAGACAGCTGGACAGGAGCTGAGTAGCCAAATGTCGGTTTGGTTACAGCTCGCTCCCGGGACACGCGTTCCCGGATTCAGACGTGCATTCGCCCACGTGAAAACAACCGGCCACTCCTTCCCATCCCTGAGCGCCCACACTGGCTGGACCATCGCGGGCCCAACGGTACCTTCTTCTTCTCCAGGCCTCCCATCGCGGCGGCCCCGGTGACAACTGTCTTCCTCCTTCGAGTCCCCACGTGGAACAACCCACTGAGCCGGAACCGGAAGTCTTTCCCCCTCAGGGTATCCCTCACAACTGCCTGAACCGGAGGCAAAACTCGAGCGTTGGTTTCACGCGACTGAGGGCGACTGAGAGCGAGAAGGAAAAGAAGCGGCGGTCTCCCGGTTTCGACTCTGAGCCGTTCCCACGCGAGGAGTAGCAGTCAGCTCGCTAAGGCAACATCTTGGACGTCTTCCTGGGGGCCTAAATAAGGACCCCAGAATAAAACGTCAGAACGCGGTGTATGCTGGGAAAAAATTGAACCATAGACGCCGGCGTAGGAGGATAGAGAGTCGTGCTTGGGCATAGAGTTGAACTCCGTGGATGGGATTGCGAACTTGGCGCCGCCCTGGTGGACAAATTTCCTTCGACCCTTTTTTTTCACTTTTCCTAAAGGAAAAACTGTGTTTTAAAATTGTAGGAGTAGCTACAGGGAGAGAATGTGGTGTCTGAAAAGAAATTGCAGTTATAGCAGCAGAAATTCTTGCTTTTTCTCTGCTTTGTTAATTTTATTTTTAAATGTAAGCTTCTTTTGGTCCAGGCCACAAGTGGAAGTCCTCTGTTATGCAACAGCAACAAAAACAGTGATTTATTTTTGGGTATCATTTCAAGGCTGTATTGTTGGCAGAGAATCCAAACCTTCCCATACTCATCCTCTCATTTGCAGTGGGAGCTTTCAGCTACACTTGCAGACCTTGGGTAATGTTTGGTGGTTGTTGTTTTTTAAGCTTAGTCAAAATTAAAGGGAATTTGCCCATTTTTCCTCCTAAACTCCCCTTGGTCATCTCAAGGAATATGCCTCAGGCCGCAAACACTTAAAACAACTATGTGGTTCTTTAGACCTTCCATTGTATTATTAGGCTGAAGCTACTAATAAGGGATTTAGCCACATTGCTCCTCCTACACATGTCGAAAGTTTTTGTTACATTCTGTCACCGTAAGGCACAGCTTCCTTTGAAAAACTGGGAAGGTTTTTTTTAAACGAATAGAATCTTATTGATACAAAACCTAGAATACAAATGAACAAAATCATGGTTTAACACATTTTATTTATTTAGTGTATGGCAAATTTACACTGGTACATATTATTAAAATAGCTATAACACAAGATAGAAAACGGGAGAAGTCTGTAAAGATCACATGGTAAGATCACAAACTTATCACAGTCATAGGGTGTTTTTCCATTTAGCACTAGAATACCCTTTAAGGACCCATTAAAAACCCTTAATGGGTACTCTAGTGCTAGGGTTTTTTTCCTTAATGGGTCCTAGTGCTAAGTGGAAAAACACCCTAGATGTATGTTTCCATACATGCAATCCTTTTTAATAAGGATGAAGGAAATCTGAAAAAATCTTAACCAAGGAAGAGGTGTGCTTAGAGGCTTGCCTAGCAGGCTATCAAAACTTAAGTGTCCCTTATGTGAAGATGCAAGCTAGGAAAGATATTTGCATTAAAATGATGTCTTGAAAGTGAATCAGGGAAAAGAAATTTCGGCTTCCATCCCCCTCCCCTTCTCTCTTAACGATTAAAATGTCCGCTGTTGATCATTGTTGATTCCACACGGAAATCACCGCTGATTCTCTAGTTGGATTGTTTATGTCTCCCTTGAAAAACACGGGTGGGGGCGGGGAGAAGGAAACTCTTTCTGCTAACAGCTGATTCCAGTTCCAGGACTTAAGGGCGAGATCACATGACTTCAAATAAACAAAAGATTCTTTTTCCCCCCCGGGACACCTCTCTGCTAAGTGGAGAAACATCTCAAGAAAAGCGGATTTTTAACTCTTCACGCAAACAGAAGACCTTTGTATTCCTCTAAGTTGCAACAAAAGATCAGAAAAGTTTTGCTGCAACAAAAGCCGCGCCGCTGATTTCGCAACCAGACTAGAAGTTGTGTTTGAGATCCCCTCTGTTCGCCGAGGCTTCCTTTCTTGCAGGCGAGGGTGCATATAGGATTGCATCCCGAGAGCCCTTTAGCAGACGAAATAGGTTGCAGAGAAGGTGAGGAAGGAAATTAGAGTTTTCCTTGTCAGCTGAAAAGAATCAGGCTGGTAAGTTCTCTCTTTGCCTCTTTGAAGCGTGTGGGTCGAAGATCAAACTTCTGCCTTCCTTTCTCTATTGGTAATCTTACGGCTTGTCTCCGTTTAGAAATAGGGTTTTATTTTGGAAAATCCTTCCAGACAGTTCCAATAGACCAGAGGCCAACAAACATCATACAGTTTTCAGAAATTTGTAAAAACGTGCCTCTGCATCCAAGCACATAGATAGACAGATAGATACATACATATATACATACCTAGCGGCAAAAAAGTATTTAGTTAGCCACCAATTGTGCAAGTTCTCCCACTTAAAAAGATGAGAGAGGCCTGTAATTTTCATCATAGGTACACTTCAACTCGGAGAGACAGAATGAACTGTACATACATACATACATACATACATACATACATACATACATACATACATACATACAATTTAGCAAAATAGAAACAAGTCAAGATATAGAATGACAAGATAATCCATAAACAGCGAACTGGTAATCCAAACAGTAATCCAAAACAATATAACAAATGAAATGAAATGAACTTTATTGGCTAGCCATTTTACTATATCAGGTTTACAGGAGACAAAATCATATAAAACACACAAAGATAAAATTAAGAAACAAAACAAAAATAACATCATTATTAGTCCCTGTCACCCTTACAAGACAGCCCATAATTTCCTGAATCAGGCAGCTTTAACAAAAAACAAAGCTGCCTTACTGTATATGTCACCCAGATGTTTTCTCCCTGCGGAAGATAAATCAACTTATGTTCTGCATTCCTGCGCTAAACATTTTGTAAAATGGAGCTCAAACAAGTTGTTCAGGCTGGTAAGTTCTCTGTTTGCCTATCTCTGAATCGTGTTGGTCAAAGATCAAACCTCTGCCTCCCTTTCTCTATTGGTAATCTTGTGGCTTGTTTCCGTTTAGAAACCTTCTGAGATGACCTCAGGTTAAGTTTTCCCAAGAGCAACATTTGTGTTATTTATTTACATTTTTATCCCGCCCTATACCCAAAGGTCTCTGGGCAGGTAACAAAAAAAAATAATCAAACATCATTAAAACAATATGTATTAAAACAGTAGCATCTGCAAGTGGGAAGGGAAAGTCTATCCCCATGTAAACGAAGGTCAGGGCAAAGTGGGGCATCTTCACTGCCTTCCTAAATGTGTACAGTGAAGGTGCTTGACACACCTCAAGGGGGAGACTATTCCATAGCCTAGGGGCCATCACGGAGAAGGCCCTCTCCCAGGTGCCCACCCCTTTTGCTGCTGAGGGTGGTGGGACAACCAGGAGGGCCTCCCCTCCTGATTGTAAGGGAAATCATTCTGCTTGGTTTCCAAAGGTGGTTCCAAAGTTCAAGAGTGGGCGATTTAGTCTGCTGAACTGTAACATTAACGCTTTATATCTTTGTGGAATTTACTATTGTTTTATTTACTGCCCTTTATTATGGTCTCAGGGTGGGTGGGTGGGTAGGGGAAATAAAACTTTGGGATCTGGTTGATGATTTGGCTAAGACTCATGAAAGTTGTAGTTCAAAATGCACCTTCTACAGACACTGACCTCAGCCCTTTGATTTCCTGTTTTTTTTCTTCTCCAGCCAAAGTCCTTTCTTTTGTTTTGCGGACTTAGCTCCCTTCCGTGGGACAGTTCCTGTTTAATCAGCAATCTTATCCTGGCTGACTTTGTGAGCAAGGGGCCCTGATTCCTCATAACTGTCCCTGGATCTTTCCCTGGAAATAGGTGCGGCGTCTTCAGTCTCTCGTCTTTCCTTTCCTCATAGGCATGGAGGCTACATTCCCGTGGTTCTTCCTGCTCCATATCCTCTTTGTGACTGTGCAGCTGTGCGGTAGGTGCAGTTATTCTCTAAGCACAAATTTTAATGTCCGTGGTTTAAATGGTAAAATCTGTGCATCGCTATGAGCTTGTAGAACTCCCTGCCATAGGATATGGGAATGTGTGTTAGCTCAAATGGACCTTACTGTGGGTTACAGAACTTAGTAGCGGAGGTCTTTTCTGGGCTTATTTGTCTTTAGCAGCCTACAACCCACTGTGGTGGCAGCTGTCCACGCTTTGAGCGCTGGAAAAGCCCCATACAGAGCCAGTAGTGTTTTAAGTGTGGATGGCCAGTCAAGCTGTAGACTTCTTTTTAGCACTCCACAGCTAGAAAGCTCCAGGGATGAGTTAGTAGCAGACAGCCACTAGGGAGTCAAGAGGAGGGGAGGGTTTTCCTTTATCTTCTGCTTGAAATGCCCTGGAGCAATTGGTGGGCCCCTGTATGAGATGGGATGCTGGGCTAGATGGGCTGTGGGCTAGGGATGTAGATGGATATTTGAGTGCATTCGAAACTGTATCAAAACTACTGAATTTTGACATTCAAATTCAAATCAAATGTCCTTAAATTTGAATTTAAAGATTCTATTCAAATTTCAGATCTGTTTGTTTGAATTATTCAGACATTCATAGGTGTACGGGTTTGTACACAGGTTGCATACAAGATAACTACGGGATGCGTACAGATGTGTACAGATGTGTACAGATGCGTACAGATGCGTACGGACCTGGAGAAGATGTGTATGGGTATCTATGGGTATCTACAAATATTGTTAACGTTCGTAAGTGCAAATTCAAATAAAAATAGATTCGAATTTGCCTAATTTGAATCGAATTTGGTTAAATTCAAACTTTAAACATTTGAACTGAATGGAATTTTCAGGTATTCGATTCGAATCGAATTCCAAAAATTACATTCCTGCACACCCCTACTGTGGGCTCATCCAGCAGGGCTCCGCTCATATTTGTATGTCCTTGAATTCCTTTTGCCATCCTGGCCTCTACTTTCTTCCAGTTAGTATAGCCACCCACCTTTACATTTCTTAGTTCCTCCCTTTCTCTCTTCTCATGCATCACATATCCTGCCGTTCACCTATGGAAGAAGTCCCCAGAAGAGATTCCCACCACATCAGGTCCTTGAATGAAGAACTTCTGACACTCACAGAGGACACCTTGAAGGACCCAAATCCCAGCATCTACCTTGCCCTTCGCCTTTCCAGCCACCACAACCTAGAAAAGGAACGTCAGTACTTTGAGCGACTGAAGAACATCTCTATGACCAACAGGTATGGCTAGGGGAATAAGCGTCATTTTTTGTGTGTATGTGTTTTAAAATAGTTATAGGCTAGGATCATCAAGCAAAATCCATGTCAGTGTTCCAGTATGAAGAAGGAACAGAGGTAGAATTTCAGGAGCTGTTGCCTAAAATCTACACCAGTTGGTCCTGTTCTGCACTTAAACCTTGCTTTGATCTGGATCAGTGGGCCTGGAATAACCAGACCCACTGAAATAGATGCCACCTGCATTGATGGCACAGATCCGGCTCACTCCTTATTGTGTCCATGAAGCTGGTGTGAACTCTCCCAGCAGAGTGAATGCTCTGTCCCAGGGTGTTCTACTTGTGTTCGAGAGGCCCTCATGCGAATAGGCCTCAGGTTTCTTCTGAGAACCTAAGCTTTCACGCTAAACAAGTTAGCCTCAGTGACCCGCTATTATCACTTCCAACCAAGGAAACAATGCCAAGAGGGTGCAGCCAGGGAAAGACCAATGACTCATTAACAACTCAAACAAAGGAAGAGCTGACAAAACAGCCAGCAGACATCTATAAGAAGAGAAACAAGATCTAGTAAGACATCAGTCAGCTTTGACTTGGTGACGAGCAAAGACCTCTGAAGATGAATATTACAGCTATATCCGAAAGTTTTGGTTCTCAGAAGAAGAAACCTGGAACATGGTATAACACCCCAAAAGCTGCTACAAATGAGTGCCAGTTGTGGTTGTAGTGGCCTGCTTTTCCACTAACCTGGATCCCATAAACTGCCCTGGAAAACAAGATAGGTAAGTCTAAATGGGACCTGCGGCATTTTTTTTTCCTGAGGTGCCATTGACGCAAAGAGTTCTCCAGCACAACAGGCGAAGGAAAATGGGTCTCTTCCCCCAAGGTACTTGCATTCAGAGCCACCAAGGGCCACAGCTCCTGGTCATACCACCTAGCAGTAGCTAGGGCTGGTGGGAGTTGTGGTCGAAAAGGTTGCGCTTTCGAGGTTAGTGTATGTCCTGGCACCATGATAGATAACTAAGTCAGTTTGGTCTTGTGGTTAGAATGTCAGACTCTTACTCGGCAGCCTCTTGGTTTGATTCCGCACTCCTACTCGAAGCCAGCTGGGTGACCTTGGGGTAGTCACAGCTCTCTTTCTGAGCCGTCACAGTCCCACCTACCTCACAGGGTGTCTCTTGTGGGGAGAAGAACAGAAGGTTTGTCAGCAGCCTTGCGTCCCCTTAAGAGTAAGAAAAGCAGGGTATAAAAACAATCTTTTCTTCTAAGGAGAGGAACCGGGGGGGAAGAGGGAAGGCAGGTCCTTGTGGAAAATCATCCTTACTGAAATCCTTGTAATGATGCTGCCCGATGTAATTTTTAACAGGCTTGTCAATCAACGGCTTACCCCAAATTAAACCTGGGCTGCATATAAGGGGGTAACCATGTGTTTGCTTGTTTTAATCTAGCCGGCCGGCTGAATCAGGCTATCAGAGGTCGCCCGGGACAGGGCAGCTGGCGCTCTATCTGCTTGCGCTCCGGGCTGCCTGCTGCGATATGAAACAATTTAAACACGAGAATCCGATCACGCAGCTGAAACATCACCTGACTAAGGAAAGGAAGCAGATAGGTGAGCCTTTTGTGGCAGATGGGATTGTTCCACAGGAGACACATAGATTAGCATCTTCCTCAGCAGGGAACCAGCAGTTAAAAGTAAACACATTTGTTATTTATTCATCACTTCTCTCATTCTTCGGTGATCCTAGTTATATATATATTCATTCATTTCTTCCCCCTCTTTCAATCTCAATTGCCACACAAAGTACAGATGATCTGACAGATGGAAATCAGTCAACACAGAACATCCATGCAAACAAATAGAGTCATAGAATTATAGCATTGGAAGGGACCTCTAGCACAGTGGTTCTCAACCTTCCTAATGCCGCGACCCCTTAATGGAGTTCCTCATGTTGTGGAGACCCCCAACCACAGAGGTGGGGCAGCTGGGAGGTGGGAGAGAAGGGTGGCGGGAGACTCGTCGTGACCCCTCTGAAAGGGTAGTTCGACCCCCAAAGGGGTCCCGACCCCCAGGTTGAGAACTGCTGCTCTAGGGTCATCCAGCCCAACCCCGGCTCAATGCAGGATTTCCTAAACCATCCCAGACAGATGTAGGTCCAGCCTCTGTTTGGAGACCTCCAGTGAAGGAGAACTCATGACCTCCCGTGGCAACCTGTTCCATTGACTGATCACCCTCAGGACAGTTTTCCTAATATCTAATCTATATTGACTCCCTTGAAGTTTCATCCCCTTGTTTCTAGTCCTCCCATCTTGTGCAAGTGAGAATAGGGACGATCCCTCCGCACTGGGACAGCCCTTCAGAGAGTTGAAGACCGCGATCATGTCTCCTCTCAGTCTTCTCTTCTGCAGGCTAAATATTCCTAGATCCTTCAGCCTTTCCTCATAGGACATACCCATTGATTCAACACTATCACCACCATCATCATTATCTTCATCCCGTTCCTACAACCAAAACACACTTATCTAGGCTGTGCTTGCAGAGGTGACCTTGAAGCAGGGGCAGCAGAAGGTGAAGTTCAGAGACAGGCCAATTTGCCCATTAGTGCTCGTGGGGTGAGCTGCCATACGCCGCATCTGCTCTTGAAGGAGCCGCTTCTTATCCAGGAGTGGCTCCTTCCATGCGGGAGTGCAGCCCCTGTGCGCTACACCTGAGGCCTGTTCGCACTTGGCCTTTTTCTGGCGTATATCTCAGGACGGGGGTCTGTGGTCTGCATGCTAATGCAGGCTATGGTAGGCCTCACTTGGGGCCTGCTGTAGCCTGCACTAGAGTGTGGACAGCAGGCCACTACTCTAGGATATATCCCAGAATAAAGTCAAGTGCGAATAGGCCCCTGGTCATGTGCACTCACCATTTTCTAAGGACAGCTCCAGCTGGACCATCGGCACATCTTCCAGGTTGAAGGACGCACAGGAGGGTCATGGGCTGGGCTGCGCATGTGCGCTGATGTCATGCATCACTTGACATCGGCCCCAGCACCAAGGTTCAAAGATGGCTGCCACTGAGGCAGCCATCCGCTCCTCAGGCGAGTTGTGGGGAGGTTCAGGGAGGGTTTGCACGCACTGAACATCTGCAGATGTGGATGCTGAGAGCATATGTGGGCCGTTTCCACCTTTGCTTCCCAGCGACAGGAAACAAAGCGTGCAAAGGCCCAGAGACAAAAAAATAAGGGAGGTGTGCGGTGGATGACAGATGGAGGACCTGCTAGGGTTGCCCTATGGCACACCCTATGTTTCCTAACGAATTCAAACATTCGTTGTTCTCCGAAACAGTTGTACCAATGTCGATTTGTTCTTCCCACCTTAATCTCCCTTCTCCTCCTTAACTCAGGTCACGACAACACCGGCCGCCCTATCACCAACTACTACCAGTACAGCTTGGGAGTCTTGGCCCTGTGTGTCCATGGCAAGAAGGTTGAAGAATCTGTGATCCACAAGCTTTTGCATGCAAGACAACACAAGAGGTTCCGGCACGACAGAACCGTCTCTGTGGGTAAGGCTCTGCTATGCTGGTAATTCTACGAAATACACTTGGGCCGCCCCATCTGCGGGGGGAATACGTTCCGGGTCCTACCGCGGATAATGTAAAACTGCAGATAGTTGCAAACACTGGGAAAGGCACTTCATTTCCCATAATTCCAATGAAACCCCATGGAATTCCAAAGGCATTATGGGAAATCGCACACCGGATCAGTGGACAGGGGGTCCGACTGTAGTCCAGATTCATCATTCCAGTGGTCTTTCTAATATATCCACCTAGGTACCCATTATGATGAGAGTGGCCAAGCTTGTCACCTTGTTTGTCTGTCCCATCCATCCATCCATCCATCCATCCATCCATCCATCCATCCATCCATCCATCCATCCATCCATCCATCCATCCATCCATCCATCCATCCATCCATCCATCCATCCATCCATCCATCCATCCATCCATCCATCCATCCATCCATCCATCCATCCATCCATCCATCCATCCATCCATCCATCCATCCATCCATCCATCCATCCATCCATCCATCCATCCATCCATCCATCCATCCATCCATCCATCCATCCATCCATCCATCCATCCATCCATCCATCCATCCATCCATCCATCCATCCATCCATCCATCATGCCCTTGTACCCAAGGCTCTCAGGGCGGGTTACATCATATAAAATGAACACATTAAAACCATAACATTTTAAACACATTTAAACCATACCAGTGCCTGGATGTGTGTGTGGGAAGCTGTTCTTTATTTAGTCAAAAATGCAATAAGGATTTGACAACATTTGTATGTGCCATAGGTATCTGTGTGCATTTCGTACACAAATGCGTACAGATACGTATGAGATGCGTACAGATAAGTATGTGTACACTCATATCTGTACGTTCAAATGTTTAGAACATGTTTGAATGTTCCTAGTCATGAGCAAGAGAAGGTTTTGCATTCATCTTCTGCTTGAGATGCCCAGAAGCCATTGATGGGCCATTGTGTGAGACAGGAGCTGGACTAGATGGGCTGTGGCCTGATCCAGCAGGGTTCCTCTTAATTCATGGAAGACAGTTCTGCCCCTTTGGATCGGCACCACAGGGCTTCTAAAACATCTACCCCTCCTGCTGGAACCCAGGTGGGGCATCCTTAGCAAGCTGGATGGTAGTGGTTGGGACGAGTCCCAAGGGCTCAGGTGCAGTTTGGCTGCAATTCTTCTCCTTCCTTTCTGCTGCTATTTCCCCAGACACCGAAGCAATGGCAGGTCTGGCCTTTGTCTGCCTGAGCCGTGCCCCCTTCTACCACTCTGAGCTTTTGAAAGAGATTGGCCAAGCTGCTCAGGATGTGAAGGCAACGATCCTCCAGGCTCAGACTCCAGCGGGGGCTTTTGGGAACATATATAGCACCCCCCTGGCAATGCAGGTAAGAAGAATGCTTCCTTACTGGTGTGATTTCTTCCAGGTCAGACTACCAAGAGGGTGACAATGAGCCAATCCAGTGGTTTTTTTTTACCGAGGGTTGCCATCCGCCATATATTGTTTGCTCTGGAAAAGTCATCAGCTTGTCTTCCCTGAGCCATTTTGGTCTAGTGGTTAAGGAACTGGACTCTTATCTAGGAATGCCGGGTTCGATTCCACCCTCCTCCACGAAGCCAGCTGGGTGACCCTGGGCTAGTCACAGCTCTCTTCTGAGCTCTCACAGCCTCACCTACCTCACAGGGTGCCTGTTGTGGGGAGAAGAATAGAAAAGCTTTGTCAGCTGCTTTGAATCCCCTTAAATGGGTGAGAAAAGCAGGGTAGGAAAGCCAACTCTTCTCCGTCTTCCTCCTTCCTTCCTTCCTCCTTCCTTTCTTCTTTCCTCCTTCTTTCCTTTGACATTCAGTTCAACTCGAATTTGAATACAAAAAACCAAAAAATTTGTGCCCACCCCTAGGTTGTGGAGCAAAACCCAGAGTCCTTGTTAGGGAGACCTGGGGCCATTTTCCTCCTTGAACTGTCGCAAAAATAAAACAGGGCATACCATAATACTCTACTCCATGCTTCATGTGAGAAAACAAGTACTGTACAGGAAGCACATACTTTCTCCTTCCTCTTGCCCTCACATGCTTTCTCTCTCCTTCTGACCCAGTTTCTCACTGCAAGCGGGGTGAATCAGAATGATGCTGCGTGCCCCAAAGTCATGGACGTTCTCCTACAGAGCCTTAAAGCCGGAAAGTTCCGGAACGCCCACATCAAATCCCAGCTGTTACCTGCGCTGCAGGGAAAGAGCTATTTGGATGCTGATACAAAGGACTGTCAAGCCGAGACAGGTAATGAAAGGGAGGATGAGAAGGGTACCAGAAGAGGTTTGGGGAAAGGGGCCTTTTCTGTGTTGGCCCCCAGGGATCTACATTAGCCTCCCTCTGGAGCTTGGCTAGGCCACCTAGACTGGTTTTCAATGCATACCTGTTCACCCAGGACTTGGATGCTTGGCTCCCTCTGGATGTAGTCCTGTCGGGGCGGGAGGCCCAGCAGGTTATTTTTTAAAGATGTTTTAAAAATATGACGATAGATTCATCAAAGGGGAGGAACTGTCAGAGAAATTGGGGTCTGAAGGATTCTGGGAGATAAATAGCATGGCCTGTCCTTAGAATTAAGCATATCGGATCTTCACTCAGGGAAATATTACCCGTGCTGGAATTTGGCCGTCTCAAACTGCAAACAGGGATCCAACCTATACTCCCTTATAGGGCTTGCCCCTTAAACCTGGCAAAACTATTTCAGAAATAAGGAAATAGGGCTCAGAAGGAAACAGGAAGTGCCGTAGCTCTTGCATGCTTGCAGTTAGCTAGAATATTTCCGAATGTTTTTTATAAATTGGGTTCCCTTCACCTTTGCAAAGGTTCTTTGATAAATACTGAACTCTGGCATGGCTTGCTTCTCGGGTCATGTCTATTTCTTCCTTGACAATGGGAGACCACAAGGAGATCCTCGCGCAGTAAACTAGAATGGAAGGAGGGAGGCAGGAGTCAAGCTCAAGTCAAGGTTATTTTTGCTAGTTTTAATATAACGATGCCTACCAAGAACTGACTTAGTTACTGATTCTCAGTGTTTGCATTTCCACTCAGAAAGTTTGGACATCGGGGCTTCCACTCATTCATCCACGGTTTCCATCCCAAGGGCGGAGACGATTAATGTCAGCCTAACTGTAAAGGCTCCAACAGAGGATGATCCCTTCTATGCACACAGTGTCTCTGTTCTCCTGGGCTCCAGCCTGCTAGATGTGCTGAAAACTGCAGAGAAGGACATGGAGAAGCCATTAAGGTGAGAGGATGCCTCTTTCGTCCTTGGATGGCTATCACGTATCCGGCATACGTGATTGATCCAAGGGCTCTGGGAAGCGGAGAGCAACTTCTGATGGCTGCTGCCCCTGAACACCGGCTGTTACGATAGATATTTCCAATTATCTGACCGGTCCAGATAATTGGGGGGTCTGGCACATGTAATGCCTGACCCTGAGCAGGCTAGAAAATGGGGGATCGGGATAAAAGAAGAGACGTGGAGACAGCAGGAAGAAGATCCCTCGGGGGGCCCGTAGGACATCTGCCTAAAACAAGGTGGTTTTAATCCTGATCCTGCCTTCGCTTCATTTTCCCCTAACAGCTTTAAGACTCACAGGACCCTGTCTGGCCCAATGCTCGTCGAAGTGATGGGGCTGAAAGCCCAGAAGGGGGAACACAAATACTGGAAGGTCTCCCGGGGCCGAGGCGTTGCCCTGGAACAAGGCAAGTTGTTGGAAGTCAGATGCCCGGACCTTGGCATCGCTTGCTCACTCTGCCCTCCCTCAATTATTGTTTCAGAGTATCCTACTTTGGATCAAGGCAGGCTGAAAATACAGCAAGTAAATAACTAAAATCTCTCGGGGTTGCTGGCCTAGGTCTCAGCTAGGTGGGATGGACCAGGTATCCATCCATCCATCCATCCATCCATCCATCCATCCATATACATATACATATACATATACATATACATATACATATACATATACATATACATATACATATACATATACATATACATATACATATACATATATACCCAAAGGTCTCCAGGCGGGTAACAACAATTAAAATCAAACATCATTAAAACAGCAACACTGTGTATTAAAACAGTAGCATCTGCAAGTGTAAAGGAGAACCTTCGGGTATGGGGTGGGATAGAAATATAAATAATAAATAAATAAATAAAATAAAAGTGTATCCCCATGTAACCAAAGGCCAGGGCAGAGAGGTGCGTCTTCACTGCCTTCCTAAACACGTACAGTGAAGGTGTTAGACGTGCCTCAAGGGGGAGACTATTCCAAAACCTAGGGGCCATCACTGAGAAGGCCCTCTCCCGGGTGCCCACCCCTTTTGCTGCTGAGGGTGGTGGGACAACCAGGAGGGCCTCCCCTCCAGATCTGAAGGCAAGGGCAGGTCGATATGGGAGAAGACGTTCCTTTAGATATTTGCCTTCTGCTTGGGATGCCCAGAAGCCATTGGTGGGCCACTCTGTGGGACAGGATGCTGGACTAGATGGGCTGTGGCCCGATCCAGCAGGGCTCCTCTTAGGTTCTTATGAGGCAACCCCACCATAGTGGCATGGTAATGGTGCCGTATTCCCACATCTGTATAGGGCCTGCCTCTCCTCTGGGGTGTGTGACTATTATATAGACACACTAGGAGATGCCACCCTTCTTTCCCAGCTCAGCGTCATAGGTCTGTCAAACAGCCATTCTCCAAGGCCAGGGGCGTCTAGGATTTGGCTTGCAGAAAGATATTTGTCCTCCTTAAAAGCCATGTGTTTTGTTGCTCTTCCTTCCAGGGATTGCTGACTACGTTCCAGAAGATCAGGAATCCATCCTCTTGGAATTGGTCCAATGGTGAAGACAGCGCCCCATCCTGCAGGCGCTCCGTGTCCCCCAAATGCACACTGCTTGGCACGCAGGATTGCAAGGAAGTGATCTCTTCCTCAATGAGGACTAGAGTCCTGCTGTACTTTTTTTTTTTAATGCAGCCTCGCCAGCTGGCACATGATGATTTTTATTCCCCAGAGTTTCTCGAAATTGGATTCTGGAACTCATTAGCAGCTGTCTTCGCAGAGTCAGAGATGGCCATTGTCCTTGGGAGGCAGTATGGTCTAATGGTTAGGGAGCCGGACTCTTATCTGGGAATACTGGATTTGATTCCGCACTCCTCCATGAAGCCAGCTGGGTGACCTTGGGCTAATCACAGCTCTCTTCTGAGCTCTCACAGCCCCACTTACCTCACAAGGTGTTCTGTGTGGGGAGAAGAATAGAAGGTTTGTCAGCTGCTTTGAGTCCCCTTAAATGGGCGGGAAAAGCAGGGTAGAAAAGCCCATTCTTCTTGTTGTTGTGGATGAATCCTCACTGTTTTGATCAGCCTTCATTAGTAAAACGTCACAGGTCTTTTATAAGCCTTTTATATCCCAGATGTCCGTCTAGCCCAGCCCTCCTCCTTCTCTTTCTCCAGTACTGAGTCACTGGTTTTCAAGCTCTAAAACTGGACCTGCGGGTGGCAAAATAAGGTTTTAACTGGGCTATTGTTACCCTAACAATACAAATGTGAGTTTCTGTTTATTTTTCCTTGTGAATTTTGATGTGAATTAAGAATGCGACTACTGTGCGTTTTTAGCCTGCTAAAAGAACGTTCCAAGGGCTTTGGCAAATGCAAACCATTTTTTTATCAGTGGCCCTAAAAGCGGGAAGCCAAGGGCGAGATGAAAAGTACCTCTTACTCAGGTGCTGAAAGAGGAACAATAATGGCACCTATTATACAGCCCTCCTTTGTGCAGTGCAGTTTTGCTTTTACGGTGAGCCTGTCTGCAGTTGGCTTTATTCTGGAATATATCCTGGAATAGCAGATTCAGATGTTGCAGATTCGAATAGGATTTTATGACATTCAGATCTTAAATATCCAAATCAAATCTGAATGTCAAAAATACATTCATGTGCATCCCTACCTTATAGAACCTATAGGGGGAACTTGCTTCTGATGGCTTTCTCTGGCTCTGAATGCGGATTAAGGTGGGACTTCTGTGTCGTGTTGCCATCTCATTACAGGTTGGGACTTCCCCCTTTAGTTCTGTTGCTGTGTGCATGACCCTCTGGCAGTGGTCACACTTAGGGTTTAATCCAGCTTCAGTCCACTTTCAGAATGGGAGAAATACACCCAAGCAAAGGGACAAGCTGTTTCTGGAAGGAAAATTGCTGGTCACTTTGCTGATATGTTTTGCTGCTCTGGAAGTGGACTGAAGCTGGATTAAACCTTAGGTGTGACCACAGCCAAGGTTTAATCCAGCTTCAGTCCACTTTCAGAGGGAGAAAATACACCAGCAAAGGGACAAGCTGTTTTCTTTTCAGTGTCAAATGACTCAGAAAATTCACCTCTGGGGTAGATAATGTGCAAGGAAAATGAATGGCCACTTTGCTGATGTGTTCTTTTGCTCTGAAAGTGGACCGAAGCTGGATTAAACCTCAGGTGTGACCACTAGCTATAAGCAGTCAAAGTCCAAAAAGCTTTCCTTAGGATGCATCCCGAAGCCCGGGCCGCTCAGCATCTCGCTACGCTTTCTTCCGAAGGACTGTTCTGGCGCCGGGCACCGGCTTGCATCCGTGTCGGCCGCGCGGAGTCCACACGGTGGCGGCGCCGGTTCGCGTCCTGGGGCGGCAGGCGCGCTTGCCTCGTTCCTTCCGCGGGCTGTAGGCGGCGCTGTCGAGGCGGCGCTCGGGCTCCCGCTGCTGCGGAGCCGCCGGGCCGTCGGCCCTCCGTTTGGGGAGACGGCGGCTGCGGCTCAAGCGCTGCGCCGGCCGGAGCGGCGGCGGGGACAGCGCCCCGACCGTGCGTCCTCGCGCGCCAGCTGGAGGCGCCAACGCAGGTGGGGCCGCGCGACCCGACTGGCGCCCGCCCGCCCTCTTGCGCGGCTCGGGCTGCTGCCGGACATCGCAGGCAGGTCCCCGGCTGGCCGCGGGTCGCCCTTCCCTTGTGCATCGCTGCGATGGCGACGAGGTAAGGGTGCACCGCTCCTGAACGGAGAGGAGGAGGAGGCGGAGGCCCCCGGAATGGTGATGGTGCTGCTGCTAGTAGTGCCGCGCATCCTTTTCGGCCCTCCCCTGCTCCCCGGCCTCTGACGGTCGCCGATTCACACGTGACGCCTTTCCCGTGTCCGGGAAGCGGGTGGAGGGGTGCATGCGGCAGGCAGGCAGGGCGGGCGTGTCCTGGGATTGCATTGCAGGGGCGAGATCCGCCGGGCGCGCTCTGGGACGCCGCCGAGCTTCTGCAACGGGGCGCCCGCCTAGCGCCGGTGCGGAGCCTTCAGCCCGTTCCTGGCTCGCGAGGAGGGAGGCCGGAGGGTCCCGCAAGGCGGCGGGCGGGCGCTGCGGGGCGGCGGTGATCTCTCCCTATGCCTCGCTTGGTTGGTACCCGCTCCCCCTTGCAAAGGATGGCGCTGGACAGCGGCAGGACTCGAGCCTCCGTCCGCGCCCTCGCTGCCCTGGCCGCCCCAAGGTCAGCCGGCGGCTGAGGTCCGGACTTGAGCCTTGCCGGACGTAGTCAGCAACACCAGCCGGGACGGAGACCGAGAAACCGGCTCCCTCCGTGAATAACATCGGGGACCTTGGACAGCAGCATTTTACGCCGTAGTAGGGCCTCCTCGGTGGTGGCCCCCGCCCGCTGGAATAGTCTCCCTTCTGATGTTTGTAAGGGGGTTGGGGGGTTGGGTTGGGTTGGAGACTTTATCATTTTAGCCAGGCCTTTCCGGAGCAAACATTTGTTTGTTGCCCCATCCTTGATTTTAATCATGCTGTTTCTACAGCTGTCGGGATTTTAGTTGTTTTCATTCTCCGTTATGTAAACAGCTGCAGTGTTGTGTTTTAATGGGAAGCCCTGTTTAAATAGTCAAGTCAATGATAATAAGGATTAGGTCACAGGTATGTCAGAGATATTGTAAAATGCTGCTTTGAGTCAGACTAAGGGCTCGTCCCCGTGCATGCTAATACTCCGAAGTGAACCTGAATTCGACCCAGAGGATCCCCTTGCAAGGGCTCCAAACCGGGCTACGCACGGAACAAATTGCCCAAATCCGGGGTAAAAAAACCCAACAACCCTTGCAAACTGTTTTCACTGCCGTTTGGGAGGCAACCACGGATCCGTGTATCCAAAATGAGAGGATACTTTTCCAAGCCTCTTCTTCTGATCTTGCTGGAGACGAGGTCTTTATTTATGTATTCATTCATTCATTCATTTATTTGGATTTTGCATCTAGGAGCGAGCACAAATGCAGTTTTTTGACATTTGATTCATAATGAGTTGAATATTCAGAAATCCAAATTTGTACAAATAAAGACATTAGAGTCTGGACATTCGAACCGATACGAAAACATCCATAGCTATTCATTCAAATATTCAGTACGTATTCAATGATACAAATCTTGTCTGCATCCTGTCTGCATCCCGTATTCAACCCGTACGTATCTGTACAGACGCGTACGGATACACACAAGATTTGTACGGACGTCCGAATTATTTGTCCAAGTAACTCATATCTGTTTCATTCATATCTATTCGTTCAAATATTCGGTACGTATCCAGTGATATGAATCCTGTAGGCGTCCTGTTTTCATCCCATATATATCCATACAGGTGCGCACAGATCCACACAAGGTGTATACAGATGTCCGAATTATATGTATGAATAACTCAAATTGTTTGTATTTATACGAATACTAAAGAACGAATGTCTAGACATTTGATTTCTATACGAACAAATATTCAAAATATTCATTATTTGTACGAATTTGGATGTTTGTACGAATTCCTGAAAGTGGACTGGAAAAGCTGTTTCCTTATTTAGTCAAAGGGCAAGACAAACAGGTGTGTCTTCACTGCTCTCCTGAACAGGTGAAGGTGCCTGACTCATGTGCCTCGAGGGGGGGGGTTTTCTCTTCCGTAATCTGGGGGCCATCACAGAGAAGGCCCTATCCTGGGTGCCTATTGGGGAGGGGGTGTGTGATGAGAAGGAACTAAAGTACGGGTGTGGACGAATGCAATTTTCATTATTCGAGTCGAGTCAAATATTCAAATTCAATTTGATTCGAATGTTAGCAGTTGGAATTTAACCAAATTCGATTTGAATTAAGCAAATTTGAAGCTATTTGTGTGAATTTTTCATTCGAATTTGCCCTTATGGATATCCACAACATTCGTAGATGCCCGTACGCGTCTCCTCCGGGTCTATACGTATCCATACGCATCCGTACACATCTGTATGCATCCCGTAGTTATCCCGTATGCAACCCCTTTTTCATCCTGTATGGATCTGTAGAAATGCGTGCGGATGCGGGAAAGGTGTGGACCTTCAAGTATGCATCATGTACGAACCCGTACACATACGAACGTCCGGATAATTCAAACAAATAGATCTGAAATTCGAATCACATCTTTAACTTCGAATTTAAGGACATTCAATTTGAATTCAAACGTCAAGATTCATTCAATTTGATCAAATTTTGAATGCATTCAAATATTTGTGCGTGTCCCTAATCTAAAGATTCAACAGATGGAAGAAGATGTAGGCTGGTAATTTTGTTTATTTGTGGCTGTTTGTCTTTACCTTCTACTGATTTAAAAGCTTTCTAGGCTGGCTTTCCAAAAAGATGCTCTTCTGGAAGGGTTGTGTCTGAACTCACAGAAATACACACACTCAAGCATCACATAAAGACAAGAAAAAGCACATGGCCCATCACATTCAGAGACAACCTGTCTAAGCTAAGAACATCTCCAGCCTAGCAAGGTGAATTTCGACCACAGTCACAGCTCACTTTTTACAAGGACTGAAGGTGTCTTAAGTCCTCGGAGACTGGATCCCAGAAGGAAAATCTGGTGTGTGTGTGTGTGGAGGGAACCGGGGCACTTCTAAGGCCATCTGCTGGGACTCGAGAGCAGGAGAAGGTTTGTCCTTGTCTCTGCTTGAGATGCCCATGAGCATTTGGTGGGCCACTGTGTGCAACAGGATGCTGGACTAGATGGGCTGTGGCCTGATCCAGCAAGGCTCCTCTTATGTTCTTATGTTTTTCCAAGGACTTTCTTGGCCTGAAAGGGGCAATACTGTAAATGGATAATTAAATCCCAGCACTGAGTCCATTTCTGCCAGATATGGCAAGGAAAGACCCAGGGGCATCCTGTGCTGGAAAAGGTGGATTAGCGGAGGCCTGGGACCACGACAGCCACACACTGCCTTTGGGGCACCCCTTTGGTTATGTCTGAATGCAGCCTTAAGCGTCTTTCACCCAGAAACGTAGCATCTAGCCGTGTGCCCAGATGGGTTTGGGGGCATTCGATTCATACGGAATCGAATGTTAGAAAATTTATATTTGTTTGAATAGATCCCCTTCGAATGTGGTTGGATTCTATTCGATATGGGTGTGTTTGTACAAATTCGTACTAATATCCTACACGAATGCGTACGTATCCAACCCGTATCCGATGCAAATGCATACATAACGGATACGGACCCCCCTCCTGCCTTATAGATACACCCCTCCCCCCTCTCTCTGTTTCTCCAGTTGGGCTTCCCCCTCAGTCCCCCCCCTCCAGTTTAACTGATGTCTGAATGTTAATGTACCAGATATTGTGATATTCAATTCACGTACGAATGTCAGAATTTGTATAAATTCATACAAATAATGCATGCTATAAATGCCCCTATTAGCATCTCCTTGCTATAGTCCAGGCATGGCCTCAGGGGCGGGGGGGGGGGGATGCCGCCGCTCAGATTGTATGGTGGACCCTTCACTTAGAGCACTCCCCAAATGAAACAATACCCCTCTGGCAAAGCCTCCTGGGAGTTGTAGTCTCCGAAAAGGAACTCTTCCACACTTGGCGGAGACTCAGTTCTTCTGAGTCCAGCCGTCCAATTCTCCAGCACTCTATGGAGGGAAGGAAACAATGGTTTGGAAGGCGGGAGCCAATACACAGAGAGGTGAGAAGAACATTTGTTCAAAGAGCTGCTCTGGGCCTTGAACAGGGTTCTGGCTGCCCTGACTTAAATCCTGATGTTGCTTATATAGCTTCTCCCTATTCTTTCCCCCTAAGCTAGGGATCAAGAAATAAAAACCTAGTCCGAACGCAATTAAAATAACACGCCAGCACAGCCCACAGCAGATTGGATTTTTCTTTAGAAGAAGAGTTGGCTTTCCTGCCCTGCTTTTCTTACCCTTAAGGGGACTCGAAAGCAGCCGACAAACCTTCTGTTCTTCTCCCTGTGAAGTAGGTGCGGCTGTGAGAGCTTAGAAAGAGAGCTGTGACTCGCCCAAGGTCACCCAGCTGGCTTTGTGGAGGAGTGTGGAATCAAACCCAGTATTCGCGGATAAAGAGTCCGGCGGCTCCCTAACCGCTTGACCAAACTGGCTCTAAGTCAGTAAGTGTCGTCCGGATGAGGCTGGAGAGGCAAAAGAGGTTCCCTTGGATTTGTTCTAGAGGCTCCGGAGGTGGGGCTTATCCTTTGTTAAGTAAGGATGCTGGCACAATCGTCTGATGATGGTGGCATCGCCATGGTGACTGTTTGTTTAAGATGTTCTGGTTGCTGTTTTTCTGCCTCCCTCTTAACAGTCTGGTTTTTTTCCCCCTTCCTCCCTCCCTGCCAGGAACAAACCGCCGATGAGTCGGCCTGGGTGGACCCACACGGCTGTTTGGTTGGTTGGCCTGGTTCCCTTTAAGGACGCAGACACATGACCGGCTGTTTGTGTTGTTGTTGCCGCCGCCGCCGCATGCCTTGGGTATGCTGAGAGGAGGAGCCTCCCGCCACCGAGCCGTCAAACTTTCCGCCGGCTTCTCCCTGTCTGGCATCAGTTTGCACGTGGCTCTCGGACAGCTGGCTTGCAGGCACCGGAACAATCTGTCCTGGACCTGACCGGCATCTTTGGTGGGTCCCCCAGAACCGGACTGTCCCCTTATCCACAAAGCAGCAGGAGTACAGACCCGTGGTGTCCAAGGTGACTGTGGGCTTCCTGCATCTCCAGAACTGAGGATCCCAGGCGGGAAGGTATCGGCCTCCGCTCATTCCCAGAGAAGGGAGAGGCCAGCGCCAGCCTCAAGTCCGCCCGCCTGCCCTGCTTTGCCCTGTGGTTTCTTCTCAATTGCATCCAGCGCTCTGCAAAGCAGACAGAGGGACCCTCACCGGCCGGCGAATGAAGAGCCGATTCCCGGTGAGTCGCCGGGAGGGGCGGATGGAAAGGCTTTGGGAACCGGGGATCCATGTGCCGTGAGCACTGGGGGAGGGGGGCTGGCGCATGAGTGAGCATGACCCTTGGGACTTTGGGGTAGGAAGGGCCGAGATCGAATGGTGTTTTTTTTTTTTTTGGCCTCTCTCTTAGGGTGCTTCTGGTCAGCAGAGAGACCTCCGAAGTGGCCCGCCCTTCCTCTGCCTGGCCGTCGCGTCCCCGATGTGTTTGCCCTCTCGGAGGAGAAATGAAGCAGGGATGAGCTCGGCCAAGGGAGGCTGGCCACTCTCTCCCTGGAAGCCGGAGCTGGGGCCGCCGGGGCCGTTTGGCCGGTCCTGGCCCGCCCTGCCGCTGGTGCTGACTGTCTTTGTGTGGCTGGCCACCGGCACCACCATGTCCAGCCTGAACAAGTGGATCTTCGCCACCCATAACTTCCGCTACCCGGTCCTGCTCTCCTCCTTGCACATGCTGACGGCCGTGGTGGTGGGCAACCCCCTAGCCAGGCTCCGGGCCGGCCGGGCCGGGTGTCCTACGCTCAGCCCCGAAGCCAAGGTCCGGGTCTTCCTGCTCAGCCTGACCTTCTGCGCCAGCGTGGCTTTCGGGAACCTGGGGCTCAATTACGTCCAGCTGGACTTTGCCCAGATGGTCTACACCACCACACCACTCTTCACCCTCACCCTCTCCAAGGTGCTGCTGAGGAAACACCACCATGTGCTCCAGTACCTGGCCATGGGGCCCATCTGCCTGGGCGCCTCCCTGAGCATCGTCGGGGAGGTCCATTTCGACCAGGCCGGCTGCTGCTTCCTTTTCGCCGCGACGTTCCTCCGGGGCTTGAAGTCTGTACAGCAAAGTGAGTACCTTCTCAGGGCTTCCACTGTAGTCTGGATCGGTAAGAAAGGGAGTCTAGGGGGAAGGAGAAGAAGAGCTGGCCTTTCCAGCCCACTTTTCTCACCGGTTTAAGGGGGACTCAAAAGCAGCTGACAAACCTTCTGTTCTTCTCCCCACAACAGACACCCTGTGGGGTGGGTGGGGGCTGTGAGAGCTCAGAAGAGAGCTGTGACTAGCCCAAGGTCACCCAGCTGGCTTTGTGGAGGAGTGTGGAATCAAACCCGGTATTCCCAGAGAAGAGTCCAGCTCTTTAACCACTAGACCAAACTGGCACCCCATCCAGACCAGGGGGAAATATGGTGCCCTGTTGTATTTGTGGCTGCCAGGTGTATTTGTGGCTACCACAGCCTAACTCTGCTTCACCTGCCGCCCACCCCTAAAACAGGTTAAAAACTGCTGTTGGGAGAACTAGTGCTGCTTGTGTTTCCCAGCCTGTTTGTGTTTGCCTGCCGTGTGGACAGAGCTGCCATGATCGCTTCACCTAGCGTGCGCATGTGGGGGCTGAAGCAGGCGTCCACGCGTGGGCGGAGGTGAGAGCAAGTACATCTGGGCATTCTGGATGTGCCCATAACTTAAAATGAGCAAAGAAAAAGAAGAAGAGTTGGTTTTTCTACTCCGCCTTTCTCCCCCATTTAAGGGGACTCAAGGCTGCTGACAAACCGTCTGTTCTTCTCCCCACCGCAGACACCTTGTGAGGCAGGTAGGGCTGTGAGAGCTCAGAAGGAGAGCTGTGACTAGCCCAAGGTCAGCCAGCTGGCTTCGTGGAGCAGCGCAGAGTCAAATTTGGTGACTGCAAGCTGTGAATCTGACACTCTCACCACAAGACCGGTGCTGTCTAGTCAGGAAGGGAGAATGGCAGGGGATCTTTATCCTGCCTTAACCTTCGCTCGTGGGTTATTTGGTCTCTGTCCGGAAGCGGCCTTAGGCGTCCACCTCCCTTCCCTTGTTAGCCTCTACGGTGCTCCTGGCAGCCCTTGCTTAGGTTTTCAGAGACTTGATTGGAACCGTGTGGGTGAAGAATGTGCCCGGGTGTGTCTCCGCAAGTGGCGAAGGGTGGAGCATTGTGTCCTCTCTGGGTTGCTGCCTCTCCCTGCAAACATATTTTGTACAAGAAAAAAAAAAACCCTGAAAATTCAGAATATCTGCCTCCCCCCCCCCCCCCCCGCCCCATTGCTTTGCAGCCACACAAAGCGACTGATTTTGCTGGGGGAGCCGAGCCGTTTCTTTCCCTGGCAGGCTGAAATTTTAGAAGCTAAGCAGAACAAAGAACACGCTTTGTTTGGCGCGCTAAGATGATGGCAGGGCGATTTCCAAGGGGGAATGCTCCTTTCTTTAGCCAGGCTGTTGCCTTGGGAATTGAAGGGCTTTATTTCAGATCCCATGTATGTTTGTGTATGTGTGTGTGTGCGTGTAAAATATTTTGCCCTTGCAGTCCGTTACTGGAGACATCTAGTGGTGTTACTGCTGCCTTTTGTCTTCCTAAGAGCACCTAGTATTTATTTTTGCAGAATCTGGGGAGGAAGGGAAGAGAGGGAATGTGGATATGACTCCATCTAGATCTCGGCTTCCCCCTTTAGCAAGACCCGGAGCCGATTCCTCCAGGTTTAGGGTCAACGGGGCTGGTATAGGACCGAGGGACCACGGCTCCTCTTGTGATGTGGTTTCAGTGAGTCATGCTACAGGCATCTCCTCCTTTCTGGTCCAACCTCAGAACTTTCTGAGCTGCGAACTGGAAAATCTGAAACGGCAAGCCAACTTTATTTATTTTTTTAAAGGCTTTTTGGTGGATAATGCCTCAAGGACTTGGCTTTAGAAGATAAGAACATAAGAGAAGCCTTGCTGGATCAGGCCACAGCCCATCTAGTCCAGCATCCTGTCGCACACAGTGGCCCACCAAATGCTCATGGGCATCTCAGGCAGAGACAACAATAAACCTTCTCCTGCTCTCGAGTCCCAGCAGATGGCCTTAGAAGCGCCCCGGTTCCTTTGCTTAAGTATCATTGGAACCAGAAATCAGAAGCCAAAGAGGTCTCCTTGTTAGGGCACATGTTGGTTATTGTGTTCTGTTGGATCTGCCTTCCCTTCCCATCCCATCACTAATCCACATGAAAGGCCAGAGTAGAAGAAGAAGAGCCGGCTTTGATACGCTGATTGTCGCACCCTTAAGGGGGCTCATAGCTGCTGACAAACCTTCCGTTCTTCTCCCCGCAACAGATGGCCTGTGAGGTAGGTGGGGCTGTGAGGGCTCAGAAAGAGAGCTGGCTTGGTCACCCAGCTGGCTTGGCGCATTTAATGTGGTTTAGAGGTGGGATGGCCCGGCTGCGTGGTCGGTGAGCAAGCAGTGATGGAGTGATGAATAGAAAAAAGTTATTGGTTAGTCAGTACTGACCATATCAAAAGCAGTTTTTAAAAACAAATTCAGTATAAAATCAGCATTCTGTCTGGCTAGTTGTTCTTCCTTCTGGATGATGGTGCATGGTTCGAATCTTCATGGCCTGAAGGATGAAGAGGACCACTCTGGTCCCCTAAGCAATGCAGTTGGGCCCCTGGATCCGCAGGGCACACGTTCTAGGCCCCAGTGCGGATAATAGCAAGTGCTGGGAAATTTATTTATTTATTTACATTTTCATCCGGTCCTGTACCTGAAGGTCTAAAATCAAACATTATTAAAACAACAACAGTGTGTATTAAACCATTAGCATCTGCAAGTGGGAAGGGAAAAGTGTTTCCCCATTTAACCAAAGGCCAGGGCAAAGAGGTGCGTCTTCCATGCTTTCATCAATGTGTACAGTGAAGGAGATAGACGCACCTCAAGGGGGAGACTATTCCATAGCCTAGGGGCCATCACTGAGGAGGCCCTCTCCCGGATGCTTACCCCTTTTGCTGCTGAGGGTGGTGGGACAACCAGGAGGGCCTCCCCTCCAGATCTTAGGGTACGGGCAGAATACACTCCATTTCCCATGATTCCAATTAAATCCTGTGGGATTTCTGTTAACTATTAATAGCCTAACTTAATAGTTTAATTTTATTCCATAATATTCTACTGGATTGTAATTTTTTATACACGTTTCCCAGAGAACCTCCTTTGTATATAAATAACTGTAAACCTATAAATAATCCAGATAAACTCTTTTCCTGACTTCGTCCAAGAATCTGACTAACTTAATGGAAAGAATCTTCCTAGGAGGGGTCTGGAAGTCGCCTTGGTTTTTAGCATGAATCATTTTCTTCCAATTCTTTAATCACCGAAAGAGGTTTCCAATATTTGGTTTCATGTACCACTTGAATGAATATTGTGGTTCCCAAGAGAATCTGGAAGTTATAGTTTGAAGGTTCTGGAAATTCCCGTTTCTTTGCAAAGAAGAAATTGTTCTTTTAAACTGGTTTCATTACATAGTGGAGATTGCCTTGGATTTCCTTCTGGGGGAATTTTGCCCACCAGAGATGGCAAAAGTAATGAGTAGCGTTGACCAATGTTGTATTCTGGAGATGGCAGGGTAAGGAAGATCCTGAGTTCTTGTTTCTCAGGGTGCAATCGCATGCTTTTTTCAAACAACCCTTTGGTTAGGGAGCCTGACTCTTATCTGGGAATACCAGGTTTGAATCTGGCCTCCTCCATGAAGCCAGCTGGGTGACCTTGGGCTAGTCACAGCTCTCTTCTTAGCTCTCACAGCTCCACCCATCTCACAGGGTGTTCTGTTGTGGGGAGAAGAACAGAAGGTTTCTCAGTGGCTTTGAGTCCCCTTAGCTGGGTGAGAAAAGCGGGGTAGAAAAGCCAATTCTCCTTCTCCTTCTCCTTCTACAAAACACATCCCTTGTGTACCCGACCCCAAAAAACCCAAAAAACAATCACACAGCTCTGAAAGAGTATATGTGGACGGGAAAGCAAGGGGGCCACCACCAATGGTATCATGCAACTGCCAAAACCTAAGTGAAGAGTAAGTGTGGCCTGTGAACCAAAAATGGTGGTTTGTTGCTGGTGTTGAGAGCAAAGTGTGAGGATACCTCTCGAGTTTGTTTTATTGCTCATCCCAAGATCTGCCCGGGTTTCCTCCCCTCTCTTGCAGTTCAGTGTAACCCAGCCTGGCCTCTCTCCCTCCTCCAACAGGTACCCTGCTCCAAGAAGAGCGCCTGGATTCTCTGACGCTGCTGTGTCTCACCTCTTTGCCCAGCTTCTGCATCCTCTTTGCGGCGGCCCTGGTCCTGGAGGTTGGTCCGGCTTGGGACGGCGCCTTGTCCTACGGCGGGAGCCTCTGGACCTGCGTTCTGCTCAGCTGCCTGGGCTCCGTGCTGTACAACCTGGCCAGCTTCTACGTCATCTCCCTCACGTCCGCGCTCACCATCCACGTGCTGGGGAACTTCAACGTCGTGGGGAACCTCCTGCTCTCCCACCTGATCTTCGGCAGCCACCTGACCTTGCTCAGCTACGCGGGCATCGCGCTCACCCTGCTGGGGGTCTTCATCTACCACCACTGTGATGGCATAGCCGCCCGTTGGCGGGGGCAGGGAGGGCGGACCAAAGGACAGTAAGGGCGGGACTAGTCGGCCCTGCCTGACGTGGGGCCGGCACCGTTGCCGCCATGTTGCGAGCCCTTCCTCCGGCATCTCGAAGGCCGCGGGGCGTTTGGAGAGATGCCGGCAGCGGTCGCCATCTTTGTGAGGTGCAGACCTCCCAGAGAATTAACGGATCGCGCCAGAGCTGTTTTGCACATTGAACAAGAGCTACAAGAAATGGTTTTCTAGGCACCCACCCAGAGAGAGGTTTTCATTTCAGCAAAAGTGGGGATAGAATGCATGTTTTGATCCTATCCTTTTTTTGGTTTGGTTTAAAAAGAAAACAAAAACATGAAAAAACTCTGCTTCTGGAAATCTAGCAAGTCTAGATTCTAGTTCGTTTTTATCCCTGACGTGCTAACTTTCTTCATGCAGGGAGGTCTCTCCCAAGTCACCTTCTGCACAGGAGATCATTTAAATACGTAAACCTCTGGGGAAAACCGAAGCACCAGCTGTTACTGCTTGTTCACTAAGGGCTAAAGATTTGGCAAACAAATTTGGATTGTTGGGAAGTCAGAAGGTGGGAGCGGCTTGGGGGAACATGCCAGTGGTCACTGCTAAACTACTCTTGAGGGGGAGGCGACACCTGGGGCTCCGTTTGCGCTTCTCCCACAACTGCAGGACGGCTTCAGATTAGGGTAGGGAATGGTAAACCCCCTTTACACGCTTCCCTCTGCGCCAGTGGTACGATCTGGCCACATAGCACTGTGTGCCATTGGTGCAAACTTAGCACGGCTTTTGTGTGCATATTCTGGTCCAGAGTTGGGGCCTGTTTGCACTTGACCGTATTCTGGAATATATCTCAGGATAGAGGTCAGCAGGCCCCTGTTCCAGGTTATATTGCAGAATGAAGCTGAGTGCGAACAGGGCCCGGGTTTGTGCGCAGACCGTGTGGACTTCACGTGTCCGATTTCGCAGTAGAAACGAGGAGGCCGACATGGCGGCGGGGGCTTCATCCGTGATGCGCCTGGTGTCTTGACTTTTGCTGCTGCTTTTTAAAAGAAGGATCCTTGCACTGAATTTGGCCCCGAGACCAGGGTAGGATTTCGGGGTGTTCTTTTTATTATTACAATTGTTGTTCTTCTTTTTTTTAAAATAACATTGGCATTCAGTGTGTTTAATAGCACAGTCCAGCCTCTGCAAACCGTGTTGCAGAGGGAGTGTTTTTAGGGTCAGTACTTGCCAGTCAGCAGGGGTGTTTGAAGGATGCCTGCCGTGGGTACCCACAGAGGCACGTGGCACCAAGGCCCCTCTATTTCACATGAAGGACCCATCCAGATACCAAGGGCTGACCTGGGTGCGTAGATGGAGCTCTCCATATTGGAGCATCTCCAAGGTGAGGAAGCTCTGCCATTTCCGTGTGTGTGTGTCTGTCTGTCTGTCTGTCTGTACGCGTGTCTGTTTTCCTTCCTGCCATAGGGAAGAGCGGAACATGGTGCAGGTTTTTTTTTTGTGTGTGTGTGTGTGTAAGAGAGAGAGAGAGAGAGAAGCTGCATCCATACCTAAGTTTTAATCCGGCTTCAGTCCACTTTCAGAGAATGCATTAGCAAAGTGGCAAGCTTGAGTTATTTCAGCATTTTCTAACTCGCACAATCCATTTTGGGGTGAAAGCGCGTGGAAGGAAAGTGACGGCTCATTTTGCTGGTGCGTTCATCAGCTCCGAAAGTGGGCTGAAGCTGCATTGAAACGTAGGTGCAGATGCAGCTAGAGGGGGGGGGGAGAGAGAGAGAGAGACGTTCTGTGCTCTCTCTTTTCCCAGATTACATTTTGGAACAGGGGCGTGCCAGCCACAAGCTAGAGCAGACTATGGCAAGCAGGTCCCTATCCTGAGATATAACCCAGAATGAGGCCCGGTGCGGAAAGGGCCAGAGCGCAGATGCGCTTGCTTATGTATGCACGTCCACTGTTTCTCTTTCCGGAACGGAATGCGTGTTCCCTTGTGTCTGAGGAATGCCGTAAATCCTATTTGGAGCCCGTGTGATGGGACTTAAAGGACACCCCCTGCCCCCCACCCAAAATGCCTGCCGTCTTTGTTGGATGAACAGGTCTCCATTACGCTCCTTGCCTTTAGGCCCATCTGGTCAGTATTTTTCCCATAGGATGAAACAGTGTTGAAGCATGTGGGTGTTGCTGGTGTGTTGGTGCCTGTCTCTCTCTCTCTCTCTGTGTGTACATTCAGTCCATTTTGGAAGAAGAAGAAGGGCAAATTCATTCATCTGGTACAGTTAAAGATAACCACCCCAGCCATGAAAAAGTAATAGAAGGGGTGGTGAGAGAGAGAGATTTCACAACCGTTTTGATGCCCCGCAGATAGAAGTTAGGACTTGGGTCCAACACAGGAAAGTGAATGAGTGGAGTGTGTTGTGTGCTCTGGAAACCGCCTGTTTCACAAATGGTCGGACATTCTGAATGCTTTAACCCCTCACTGGACACAAGGAGACCTGGAGAGCAGCTCTGGTGCCAATGGGAAGACCTACCTTACAGGACCAGCCTGACAGATCCGGTTCTAGTGGCAGGGGTCTATCTAAAGTGTCAGGATAAGCCTTCTGCATTCAGAAGGTTATCCTGGTATAGGATACCGCGCTGGATCTGGACACCGTACAATCTCTGGAGTTACTTCTGGATTTGCGGAGTGCTAGGAACAGGCATTCCTAGCTTCGGTTCCTCTAGGGACACGATTGGACAGTGCAATTTAGGGCACTGCCAGGGAGGTATGCGCCTTAGTGTACAACCTCCCTGGATGGGTGTCACAGCCCTTAGAATGCAGGTAGATCTACTAGTGCAGGGTCTCCCAATGTCCCGGTATAGATGGCCATTTGGGGAGCCTATGCCAGGTCTCAGAACATCCCACTGTGGGTGGATCAGCCCAGGGAGGAAGCAGGGCCTTGTCCATCCCAGCATGGGGCCACTGCAGACAGCTGCAGTAAGGATGAAGAGACCCCTGGTTTCTTGGACTATCGGCTGAGAGTCCAGTTCTGGCCTGATGCTCCAGTCGCCACTCTGCCTCTTCCCCAGAGACTCTGTTACTTGTGAGTGGAGAGGTGGACTGAGTCCAACTCCCAGGAGCCCGGTGTATCAGTGCCACTAGGAGCACCGCTCTGTGTGTGCGCATGGATGTCCATGCATCAATGTCAAGTCAGCCCAAGGGTGTGGATGCACCATTGGTGAAAATCTGGCACCCTTTTGATAATGCAGATGGGGCACAGTCTCTGCGACAGCTCCTCACTGGCAGGTCCCAGAGGTATCGTGCAAGATGATTTCAGTGAATGGGGAGAACGGGACCCATCTACCTCCTGTTTTGCCTTTGGTGTGCAGGCTGAAGGTGGGACTTCGTTGCTTTCAAGGGAAGAAATTCTCATTTGTCAGAACTTTGAATGGGTGTGAAGATCAGAATCCTACCTCCCAGCAGGAATTCAGTATTAAACCAGTCTTGTCTAGAATGAAGGCAGCAGTCCTAGCCCTTTTCCAATTTTATTAATTTCTCCTTTTACCCACCTCATTCTGCAGGACTTTTAAAATGTGGTGGTCCCTAAACCCTGACATTATCCAAAAAAGCACAAAGCTACCCTGGGAGCCACAGTGGTAGAACGGGCTATACGAAACCAGAACAATTTCAGGTTGGTTCTTTGCTTGAACTCTAGGGTCCATCTACACCTAAGTTTTAATCCGGATTCAGCCTGCTTTCAAAGTGAGGGAACCCATCGGCAAAAGGCATGGTCTTCCAGCATTATCTGACACAGAAAATCCGCCTTCGGATTACATAATGTGGAAGGAAAACAAGTTTGTGGCTTTGCTGATGTGTTCTCTCACTCTGAAAGGGGACAGAGGCTAAATTAAAATGTAGGTGTAAATGGTCCCGCGGATATAGTGATTCTGGTTTTCTACGCCTTGGCGTTAGATTTTGGTTCGTTAAGCCAACATTATTCCTTGGCTTCCTGGTATCAAAAAATAGGGGCAGGTTTGAGGATTGCGGTCTGTAGGGTAGAATAAGGAGTCGCTTTGAAAACACCCTCCGATTTGCCAAAACTATAGCCAGGACGTTCTGGCGTGCAAAAGTTAGACTCCGTGTTCCCTGTGGTTTCTCAGGCTGGGCTGGCGATACCTAAACCAATTCTGTTTCTTTGGATAGCCTACCTCGCAGGGTTGTTGTGAGGGTAAGAGTCTGGAGAAAAGTGGGCTCCACCTGAGGTCTTGGTGGGAAGAGTTGAATAAAATCACCACAGTAAAATAAAAAGCCTTTGAATTGTTTACGTTCTGTGTGGTTTGTCGTGTGTGTTCCTACTTCCCTCGGCCATGTGCCACGACCCTCGGCCTCTCTCTTGGTGCAAGATGTTTGTGGTCAGGCCGTGCCCTGTGGGATCCCAAGCCACAGGGCCTGGTGACCATCCCCGTCTTGGGCACGGGCAAGAGCGCAGGGAGGCTGCTGCAGGCTCTTGCTTTGCCCTTCAAAGGAAGCTCTATTTTTGTCTGATGAGTGTGTGGTGTCCTTGGGTGACCCCTGCCAGGGAGTGGGAGGGGAGGCGGCGTGACGCAGCGCCGGTCCTCCATCGCTGCTCTTCGCCAAGGGGGCGAGGGGGGCTTGAAAGTGGCAGCGGTGGCGGCAGCTGCGCTGAGAAGGAAAACGGTCCCCTCGTGTGCGGAGGAAGGATAATCGGTCCCCGGGGTTCTGCGTCTTGTGTGCGCACGGGGCAGACCACGCAGTTCCAGGCCTGGCAGTTGCTATGGCTACCACAGGCGGGCAAAAGGCTGCCTGCTGAATTAAGAGGCAGATTCCTTTGTGGGTTTGGCTAGGAGTGCCAGGCACACTGGGCACTGGATGTAGCCTGAATGGGAAATGGGGCAATTGGAAAATTTCCCACTCGCTGTTTTCCATTGTTTCGATTTGTGTTTTATTTCACTGTACTATGTTGTATTTAAGGAGGAATATAGTGCCATTATGGTGCCACAATGGAGGGGTTGCCCCATGAGTCTGAGGCACTACAGCCCTGTTATTGACTCCTTAAAAAGTGCTAAAAGAAGGGTTGGCTCGCCCTTAAGGGGACTCAAAAGCAGCTGTCAAACCTGTTCTTCTCCCCACCACAGAAACCCTGGGAGGTAGGTGCAGCTGAGAAAGCTGAGAAAGAGAGTTGTGACTAGCCCAAGGTCAGACAACGGGCATCATGGAGTAGTGGGGGACTCAAAGCTGCTGACAGATTTTCTATTCTTCTCCCCACAACCCTGTGAGGTAGCTGGGGCTGTGAGATCTCAGAAAGCCAGCTGTGACTAGTCCAAAGTCACCAAGCTGGTTTTGTGGAGGATGAAGACTTTGTTTTTATACCTGCTTAAGTTGGTTCAAAGCAGCGGTCAAACCTTCTTTTCTTCTCCCCATAGGAGACACCTTGTGAGGTAGGTGGGGCTGTGAGGTCTCAGAAAGAAAGCTGTGACTAGCCCAAAGTCACCAAGCTGGCTTTGTGGAAAAAGAAAAAGACTTTGTTTTTTATACCTGCTTTCCTCACCCTTAAGGTGATTCAAAGGGGTAAGAAGTCAGATCTGAAGATGCACTGAAGGAGTTTTAAAGGGAAGGTGTGACCATGGCCCAAGAAATTTGATTCCAGAATCTAGATTCTCTCTCTCAACTCTGAAGTAGCAAAAGGCAAACTTCCTGGAAGGATAAAGGTTATGTTGAGTTCCTGTTGGAGGAGGGCTTAGAGATCACCTTTCTTCCACGTAGATTTTTTCAACACATCCCTTTACCTTCTGACTGCAGTAGGCCACCTGTTTCTCCAGGCAGGTAAATTATTTCTCACTTTACAAAAATAAGGTCTGTAGTTTTGCTTAAATGGTTCAAAGCTAAAAAGACAGGCTTGTGCGTGTTTACACAGCACTCATGTAAAGAGACTGGAATTCAGAATAATACCGATCGAGGGCTATAGAGGGATAGCACTATGTAGTAGGGGTGGGCACGAACGCAGTTTTGGGGATTCAATTCGAATCAAATATCTGAAAATTCAATTCGAATCTTTTAAATTCAAATCTAACCAAATTGGATTAGAATTAAGCAAATTCGAATCTATTTGTTTGAATTTTCAATTTGAATTTGCACTTATTTGGACGAATCTGATTGAATTTCAAATACCTTCGAATATCCACGCACACCCCTACGAAGTAGTGCTTAATAAATCCAGAACCAGATGTAGCAATTGCAGGGCCTAATTTGGGGCCACAACCGCAGCCTAGGTCAGCTTGGAGCTAAGCTTTAGGCCTGTTTTATGGCCTTTTGCAAGCATGGATCACAGTGGTTGGTTGAAATTCTGACCAGTCAAGGCCACTTAGGTGCGCTGTGACCGTTCAAATACCAGTCACTGGCAGGTACCCCCAAATACTGGTCTGGAATGTACTCTTGAGACAAGGTTATCGGAGCATTGAAACTTTCATTTTTGACTGTCTTTGAACCCTTAAAGCAAACACTGTTATGTTACTTTATGCAGTCAAATTGGGGCTAACTGTATGAACAGGATGTGGGACTATTATGTGATGTGGATCAGTCCAGCTGGGCGCCTCTTAGGTTCTTATCTAGAAGGGATGCCTAGATACCACCTCCAGCTTGGAAAGAGGGGGTGTTTTTCCACTGTCAAAAAAGTACCCATTTTTGCACCCATTTAGGACCCATTTGGGTGTGAGCCGGATGACCGCATTTCCACCACGGCACCCATTTGGGACCCGATTGTTTCCACTGCCATGGGGGAAATCCGGATCTAATGGGTACATTTTGGCCTTTAATTTGGATTTTCTGTAGACCCCATTAATGGGGTCTGCAATGGGGTCTTCTGCCAGAAAGTCCGGATTAAAGAGAGCCTGTTTCCACTGGAAACAGGCAATGGGGTCCAAAGGAGGCTAGGGGGAAGGGGCACCCTTGGGACCTCCCCCCAAGTTTGGCTTTGAAGTCAACTTCAAAGGGATTCTCCCAGACTTCGAAACGACTTTGAAGTCATTTTGAAGTCATTTTGAAGTGACTTCGAAGACTGCCCCCCCCCGCCCCCTGAAACACCTGGGGTAACAGACCGACACCTTGGGGGTTGATCCGGATTCCCTACATGGGTGCAAAGCTGTTTCCACAGGAGGGGTGTTAGCACCCATTGCTAATGGGTGCTACACCTCCCATGGAAACACATTCGGTGCTTCCCTTAATCTGGATCTACTAGATCCGGATTAAGGAATGTACCCATTCCTTAGATCCGGATCTTCTTAGATCCAGATCTAAGGGCTGCAGTGGAAAAACACCCCCGGGCAGGATGCCTCCAAAGCCTTTTGCTGGGATTCGAGAGCAGGGGGAAGGTTTTGCCTTTGCCTCCTGCTTGAGATGCCCAGAAGCAACTGATGGACCAATGTGTGAGACAGGACGCTGGACTAGGTGGGCTGTGGCCTGATCCAGCAGGACTTTCTCTTAGTTCATGGAAGACAGGTGTATCAATGGCTGCCAAAATGGATGGACACACCGTTCTTCCTCCAAGTTGGAGAGACAGGCAGGATGCCTCTTCAGGCCATTTTCAGAGAGCTGAGAGAAGGTGAAAGTTTTGCCTTCCATTCTGCCTGAGACACCCAGAAGCAATGGGTGGGCCATTGTGTGAGATGGCATTCTGCACTAGATGGACTGTGCCTGATCCAGGAAGGTTCTTATGTGGAATGGATGCCTAGGTACCATCTCCAGGTTGGAGAGAGAGAGAGAGAGAGGCAGGATCCTCTCAAGGCCGTTTGCAGGGAGTCAAGCGCAAGCGAAGGATTTGCCTTTGTCTTCTTTTGAGATGGCCAGAAGCAATTGGTGGGCCACCGTGTGAGACAGGATGCTGGACTACGTGGCCTGCAGATGAAACTGAACTTCTTTCTGCGTTAGAAATGAAATCATGTATTTCTTCTTTTGTTGCTTCCGCCTAATTCCCGTATCGTTGAGGCAGATGAAATCAGAGCCTGCCCACCTGCTTCGATGCCTACAACGAATCCATGAGGTAAGCTTTATCCTGCCAACTCTGCCTTCACACTAGACCCACGTAGCAAGAGTGCGGGAGTCTGGATTGGAAGAGGGAAGGGGCCCTCGAAAGAGTGGGACTTGTCCTTAGACCAAAATCAAGCTGGTGTATGTGATGAAGCACACCGTGACTGACAAATTCTATGGTGCAGCATCATTTCCTTCCCAAGGGAAACAGACTCCAGCAGACATGCCTTTTTCTATCTCCCCTGCAGATCATTCGCAAGGCCAACGAAATCTTTTCCCATATCAGCCATCCGTCTGTGTGCAGAGAAGTACTTCTCTCTGAACCAGGGACTACATATATCTTGGGTATGGCATAGAATTTTCATTTTTATCCAGATCTGGTGTTACTCCCTGGGAGCATTCCCAAACTGATTAATAATGAGCTTTGAGACCATTTTGAGTGCTCACCGTTCCCAAAGTTTTAAAAGAATCCGCAGTTTCTGAGGATTAAAGGTCCTGAAATGCGGATTATCTACATTTGGATCAAAAGAGGTCTCGCTGCTGGATTTAGAAATACTCCACTTTATTTAGCAAAATGGGGGTGCAAGCGGGTTTTTGAGGGGAGGAAACCATGCTTTAGGGGCGTTCTCCTCAGTTTCCCCTGACCAAACGAGAAGCTGTGATTTCCTCTGTTGTAATCCCCTCTTCCCCGGGCTCTTCATTACGAGCTAAGAAAATCTACCACTGGCTGAAAGGGGAGAGGAAGGAGGTGAAAAATAAACAGAGCCCACAATAGCTAACACACATACTACAATGTAACAAGTTCAAGCAAATGGGAATAAGTAAAAGTGCCTGATTTCAATAAGAGGGAATTGCTGGTGGAGATCAGACTTTAGCAGTTTCTGTCATGGGGTTACAAAGTATCTCTGTTTTGTGTAAAAGGTTGCCTGTTCCCCCCCTCTCTCTATCCTTAATCATCTCTGACATCAACCCCTTTTGCCTCACTCCTTGCCATCTTTCGCTGTTCTGATCTACCGATCTAGCTCAAAACATCATTATAAGAAGAGGAAGTGATCTCTAATCTTCTACTGCCTTGTTAACATGAGAAAGAAGCTGTGCTACAGTGGTGGGAGAAGCGGTGAACAAAAGCTGCTGCCAAAGACTCCATGATCTGATGTGGGGGACAGGTTTGTACAGAGGGTGGGGTTTGAATTGCCTGCCCCAGTGAAGTCAGGGTATGATAATGCCCAATTGCTGACTGGACAAGTAGGGGGTTCTGCTGAGGGTAGGAGAGAGGAGAGGCGGTTTCTTCCCTGCTGGGCACTGAAGAATGGATAGTGAGTCCACATTATAAGGTAACAGTGGGAACGCAAAAAAAGAGAAAAAAAGATCTTGCTACTGATTTAAAAAATACTGACTGCTCACACCTTTTTCTTTCTATCCATTCCCTCCATTTTCCACCTTCCATTTGGACTTTCCTGAATGAAAAGTCCACAAATAAAGCAGAAATGAAAGGTGTGAGCAGTCAGACCTGAAGATGGACTGAAGAAGGTTTAAAGGGAAGGTGTGACCACAGGCTGAGATGACGCGTGACTAAGAAAAAGCAAAACAATTTCCCAGAACTAGAATAAAATAATAAAACATTAGAAGTGGATATGATTTAACAGAACGCCTGGATCCTTCAATCTGGGAGGTGACTTCAAGGGGTCACACCAAAGATAGTTGATTTAGTTTCCTTACTAGAAATGAAAAATTATAAGCATGACACTGACAGGTTCTCAGCCAGTCATAATAACTGGTTTTCTGTTCTGATGAACTGTTTACTTCTACTTTTCCATAACTTAAGCTAGAAAGTATAATCATTCTGACTGTTCCTTCTCTTGATTTACCCGTGCGTTTGGCCAATATTTCAGAATCTTATTTGTAGATTTTAAATGGTTTATTCTTTTCTTTTATTATGACTGCTATCATCCTAATCTTTCTGTTGTCTTTGGGTGCCTCCAGATGGCAGGAAGCAAAACTGCATCTTCACAAGTTCGGAGGGGAACTACAGGCAATGGGCAGAACTGCACTCTTGCGCAAATCTGTGCACTGTTAAAAACAATACTAAGATAAAGTGGCAACCACAAGCGTTCTCCCACAACCCTAACACAGGCAGAGGTGAAAAATCCCCGGAGAAATGGTGCCCTGCATTCTGCTTTAATGCCCTTCCAAGAACGGTGCACTGTACCTCTGCCTTTAATTCCTGCCTCCCCCAGCAAGGGCTGATGGGAGATATAGTCCTACTGCATCAGGACATCAGCTCGTTTCCAGTGCAAAAATTCTGCTTTGCTAGTTTTCTCCCCATAGTGGAATCTGTTTTTTAAAGATGTTTGATGTGCAAATCAAGGGTACAGAGTTTTCTGCTTATTCCGTGTGCTTCCACCCTAGAATTTGTGATAGGAAAAAATGGACTACATTTCAAATGTTTTTTAGTCAAAATAAGCAACGGCTGCTGGATCACAGGAGCTGTGGTCCAAAAAAAGAACTCTCCACCTAATTTTGGTTTATGTGGGCGTGCAGGTGAATTCCAGTCGCCTACCTTCAAATGTTCCCTTGCCCTTTTTGCTTTGTATACAGCATTGTCGGAAGCGTACCGGGTCTCCAGACGACTTGAAGCTGGGATGATGGCTCGTAATCTTGCAAACGAACAGCTCCGGCACAGTTTGCACAAAGTGGATTTAGTCTGGAATAATCTGCTCTCCTTTCTCGTGTTTGGTTGTTCCTCCTCCCAGATGCTGGTAAGGGAAGCTAGTCTGCGTGCGGAGAAGTGCTGATGGAGAGTGGTTCCAAGAACAGATGACCCAAGGGGGTCAGCGGTGCTGAGGCCCTCCTGGTTGTCCCACCACCCTCAGTAGTGAAACAGGTGGGCACCTGGGAAAGGGCCTTCTCGGCAATGGCCCCAAGGTTATGGAATAGTTTCCCCCTTGAAGTGCGTGATGCTCCTTCTCTGTATATATTCAGGAAGATGGTGAAAACACATCTCTTTGCCCTGGCCTTTGGCTGATGTGATTATACTCCCCCCCAAGGGCATATACTGTGACATCATCATGTGGTGATAACATGTTCAGGGGCCGGCCAGGGCTTCTCCTGGGCTATGCCAGCCCTCTAAAGGCTAGCATTTAGGCTTTTATAAGAGTATACAGCTGCATTAAATAAAATGACTGAAAAATATCTTACAGCCATGCCTGGAAGGGTGCCATCACCAAGAAGCCTGTGTCCTCATGAATACTCTGTCATGCAGAGACAAAGCCCATGTGCTTAAAAGGCTAAACTTGGAGGAAGTGGCCATTAAAAAGATCTAATGGTGGGGTTAAGACCCTGGTATGGCATTCTCATTCAAAGGAGGTCATGTTTAGCAAATCTAAAGCTTCTCCAGAAGCTAAGGAGCACCAAACCTGTCAGTATTCGGATGGGAGACCACCAGAAAGCAAGGGGAATGTTCTCTTCCATTTGAACACTGACATTAAAATAAAGGATGTAATTTAAAAGCCATGTGATTTCCCACACACACCTAGAGTCTGTAATTAGCTTTTGATTCTTAATTCCTTTCATTTTTTTTTTCAAATCCCTGTCTAAGGTTTCAGATCCCAGATCTAATTAGTGTTTTATTTATAAAATCATGCCTACCCTTCATCTTCCCCTTAGAGCTTTTTAAACAGTTTACATACAAACAAAGGCATATTAAAAAGTCAGTTTAAACAAACCAAGGGGGAAAAAAACACAACCAAAAAATGATGAAGACATTGAGAGCCATAAAGACTATTTTAGAAGCATGGAGAACTAAGGCTCAGAAAAGCTAGGAAAACAAAATACTACGGAAGACCAAATTAATCAGAAGTAATTAAGAAAAAAAAAAAAAAGACAGGCGTTGCTGGATCAGGCCACAGCCCATCTGGTCCATAAGAACCTCAGAGGAGCCCTGCTGGATCAGGCCACAGCCCATCTAGTCCAGGAGAACCTCAGAGGAGCCCTGCTGGATCAGGCCAGAGCCCATCTAGTCCAGAAGAACCTCAAAGGAGCCCTGCTGGATCAGGCCACAGCCCATCTAGTCCATAAGAACTGAAGACGAGCCCTGCTGGATCAGGCTGCAGCCCATCTAGTCCATAAGAACCTCAGAGGAGCCCTGCTGGATCAGGCCAGAGCCCATCTAGTCCAGAAGAACCTCAGAGGAGCCCTGCTGGATCAGGCCATAGCCCATCTTGTCCAGAAGAACCTCAGAGGAGCCCGGCTGGATCAGGCCACAGCCCATCTAGTCCAGGAGAACCTCAGAGGAGCCCGGCTGGATCAGGCCACAGCCCATCTAGTCCAGGAGAACCTCAGAGGAGCCCTGCTGGATCAGGCCACAGCCCATCTAGTCCAGCATTGTGTCTCAAACAGTGGCCCACCAATTGCCCATGGGCATCTCAAGCGGAGACAAGGGCAAACCTTCTCCTGCTCTCGGATCCCAGCAAATGGCCTTAGTGGCATCCTGCTTTTCCCCACGGCCTGAACGATGTTGCGGGCGCTAGTCACTTACACCTCACGCCCTGGGTGATCGGTTACTCACCTGTGATGATCCCGGGGTCAGTTCTCTTCAGGGCACCGGCATTTTCTTTGTGACGCTCTCCGCAACTATGCGTGCTTCAGTCCAGCTGCCATGACGACGCTGAAGTTCTGGGGATGCGTAGTCACATCTATGGTCATTCCAGGTGCCAGCACACCTGTGTGGCACCTCAGATGACCCTGGAGCACCAGAAGAGGTGCGAATGGCCACTGCCTGGATGGACCCGGTAAGTAATTAGTTAAGGCTGGTAAAGGTGCGGAACATGATTTAGTGCTCCACACCTGGTGCATGATCAGGGAACTTTTGGGAAGGCAGGGGGCACCCGAAGGTGTAGATTTTCTTCTCCAGAAGTTCCCTCATCATGCACAATGGGATGTAGTGCAAATACTCCCCAGGTTTGGAAGTGGTATGGGACCCACATCACAATGTCAACAAGCTGCGGACACATTTAGCTGGTCTAGAACCTTCCTGACTCTCCATGTCTCCTGGCTTCTGTAACAGCCTTTGATGTCATCTGGTAGAATGGACTCTTCCGCCTCCGTTCCTGATCCGGCACCCGACTGGGTCTGTGGAGTCTGCCTGGCAGAGGTGAAGCACCAACCTGAGGTAACCTTGTTTCTTAAATATCCAGATGCTATTTTTTCCCTTTACCTGAATAACTAAATAAGGCTGTGGTCACATTTTAGGTTTAATCCAGCTTCACGCCACTTTCAGAGCGAGAGAACACATCAACAGAGTGGCAAGCTGTTCTCTTTCAGTGTTAAATAACTCAGAAAATTCACCTTTGGGATAGATAATGTGGAAAGAAAACTACTGGTTGTCTTCTCTCGCTCTGAAAGTGGACTGAAGCTGGATTAAACCTTGGCTGTGGTCATACCTAAGGTTTCATCCAGCTTCAGTCCACTTTCAGAGTGAGAGCATTCATCAGCAAAGTGACCAGCTGTTTTTCTTTCAGTGTTAAATAACTCAGAATATGCACCTTTGGGATAGATGATGTGGAAATAAAATGACTGGCCACTTTGCTGATGTGCTCTCACACTCTGAAGGCAGATTGAAACTGGATTAAACATTAGGTGCGACCACAGCCTTAACAGATGGGACGAAATAAAACAATTGCCCAAGTCAATCATCTGTCATTTATTATGGTCATAATTGTAAAAAAAAGTTTTAGAACAGTTACAGATTAAATCAATAAATAACAACAAATCCACCCCCCACACACACACAATTGTGGTAAGGGCTAGTATTTTTCATATAGACTGTTAGAGAAAAGAATAGGGCATCCAGGCTAAAATTAGAGAAATGGCTGAAGTCAATTTATATTTAAAATAATACAAATAAATTAGATTGGGAAGCCCATGCCATTGCCTTGCAGAACTTGAGCTCCATCAAGACAAGGGGAATGTATCGCCATTACGGCTCTGCTATGATGGGATGGCCTCATGTATCTGAGGCAGTGCCACCATAATTCTGCTTCCTCTCCTCCAAGAAGAACAAGACGAGTTGAATTTTATATCCCTTTTTCTCACCCTGAAAGGGACTCAAAGCTGCTGACAAACCTTCTGTTCTTCTCACAACAAACACTCAGTGAGGTAGGTGAGGCAGTGAGAGCTCAGAAAGAGAGCTGTGACTAACCAAAGGGCACCCAGCTGGCCTCATTGAGGTGGTGCAGAATCAAACTGGGAGACTACCAGTTAAGAGTCTGGCACTAAAACCACAAGACCAAACTATTAGCTTCACATACAGCAACCTCTAATATCCACTGTTCTGCTTTTCTCCCTCCCAATGATCTACCTGTTCATTCGTTCTTTCTTTGCTTTCACAGGAGCATTCCGGTAACTCTCATCCAGTTATATTCCAAGATCGCCCTTATCACACTGGCTGTGCCAATTTCTGGCTAAACTGTGTGGATTTCGCTCTTCCAAGAGAGATGTGACCGTTTTCCCATTCAAGTTTCTGAAAGTCCTGCTTACGATTCAGTTCTTTTTGAAGTCAAAAGCGTCTGGAAACTCCCACATCACAATGTCTTGGGATTGCCTGAGTTGTTTTTGGAATGACTAACCGTTCTATAAAACCATAGCTGTGCTGATTTGTTTCTCCAGTTCAGCATTTCACTTGTTTTAATTATGCTGAATATTTTAAGCGTTATGTATATTATCGTTTTTAATATATGCTGATTTGTAATCTGTTGTTTTAAAGGCTGTTACCCGCCCTGAGACCTTTGGGTATAGGGCAGGATGGAAATAGAAATATGGATGGATGGATGGATGGATGGATGGATGGAATAATATATATAAATAAATAAATAAATCTGATGCCTGGATTAGAGTATGCAGGACTAGAACTTGGAACAAATTGGAGGGGAGCAGAACCTGTTACTACAACAAGTTATCTCTTTTACTGCATCCTGACGTCGCTTACTTATTCCACTGTATTTGGGTATTCTGGAATAAAGCATGAATATCCAAATATAGTGGAATAAGAGAGGGGTGCCTGTAGGCACTTTCAGCACTAGGCCTCATTCCAGATTATATCCCGGACTAGGGACCTGCTGTCTACATGTTGGTGCAAATTATTCCCCCCTGCTAGTGCCGAAAGGGCCTTGGTTTGGTGTTATCACTTGATTCTCATTTACACAGCTGCGATTGGTTATTTAAGGTGTATATATCTTCCTCTTTTCCTGAACAGGCCCAAATGAAGAGGTGGAACCTAACTATTTATTTTTTTTCTAATTTTTTTCCCCGGTTTTTTATTTATAGAAAAAAAGCAGACACGACAGAGAGCGTCCCCTGACCAATCACTCTTCCTTCCTTGCCCCCGGACGGGCTCCACGCTGCTAAGTTTGACCAATTTCAAAGGTAGCGCAGAAAGGGCCGCCATTGATATGGGAGCAGCGCCTGCCGCTCGCGTTGCGCACGCTGGTTCTGTAATTGTCATAAGGCGACCATTACTCTGACTTCATTTTCGTAGAGGTCAGGAAACACTCCCAGTGGGGACCGGACCATCTTGACGCTGGTCTTCCCGAAGAGTTTCTGCTCGTACTGAATCAGCTGTTGCCAGAATCCATTGTTGGGCCGGATGATGGGGCGGCAGGCTTTGACCCAGGCGTGGGCGTTGGCCAGAGACATGGATTGATACTTCATCAGATAGGCTATGCAAAGGGCAGCCGAGCGGCTAACCCCTGCGGCACAGTGGACCAGCGTCCGGCCGTGGTTCAGCTCCACGGCGCGGATCTTATCGGCTACGGGGTCAAAGAAATCAAAGAGGCGGGACGTGGGGCTGTCAGTTACAGGCACGTGGATGTAGTAAATGTCCGGGAAATAGGTGTTGAGGACCTCCACGGTGACATTGATAACAGTGGTGATCTGGTTGGCGTACAGAAAGAGCTTGTTGTTGGCAGCTTCCCCATTGCTGATGAACAAGCTGTTGGTGATGCGGGAAAGACCATAGACAGACGGGTGCCTGAACACGATGGGGATCGCTCCAAAAGCTGTATTCATTAAGGCGAACTTTAGGCATCAGCTACAACCGAAGGCGTCATCCTGGCTCGCTCTGCAGGGACAAGGATACAAGGAAGAGACCTTTAGCAGTGGCCGAGGGCTGCAGGCTTGGTTAGGGAGCTGGACTCTTATCTGGGAATACTGGGTTTGATTCTGCACTCCTCCACAAAGCCAGCGGGGTGACCTTGGGCTAGTCACAGGTCCCTTCTGAGCTCTCACAGCCCCACCTACCTCACAGGGTGTTCTGTTGTGAGGAGAAGAGCAGAAAGTTTTTGTCAGCTGCTTTGAGTCCCCTTAAATGGGTGAGAAAAGCAGGGTAGAAAAGCCAATTCCTCCTCCTCTTCCTCCTTCTTCTGCCCCTATGGCTGCTAGGAATCTCAGTCCCTTCCCGCACTCCGTATCCCCCAGGAAAATGTCCCAGAGAAGCCAAGTTGTGCAATGGTTTGGGCATCCGCACCTTGGGACAGCCAAAGCATTTGAAACTGAGTTGGCCCTTAATGGTGCAAATCTCCCCCACTGAGGAGGTGATAACATTGTTCTCACAATGCTCAGCCAACGCTCAGGCAGGCTACCCAGCCAGGCAAGATGGAGAATGCTTGCCACAAGCAGCTAGCGAAGACGCTGAGCCCATACTTCCAAGCAACAGCAGACCAGGCTCGGAGCACACCGGGCGATGTCTTTCGCCAACGGGTCTGACACGCGAGCGTGAACAGCCGTGTAAATCAACTAGAACCTGCACCTGTCACCTGCAGCAAAAGAGGCATGACTCTGACCTGCCTATTTAAGGCAGAATATACTGATAAGCTTTGTTGCAGACAAACGCTGGTAAAGATGCAACTCCGGCATTCCATGACCTTGCTTCTTGATTTGCTACTGAACGCTCTGCTCTTTGACCCTGGAACTCCCTTATTCACGCGTTTAACTCTAAAGCCCCCAAGGTACTTTGATTTGGACTTTTGCTGTTGCTGACTATGGTTACTGCTGCTCTTCTGTGCAGGCGCATGGGTTTGCTCTCCACACCTCGTCAGCTGGAGACACGACAGTTGTCCCAGCCATGGTGCCAGCATGCATGCGTGCGGTGCTCGCCGCAGTGATTGGAAGCAATTGTGGAGTCGTGGCAATGGCACCGAAGAAGAAGGGGAACCTTCTGTTCTTCTCCCCACAACAAACACCCTGTGAGGTCGGTAGGGCTGTGAGAGCTCAGAAAGAGAGCTGTGACCAACTCAAGGTCACCCAGCTGGCTTTGTGGAGGAGTGCGGAAACTTTGTGGCATGTGAGCTGCTGTTGCTGCAGCAACTGAGCAATGCAATGCGCAAGTGTGTCTGCGCTGCTGGTCACATGCTCCGTTCCACCCAGAATGGAGCATGCCAAGCTGGCCCAACGTTGCTATTATAGTTGTAGAGCAGGGGAAACTGCCGTACCACTATACACGTGAAGAGCATCTTGGCACATGCAGATATACCATGTGGGAACATCCCCAGAGTTCCCCCTGGGGGTAAGTGCAAATGTTCCATGTTCTCAAAGGGCCTGTTCACACTTACCTTTAAGTGAGCAGCAGTTCCCTCACTAGGGAAGTGTACTTCCCCATGCCACTGCCTGGAGTTAGCTGACCCTTCACTGGAGCAATCTCATAGAGTTGGAAGGGACCTCTAGGGTCATTGAGTCCAACCGCCTGCTCAATTCATCTCACTAACAGGAGGGGCTAATGCCCCACATGCTATGTTCTTGACCACGTCCTCTGACAGTCATTTCTCATAATCCCATGACCCAAGGTCTGTTGCTTGTACCTGTGTAAGTTCTTGGCCAAACACCACTGGTATCTACTGTAGCCCTCACACACGCGCACACTGATTCACAGATTCTTCTCCTGGGACGTCATTGATGAGGTAGATGAGGAATAATGTCTGTAGGAGGGAGAAGGAAGAAGAAAGCTCTCCGTAAGCTATCCCTGGATGGATTTGGGTGCAGCCCATGACCTTTCAGAGCAATGTTATTTCCCCCTAAGGTCTCACTTGGAAGGTTCCAAGAAAATGATGGAAGAGGCATGAAACCACAACGGAGTCTGGGTTTGGGTTTGGGTATGGGTTATGCATACTTTTTTACTGATTTCCTTAAATATTACATTCATATTATAGAACCAATACTGATAACATATATTAATCCATAAGAACCTAAGATGAGTCCTGCTGGATCAGGCTACAGCCCTTCTAGTCAGTCAACACAGTGGTCCACCAACAGACTCTTCAAAGATTGCGGGGAGACTGTCTATCCATTGGTGCTACGAGATGCATTATCTGGGATGTTTCAGGACATCCTGCATTGAGCAGGGAGTTGGACTTGATGACCCTAAAGCCCCTTCCAACTCTATGATTCTATGATCACCCTCCCATCACTTCTACAGCAGGGCTCTTCTTAGGTTCTTATAGACCGGTGATGGCCAACCTATGACACGCGTGTCATATGCGTGTCATACGCGTGTCATATGACACAGGTGACACGCCAAGCCCTTTTGCGTGACACACCTGGTCACCCTGGCACCTGGTTGTGTAGTGCTTGCTTGTTCTTGAAGTGTGCGAAATACCAACTTTCAATTGAAGATTTAGCAAACGAAATTCAGCAAAAGTCACCAATGTAAAGAATTGTTTGTTTTTGCTTTTAAAAAATACATATATCAAAAATTTAACTTTTTTACTACAGCTACAAATATCACAAAAGTATGGATATTTCTAGATGTGACACAGCACCCAAGTTAAGCTAGGTTTTCTTGCGAATTTTGACACACTGAGCTCAAAAGGTTCGTCATCACTGTCGTAGACCAATTCATGGATGCTCTAAAGGCCATTTGCAAGGAGGAGCTTGAGAGGCCCAGAAGCGACTGGTGGTAGGCTGCTGTGTGGGACAGGATGCTGGACTAGAAGGGCTGTGGCCGGATCCAGCAGAGCTTCTCTTAATTCACAAAGGACAGGTGTATCAATGGCCACTAGAATGGATGCCCAAGAACCGCCTCCAGGTTGGAGAGAGAGACAGGAGGCCCCCAAAGGCCATCTGCAGGAATTGGGGGAGATGAAGGTTTTGCCCTTGTCTTCTACTCCAGATGCCCGGGAGCCATTGATGGGTCATTGTGTGAGATGGGAGGCTGAGCTAGACGGGCTTTGTCCTGCTCCAGCAGGGCTCCTCTTAGAGGTGGGCAAAGAAGCAAGTGAGCAGTGGCTTCGGTGAGTGGGCAAACCACAGCGACAAAGCAGACTGGTGCACAGAAGGTATTCAACATTTGATCGAATTTGTCTGAATTTTGACATTCGAATTCAAATCGAATGTCCATAAATTATAAATTTAAAGATTCGAACAAATTTCAGATCTATCCATTTCAATTATCCAGACATTTGTATTTGTACAGGTTCGCACATGATGCGTACTTGCAGATATGCATCCTTCCCACATCTGTATGCATTTGTACGGAACCGTACAGGACGAAAACGGGTTGCATACGGGATAACTACGAGATGCATACGGATGTGTGCAGATGCGTAAGGGATGTATAACGATGCGTTCGGGCACCTACGGATGTGGTTGACGTTCGTAAGTGCAAATTCGAATTGAAAGCTCAAACAAATAGATTGCTTAATTCGAATTGAATTTGGTTAAATTCAAATTTTAAAGTTTTGGGTTCAAATCGAATACCAAAACTTGCCTTCGTGTACAACCCTAGTGCACAGCGCCCAAAGAAATGCGAAGACTAAGGCTACCATGTGCACAGTGTCATGCCCTAAGCATAAATCGTGAGAAGGGCCAGAGGAAAGGATGAGCAGCTGAGGTAGAAATGGTACCTTTCTAGACTGGGTTGCCAGAGGGACCTCACATGCCCCCAAATGGACGTTTCTGCAAAGAAAAAAGAAAAAGAATTATAGTCAGGCAAGCCCTAGCACAGTTTTAAAAGCCCCACAGACACAGACTGAGAGAGATCACGGCTTTTGGGCAGGGTCCGGAGCCGGCCTCGGTTTCTCCCTCGTAAAATGGGCCTAAGTCAGAAGTGAGTGGAAAAAGGAAAAAATAATGGGGCAGCAGGCTGTCTAAAGATGGTCTGCAAGGAAATGCATCCTCCCCGAGGAACTTGGGCATGTTCTTATAATGGGGGAGAGACTGTGATTTCAATGAAAATTTTGCAAGCATGCAGGAAGTGACCCATTATCACTTTTGAAACCCCCCCCCCATTTTTTGTCCTGAGGCCCCTGGGGCAGGAGGACCCCATAAGGCTCTGTTGGCATGTGGCAAGAATGATTGTCAAATCTTGGGGTAGGGAGGAGGAATTTCTTGCCCTGAGGCTCTGGAGAGCTAAAGGCTCGCAAAGATTGTTATATCCCCTCCAATTTATAGGCGTGTGCCCGCCCGTTAATGAGTCTAAGCTGAGAGGCAGGGCCTTGCCCGAGTGGCCCCCCAGAACTACACTATTCCTCCCAGGCTTTGTTTTGGTTATATGCTGGCTGGGAAGGATGGAGGCAGTGCCTGGGAGCTGCCGTTTACCCTTCCCCAAAACCAAGTAGTCGCTCAGCTTCTCCTCCCCCGCGGGCTCTGCTCTTCCCCTGAAGATCATCATCAGATACTTCTCCAATCTGCTGAACTTTACGGATAGGCTGCTACTGGAACTGCAGGCTCACGGCTATGCCTCTTTTATCCTCTCCCCCTCCCTGCCATTTCGGAGACATCTTCCAACGGCCCTCCCCCCTCTGCTTCGCTTCCCCTATATAGTCCTTCCCGACACGTGGCAGACCCCTCCCTCCAAATCTCCTTACCCACCGCCCACCCCCGGCTCCGGCGTCTCCTCCTCTCCCTCCTCCTTCTCCTCCTCCTCCCAGCCACGAGCATCAAGATGCAGGGTCCGGAGGCGGTGGCCCCCCACCTAAGGCGGTATCTTAGGCAACCGCGAAGCCCCTGCCCCATTGTGACCCACGGGCGCAGCCACTGCCAGCCTTGCCTTGCCTTGCCTTGCCAGACCGCTGGTCCGGCTCGGCATGGCTCGGCACGGGCGGGAGGTCCGCTCCCCGGCCGGGGGAAGCAGGGACGAGGAGGAGATCCCCGCGAGCCCCCACCCGATCGTCTCTTTCTTTCAGCCCCGCAGCACCCAACAGGTGGTGGTGCCCTTCAGGTGCGTCCGGGCTAGGCGGCCAGAGGTCGGGGCTCGGGGCGATTCTCCCCAATAGTCTCTCTCTCCCCCCCCCCGCCCCACCGCCTCTTCCTCTCATTCTCCAGTTGGCCACTTTTTCAGAGTGCTTGGCCGAGCCGGGTTGCAAGTGGTCCAGGGAGGGAGGGAGAGAGGGAAGGGGGAAGAGAAGGAAGGAAGGAAAGGAGGAAAGGGAGGGGGAGAAGGAAGGAGGGAGAGAAGAAAGAAGGGAAGGAGGGAAGGAGGGAGGAAAGGGAGGGGGAGAAGGAAGGAGGGAGGGAAGAAAGAAGGGAAGGAGGAAAGAGTGGGAGGGAGGGAAGGAAGAAGGGAAGGAGGATGGGAGGGAGGGAGGAAAGGATGAAAGAGAGGAAGGGAAGGACGGAGAGAGGGAAGGAGGGAGGAAAGAGAGGGGGAGAAGGAAGGAGGGAGGGAAGAAAGAAGGGAAGGAGGATGGGAGGGAGGGAGGAAAGGATGAAAGAGAGGAAGGGAAGGAAGGAGGGAGAGAGGGAAGGAGGGAGGAAAGGGAGGGGGAGAAGGAAGGAGGGAGGGAAGAAAGAAGGAAAGAGAGGGAGAAAGGAAGGAAAGGAGGAAAGTGAGAGAGGGAAGGAAGGAGAGAAGGAGGAAGGGAAGGAGAGAGGGAGGGAGGAAAGGGAGGGGTAGAAGGAAGGAAGGAGAGAGAGAAGGAAGGAAAGGGAGGATGGGAGGGAGGGAAGGAGGAAAAGGAGAGAGAGAAGGAAAGAAAGGGGGACGGGAAAGGAAGGAGGGAGGGAGGAAGGAAGAAAGTATCTTGACCCTTAAGCCACTTTTTCTGCCGTCTGGGACTATGCAGAACTGATCTCAGGTGTTTTTTGTTTGTTTTTTAATACAGAAAAAGAGGACATAATATTTTAAAAAATGAATCGTGCTAATTCCAAATTTAAAGTTTAATTCCATTTTTTTTTCAATTTTGACAACATGAGCAAGTGGAGGCACATTGTGCTACATCTCCAGACCAGTTTCTGTACTTGGAGGGAAGCCTCTTTCGTATCTTGGGCTCTCTTATTGATTTGCCGATTTTGTGGGGGTATTTAGTGTTTCCATAAAGCATGATTTAAAAAAGAAAAAGAGGTGGTGGAAATCATCAGACACAAACCCCTCTCGATTGAGGAAGGGGGGGGGGGGATAGAGCTGCGGCCCTGCTAAGGAATCCACTTTTTCCTCTTCAGTGTATCCGGTGGTGGAGAGGCCGCTTTAAAGAGGTTTCTACCCAAGAGCCACCTTTCCAAGGTGATCATTCGTGACAACATCAGAGTCCAGCGAATGCAGGAACTTAAGGTACAGCTTGTGTTTGAACCTCACAGCAGGGGACCTTGGCCTTTTCTGCACTTACCATGGGTGTTTTTCCACTGTCACTAGAAGTACCCATTAAGTACCCATTAAGTACTTAATGGGTATTTCTAGTGACAGTGGAAAAACACCCCTTGTGTTAATCCGGATAAGGGAGTCTGGAAAAACCAGGAACACTGAATCTGGATTGCCTGGAGGTATGGACCAGATCAGTGCCATCTATGCCGGTGGTAACGATTTGGCCCATGCCTCCCCACAGATTTGTGAATTCTGCAGCTGCTCCCACTACACTTTTTTTTCTTGGGGGTTTGATTTTGGCAGTGTGCTATGGGCACTTTGTTGAAAAGTAACCCCCGATAGTTCTGGAACACAGAGGCATGGTGTCTACACATTTCCTGTGATCTGGAACAAGGCTCTCGGTCTGCTTGTAGACCTGATTAAACGGTTCTACAACAGATTCGGATTCAGGGTCAGTGAAGTGCAAATGGTCAGATCAGGGTGAACAGGCCCATATTCATCTTCTCGGGTTTTTGCTGGCTCTTGACAGCCAGCCTTTAAGAGTTCACCACTGGGGGGACCTTTCTGTGCTTGGCCTTATTCTGGAATATATTCCAGAATACCGAAAGCCCGGGGGAATAATCTCAGGCAAATCATGATCTGTGCATGAGTGAAGAGTTAACATGTCCTTAACAAAACCCTTTTCAGAGTTCACAAAAGTCAATCATGGGATCCCCCCCCCTTTTTTTGGTTGATTCTGAAGACAGAAAAAAACATTAAGAAAGCAGCTAGGAGTGCAGGATTTCATCTAACTTTTCCCTATAAAGAGTCTAAAGCTCACAGCTCAGGGAAGTGCCCCAGCTTTGCCAATCTTCATATAAGTTCCTTGGTAATTGTCAGCCACATCTCTGCCAGATCTAGAGGTAGGCTGAAGGTCTGCAGCTATTTCTGGCAAGGCTGACAGCCCCACCTGTCCCCGCCTCCTGGATCTTCTGTCATCCCTCTTCTCAGGAAATGTAGTTTCGACCAACTTTTTGAGTCCCCATCATGAAAGCCATCAGCTTGATCTGTGGGACTCAGGCCGTGGTCACACCACACTTTTTACGAGGACTGAGGTCGGCTTAGGTCCTTGGAGACCAGTCACCGAAGTGGGCATCTGGTTTTCCCAAGGACTTTCCTGCCTGCAGAGGGACTATGCTAAAACCAGATAATCCTAGCTTTGGATCTGTTTCAGCCAGAAATGGATCCAGGACCAGGGTCCTATTTGTACCACAGCCTGTAGTGCATGATTAGGGAACTTTTTCCACACCTTGAAGAGGCTGTTGCAGCTTCCAAGTGCCCGCTGCCTTCCCAGAAGTTCCGTGACCATGCACTAGGTGTGGAGCATGCAAGTGCGTTGGCACCTCAGACAACCCTAGACATGACTGGATGTGTGAAGAGGACCAGCCCCGGGTCCATCGTAGGTGAATGACCAATCACATTGGGCGTGGGCTGTAGTTACCTAGTGCTCACAAATTCGAATATGAGTTAATGCTGAGTGATTACACTCCTTTCCCATCTAGCATACGGGAAGGGAAGTGCAAAATCGCCCCAGACTGTTCTCCTCATCTGGTAAAAGGCAATCTTCAGCACTGTGGTGGGGGTGGGGCCCCCACAGTTCCCTTGCCTTTTTGCAATGCCCCTCCATCACGGCATCACCTACCACCTGAAACTGACCTTTTATAATGAAGGGCCAGGAGGAGTGGCAGCAACAGCAGCAGATAGGTGTGGACAGGTTATTCCAGACTGAAAGCAGCCTGGCTTCCTTGTCCGTTCCTGAGACCCGCTACAGGACTCCCGGTGTGACTGTGGCCTCATAATTAGGGTGGGGAGGTCAATTCCCCCCCCCCACACCCTTTGTATAATTTTTGAATGTATCCAGTCTGAATTTTCTGAGTGCTATCAGGGTGTTTGACGTTCCTTGTTTCTCCGCCGGGTCTCGTTTCCTAAAGATGAGGCAGTTTGAAGAGACTAAAAAAAAAATGGTCAACGTGGTCGATGAGATGAAAAAGAAGTTCATGCATGAACAGCAGAAAAAGATGAACCGCTGGAAGAAGGAGTACAGCAGATACCAAAGGATGCTGGATGAGATTGACCAGAGGGCCATGCTGAGGCGGCTTGGCTCCATCTACAAACTAGAGACACCAAAGTCCAGGTCCTTCCTGGAGTGGAGAAAGTCGAAGGGGCACATTAAGCTAAACTGATTTAAATGACTTAATAAGTGATGATCTGGAGAACTGGCTTTACGGATCCATTTCAGAGAGGTAAATCGTGGTAAAAATGCACCTGTTTCCTTTTGGCTTTTGATTTCACGTTGGTAGGAAAAAGAAAGTTAGCCCCCCCCCCAAAAAAAAGAGGCATTTATGTGCCAGGAACAACATAGATAGCAGTGTTGTACCTTGAGCTGGAGTTTCTACCCACCACCACCTTACACATACCCCAGTAAAATAGTTTAATAGTTCTTGGTTTAATGTTTTCTTGATGGTTCTCCTCCCCTTCTGAACAGGATTAGAGATGGAAATAGGAAGAAGAGGAAGAGTTGGTTTTTATACCCCACTTTTCTCACCCTCAAGGGGATTCAAAGCGGCTGACAAACCTTCTGTTCTTACCCTTAAGGGAACTCAAAGTGGCTGACAAACCTTCTGTTCCCTCCCCACAAAAGACACTTTGTGAGATAGGTGGGGCTATGGGAGCTCAGCAAGAGAGCTATGCCTAGCCCAAGTTCACCCAGGTGGCTTTGTGTAGGAGTGTGGAATTGAACCAGGAGACTATCAGAGAAGAATCCAACACTCTAACCACAAGACCAAACTAAGCACTCTTGGAGATACACAACAGATACAACTGCTGTACATTGTCAATGTATTGAATTTGAACTGCTATTTCAGCTTTGGCTCCATCTTAAATAGGGCCCCATTTTTAAGTGAATTTGGTTTGTGCTGTTTCAGTTTAACATGATTTACTAATTGGGATCTTCATTCACACAACACTTACTTAACCTGCATTATTTGGATAGACTGGAATATTGCATGGCTGTGCCTTAATCTGGATTACTGAAATAGAGCAGATTAAGTTAGTGGATGAAGCCCTGGCTTCAGTGTTATGGGGCATTAAGCACTCCCGTTTCACTTTAATGCATTTCCCCTCACACACGGGTTTCACTTTAAGCAGCGACTTGCCAGGATGAAACACTTGCATTAACCAGGGCCTTAATGGTACTTCTGGGTCATATCTAGGGATATCCAACACCTATTTGGCCTTGAGCTCCTGTTTCTACCTTGTTTCTAAAGAGATTGGGACCTACAGTGGGAAAATCCTATTGAATCAGGTAGATCAAGGTGCAAATAAACCTTATTACTAGAGCTGGGGATTCAGAAATTTACACCACACACAAACAGGGATGGAATCCAAGGGGTGTGACACCAGCTATAACTATAACATGGGCTGTCAAGCCTCGTGTCCTCTCCAACCCCTCAGAGGAAGGTCCCACTCCTGCCAGCCAAAGCGAGGGAGGCATGCCCCCCAACTGGGTATAGCTCAGACTCAGATAATATGCAATGCCCAGAGCTGAGTTCCCTCCAGAGAGAACAACAACAGCTGTGCCGCTTGGCTTGCCTCCATGCGAAACAGCTGTGCCACCAGGGGTGTGACTCTCCAAGCACCCGCTCTTGCAAACAAAGTATCTCCTTGGCAACCCCTAATTTGTGTGAATCCCGATTCTTGACTCCTGACTGGCTTCCCAAACTTACGACAACTCTATGGTACCCCGACCCTTGGCCTGTGTGACTCCAAGAACTTTGGTAACTGACTTGGCATCTTCCTGTCACTAGGTAGGCACTTGCGTGTGCATGTTTCGCTGTTACTGCCTGCTCTGGACACGACATGGCCTCTCCCATTTATTTTAACTGCTCTTCATCTGTATGTATGATACTGTCCTTGGATTAATCGATGAATTCTTTTGATTTGATTCATAGAGCAGGGGCAGCAGTCAGTACCGCGGAGAGCTCCACATATACTATATTGCAAAGCGTTGCATCAGCAAAGGAACTGATCAGACTGCCTGAATGCTGGCAGAGTCCCACAGAAACTCTTTCTACATTCTCATTGCAAACTCTCCCATGGTTTAGGTACCAGATCTAAATGATCTTTGGGTGTTTTTGGTAATAGGTTTGTGCTCTTGTAACACAGATGTATGTTCCCTGGATGTACTGCAACTTTGCTAAGAGCGCGACAGCATTTCCCCCTCTTTAGCCTCTCTCTTTTGTCTGCCTCCTTCTTCAGCTGAGAAGGGGGAAATGGACTTGTCAAGGGAGTGAAAGTGAAATTCACAAAGGAATCTGGGTGTCTGAAAGTCATAGGTATCAAAACAAGAACATTCAAGGGAAGGATACCCTTTCTGATTAACTGGATGTTAAAAGCAGTCATAACCACAGAGAATGGTGGTGGAACTTCTAAGTGCCTCAGAGAGAGTAGATATACCTCTGACAGTAAGCTGCAATGAGATACCTAGTGCATCTTCACATATTCAGACAGTTTTAGGTGAAATGCAACTGTTGTATTGTTCAGAGGACTAATTAAAGCAGCATCCAATTATTTTTGAGAGGCACAGTTATTTCAAATACTTAATGGAAAGTTAAGTATACCATACCGACCAGCCCAGGCCTTAAGATCTAGCGGTGAGGCCCTTCTGGTTGTACCACCACCTTCAGTAGTGAGGCTGGTGGGCACCCAGGAGAGAACCTTTTTGGTGATGGCCCCCAGACTATGGAATAGCCTCCCCCTCGAGGTGCATCATGCCCCTTACTTACAGTACATATATTTAGGAAGGTGGTGAAAATGCATCTCTTTACCCTGGCCTTTGGCTGAGATGATTATATTTCCCCTCCCAGCACAGATACCATCATTTTAAATACATTGTGTATTGTTTTAGATTTGTTGAATTTTTAAAGGGTTTTTAATGTATATTCTGTTTTTAATCTGTTGTTACCTGCCCAAAGACCTTTGGGTATGGGTCGGGATAGAAATGTAAATAATAAACAAACAAACAAACAAAATGTCATGGCTCTCTTTTCCATTTAGATTTATCTGCCTATAAATCGTACACAATCAGGCTGCAACATCTAGGCGTCTTCAGTTATGTTTTGCGTGGAAATCACACATCAGTCAATAATCCTGAAAGTGCCTCCTCCCAGGTCTGGGTCTTTGATATTTATCGTTTGTTTTTTGCACCTCATTAAAGATGACAGGTGGCATCTTCTGTATCAAGGCCTCCAGATGGCAGTGCTAGGAAACAACCATGTGAAGTATTGCGCCCTTGCTCTTACAGCTTCCTGTGTAGTCAGCTCTGGCCACAGGGCTGTTTTTACACATTTTTGGACATGCACTCCAGGGGATTTGCCTGCCATCAGATTCCCAGATGTGTGCATGACCACCTTCACACATGCATGGCTGGCTGTTTTCAGGCTTCACCTATGCACGGTGGCCGGAGGAAAACACTGCTTTTCTGTCCACATGGTAGGTCAGAAGCACTCTTGGTGGAAAGCCTGGGACTAATGGTGCTGGCTTTTCCAGCACTAGTTAAAAGTGCTTTTTAGGGGTGAAAAAGTGGGGCTATAGTGGCGTTGCCTATGATACACATAGCAGTAATGATGCTGTATTTGATTTATCTGGACACCACTTTATTTTTCGGCTGATGATGGGTCATATCACCCTTTCCCAAGTCGGCCATGTTAGTCTCTAGCGCCATTTCCAGTCTTGGAGGGAAGTATCCCATCTCCGGGGCTACATTCACACCTAAGTTTTAATCCAGCTTTCAGAGTGAGAGGACACAAACAGCCATTTCCATTCCCTGTTATCTGTCCCCAAAGTGGATTTAAATAACATCAAAAGAAAACAGCATGTCACTGGGGGGAATGCGTTATCCGATTTGACCCTGAAAGTGGACTGAAGCTGGATTAAAACTTAGGTATGAACGCAGTCCCGGAGAACTCACTGTGGCATTCCGGCGTACTGTTTTCCACACATCGGCCTAAAAAGAAGGGGGCCAAGACGACAACACGGGTGCCTACGAACACAAGTCTCACCAGCCAGGGGCTGTGGTGGTGGTGGGTGGTGGCTTTCCACTGAAGGCAGTGAGTGAGTGAGGTGACATGACATGACCACAGTGATGAACAAAATGGCCGCTCGGCCCCCACCAGGGGCAGTTGTGGTGGCGGTGGTGGTGGTTTTCCACTGAAGACAGCGAGTGAGTGAGGTGACATGACACGATTGATTTTTTTTTACTTGTTGTATTGATTTATTGTATTTTTTTTGGTATTTTTTTCTGTTGTAAACCACCTTGGGCAAAATGTTGTGTTTTTGGAAAGGCGGTATACAAATAAACATGGAAAAAAATGACAATGATGAACTAAATGGCCACCAAAAGGGGATGCTGTGGTGGTGGGTTTCCACTGAGGGCAGCGACTGGTGAGTGACATGACATGACAACGGTGAACAAAATGGCCGCCTGCCTGCCTGCCTGCTTCTTCCCGCCTTTTATCAAGGGGGCGTGGCTTTATATTGGCCCCTCCTTCCCTACGCCCAATCCTCCAGACGTCGTCGTCGTCTTCCTCCTCCCCCCCCCCGCCGCGTGCCACGTGACTCCCGGCTGCCCTTTTGCTTCTCCCCTGCTCCTTTTTGGGCGTCCTCCCTTTCCCTCCCTCCCTCCGCTCTCGCTCACACGCGCCCCGCCCCTTCCCCCGCCCCTGGGCGGGCCCAGAGAAGAAGGGGGCGTTCCCCAGCGGCGTCACGTGCGACGGCTGGCCCCACCCCTCCTCCCCCCTCCTCCGCCTCCCTCCTCCTCCTCAGCAGCCCTGGCGGCAGGCGGCGGCATTCCCGGCTGGCAGTGGCAGCGGCCGGAGGAGGGGGAGTGGGCAGCGGGCGACGGTGGCCGAGGAGGCGCGGCGGCGGCGGCGGCTGGCGAGGCGCCTATGGGGAAGGCGGCCGCGCCGCTGTGCAGTGCCGGCAGCAGCACCCGCGGGCTGGTCTCCCTGCTCAGCGCCGTCCCTTGCCTGGCCTGCAAGCAGCCGCCGCCCCGCCCGCCTGCCGCCGCCGCCGCCGGGAGGCTCGTCGCCATGAGCCTGGCGTCGTCCGCCGTCGAGGGCCCCTTGCCGGCCGTGGCAGCCGCCGCCGCCCCCCCGCCTGCCGCGGCCGCCGCCTCGCTCGGGCCGGGCTCCGACACCTACAAGGGCTGGCTCTTCAAGTGGACCAACTACCTGAAGGGCTACCAGCGCCGCTGGTTCGTCCTCAGCAACGGGCTGCTCAGCTACTACAGGTACCGTGGTACTCCCTCTGTGTGTGTGTGTGTGTGTGTCGGGGAGGGCGGCCGGCTGGCAGGCAGGCAGGCAGACCGGCAAGAGGGGGTGGGAAGGAGCGAGACGCCTGCGACGGGGGCGCGGGCGGGTATTTGGAAGTGCCCGCGTTTTACTTGGAATGCGGTAGGGACTGACTGACTGACGGGGCTGCTCGGGGTGGGGGGTGGGGATGGAGGCAAGAAGGAGAGCGAGGAAGACCGTCTACCGTATTGCTTGCAAACAGCGCGCGGCAGGCTACCCACCACCCGTAGGTAGTGTGTGTGTGTGTGTGCGCGCGCGCGGGGGGTGGGTGGGTGGGGGAAGTAGCGGCGCTGATGGATGGATGGTGTCGGGTGGGTGTGTCTGCGCCGCTCTGCTTCGGACGTGAGCGCAGCAGAGCGAAGGAGAGGGAGGGCGTGTCTGGGCATTTTGTGTTCGCGCGTGCCCGGTGACTTGGGGGTCTTACGGTAGCGTAGGCAGCAGCAGTAGCAGCAGTCTCTCTCTCTCTCCTCCGCGCAACCTTGCTGGGGAGGGCGCATTGGGGGGGGGGCTGCTGCTGCTGCTGCTGCTGCTGGAAGGGATCGGCCCCTTCCAGCCCTGGCGGTACAGCAGTGTGAGCTTCCCTGACCGTCAGCAGCCTTGGAGCATTTGCACGACCCTTGCTCGGCTTTAGGAGTTGCTGCAAAGTTGTTGGTGCACCTCGTGGGCTCGTGAACCCCTCCTGATGGACGCTGCTGAGCTGTGAAACGCCCCCCCCCCCCCGTCTAAAATAGATTCATTTATTCTTCACGTCAAGATATTGCAATCCAACAAAGAACTGTGACAATAATTGCAATTTGAATGACAATATTGCACGGTGAATAACAGTTTTGCAAGTTGAGTAACAATATTGCAAGTTGAATGACAGTATTGCACGGTGAATAACAGTCTTGCAAGTTAAATAACAATATTGCAAGTTGATTTTTTTGTTAGCATTTCCCCCCCCACACACACACAAAACATTCTGGTGTGACCATTGAAGCCGTTTCATTGTGGGAAAAGGTGTGGGAATATATTTTGCAACTTATAGTTCCTAAAAGGTGATGGAAAAGAACAGTCTGGTCGTCATCTCTGCCATATGTACCGTCCTCAAGTCATTTAAGGCAATAGTCCAAACCTGACTTAGCCGTTGATTTTTTCCTAAGAGATTTGCTGTTTTCGGTGCCCTTTCTGAGGTGCAAACAGCTGCTGCCCTCTGGCTTGTCCTGTCACTGATACCTTTGGGCTGCAAGGGGCGGAAGGAAGGAGGCAGCGTCTCTGAGGCTCTGACATGGAGCACCTGGTCTGCTTGGTGAAGATCTGCCGTCCAGGGGCGCTTTGGAAAGCTCTTGCCTGAGCACACAAGAACTGCTGGAAATACAAAGCTGCTTGGATTGAAAGACCGCTGAGATCTCCGGTGGTCAGCCCCCTTGCTATGGGGCTGGTGGTGGTCCTTTCGCGGAAATCAAGGTGCCATGCCTGATGGGGCACTCTGTAAAGCCAGGCAAGCTGGAGATCCTTCCCACATCTCACACTGAACGTAAGAGAAGCCTGGCTGGATCAGGCCACAGCCCATCTAGTCCAGCATCCTGCCGCACACAGTGGACCACCAAATGCTCATGGGCATCTCAAGCAGAGACAAGGACAAACCTTCTCCTGCTCTTGAATCCCAGCAAATGGCCTTAGAAGCGCCCTGGTCCTATCCCCCTCCCCCAGCCTGAAAGATGCACCTAGGCATTCACTCTAGTAGCCACTGATACATCTGTCAACCATAAATTTGTCTAACCCTACCTTAAAGCCATCTAGACTGGTAGCTGTCACCACCTCTTCCGGCAGCACATTCCATAAGCCGATGACCCTCTGGGTGAATAAATACTTCCCCCTGTCAGACCTTACTCTCCTACCCATCAGCTTCATAGATGCCCCCTGGTTCTAGAAAAGAAATGTTCTCTTATCCACCTTTTCTATACCATGCATAATTTTATATACTTCAATCAGGTTCTGTGGCTGAGCAAGTTTTCCTAGGTGAAAAGAATATTATATTTTGTTTTTCTTGAATCTTTCAAGATTCAGGTTATATTTCCGGGAAGGGTGAAAACCTTTGCCCTAATTACTTAGTTGATATATGTGGCCTAAACTCAGCCATCATCTTAGCACATCGTTTTCCAGGCCGCTAATAGTCTGGTTTTATAATCGTTTATACAAAATAAGCAGAAATGAGTTTTTGCCCCAGGCATTTAATTATACAAGGTTCTCTGTTGGAGAAATTGAGAGTAGATGAATAAATGTGAGCAAATATGGTCATCCTTGTACCACCCGTTTTTTATGCCACATTTTTGCTTTTAAATGGTTGATAAAATGCTGTTTCTGTTTCATGTAATTCCCACAAGCTTTCAGTAATGTGAGCTGTGGGTAGATTGGGCTTCTTCTCCACAGTGCTGTTGACTTCTGTTGGTTGAGGGGGTTTCTCCATCCTGCAGTTTGGTTAGGAAGCAGGACTCTTATCTTGGAATACTGAGTTTGATTCTGCCCTCCTCCACGAAGCCACCTGGGTGACCTTGGGCTACTCACAGTTCTCTTCTGAGCTCTCACAGTCCCACCTACCTCACAGTGTGTTCTGTTGTGGGGAGAAGAACAGGAGGTTTGTCAGCCACTTTGAGCCCCATTAAATGGGTGAGAAAATCGGGGTAGAAAAGCCAACTCTTCTTCATAAGGGGCAGTTAGGTGTGTAACATAAGTGTGTGAGAAGCAGTGATTTATGGGAGCCAAGGGAAACTGGGTTTAATTTAAAAACATGATTAATTATTAATTTTGTTTATTTATTATTTGCATTTTTATCCCGCCCTATACCCGAAGGTCTCAGGGCCAATTACAACATTTAAAACCAGATAGCAAGATATTAAAAAATAATAATAAAAGTGTCTGAAAAGTGGGGAGGAAAAGCCTCATCCCGTTTAGCCAAAGGCCAGGACAAAGAGGTGCATCTTCACTGCCCTCCAAGCATGTAGAGTGGGGGTGCCTGATGTGCCTCAGGGGTGGGAGACTATTCCAAGGCCTGGGGGCCATCATTGATGAGGCCCTATCCTGTATGCCCACACTTCTTGATGCAGAGGGTGGTGGTACATCTAGGAGGGCCTCCCGCTACAGATCTTATGTAGGAGTATCTGACTGCTTGTGACTCCTAAACTCATGTTCATTGCTTCTGTGACCCAGTCTATCCATCATCCTCTGCTGCCCCCTTCTTTTGCCTTCATTCTTTTCCATCACCAGGGCCATTCCCAATGAGTCCCGTCTTCTCAATATGTGGCCAAAATGTTTGAGCTTCACCTTCACTATATGTCCTTGATTTCCTTTAATGTTGACTGATCTGATCTTCTTCTGGTCCATGGCGCTCTCAGAAGTCTTCTCCAGCAGTACAGTTCAAGAGTATCACGTCTACCGCGCTCAGCCTTTCTTATGGTCCACTTCTCACTGGCATACTTCAGTAGTGGGAAAGCCATAGCTTTGACAAGCAGACCTTTGTCACCAAGGTGACATCTCTGCTTTTTAAAACATTGCCCAAGCTTGTCATAGCTTTCCACCCAAGGAACAACTGTCTTTTGGTTTCGTGGCTGTTTTGCAGTGAACTGCATTCTAGTCAGTCAGTTTAGGCTTCCAGATTTTTGTTTTGGATTTGGGAGGAAAATTGTGTCTTGTCTTCTGAAGCAGAAGACCTATGTCCCACATCCTTGACATCACTAGCTGTCCCTTGGTAGAAAAATCCCAGCAGTTGAAGGGCTGTTGTAACTTTCATTCCTGAGCTTTATGTATACTTTTTGTTGAGACTTTTTTCCTTTGTTTCCAGACAGTTTAATCCTCTTGGGGCCATTATTTAACCAACTCACTGTAAGCGTAATGATTGTTCAGACACCTATTTTTGGCGTTTTCTACAGGTGACGGCAATTTGAGCTAAACCTTATCCTTCCTTGCACAGAAATTCCCTGTGCCTTGTGGAAATATGGTTAAGAGGCTTTATGAGAACATGAGAGAAGCTCTGCTGGATCAGGCTACAGCCCATCTAGTCCAGTATCTCCATTGGGCATTCTGGATGTTCTTAAGCACCAGACAAGGGCTAAAACCTCACCTACGCCCAGTCCTCTCTAGAGGCACTCTGTCTGTTCTTCCAACTTGGGGGGTGGTACCTAGGTATCTGTTCTAGATGAGGGCACAAGAGGAGCACTGCTGGATCAGGCCGCAGCCCATCAGGTCCAGCATCTTGGCTCACAGAGTGACCCTTGAATTGCTTCTGGGCACCTCAAGCAGAAGACAAAGGCAAATAACCTTTAGAGGAATCTTTTCTGTCTCTCCATTCCACAGATGGTTCCTAGGCATCTGTTCTAGTAGCCATTAATACATCTGTTGTCCACCTGTTTGCAAACCTTTTCTTAAAGGGCTGTTGTAGCCGCCTCTTCTGGTAATAAATTCCATAAACCAGTGACCCTCTGGTGATGGTTGCTGGTCCTCTCATTAATTGGACTCATTAGGAAAAATAACCTGTCGCCAAAGTGAAGTTTAGAGTGTTTGCACATCTATAGATTGTTTGCACATCCACAGAATTCACAATCATTACATATGTTGTATAGATAATATAAACTGTAGCATTATCCTACAGAAACAGAAATCATAGCCTCAGCAAACATTCTTGTCAGAAACGTAATGAAGAATTACTTAAGGCTGGGGAGACCTTTCATTGCTGACACCCAAGACTGGAAAAAACTTCCAGAGGGTTGTATTTCTTTTGAATCTGGGAGACAAGGTGGATAAAATCCTGTGAACTTGGTTGGGCTACCTTCTTTCAAGCTGTTCTGTCAGCCCAGTGCCATAGAAGTGTTTATTTTTAGATCAATAGCAAGAGTCTTTATGTATATTCATGCGTATTTTCCTTTTACACTGTTTGAATTTTTGTTAGCAAAGTAGAGGTTTGTTTGTTTTGATTTGTTTGTTTAAGGCATGAAAGAATATTGGTTGAAAACAGAAAAATCAGCTGCTGTAGATGGGAGGTGTAGCTGAAAGCTACTGCAGTGGTTTTCAGAACTGTGTAGGAATGTGCACGAATATTCGTAGGCCGAAATCTGATAGAATGTGCCAAATTTTTACATTTGAACTGGAATAGAATGTCCCAAAATTTGAATGTAAACATTCAAATCGCATCTCGAATTCCAGATCTATTCATTTGAATTATCCCATATTCATATATGTATGGGTTCATACTTGATGCGTACTTTAAGATCCACATCTTTCCCGCCTCCATATGCATTTGTACGGATCCATACGGGACGAATGCGGGTTGCATATGGGATAACTACGGGATGTGTACGGATGTGGGGAAGATGCATACGTGCACATACGAATGTTGTTGGCATTCGTATGTGCAGATTCAAAAACAAATTTGAAGGAATAGATTCGAATTTGGTAGATGCAAACAGAATCTTGTTAAATTCAAATTTAAAAGATTTGAATCGAATCGGATTTTTGGATATTCAATTCGATTAAAATGGGATGTCAAAAAAGCATTCGTGCATATATCTAGAACTGTGTTGGCCTCCCTCAGATGACCAAGTTGAAATTTCTCTTTGTTTCATGTGATAACACTTGCCTTTGTTTAACCGTGTGTGTGTATCCCTTGTTCAACTTGCAACATTTCACAGACTTGTGATACAAACCGAAAGCTTTTAGAAGTGTGTCTCTTAACCAAAAGAAAATTTATAGACAGTTGAGAGGGCCTTTTATTTGAGTGGGGGATTATTATGACACACTTGCTTTTCAGATATACTGTAAGCCACCCTAGGCCTGTTGAATAAAAGAGAACCGTTCCTTCAAAATGGCTCTATTGATTGGTGTGTTGCCTTCTTCCTTTCATTGGGTCACCCACAGTGCTCTGTCTAATGTGTGCAATTTCACAGGCAGCTGGTTGCAAGGAATTGTTCTCATGAGCTACCGGCTTGACCTGAGGCTTATACTTCTGCCATGTCTCTTTGGCAGATGTACTTTCAATTTTGCATCTGTGTTCTTGAACCCAGACGTTTGCAGACCTGCAGTCCTGATATTTCCTGAGCAAGTTACAGAGGGAGGGTGCGGCAGGGCAGAGGGAGGACAGATCTAAGGAGTGGCTCTCAGAAAGTCATGGTACATTCCTCTCCTCATCCAGAGTAAACAAATATCAAATAAATTGGGAGGGGGCTGTTTTATAGAATTACCTTTTTTTATATATGTATTTAGGTTTGTGCTGCATGCAGAGTTAGGAAGAATCTGGGTTTCGTTTCATCTTCTATGTTTCTCAGGAAGTTCTTCACAGTGAGGTCTTGTAGATTTTTGGCAGATTGAAAAAGCAGATCTTTTCTTCCAGGTGTCTCCACCTGCCTCTGATGTGGCCGCATCTTTTTCTCATGATTGATTGTGGGGATGCAAAAATGTATCGGGCCCTTAAACTCCTTCTTCTCTTCTGCCACTGACCAAGTCTTCTTGGTTCATTTGCCTTCTAGGGTGGTTAGCTGCCTAGGGCAGAAGAATGCCCTTTCCCAGAGAACAAAACCCATCTGCGCAAGTTGCCTATGAGCATGTTATGCTTCTTCTGCCAAGTTGTCCATTGACTTTCCCAGAGGACTGTTAGCATCCAAAATAGCAGCCCTGTTAAGGAAGGTTCCATGGGGCACACCAAGGACATGGACTGACTTGACTTGCCCCCTGAAGAAGCAATATAGTCCAAAACAAAGATCTCTCATTCAGATGCTTTTGCCCTCAGAACTGTCCACTTCTCAGTCCAATGAATGGGTGTTTGTAGGGTATGTGTGTGTATTTTCCTAAGTACCACCTTGACTGTTGCATTAGTTGAAAACCTGGAAGGGAAAGCTGTTGGATATGGCATAAACAGGGAGCTTGTAAAATCTGGCATGCTTTTTTGTGTTATATATTTACTAGGGATGTGCACAAATATTTGAAGACATTAAAAATTGGATTGAATTTGTCCAAATCTTGACATTCAAATTCGAGCTGAATGTCAATCAATTCAAATTTAAACATTCAAACGAATTTCTGATTGATTTGTTTGAATTATTTGGACATTTGTATGTGTATGGGTTCGTACACAATGCATGCTTGCACGCATGTGTTTTTCCTGCATCTGTGCGGATTGACAATGGGTTTCATACGGGATAACTATGGGATGCATGTGGACATGTATGGATGCGTACGGGATGTGAAACGATGCTTGCGGGCACATGCAAACGTTGTTGACATTCGTAAGTGCAAATGCGGATCAAAAATTCTAACAAATAGATTAAAATTTACTTAATTCGAATCGAATTTGGGTAAATTCAGATTTTACAGATTCGAATCAAATCCCGAAAATTGCATTCGTGAACACCCCTAATATTTACTATGGAACCCCCATGAATTCATTGTCCAGTTCCCTTTTGTTACAGTGAATCTGTAGTGTCATTTAGGCCCGAAACCGTGATGGATTAAAAAGAGAAAAAGTTATCCCTTTTAAGAAATTAAATACAGAATCCAAGACCAGAATTATCTGCCTCCAGTCTTTCATTTTTGTTGAGGCAAAAATTAAATTTCCCCAGGCGGTGTTCCGAAAACATAATGGTCCTTCTTTGCAGGGTTTCTGGAATGGTTTGTGCTGAAATTGTTCTTGGCTTGGTGCTTCAGATGTTTACCATATTGGAAATCGAAACCTTTTTGACAGATAGGACCCCAAGCTATTTTCCTATTTAACAGCTTGTTAAGAGAGAGAACATTACTTTGTTACTAATCAGATTTCCAGCATTAGATGTTGGGGTTCCATGCTGGCTTGGAAATAACCTCTCTGTAAATTGGAGGGTAAGTGGAAACAGTTTGTTTTAAGAAACTTAGGAATGGCTTTGAATTGCCAATACAATTCAAAGTAGATAAGTAGGTGGAAAAGCTACTGGAAAGTTAGGCTGTGTCTAGATACTGGTTTCTAAGAACTGTGATCAGAATGGGTTTGTTGAAGGAACCCCACCCCAGGGCTTTGGAGATGGTGCACAGCACCCTCAATTCCGGAGGTATGAATGAATAAACTTTATTGATTAGTCGCTTGACCATATCAAGTATCAAGTATACAAAGATAAAACCATAGAAGAATAAAATCAGGTCTGTACATATGTTATAGTTACAAATCCTCATCACCCTTACAAGGCACTCCATTAGACTCAATGAAAAGTTTCCTGAGCTGGGCTGCCTTAAGCAAGTACAAAGCTACCTTATATGTTGCCTGAGCATTCTCTCCCTGCAGAAGGTAGTTCACTTTTTGCTCTGCATTCCAAAATGTCATATTTTGCAAAAGGGCAATTCTGGAGGTATTATTCGCTAGATGCCGTGATTAAGCCGGGAAGGTCAAACAATGGATGGAGACTTGAGAAGGAAATGGAAGGGTATGGGACTGCCCCACAGCTTTACTGGGAGCATCCAGGACACTCCTGGGAATATAAGCTCGCAGACACGGCCTTCTCATTACTTCCTACTGCAAACACTGCATGGGGGTGGGATGTCACAGCATTGTGATCACCCAGCACATGTTGGAAGTTGCTTTGGCTGTTGCTATAGTGATACGAATGGTCCAGTATAGGCTGTCTGTCCTATGGCAGCCCTAAGGTATGTTGGAGATAGTGCTGGTGTCGGCAGGATACTGTCCCACTCAGGTTGAGTCCAGAAAGGGCCTGTGCTTTAGAATGAGTTCAAGTTTCTTTATTTCTGTTACAGGATGTGACCTAAGGTGGAGGGTAGATCTAATGTGCACCAAATCACTTGGGAGGAAGTGATTTGGCTTGTTTGTTTGCTGCTTTCTAGCAATTTTTTTAAAAATCATTAAGATCTCAGAATCTCACCTTTTCTTCATAGAATCTAGGGCAAGGTAGATCATTCTCCTTCCCTTCATTCTATCCCTACGACTACACTGTGGGGTAGATTAGCCTGAGAAATTGTGACTGGCCCAGGGATACCCAGTGAGTTTTGGGGTGGAGTGGAGACTCAAACCCAGGGCCTCTTAGCTTCTAGCTTGGAGCTCCAGCCACTGCCCCACCCTGGACCACAAATATAGAATTCTTTGGAGAACCTAGAAACGTTTCTGTACAGTAATTCTGCTAGTTATTTCCTCATTCTCTGTAGTTTGCCGATTCCAGTTAAGACGGCTGCAGATTCTTCTAGTCTCCAGGTCAAGACACGTTGCAATTCAATTTGGGTTTGATTGTGTCCTTTTAATTGGAGGCAGAACAAGGGCAAATGTGTCAGACTACTAATGTCAGTGTGACTTTTCCTTTTTTATATATATTTAAGAAGCATTAGATCACTGCAAACCAGTCCAAGATGTGTACAATTGTTTATCGTTTTAGTGTTTAATTAGGTGCTAAGTATATTTCTATAAATAAAACAAATCCATTCCATTTCTTATTCCATTTCTTATTTTATATTCTTGCAGAAGTAAGACCACATATATATATATAGAAGGAGAGAGGAGCATATTTTGCTTGTGATTCATAAAGGGAAGGTACAGTTCATGTTGAGACTATAAACAAGGATGTCCAAAGTCCAAGTCGAAACCAGGATCTTCATAAATCTTTTTGCTGGTGCCATCTAAGCCCTGACTAACAGGTTGTACTTGCTGTGAAGGAGCTGGTGTATAAGCCAGGGTTGCTTGTAACATCGTAAGAACATAAGAGGAATCTACCTGAATCAGGCTGCAGCTCATCTAGAAGAAGACGAAGAAGAAGAAGAGTTGACTTTTCTATCCTGCTTAAGCGCCTGACAAACCTTCAGTTCTTCTCCTCACCACCCTGTGAGGCAGGTGGGGCTCTGAGAGCTCAAAAGAGAGCTGTGACTAGCCCAAGGTCACCCAGCTGGTTTCATGGAGGAGTGCGGAATCAAACCCGGCGTTCCCAGATAAGAGTAGGCTACCAATTGCTTTGGGGCATCTCAAGTGGAAGATGAGGGCAAAATCTTCTCCTGCTCTAGAATCTCAGCAAATAGCCTCTCTCTGACCTGGGAGGTGGGATCTAGGCATCCAGCCTAATGAACATTGATAGACAAGTCCTCCGTGAATCCGCCTAAAGCTATCCAAGCTGGTTCCTGTCACAGCCCCTTCCATTAGCTTGTAACACTTTTGCTGAAAGGGTTTCACTGAATGGGAAAGTTTGTATACGGCATTCAAATTTATTAAAGCCCATAGGTCTGCATAAAGAATAGCACATCCCTTTTTTTTATTTTAAAGGATACATGAAAGAAATATTATTAATTCAGAAGTATTGGATACATGGCAATTTAAGATTAAATAGGACTCTAGAGAGGTGTCTGAAACAAATTTTGTGTTTTGAATTGTAAAAAAACTCTAAATAATTGGGAAAGCTTTAGGATTTTGTGAAAATGGCAAGCTGTTCTGTGTTTTGAATGCAAGAGTTTTCTTCATAGGGCCCGCGAAATGCCTCCAAAAATGGGAGGGAGGGGAAGATTCTCAAGTCCCCAAAGATTTTGTTGTTTGACCAATTTTTAACAACTTTTAAAACTTTTTTTTTAATGACATCACTCTGTATTTTCTGAATGGGAAACTGCATAATAAAGATAAAAATCAGCCAGGCAATTAAATCTTCTACAGTGCTAAATTATCCAAGATTCTCAGTTATGATTTAATTTTCTAGGGTCCTTCTAATTTTCTAGAGTCCTTAAAGTTGGTTAATCAGTCCTTAAAACTGCTTCCAAGCTGTTACCTGAAAGACTGCTTTTGCTCATAAATACACACCTGTATGGCCCTGGGACCGTAGGAAGAAGGGTGGGATATAAATGCTTTTTTTGGAATTCTTTTATGCCCTTCTTAATGAATGCTGAATGTGTGTGATAAATGAGGGAAAGCAGCAACAAGCCAGCATTCAAACATAGGGTACATTGACACTTAAGTTTGAATCTGGTTTCAGTCCACATTCAGGATGAGAGAACACATCAAAGTGACAAGTCATTTCCTTTCCCCTTTATCTCACCCAAAGGTGGATTTTCTGAGCTAAAAGTGGAAAGAATGTGACTGCTCACTTTGAGGATGTGTTCTTTCACTCTGAAAGTGGACTCAAACCGGATTAGAACTTTATTTATTTATTTATTATATTTATATTTTTATTTATATCCCGCCCTATACCTGACGGTCTCAGGCCAGGTAACAACTTTTAAAACCAGCATATCAAAAGAAACTATTTAAAATTTTAAAACCAACATGTTAAAAAAAAAAGCACAATATCAGTTAAAACAGTAGCATAATTAAAACAATTAAAACTTAGGTGTGAATGTAGCCTATAGAGCCTTTATTTCCATGATCCGCTTTTAAAGTAGTTCTCTGAAATAAGAGTTGGAGAAAGCCGTACATGGGCTTTTAAGTGGAATTCTTTTACACAGTTCATTTTGAGGGATATCAATTTCTGTGCCAACTATATTTCTCGAAACAACGAGGGTCCTCAAAAACAGCTATATATGTCTTTGTGAAGTTTTCAGAATGTTCTCCAAGAGTATTAATAGTAGCCTCGCCAAATGTTGACAAAGTAACTTTGCATGTTCTGTCAGGGATGCTTTGTTTCTTTGAAATTTTGTAGAAAAGGGCATACGCTTTCAAGATTTATTTTTAAGTTTTGGAAACAGAGTTACAGGGCAGGAAGGAAAAGGAGAATGTTCAACCCCAAGAACCTATTGGTTGTTTTCTTTTTAATTTAATCTATTTGAAATGATTCCTAAGTTTCTTCTCATTATAGAACCTAGAAGTATTTTCACAAAAGCAGAAATTAAAAATACAGGTATGTGTTTCGTTTTACAAAAACAAAAGTTGGGAAGGAAGGGAAGCAAATTAAGTATGTTAAACTAGCACCAGTGCGGAGAAAGTGTTGGATAGAACTTCCAGGCCATGAGTTTAGCAAAAGTATTTGAAGAGGGATCATTCCTATTCTTCTCACACAGACAAGATGGAAGGACTGTAAACAACAGGACAAAACCTCAAGGGAGTCAATACTAGAAATGTGCACAAATTTTCTTTTTTGCATTCGAATTTGAGTTGAATGTCAAAACATTCATTTCGATTCAAGTGTTTAGAATCTGAATGCAACAAAATCTGATTTGAATTGAATACATTCAAAACTTTTCGTCCTAATGTTAGATTTGTATTTGAAGATATGAATGCTGACAACATTCGTATTTGAAGATACGAATGTTGACAACATTTGTATGTGTTATATGTATCTGTATGCATTTTGTATGCATCCCGTTTTATCCCGTATTATAAGAGCAAATGTGTACAGATGCTTATGAGGTTTGAATGTTTCAAATCATTAGGACGAATGTTTTGGAACATTTAAAATTCCTTCAAATGTTTAAATTCTAATGTGAAGTCATTCTGTTCGAATTCGAATATCCATATTTGTTCGAATTCAATTGAATTTTGAATGTTTAGATTAAATATTAGAAATAAACTTCCCAACAGGAAGGGCAATCACTCAATAGAATAGTCTGCCATGGGAGTGAGCTCTCCTTCAGTAAGAGGCTGGACAGACATCTGTCTGGGATGGTTTATGAAATCCTGCATTGAGCAAGGGGTTGGACTCAATGACCCTAAAAGTCCCTTCCAACTCTGTAATTCTAAGATTCTGTTACGGCATTCTGAAGAACTTAGCAGTGTCTTCCTTCAAGTTAAGGTAGCAGAGTACCTTTTTTATTGACTAGTCATCTTTACATGCTATATGTCGAGGGATTCTTGCAAAATTTGACTTAGCTGCATGAGCTGATGGGGTGGGAAATATTATCTTTATGCCTCACTGGGGATTAAAGGACTACTTATCATTCTAGTTTCTACCTTAAGTTCATATAATAAAAAATAATCAGGCATTCAGAGTTTTCTTGCTTGGATCGCTGCTCACAGTGGATCTATCTGTAAGGCGCATTTCCTGTCGATCTCTGTATTTCAGGCAGTTTGGGATGTTTGAGAAAATAGCAGAACACTGGAGGTAAACAAGGAAAAGGAGGATGTGTGTGGGTGCATATAGACATATGCATATGAATATATCTAATATAGCTGCTTTTCAGAACAAATTTAAACAGATGGAGCGTAGAATGGCTGAGATTGTTAAAGGAATGAAGAGATTAAGTGAACAAGGTGTGTAAAGTAGCAGAACTTGACCCTAGAGCTTGAATAACAAAGGATGGAGGTGTAATATGAAAATAAGAATGCTGAAAGGAGAGAAGGAGGAAGAGAAGGAAGGAAGGAAGGAGTTGGCTTTTCTACCCCACTTTTCTCACCCATTTAAAGGGACTCAAAGCGGCTAACAAAGCTTTCTGTTCTTCTCCCCACAACAGAACACCCTATGAGGTAGGTGGGGCTGTGAGAGCTCAGAAGAGAGCTGTGACTAGCCCAAGGTCACCCAGCTGGCTTCATGGGGGAGGGCGGAATTGAAGCCCCAGACAAGAGTCCAGCTCCCTAGCCACTAGACCAAACTGCCTCACAGTTTGGAGAAATGATTTATATTTCCAAATCACTTGTATCTTTCAGGATATCTGATTATATCTGGAGTTAGCTGTGATAGAATGCTGTGCTATGCCATGCGTAGGATGCCTTGGCACAAAGCTGTGCACCCATCACCTGGCACAGTGCTAGAAAGAGGGTGAAAAGCCCCCCCTCCAGGTATCAGAGTAGCGGTGGCTTGTTATGATGCCCACATCTAAGAACATAAGACAAGCCCTGCTGGATCTCTCCACGGCCCATGTAGTTCAGCATCCCATCTCACACAGTGGCCCACCAATTGCTTCTGGGCTTCTCAAGCAGAAGAAATGGCAAAACTTACTGGTTCTGAAATCCCTGCAAATAGCCTTGAGGGACTTCCTGCCTAGCTACCCAGCCTGGAGGATGTACCTTGGTCTCCATTCTAGTAGCCATTGATACACCTGTTCTCCATGAGTTTGAGGAGCTCTGCTGGAACTGGCCTTGGCCCATCTAGACCAGTGGTTCGATTTAGATTACAAAGTGCAAAGTGAAGGACCAAAGAGAATTTGAAGTCCAACCAGTATTTGGGATGAGCTCCCTTTGCCTTCAAAACACCATCAGTTCTTCTAGGAACAGTTGCTTCCAGTTTTTGAAGGAACTGGGCAGGGAGGTCGTTCCACACCTCTTGGAGAAGTCACCACAGATCTTCAGTGGATGTGGGCTTGTTCAAGTCCTTCTGTCTCCTCACAGAATCCCAGACAGGTTTGGTGATGCTGAGATCAGGGCTCTGTGGGGACCATAGCATCACGTCTCAGACTGGCTTTGTGGCTTTTTTTGCACACCTGCCAAAAACGTTTGCACAGTGTACTGTATTATAGAGGCTGTTTTACCAAGTGGCTTAGTGCCAGGTTTTATAGTAAATGCTCCTAAAATGTCAGTTGCTCTTGCTGTCTGCTGGTTAATGGAACATATATAAGCTGGTGACGGGTCCTTCTTACTGACGTATTGTTTTTACTGACGTAAACGTTATTCGGTCAAGTTCAGAATCTTTGATAGCAGTGGGCTGCAGGGACAGCTGCTTTGCTTGAAATGCATTTTTGGAGCCATCCTTGTGTTGTTTTCATGTGACCAGCCTTGGCTTGTCAGCTGGATCGGGAAAACTACAAAGGCGCTTTGTAAGCTGGAGAGATATTTTTAGCCATCTTCTGCTCAGAATCGACCCGAGTTTTAGCTGTGGTTCATTTGAATCCTACAGTTTTTTGGAAGCTTTGCTCGTTGCTGGTGCTGAGCTCCTTTCTAGCATGGTGGATCTGGCTTCTGGAGCTGGGTGGGCCAACGATCCGTGTCTCTATAGGCCTCTCAGTACAGGCCTCTCCCATTTGCAGGTGCAACTGTTTTAATACATATTATTATTGTTTCAATGATGTTTGATTTTAAATTTTGTTACCCACCTGGAGACCTCTGGGCATAGGGTGAGATAGAAATGCAAATAACAAACATATACATATATATACATATTTCTGTATTCTTCACACTGACATGCAGTTTTGAGGATAGTTTATTTTATCGCTTCTCTCCAAAGCAAAGAAAACATTGCTGTGGTTTTGAGCAGCACTGTACCACTTTAATTCATATAAAAACCTGTTGCTATAGTAACTGTAATTATGTAGTAGGAAACTTCCTTGAAGGGTTTCATGCTCCGTTACATAACTTTCATGGCGGCAAATGATTGTCTTTTTTTAAAAGAAAACTTCCTTCACTTTGTCAATATAATACCAAATTTTGGTGTGTATACCCAGATTAGCTACACCTGGTGAATTATACACTATGTTTCCAAACAATAATGAACTTGTGGTCAGTTTCTTGCTGCCTGGTTCCTTAGCATTTCATAAAGGCAGCAAACTCTTAAAGGAGTAAGCTTGTTGCCTTTATGGATTTGATAGCTGCCTTTGACTCTGTTCATTGACCAAGTGTGGAAGAAAGTTGAAGGCATTTTTCCAGAAAGGTGCCTTCTGTTCTTATAAGAGTCCTGACAAGAATCTGCTACTGAGCCTAATTCAAGCTGTTAACTTTGACTTATAAGGTCCTAAATGACTTGGGGCCTAAATATCTAAAGTAACACCTTTTCTATATTGACCTGCCCGTGACCTAAGGTCTGGAGGGGAGGCCCTCCTGGTTGTACCACCATTCTTAGCAGCAAAAAGGGTGGGCACCTGGGACAGGGCCTTTTCAGTGGTGGCTCTCAGACTGTGGAATAGTCTCCCTCCTGAGGTGTGTCAGGCACCTTCACTTTTTTGTGTTTAGATGAGCTGTGATGATGCACCTCTTTACCCTGGCCTTCGGCTAAGGAACAACCTTTTCCTCTCCACATTCAGGCACTGCCATGGTTTTAATATGTTTAAAACAGTATTGGTTTTAATGTGTTCCTTTTATATGTTGTAACCCACCCTGAGACCTTTGGGTATAGGGCGGGATAAAAATACAAACAAATAAGTAAATACTCAAATTAAGGGCAGTATTCTCTGGAAACATAAAGATGGCCATAGGAGTTAGGCAGGGATATATGTTCGCCAGTAACATGGCATGGGGAACCAGTGGCAGGGGATGGGGGTTGTGTTTCTATGTGTGCATGTCTGAGACTAGGATTAGATAAATTCATGGAGGGAGGTGTATCAATGGCTACTAGGATGGATGCCAGGTACTGCCTCCAGGTTGGAGAGACAGGCAAGAGGCCTCCAGAGGCCATTGGCAGGGAGTCCAGAGCAAGTGAAGGCTTTGCCTTTGCCTTCTGCTTGAGTTGCCCAGAAGCAAGTTCTGGGCCATTGTGTGAGACAGGATGCTAGACTGGATGGACTGTGGCCCAATCCAGCAAGGCTGCTCTTATGTTCTCGTGATTTTACAAGGGACCTGATCACATCTACTTACTTGGCATGGTTTCAGCTGTTCCTGGTGAGACCTGTCTGCACGCTGTGCCGCTGCTGTCCTGGAGCCTTCTGGGGCTCACTAGAGTGGCCTTAGGGTTTCGCTAGCAGTAGGTGGACAAGTCAATTCTTGTCGACAGCTTGACTGAGAGTAGCTAAGGAGCTCCTAGTCAGCAGCATTAACGCCATCTTATGGGGGCGAAGCTGCAAGTGGATGGGTGGGTGGGGGCTGCACAATTGCATGCCGCATCCCAATTGCCGTGACAGCATCTGGGCACACATCGGAAGTTGCTACAGTTGTTGCCATGATGATCCAGCCTGTCTGGACCTGGCCATCCACACTTCAGCTGCCAATGGTCCGGTTCAGGACTTCACCAGTACTTGAAGTACAGATGGTTCCTTCCATGCCTGATCTTCACCTCCCTGTGATTGTGATATTATAGCAAATATAAAGCATCTGCAAAATGCTTTATAGCACACTGCAGAAAAAAACTTGTGCTCCGTATTAAATTCCACCTTTGTAACATAAAAACCAAAATCTTCTTTGCCTTTCCAGAGGAAGGAAAAATGTTTACCATCTGTCATTTATGCGGTAAATGCCAAATTATTATGTCAGCTGCTGTATGGAATCCAAATTTGTATTGGTGAGGTTAGTATTTCAGCAAGAGTTTTAAAAGTAATTTTAAAGATGCCACCACAGAAACAGGTTGGTTAATTGTTAGAAACCTCTGGTTCAGAATATTTGCCTGCGAGTTCAGTGATGACTTGGCCACAGTTATCGAGTCGTGTATGGTCTTGAAGACCACACAAGAATAGGAGACCACACAAGAATAGGAGACCACACAAGTAAACCAGGTAGCGTGGAGCAAGCTGAGAAAGAAGGCAAAGGTAACTATGCCCTTGGGTCTAGCTCAGTTCCTGGTATCCAGGCAGACATACATCCCTGTGGTTTCTTCATAACACTGTGAACTGACTTTAGAGAAAAAGGGACCTTCTGTGTCTCATATTCCTTCTCAAAGGGAGTAACAGTAGCTTTCTTCTGTAACTGCATGATTTGTCAGCTAATGCACCAGGCAGAAGAGTTTTCACTTTGTGTTTCGTGTGCCATTGTGTCTCTTTTATTTGTCTTCTCCAGTTGGCACCTTTTGCTCCTCACCGGAGCAAGGTGAAGGTAGAGTGATATGCAGGGAAAAAATAGGATTCATATGCAGCCTACTGTTCCTAACTGTCCATTGTCTGAAGACGTTTTGTTTTTAGTAACCTTGCAGTATTTTTAGTAGAGGTAGAAGGAAGAAAGTAGGCCATATGTATCCTGTTGATAAGCACATCACAGCACCTGGTTTCTCCCCAAAGCTGTGACTCATCAGAGTGTGGATGGCCGTGGAAGCTAAAAAGATGAGTCCTGGAAAGGCAGGGTTGCCAGAGTTCCTGTGGTATCATGCAGTGTGGCTGGCTGCACGTTTCCACTGAGGCAGAAGTGTTGAAGGACACTCCTGATTGTGTGTGAGGGAACAGAGTTCGGAAACCTTTTGGTCTTTTCACTAGGATCCACAGGGGCCAGGAATGGTTTCTGCCTGGCTTTGGTTCCAAGGTTGGTGTTCCATGGATTAGATCTTTGGGTGTCTTTTTTTTTTTAAATGGTTTTATTGGATAAAAAAACTTAACAAGCCAGGAAATAGATAACAGTAAACTTACAAGTAACAACTTCAATCAGTCATGCTATGTACAACAGGAACGTACGGTTTTCCGAGTTGTCCAGGTGAGTCAGTAAGGGAAACATCAGAAGAAATGAGGATTGATGTTGCAAATGTGTTTGTTGGTGCAATCCGCTTCAAGGAACAAGGCCCATCTCTCCACGAACCAGGACTGGTCAGAAGAATCTCTCATGGTATTCTGCTGTGCTGTAATTAAATCATTGAGGACTGTGGACCTCACGTTCTTTGAAGCCATATCTTTGGGTGTCTTAAACCATTAGTATTGTGTGAATTCGAAGGAGAAGGAGGAGAGTTGGCTTTTCTCACCCATTTAAGGGGCCTCAAAGCAACTGACAAACCTTCTATTCTTTTCCCCAGAAAAGACAGCCTGTGAGGTAGTGGGTCTGTGAGAGCTCAGAAGAGAGCTGTGCTTAGCCCAAGGTCACCCAGCTGGCTTCGTGGAGGAGTGTGGAATCAAACCTGGTATTCCCAGATAAGAGTCCGGCTCCTTAACCACTAGATCAAACTGTCTCATAGGAGAGAGTCGCACCTGTAACTAACTCCTGCTCACTTGAGAAGTATTTTTGTGTGTGTGTGCAGAGCACACTAGAGCTCCTACATCTGCTGGAGACTTATCCACTTGAAATGCAAATATCATAATAAACTGATTTCTGCAATCCTGGGAAGGAGCCTCCAGTTACTATGGCAGCCTCTTAGTTTATTTCCTTCCTGAATCACGAGTCTCTTCCCTGTTCCCTTCCTGTTTGATTAGGGCACCTGGCACTGCAACAGGAGCGCTCTAGAGAACGGCGAGCCTGCGATGACTTGCGCGACTCAGCTCAGAGCCCGGGAGGCAGAAAGGGGGAAGGAGGGTCACCCTGAGACATGCTGATCATCAGAGTCAATTTTAAGCAGCAGGTGTTCCGTATGCAGCGTGTTTAGGAGGCAGCCGTGTTTAGAGTGAAGTAGTAACTTGGACAGCCTTCGAAAAGTGAGGCCGTCCAGTTTTCAAATACCTCCTTTATAAGCTGGTTTGGTCTAGTGCAGTGATGGTGAACCTTTTGAGCTCGGTGTGTCAAAATTCACAACTCGGGTGCTGTGTCACATCTAGAAATATCCATAATTCTGTGATATTTGTAGCTCTAGTAAAAAAGTTATATTTTTGATATATGTATTTTATTAAAAGCAAAAACAAATAATTCTTTACATTAGTGACTTTTGTTGCTAAATCTTCAATTAAATGTTGGTATTTCATACACTTCAAGAACAAGCAAGCACGACACGTCCAGGTGCCAGGGTAACCATGTGTGTCACCCAAAAGGGCTTGGCGTGTCACCTGTGACACGCGTGTCATAGGTTGGCCATCACCGGTCTAGTGCTTAGGGAGCTGGTTAGGCGCTGTTCATGGCACCATCCAGCCCATCTTTCCTTGCAGTGACGCTGCTTCAGTCCCTCCAGCATTCTAACTTAGGGAAGTGCATGAATGTTCTAAACATTTGAAATCTGATCAGATTTGATCAAATGTGGACATTTGAATTTGAATAGAATGATTCAAAACAATCAGAAGGAATCTCATACATATCTGTACGCATTAGTGCTGATAACGGGATGCATACAGGATAAAACGGGATGCGTACGAAATGCTTGCAGATACGTATAACACATATGAATGTTGTCCACATTCGTATCTTCAAATAGTAATGTTGTCCACATTCGTATCTTCAAATAGTAATGTTGTCCACATTCGTATCTTCAGATTCGAATCTAACATTCGAACAAATACTGTATTTTCTGGCGTATAAGACTACTTTTTAACCCAGGAAAACCTTCTCAAAAGTCAGGGGTCGTCTTATACGCCAGGGGCTGTCTTCTTATACGGCGAGTATATCCCAAACTCTATATTTTAACTGGAAAGTTGGGGGTCGTCTTATACGCCCAGTCGTCTTATACGCCGGAAAATACGGGTAGTTTTGAATGTATTCGATTAGAATCGGATTTTGTTGCGTTCGGATCCTAAACATTCGAATCGAATTTAATGTTTGGATATTCGATTCAATTCGAATTTGAATGCAAAAAAACCCATTCATGCACATCCCTAATTGCTCACTACTTCACTCTCTGAGTACTCGTACTGCTGTGAGTATAATTCAAAGTATTGTAACACTGTGGAAGTCAACAAAGGCACTACTGTGCTGGCAGGTTTTTAAAAAATTCCTAATGAGTCCCTGCTGTGGGATTTTCCATGTTCACAGTTATTACACACTGGGTTGACATTTTTATGGCAGAGTCCCTTCCTTGATCAGTCACCGCCAGCTCAAGTTCCATCAGTCTGTTTGTAAAATCAGGCTTTGTTGCTGTCTGCTATCCAGGGTTTTCTCCTTAGGCCGCTCGAATCACATGTGGCATTTCATTCATTTTGAAGGTTCTTTTTTGAGTTCTTCACAGTTCTAATTTTTTACACAGTCTGTAATAATTTTTTCACAGATTTTCAGAGCTGCATGTATAATACTGTCCATGGCTGGTGGAAATTGGTCCTATCACCAGTGTTTGAAATCATAGATCGTAGAGTTGGAAGGGATCTCTAGGGTCATCTGGTCCAACCCCCTGTTCAATGCAGGATTTCCTAAATTATCCCAGACAGACATAGGTCCAGCCTCTGCTTGAAGACCTCCAGTGAAGGAGAACCCACTACCTCCAGTGGCAACCTATTCCAGTGACTGGTCGCCCTCACTGTCAGGAAGTTTTCCCTAATATCTAATCTGCACTGACTCCTTTGAATTTTCATCCCGTTCTTTCTAGACCTCCCATCCTGTGCAAGTGGGAATAGGTACAATCCCTCTGCACTCTGACAGCCCTTCAGATACTTGAAAACCGTGATCATGTCTCCTCTTCTGTAGGCTAAGTATTCCTAGATCCTTCAACCTTTCCTCGTAGGACAGTGATGGCCAACCTATGACACGCATGTCACAGGTGACACTCCAAGCCCTTTGGGGTGACACACCTGGTCACCCTGGCACCTAGGCGTGTAGTGCTTGCTTGTTCTTGAAGTGTACAAAATACCAACTTTCAATTGAAGATTTAGCAAACAAAAATCAGCAACAAAAGTCACTAATGTAAAGAATTATTTGTTTCTGCTTTTAATAAAACATATATCAAAATAGCTTTTTTACTAGAGCTACAAATATCACAAAATTATGGATATTTCTAGATGTGACACAGCACCCGAGTTAAGCTAGGTTTTCTTGCAAATTTTGACACACTGAGCTCAAAAGGTTCACCATCACTGTCGTAGAACATGCTTTCCAGACCAGTAACCATTTTGGTAGCCCTTTTTGGGACTTGCTCTAGTTAGTCAATGTCTTTTTCAATTTTTTAAATAAAACCCAACAGTTGCGTCTCCTTTAGAGCAATGAGCAAAATAATGTCTTGGGCCATTTCCTTGTTTCTTAACCCCTAATTTAGGGATATTGGCTGTATTAGAGAAGAAGTATCAGTTCCAGTAAATATTACAGCTTCCTGTTCTTTAACTTTATTACTATGTATCAGCGTGCTCAGTCTTTGCTTTTATTGCTTACTACCAAGTTATTCAGTGCCGGAATTAAGGAAAAGATCTCCAAGTTGACCTCAGCTGTGGCTGACTGCAATTTTCTTGGCAACAACCCAAAAGCAGCTTGACATTGGGCCAAGGCATTTCACATGATGCCTTCCCCATTCTACCCTGTTGATGAAGTCATCTGTTGATGAAATTATCAACCTGTGGGCCAGGACTGCAAATTACTGAGTACCACACTGCAGTAGGCATGTTCCCCGGCACAGTTTGTACATTTGCCGCATGACAAGCACGAACAGGCAGCAGGACAGACTCCCCTAATTATATGAACCAGCTGATTCTCATATTATCATAGAGTCGGAAGGGACCCCCAGGGTCATCCAGTCCAACCCGCTGCCCAGTGCAGGATTTCCTAAACCATCCCAGACAGATGTAGGTCCAGCCTCTGCCTGAAGACCTCCAGTGAAGGAGAACCCACTACCTCCCATGGTAACCTATTCCATTGACTGATGGCCCTCACTGTCAGGAAGTTTTTCCTAATATCTAATCTGTATTGACTCCCTTGAAGTTTCACTCCATTGTTTCTAGTCCTCCCATCTTGTGCAAGTGAGAATAGGGGCGATCCCTCTGCACTGTGACAGCCACTCTAAACAGTTTGGTCTAGTGCGGTGATGGCCAACCTATGACACGCGTGTCACAAGTGACACGCCAAGCCCTTTTGGGTGACACACATGGCCACCCTGGCACCTGGGTTTGTAGTGCTTGCTTGTTCTTGAAGTGTACAAAATACCATCTTTCAATTGAAGATTTAGCAACAAAAGTCACTAATGTAAAGAATTATTTGTTTTTGCTTTTAAGAAAATACATACATCAAAAATATAACTTTTTTACTAGAGCCACGAATATCACAAAATTATGGATATTTCTAGATGTGACACAGCACCCGGGTTAAGCTAGGTTTTCTTGTGAATTTTGACACACCGAGCTCAAAAGGTTCGCCATCACTGGTCTAGTGGTTAAGGAGCTGGACTCTTATCTGGGAATACCGGGTTTGATTCCACCCTCTTCCACAAAGCCTGCTGGGCGACCTTGGGCTAGTCACAGCTCTCTTCTGAGCTCTCACAGCCCCACCTACCTCACAGGGTGTTCTGTTGTGGGGAGAAGAATAGAAAGCTTTGTCAGCCGCTTTGAGTCCCCTTAAATGGGTGAGAAAAGCCTGGTAGAAAAGCCAGCTTCTTCATACTCTTGTCCTCCCTGTTGTACCCTTGGCCTCCTTTCCTTCTTCCCTTGTGTGTCTAGTTTGTCCTATTGTGTTCCCAGCTTCCTCCTTCCCTTGTGCTCATTCCTCCCTTTCCTGCCAGCTTCCTGCTGCATGGTTCTTAGAAAGATCTGTCGGCTTGCTTTCTTGGCCTCTTTGGCCTTCTGGAGTGGAGGACCAAGAGTCCTCACAGAAGACCACCTGTACCCCCACTTCCTGGAAAACCTTGAACACATACGATCACGGTTGAAACCCAGTGTAACCCCGCAACACCTGGTATTCTCAGATGGCCTGGTTAAGGTGCTAGGCTTGGGCACGATCAGCGGAGGAGCAGCTTAAATGTCAAGGCCAGAAGCGAGAACTTCCCTGTTACCCTTTGAATCCATTTTACAAATGAGGGTTACACTGGTGGGATCCCGTACTGTGCTAACCCCCAAATTTCCCCACTTGCCATCATTTTCTGTATAGGATATCAAAAGTGGCTTGTTATGATCCTTACTAAAGTTATTCTAGTAGGCCAGTATGGTCTAGTGGTTAAGGAGCCAGACTCTTATCTGGAAATGCCGGCTTCGATTCCACCCTCCCCCACGAAGCCAGCTGGGTAACCTTGGGCTAGTCACAGCTCTCTTCTGAGCTCTCACAGCCCCACCTACCTCACAGGGTGTCTGTTGTGGGGAGAACAGAAGGTTTGTCAGCCACTTTGAGTCCTTTAAATGGATGAGAAAAGCGGGGTAGAAAAGCCAACTTTTCTTCTTCTTCTATTCTGCCACTTATATTTATTTTATTATAATTTTAGTTTTGTATTCAGTTTCAGGGCCTCACAAGGCCTTTTTTTAGCGGCCTTTTCCCTGAACTTGCATTAATTTTGAATGTTACTTTAGCATTTCCAAAGGGGAGTTTAACCCTTTTAAGAATTGTAATTATGTGACTACCTTACAAATCAAATGTTACGACATTTGTCCATTGTCATTGGTATCTGTACAAATGCTTCAGAACATCTGTGAAGCTGGGGAGATGGAGAAGCAGCTGTACCAGTCACAGCTGCAGTGCATTTGACATGGATTGAGAGCAGAGTCAAAGTGGATTCAGGGCAGATTTGACACTTTCAGAGTGGATATCTTACGGGATTCCTAGCATGTACAGTATTGATTTTATGTACAGTCCCTCTGATTCCTGCTTTCCTTACACTCTCTAAAGATCAAGATGTGCCACTGGTTCTCTTCATTCTCCTGTGTCTAGAATGTTTGTCTTTAAATACTTTTGGGACTTTTGTGTAAGCTTGAAATTCCTGCTTCTATTTTATTAGCTTATTCTCTTAATGTGCTTTCATTCTGCTTTCTCTATGTAAACATTTGGCTTGTAAAATAACTTTTCTGCCCAGGCTTTAGAAGAAATAGTTGTTTCTTACTGAGATGCCTCTGTGCAAAGGGTTGCTTAACCCAAAGAAATACAGTGAATTTACTGGGCGTTTGGCACTGGCTTTATCCTCTAGCCTGCGAATGCTAGAAAGCAGCCCAGCCGTTTATTCCTCCTCCTCCTCTTCCTCCTCCTCCACCCATGTGTTTCTGGATGATAATCTCAAATTTGACGCTGGAAGCCTGCCTGTATCTTTTGTTACACAATCAGTGTACGTTAATGTTGACTAGGAAGATTTTTCTATTAGGGCACTTGCCGCTAAAGGGCACCTTTGGCGTTTGTGCGTGGCAGGAGCTGACGTGGTTTCTCAGTGTCTGCGGGGAACACTTGGAGCATGTCTGGAGCAGAAAAAAATCCCATATAATCACAAGAAATGGACTCCTTATCGTCATCACCTTCATCACACTTTAAAGGGACTTCTGAACTGCTTTAATTCAGGGAACAGAGATGATCTAGTTCAATCATATTTATCTACAGAATTAGGCTGCATCCAGGCATTGTTGGACTCTTAGCTGATAGTCTCCTGGTTCAATTCCGCACTCCGCCATGAAGCCAGCTGGGTGACGTTGGGCTAGTTACACCTCTCTTTCTGAGCTCCTACAGCCCCACCTACCTCACAGGGAGTCTATTGTGGGGAGAAGAACAGAAGGTTTGTCAGCAGCCTTGAGTCTTAAGGGTTGCCTTAGAGAGGGATCTTTGCACTTTAAAAATGTTGCTCTCAAAATTACTAGTTCCCAAGCAAAGCCCTGACTGAAATCATTCACTCAACACAAGCAATCCAATTTGAAAGTTAATTCAGATAAACTCAGGTGGGGAGGGAATTTTGGAAGACTGTTTTTGGGTGGTCTTGGTCCCCTCTGTTAGATCCCACCAGGAGGATAAAGTGTATACTTTCCTATCACAGGGAGCCTTTCTGTGGTTATCCTTGCACTCATGAGGGGTGGGGGGATAGAATTAGATGCATCTTACCTTTCAAGAGAACCTTCAGTTACCTGTTCTATATGGATTTCTATTCCTTCTCTTTTCTTCTTACAGCTCATCAGATCTGCAGAAGTGCTTCAGAATGTACTTTTTGCAGATTTGTCCATAAACGCATAAACACGATTAACAGTTGCAAAACCAAGTACATCAAAAAATCACTTGCAACAAAGGTAAATGATTTAAGAGGGGGCTGCTAGGAAAAAGATTTAGCCTGGCTGGATTATCCAAAGTGAATCCCTATCACAATTTCACATATATCCCCGGAGACACCAGGTGTCCATTATTCCAAGAAAATAAGGCTGCATCCTGGCAGGGTTAAAAATGTGAGTTTAATGCACAGCAACTTTCATTTGGCCAGACGGGTTTTGCAATTTTCCACTGTAGCTGTGCGGTATAACCCCAGACTCCAGCTTAAAAAAATAGCAATTTTAAGGACATTTGCTGCAGGGTATTCCCTTACTCTGCATTTTACCGTGTTTTGGGGGCAAACTTCACGAGAACCTGTGAGAACTCATCTTCACCCAAGAACACACAGACCTATCAGCTGAATATGCAGAGGGACTGAGCACATGAACAGAAAAATCCTTGTTGCGACATCTAAAATGCAGAGTATTTGAGGGTGGCCCATTTTCCCTCTGGAAGCACTTTGCTTCGGAGTATGGATAAACTGCACATTTTTCATGTGGAGTCTGGAGGCATCCTATGCTGATCAAGAGATGCTAGTTTTATACCACCTTTATTGTGATGTTAACTGTCTGTGTTTTTAGTAGAATCACGTTAAGAATATTTGTCTTAATGATGCAGCATATAAAATACTACCAGGAATATCAATACAGTCGGACCTCCATATCCACTGATGTGGTAACTGTGGTTTCACTTTACTGCAATGACCAGACCAGACCAGACCAGCCTCCCCCCCCCATCCCCCGGGTACCTGGTTCCATTTGGCCTACCTGAAACTTCTTGGATGCCTGGGACAGTCATGATATTGCAGGAAATATCACTCAATTTCTCATGATTCCTGTGGGATTTCACAGGAATTATGGGAAACTGAGTGCAATTACCCTATGTTTGAAATATCAGCCGTTTTGCAGTATCTGCAGTATGACCTTTAATGTATCCCCTGCAGATATGGAGGTCTGACTTTATAAAACAAGGCTTTGTAATTCCATGTGTGCGAAATTTGGTAATTTAGGGTGTTTTTCCACTGTCACTAAAAGTACCCATTAAGTACCCATTAATGGGTACGTAATTGCATTTTTGTACCCATTAATGGGTACTTAATGGGTACTTCTAGTGACAGTGGAAAAACACCCTTAGTTAACCTGGATTTATCTACCTCGTTATTTTCAAATGCTGCTTCACTTTTACAACCTGTTGTAAACCGTGAGTGGTCAAACATCTGAAGTTTGTCTTCCCACATAGGGTGTTTTTCCACTGTCACTAGAAGTACCCATTAAGTATCCATTAATGGGTACAAAAATGCCATTACGTACCCATTAATGGGCACTGAATGGGTACTTCTAGTGACAGTGGAAAAACACCCATAATTTCAGTCACTTCCTTACCCCCATACCTCTCCTAGCATCCACATGTCATATTCCAGATTTGTGCAGACGGTGTCCCCATGGAGGGAACTCTTCTGGCATTGCTTAAAAGAAAGGGGAACCAAACTCAAGAGGAGCTGACTTGCAGAAGTAAATGCATAAGGTTCTTCTTGAAGCTACTAAATATAGCTCCCTGTAATGTCTTGTGTGTGCCTTTGCAGAAAAAAAAAACACGCAGCCCCTTTTTTCCTAGTGCAGTGATGGCCAACCTATGACACGCATGTCACAGGTGACACGCCAAGCCCTTTTGAGTGACACACCTGGTCACCCTGGCACCTGGGCATGTGGCGCTTGCTTGTTCTTGAAGTGTACGAAATATCAACTTGCAATTGAAGATTTAGCAAATGAAATTCAGCAACAAAAGTCACTAATGTAAAGAATTGTTTGTTTTTGCTTTTAATAAAATACATATATCAAAAATATAACTTTTTTACTAGAGCTACAAATACCAAAAAATTATGGATATTTTCAGACGTGACACAGCACCCGAGTTAAGCTAGGTTTTTTTTTTGCAAATATTGGCTCACCGAGCTCAAAAGGTTCACCATCACTGTCCTAGTGGATGCTGTTTTGGTTGAGAATGTAGGATGCCTTCTGAGGAATTTTGCATAAAGTGAGGGTATTGCTTGTGTTTTGGCAGATGCACATATGCTCACAATATGCAAAGATAACAGAGTGGATAGGAATTATTAACATTTGAGAGAAATGCTTATTGGTGTCATAGTCTAAAATTCTGGTGACCAAGGCAACATGCGCTCAACACGCTGTGGATCAGTGCATCCATGTTTTGTAGGTCCTCTGGGGGAACGGCGCGTTGTCAAACGGAATGAGGGTCCCCCTCGGCGAACCAACGGAGGTGGAGATATTTTCTTCCCTTGTATGTTGCCGGTGTTTTCACGATGTGAAATTTCAGGCCCTTCTAACGGCTCCTTCCTTCCTACTTTCCGCAGGACTCAAGCCGAAATGGCTCACACCTGCCGCGGAACCATCAATCTGTCGACGGCTCATATCGATACGGAGGACTCCTGTAACATAGTACTTTCCAACGGGGGGAGGACGTACCACCTCAAGGCTCACTCGGAAGTCGAGCGGCAGCGTTGGGTCACCGCTCTGGAGCTGGCGAAAGCCAAAGCTATCCGTATGAGGAACAACCAGTCAGGTAGAGTTGGAGCTCGGTGCGCACACCTGGGAAAGGTGCCAGAGATGCTCTGTAAGCTCCTGTTTCCCCTCCACAAGCCCCGGAAACAGTGGCGGAGGGGGAAAAGTTGTCTGAGAAACGTGGGGTTCGTGGAAGGAGTGTTTAGAAAGGCGCTTTGAGGGCGGGCGGCGTGTTAAGTAAATGGTGAGTGGAAAGAGGAGAGCCTTGGATCGCAGGGACCAGAAGAAAAAGGATCTTTGGGGACGAGGGTTCTAAAATTAGTTCGCAGGCTAAACTTGCATGGATTGCTTATGCAGGGCTGGGTACAGTTTTTCAGCGAGCGGGCGGGTGCTTGCTTTGCTTGCTCATCTCCTAAGAATTTGGATAGATCAGCACCAATCAACACCGTTAACCAGCTTTTCACATAGCCGTGGGTGGGACCCAGGTCCTCAGAAGCGGGAAGGTTATTGGCCCTTGATAGGCGAGCGATCGGCCGCTTCCACAGGATGAGACTTCTTTAACCGCCCCTCCTCCCGGCCCCAAAATGCAGTCTCAGGAGGGGTCCAAGGGCCCCGTCCCTCAGCAAAGGCAGAGATGCTAATGTTACATTTGACCGTGTTGGAATGAAGAAGCCTTCACAGACGCGCAAATGAGGGTATAGATTTTCTTTAACATGAGCCTTCTGTTTAATGACCACTGCTGACCTTAAGCATGAACTGTGTGGGCTAACTTGTTAAATAACATTCTCCCCCCACACACACACCTTTCTTTATGGTGGGATGCAGCACCTTTGAAACATCTGTCTCAAAACAAGGGTGGGATCCATCCGTCCGTCCGTCCATCCATCCGTCCGTCCGTCCTTCCTTCCTTCCTTCCTTTTCTTTTCCTTCCTTCCTTCCTTCCTTCCTTCCTTCCTTCTTTTTCTTTCTTTCTTTCTTCCTTTCTCTCTCCCTGTCTGTCTGTCTATTGATCTATCTAAATTTAGAGAATTTGTGCTCTGCTTCCCAACTCCTATCTCAGTACAATTTAGATGGGCAGGGCATATAGAAGCATAATTAAAAACAACCGGTAGGCCCCAAAGGGAACCCATTTGCCCTGGGAAAGTTTTGGATGCAGGAGCGTGTCTCAGGTGCCTAAATACGTGACTACAGAGCATCTCATAAATATCAGTGGGGAGAGTTACAGAAGGGTGGACACTTCACAGGTGAGGTGTGGCTGCAGATAACTGCAGGATGGCACTGCCTTTCTGGTTCCCACAGCAGCATCTCCCTGTAAGATGTTAGTGACTTGACCAATCCATGCTGAGGGCACTGACCTGGCAAGTCCACTTGTTTGCCCAACAGGGACAAAAATGCCATTTGCTTACCCTGGCAGTCTGGGACTATAAAAACAGGAAGGAGGGGACTATGTGGCCTCCAGCAGGCCATGTGGCTGTAGGGCTGTCTAACCTGAATGGATCACCTGTGTTAGGGTGCAGTTTGGAAGAATTGCTTGCAAAAGTGCTTGATAGAAACTGTGCCTTATTTGCTCTTGTAGTTTCTATCTTGCTGGCCCTTTCTGCACTCACTTTAGATCCTGATTGAGGAGCCTCTTAATCTAGATTATGGGCCTCCCATTTCCATGTGAATGTGGACCAAGGAACCACCGTCCCCTGTTTGTCTGGCACTGCCTGCACAAGACAGAGCCAAATCTGGATTAAGAGAGCCTTAATCTGGATCTATTGAAGACCCGTTTAATCAGGTTTACAAGTGGACCAAGGGGCCTTGTTTTGGATCCTATGAATGCCTCCATGATCCGGAACTATTGGGGACCGTGGTGAGGCAAGTATGTAAAATCATGCATGGTATAGAATAGGTGGATAGAGAAAAACTCTTTTCTCTGTCACACATCACTAGAACCAGGGGGCACTTTATGAGGCTAACAGGTAGGGGAGTCGGATCAGACAAGGGGAAGCATTTCCTCACCCAGAGGGTCATCAGTGTATGGAATTTGCTGCCAGAAGAGATGGTAACAGCTACCAGCCTAGATGGCTTTAAGGAACGGGTAGACAAACTTATGGATGACAGATGTATCAATGGCTACTAAAATGGATGCCTAAGCACATCTTTCAAGCTGGGGGGAACAAGCAGGATGCCTCTAAGGTCATCTGCTGGAATTTGAGAGCAGGAGAAGTTTTGTCCTTGTCTCTGCTTGAGATGCCCATGGGCAGTTGGTGGGCCACTGTGTGAGAAAGGATACTGGACTAGATGGGCTGTGGCCTGATCCAGCAGGGCTCCTCTTAGGTTTATATGGACTAGATGGGCCGTGGCCTGATCCAGCAGGGCTCCTCTGAGGTTCCAGCAGGGCTCCTCTGAGGTTCTTATGGACTAGATGGGCTGTGGGCTGATCCAGCAGGGCTCCTCTGAGGTTCTTATGGACTAGATGGGCTGTGGGCTGATCCAGCAGGGCTCCTCTGAGGTTCTTATGGACTAGATGGGCTGTGGCCTGATCCAGCAGGGCTCCTCTTAGGTTTATATGGACTAGATAGGCCGTGGCCTGATCCAGCAGGGCTCCTCTGAGGTTCTTATGGACTAGATGGGCTGTGGGCTGATCCAGCAGGGCTCCTCTGAGGTTCTTATGGACTAGATGGGCTGTGGCCTGATCCAGCAGGGCTCTTATGTTCTTAGAGGCATAGGGGTTGACTGCAAAGCTCATGAAGGCTTTGCAGCTGCAGGGAGCATGAGCTGGACTCAGCACCGTCAGTGCAGTGGGTACAGGTATTTCAGATCCACTGATTCAGATCAAAACGAGGCCAGTGCAGAAAAGGCCTTGCTGTCATATTTGTGACTGGAAGACTAACACTTTATAGAGCATCATACATGCCACACTGCTACCTTTGTTACTCCTTAACTGTGGCTGTTCTACTGCAGCACTAGGTTAAATTCTAACTCCCGAGGTAGGAGGGGGAAAAATATTCCTTAAAGCTTTAGGTTAAGTGATATTATAATGAATTGCACATATATTGTGCAGGCTGTTAATCTACAAAGGGGTTGGCAATTTCCAGAACCATCTGCGTAGCTCATCCTAGGGTGCAAGCATATTTTCTACCTGTCAAAAACTTGAAATATTGGTGTGTGTTTTCCCTTGCTTAGTGCTTTTTCCCCTCCCTGGGTCACCTTCTAGGGTCTCTGAAGTTGGTATAGTTTGCTTAGCCAACGCTTCCCAGCTGCCGTTTCTCAAAGTACTCAGATAAGCGTTCTCTTCCGCAGGCTTGCTTTCGCAGCATGTTTTTCTGCTACTTTGAGACTCCTGTACGGGGAACGTCATTTACTTATCTATTTCGCAAGAAAATGACAACATGATCTTGAACCAGGTATTGCAGGAGAAGTGAAGCAGCTTTTCTTGAAACAAAAGAGCCTAGTTTGGAGCAAAGAAAACGGATTTTCTCAGCATTCTTAAGGAACATTAGGTATTAGAATGGTTATAGCAATGGAGACGTGATAAAACGTTAAGGTTAGGATAGGTTAGGGCCCTTTTTTCCTTAAAAGACTCAGATTTTTTGCTTGAGAGAGCATCTGCAAGTACGAAAATAGTCCTATTGGAAGTGGGTCAGCATAATTGTGTGAATCAGCTACAGTTCTGAGCCTTTAAATGTGATTCCAAGACATGGGGACCAAATAGGAATTTTGAATATATTGGGTTCTTTGTACAATCACACTTCCGTCTTCTGAGTGATTATTGCAGGTGGGAGATCTGACCTGTTATTGGAAGCTGTCAACCTCTGTTTAAAATTTCTTCCATTCCCCTCTCTTCCTTGCTGTGACCACCTTCAGATGGAATTGTATCTGAAAATCTTTTAAATCTTTTGGCCACCAGCTTCTCCACATTCCTGCATCAAATGCCCAGGTCCCTTTAGGATGTAAGCACCTTTGGAGTGACAGCAATACAAGACAGAAGATAAAATGAACACAATGAAATAATAAAACACTAAAATAATAGCAATCTGGGGAGGAAAGATATTTCCTTGTTTCAGGCAAAGGCAAGGGAACGTTAGTGGGTTTAAAAAAAAAATCCTGCCAGTATTAACTAAAGGTGCCCAGTTCACCTCAGGGGAGACCCCATTCCACATTCTAGGGGCTACCACAAAAAAGGCCTCATCCTGGGTTCCCTCCCTCTTTAGCTACTGAAAGAGGTGGCACAACAAGGAGGACCTCTGCTGCAGATCTCAAGACATGGGCAGGTCGATATGGGAGAAGATATTTAGGGCCCAAATTTAACACCTTGAACTGGGTTTGGTGTCATTTTGCCTTTATAAATCTACGTTGAGGACATGTTTGGAATATTTTTTTACAATTCTGGTCATCACACCTAAGAAAGGATGTTGTCGAACTGGAAACAGTGCAGAAAAGGGCAACCAAAATGATTTAGGGGCTGGAACACCTCCCTAATGAAATCAGACTGCAACGTCTAGGCCTCTTCAGCCCTGAAAGATGGCGTTTAAGAGGGGAACTGACTGAATTATATAAAATCATGGATGGTATAGAAAAGGTGGATAGAGAAAAATTATTTCCTCTATCACACAACATTAGAATCAGGGGGCAGTCCATGAAGCTGATGGGCAGGAGAGTCAGATCAGGCAAGGGGAAGTATTTCTTCACCCAGAGGGTCATCGGTCCATGGAATTTGCTGCCAGAAGAGGTGGCCACAACAACCAGCCTAGATGGCTTTAAGGAAAGGTTGGACAAATTCATGGATGGCAGATGTATCGGTAGCTACGAGAATGGATGCCTAGGTACTGCCTCTGAGTTGGAGAGGCAGGCAGAATGCCTCTGAAGGGCGTTTGCAGGCAGCCTGGAGCAGTTGAACCATTTGCGTTTGCTTTCTGCTTGAGATGCCCATGGGCAATTGGTGGGCCTCTGTTTGAGACAGGATGCTGGTCTAGATGGTCTGTGACCCGATCCAGCAGGGCTCCTCCAATGTTCTGGTCATGGATTGTCCACCATTGTAGCTCTTTCAAGACTGTGGTGATGGGCACCAGTCCCACAGTTGTCAAATCCATGCCTTTCCCCAGTTTTTCCTTGTCTGTTGAGCCTTATACCAGTCCCTCCTTATTTATCTTTAAAGACCGGGAGCATTTGCCGGGAGCTCAGTCATCCGTCTCTGATTTCAGGCGGCTTCGCTTTCCTACCAATTGAAAGGAAAGCAATGTCATAACACGGATTAGGTGGGCCGCTAAGCCTCTTTAGAGGCCATCAAACCATGTTTTGCCTACATCTGGCGCTAAAAATAAACCAGTGGGTCCAACCTCCGAATTTTTCGCTCCTCTCTGGCTGGTGATTAATTCCTGTCGACTTTGACGAAATGTAGCCTTGTGAGTTTTCAGATCTTGCGGTGTCTCCCCCTCTGGGGGCAGCCCTGGGGAAGGATGCCCTGGCCATAAAACGGGGTGGTCCCCTGCTCTTTTATGGATCATTTTTAATCACGCTGCAAAGCAGAAAAACCAAACAAACCCACCCTCCTTTCTGCTGCGCTGCTTCTGCTTCCTATCATTCCAGCTGGTTGTGTGAGTGTGAACATTACGCAACGCACACTGGCTGTTAGAGGGCAGGGTTGTTTGAGGTTGCCGTTCGCCTGCTTCTCCGGCGTGGTCTCGTTTGCCGTTTCTCATTCCCGATAGCTGATGCACTTGCTCCCTCTATATTAGCAATACCGGGCTAGGGTGTGTGTTTTTTGCCTGTCACCCCCACCTGGCAAATTCTGAAGGCTTTGCCCTTGATCATTGTATGAGCTGTTTTCTTGATGTTTTTCCTTGCATTGAAGCTCTCTTTGCAGAGCTGTTCGTCACCAACGCTCTCTTTTGTTTCTAATGTTTAAAGATCGGAAGAGCCTGTTTAGCTTCCTAAGCTGAATTTTATCCTTCTGGGTTTGAGGTTTTCTTTTCTCTGGCTTCCTGCTCTGGGCTGACTAGGTGGTAGAATCCTGGGCAACGAGTGTAAAAAATTCTCTGCTCTGATGTGCCGCTACGATGGAGTACCATCTTTCCAGGGCTCTTCCGATGCGGCAAAACGTGTGTATGGCAGCCGGGTCCAAAATGGTGCTCAGCCAAGCTCAGCTGGAGACCAGAGCCGATGCACTGGATTGCAATGGTGACCCAGTTCTGAGAGAGACAATACTGGCAAAAGACAGTTGCCCAGCCTTCAAGGTGATGGACTCCTGGGTCATTGATTACTGCTAGTACTTTAAAATATCTGAGGACTCCCGTTGTGGTTTTCACAAGACATGAGTACCGTTAACAGGCGTAGCGTGTTTGTTCTTGTGGCTAGAGTGTGAGACTCTTACCGTATAGCCTCGTGGTTCAATTACCCACTCTTCACAAAACCTGCTGGGTGACCTTGTGCTAGTCACAGCTCTCGTTCTGATCTCTTGCAGCTCCATATATCTCATAGGGTGGAGAAGAACAGAAGGTTTTTCAGCTGCTTTGAGCACCCTTAAGGGTAAGAAAAGCAGGGTATAAAAGCCAACTCCTCTTAGCCTCTTCCTCTGTGAGCCAGTTTGGTCTAGTGGTTAGGGAGCCGGACTCTTATCTGGGAATACCGGGTTCGATTCCGCCCTTTCCCATGAAGTCAGTTGGGTGATCTTGGGCTAGTCACAGCTCTCTTCTGAGCTCTCACAGTCCCACCTACCTCACAGGGTGTTCGGTTGTGGGGAGAAGAACAGAAGCTTTGTCAACTGCTTTGAGTCCCCTTAAATGGGTGAGAAAAGCGGGGTAGAAAAGCCAGTACTACTACTACTACTACTACTACTACTACTACTACTACTACTACTTCTTCTTCTTCTTCTTCTTCTTCTTCTTCTTCTTCTTCTTCTTCTTCTTCTTCTTCTTCTTCTTCTTCTTCTTCTTCTTCTTCTTCTTCTTCTTCTTCTTCTTCTTCTTCTTCTTCTTCTTCTTCTTCTTCTTCTTCTTCTTCCTCTTCCTCTTCCTCTTCCTCTTCCACAGATGGTCCAGAAAAGGGGACCATCTGTGGAAGGCACACAGCTCCCCTCTTCCAGGATACAGAGGAGTCATTTCAGTGGCACAACCTTAATTCCTGGCCTTTTGAGACTCCAATGTGAGCTCCAATACTGGCTCAGATTTCAGAGACAGCAGTAGTGGGCTGACACAGGACAGACCATGCCAACGTGCCTGTTGTGGGGAGAAGCACAGAAGGTTTGTCACCCACTTTGAGTCCCCTTAAGAGCAAGAAAAGTGGGGTATAAAAGCCAGTTCCTTGATAATGATTGTAGACTGCTAAAAATGCTCCAAACGCCTCAAATAGTGAATGTTCAAGAAATGTTTAGGACATTCTTGGGTGACCCTTAAGGAGAAGTTATCTGACCACAGACTTCAAATGGCCCAACTTGGTCACTGTGGGATACGTTGGGTTCTTAATCGACCAGGGGTACTGTAGAAGGGTCTAACTTTGTGAGCTGGTCATTGATGCATTTTATGATCTTGAAACGCCCCAGAATTCTTGGGTAATGGAACAGGGCTGCTATGGATACGTGAGAAACCCAGTTTTCCCACATCCTGACATTTTTTCAAGGGCAGGTGGGCAGTAGGAAAGAGTTCTACCTTTGCAAGGTACCTGTTAGCTGTTAGATCTTCATCAGATTTCATAAGCATAGAATATACAGTTTTTGCAGCCCTGTGTATGTCTAAGTGTAAGAGATAGAATTCTCTCATCCCCTCCCCAGTTTTGTGGCTGCTTTCTTGGGTCCCCCCTAGTGGTGACTGTTCGAAAAGATCTTAATTTCCTTTTTTTTAAAGGTTTCTGCTCTTCACATTTTAATCTGCTACCTTGTGATCCAACTAGCTGTACACATGTAATAAAAGATGGTTTTATTACATGATGAGGGCAGACAGGCCCCCTTTTCTTCATTGAAATAACTCAGTGGCTACCAGAATGGAGGCAAGCAGGAGGCAAGCAAGAGGCTCCTAAAGGCCATTTGCTGGGATTTGAGAGGAGGAGAAGGTTTGCCCTTGTCTCTACTTGAGATGCCCATGGGCAATTGGTGGGCCTCTGTGTCGGACAGGATGCTGGGCTAGATGAGCTGTGTCCTGATCCAGCAGGGCTCCTCTTAGGTTCTCACGTTCTCATGTTCTAACTGTTAGAAGAAGAAGAATTGGCTTTTCTACCCGGCTTTTCTCATCTGTTTTAGGGGACTCAAAGTGGCTGACAAATGTTTTGTTCCTCTCCCCACAACAGAACACCTTGTGAGGTAGGTGAGGCTGTGAGAACTCAGAAGAGAGCTGTGACTAGCCCAAGGCCACCCAGCTTGCTTCGTGGAAGAGTGTGGAACCAAACCCAGTATTCCGAGATAAGACTCTGGCTCCTTAACACTAGAACGAGCTGGGAGATTATCTGGCATTAGAAGCGGGGAACATTTGGGAGCTGAAATCCAGACTCCATTAGGTTCAGCCAGCACGCTGGTTAGGCAGGGTTGGTGGGGTTCTACTCCAATATCTAGAAGGATTTATCCTGTGCTCACTGGTAATGATTCAGCAGACATTTGGAGACTGAAGATTTCTGAATTGTGGTATTTCTTGCCTAGATATTCTGATGTGTACAATTTGGGTGGGATCTTGTGGGATCTTTGTAGATTCCAGCTCCCTTTCCTCATTCACGCTTCTCATTTTGTCAGCATCTTCCGTGATTTAGCACATTTTGCAGAGTCCTTACCTCTTTTCCCAATGTGATACGCTAGAGATAATTGTATTGCTCCAGAGTCGTAGTCATTTGCCATTAACTCAGAAGCGATTCCCCCAAACCGCAATTACGTGTTTTCCCAGCTGTCCTCAGCTGAGTCGTCTGCATTTCTCTCAACGTTGTATATGTTTGTGCCTATGTGAAAAAAAGTTTATGTTCATCTTCTGCATTTATGTCCTTCTGCATTGTCTCTCTATCTGTGTAAAGCTTTTGCCTTTTGTTTCCTTTTGTGAATGTATGTATCTCTTTTGGCCCATTCAACCTAAAAAAAAGGTCTCTGTACTTCACCTCCTTCTCAGTGTTACACCATTAACCTGATAGTGCGCTGAACATTTATCATCTCCATGATTCCTATTAATCAATAAATGCTGCATGCTTATAACCTTTTTCTGTCTTGTTTTGTTTGTTTCCCTCAAATAACAAAAACCCATGGATTTTGTCCTGTGCATTGTGTTTCCCTGGAGACCTGCTTTCACTCATCTTCATCATTTACTCAAAATACATCTTTACGTACCGTACATTGAAGGCACATTGATACCACACAACACTGGCACACGCCCTGGGGAGCCTAGTTGTGGAGTGTTCAGCCCGGACCACGGCAGCCTCCATCACTGCAAAATTCTGAACACAGGTGCCTTTGTTTTTAATGTTCATTACTTTCCCCCAGGCCACCATCCACCATTGGTAATAATGTACTCTTTTTTCATTATCCCTTTCCGGTTGAAGTGCAATAGAGACAACGTTTGCTCGTTCCTTACACATGTACTTTGTCACTAAATCTGGGCTCAGATGCTGTTTCCTTCCTTCCTTCCTTCCTTCCTTCATTTCATGATTTTGATGTTTAGAGATACCTGCAGGGAGTCTCTCATTTTGCAGCTAACTGTATTGCAAGTTAATGTGGCTTGAATTCTCCATACTCGTACAGAGGTGGTATTGTTGTTGTTTTTACACAAAGTCCTATTTATCTGTTACCCACCCAGACAGAATACAGTCCTGAGACTTAATTGATGGACTTAGTTTGTCCTTGGTGCTGGTTGAAAACAGACTTTTTTTTACTGGTGTTTTGAATTTCAGAAACACAACATACCAGCAAAACCATCATTTTGACGTTAAAAGGAAGTTGAACGTCATCCCAGGAGCTATACAACTTTTTAAAATCAACACTTTTTCTACCTTAGCGGGTATATAGGGTCTTTCACATTTCACCAGTTGGGAACATCCAGAGATGCTACAACTCAGAAGATCCACGCAGTGTTAGCTTTGGAGTACTTTTCAGTGCTGTACTAGGGGTGTCTACTGTGTTTCTAGTAAACTCCTGCGTGGAACCTTCTCCACCAGCGGTTCTAAACCTTCCTAATGCCTTGACCCCTTAATGCAGTTCCTCATGTGATGGAGACCCCCAACCATGTGATGGGGATCCCCAACCAGCTCCGGACACAGGGCAGGGCTGTTGAGGAATCCACAGTAAAAACACTACATACAGGAGGATTCACAAAGGACTTCTCAGTTCGTTTGCAGTTCATGAGAAGTCTAACAGGCTTTTAAAGCTTGTAGGGTGGGCAGCAGAAGGCCCACTGCTTCTAAGTTAGGGAAGGATAAATCTCAGAAAAGGCCAGCTGCAGAAACCTGGCACCATTACAGGTCACAGTAGAGTAAGTAGATCAAACTTCTGGCACGGAGCTGGCAATGGGCAGTTTGTACTTGTAACATTAATGTAACCAATACATTCTGCTTCCCAGAGCCACCTTCTCTGCCTATGCCTTGATCAGCTACTATGGCAGCACAGTGGGGCAGAGAGGAGAGGCAACCCTGCTGCTGGCCTCCTCGAGGGGCACCACGGGGAGGGGAGGGGAGGAGAGGGGAGGGGAGGAAGGGTGGTGGGAGACTCGTCGCGACCCCTCTGAAAGGGTAGTTCGACCCCCAAAGGGGTCACGACCCACAGATTGAGAACCGCTGTTCTACACTGAGCAGGTGAGATGCTGCTTTAAAACGGAGGGCATTTCTGCAGGTCGAATGGCACAGCTGTGCACTTGCATGCCACATCGTCCAGTCACTGCATCAACAAGACCCCCCCCCCCCCGAATGGGCATTTCTGGAGCATGTGGTCACTGCCAGATGGGAGTGATCACACTCCCATGACACTTAGTTAAGTGCTGGGAAACTTTGGGACAGGGCTGACGTTTGCAATGCGAATACCAGCCTCCACACCAGATCTTAACTTCCCTGGCATAACTGGAAGGCCCAATTTCAAGTCATTTGCCAGGCCCGATCCAAAATAGCTATCAAATAGAGGAGCCCTAGCTCACCCAAGGTTAGAATAAGGTAAGTTTTTTTAAAAAAATAATGTTTTTTTATTTAATTTTTTAGCAACCATGTAAAAAACAGTACTATGTTTACAAAGTCAATAAACAACAACAACGTAATCAACAAACAAGCTGCAAAGCGTGGATTTCTCAGTGGAAGGTAATGTCCCTAGGTGTTAAGAGTTATTCCAAGAAGACAAGATGGGGAAGATAGATGGATATGATTCATTCATTCAGAAGTCAGTGTGAAGTCTGGCTGTTTGTGGTGTGCATGACATTAAGAGCACAGATAAAAGCAGCGGAAAACAGTAATTAAAACTCTTTAAAAAACTGAGTGGGCCATGGGAGAAACAAACTTTCACACGCTGCGGGGGCCTACATAAAAGTGTAAGTCTTTAATAAACTCCTGTAAATTGTAAGTGTAGGTTACTTACGAACTGCAGAGGGAGAGCGTTCCAAAGGAAAGGTGCCACCACCGAGGAGGACCGACTGCGAATTATCACAAGATGGCATTTTGCATTACATGGAACCCATAGTAAAATGTCAGCTTGACTAATGGATTTCAGCCTCTTTTCAATCTGTGGCAAAGGAATATCTCCAAAACCTTTATGGCGATTTCTGGAGATTCTGCATCCTTGATCCTGAGTGTGGCTGGCAAGGTATGTTAGGCAGCTGCTGTTGTTGGGTGATGTTTTACCATCTAACTGCTGACTACCCAGTTCCATGGTCTTCTCACCTCTTCATTCTCCCCAGCAGACCTAGAGCCCTTCTGTGCTGCCGGATGGAGACCCAGTAGTTAGAGGAAAAGGATTGTCCAGGGATGGGCTTGCGGGAAAACTCTGGGCTTTTTTTTTGTTATGATAAATCTTGGTCTTAGGGGGAAGATCATATGGGTATGAAGACACTATTTTTAAAACAGAACATGCACTGTGGAAGTCTGGACACGTCATCGTGGATGTAGTAGAAAAAAAAATTGCATTGAGTTCATGCAAGACCTTCAGGTAAAGTATGCTTTCGTTTATGGTGTGGTTGTCTCATAGGGTGATAAAGGACCCATGTGCCCGGCCATCTTGATACGTAGGTGCCGCTACCTTTGAATGTGGTCTAGTTACCTGCTTGAAATAAACTGAATACTGTAATTGCGTTTTCCCTCCCTAGAACACCCATGAACTGAGATTATGGCCACCAGATGGCAATATTGTCTTTGTCAAAGATAACCACTTCCATCCTGAAAGCTGTACGATTACGAATGTAATAATAGCAGCAATAGAGTCCTTTTGTCCATTTATATTAAACATCTAAACTCTGAGTAGCCCATATATTCAGAGATATCAAGCTTGACTCAAATCACTAAAATAAAATCCCTGTCATGATATGAAATGAGCCCTCGCTTTTCTTATTCTGTGTACATAGGACATATTTAGAATTATTTAAAAGTCAGTATCGTCTCTCCAGGATAAACAGAGTGCTCTTAGAAGCTCTGACGGAACAGGATATCAGAGAATACTTTTCATCATCTTACCATCTACTACTTTGTGAGCCAGTTTGGTCTAGTGGTTAAGGAGCCTGACTCTTATCTGGGAATACCAGGTTTGATTCTGCCTTCCTCCATAAAGCCAGCTAGGTGACCTTGGGCTAGTCACTGCTATCTTCTGAGCTCTCACAGCCCCACCCACCTTACAGGGTTTTCTGTTGTGGGGAGAAGAATGGAAAGCTTTGTCAGCCTCTTTGAGGACCCAGAAATGGGTGAGAAAAATGGGGTAGATAAGCCAACTCTTCTTCTTCTGTGGGCAGTACCCATGCATCAAGGAGAAGGTCTCTCTGTAGGTATCAGATCCCCAATGGAGCTGATGTTGGGACCTTGTAGTGAACAAATCCATATATAACCTGTTTAGAACTGAGAGAGTCTCCTCCTTTTCAAAGTTTATAACAAAACATATGAAGGTCTTAAATCTGGATTTCATGTGGACCTGATTAAAGGTGCTCACAGTGGGGTCTCCTGGTATCTTCCAGATCTCCAGGAGGACCCCATCTCAAGATCTGGATCTCAAAGATCTGGATCTTTGACTGTGCTTGGAAAAGGGGGGCATGACAGATCAGTGCCAGTTAGGTTCCTAATGGGTTCTAAATGAGATAGATCTTCATTGCTAGTGCAGAAGTATTGCGAACCGAAGGGGAGTTAATTTTTGCACTTTAAGCCAATGATAGCCTACCACTTGTCGAAACTAAACCCTGTTTGGCTTTATAATCAAATGTATGCTGCTACATATGTTTAATTTGCATTGTTGAGGAGTCAAGAGGGAATGGAGAAAGCAGCAAACTCTGAGCTCTTATGAAGGAGCCAACCCGGCCAATGAGCATCCAAGGACTGCAAACTGGATTTTTAAGGAGGACTGCTCCAGCCCATGAATGTTGAACAAGGTCTGCTTAGGTAGAATTGTCTGTCAAAAGCACCTGTAAATTCTCCAGTTTGACCTTTCATTTGTCAGTCTGATTCCAACCTGAGTTGCATGAAGAGTGAGTTGAATGTCTGCATACTGATAACATTTTCCATGATTGGAGAAAGGACAAGTAAATGAATGTAGGGAAATAAAAACCCATCCAAAGTTTCATGTAAATGAGAGGGAAAAAAAGAGTAAATGCCACCATCAGGAATAGCAGCTCCTCAGTTTGCAAATCTAGACATGTGGTTCCTGTTGCCCTGAGCTCTCATGAGATCAAGGAGAACAATCTGAATTTTTTTCCTTGCTATAAATCATCCATACATTTTGCCAGGGACCTGGAAATCATGCCTCAATGGTAAGAGGTATGCACAAGTATTTCTCACATTGATTATTCATCTGAATTCGTCCAAATTCGGACATTCATACCTGAATCTAATGTTACGGCATTCATGCACTAACATTCATATTAGGTGGGAAAGCGGCTGCACCACGCATCTGCAACAGATCTGGATTGCATCCAGCATGGATCGAGAGCAGATTAAAAGTGGATTCAGGTTGGATTTGACACTTTCAGAGTGCGGATTTGTTATGGCAGTAGTTCGCAACCTTCCTAATGCCGTGACCCTTTAATACAGTTCCTCATGTTGCGGTGACCCTAACCCCAACCAGAAAATTATTTTCGTTGCTACTTCATAACAACCCCTGTGAAAGAGTAGATCGACCCCCAAGGGCCTGGAGTCATAGCCACCCATTTATGCGTTCTGGTCCACTTGTCACTAAATAGTCCCTGCGCTGTTCAGAATCCAAGGAAAGTTTTATTGGACATTAAGACAGATTGAACATCCTAAATAATTATCTCACCTCCCCCCGCCCCTATCTTTGCTAAAATTGGCCAGAAAGGCAAAATTTTGTCTCGTGGTTAGAGTGTCGGATTATTACCCGGGAGTCTCCCGGTTTGATTCTGCACTCCTTCCCAAAGCCAGGTGGGTGACCTTTGGCTAGTCACTGCTCACTTCCTGAACCCTCACAGCCCCCACCTACTTCACCGCATGTCTGTTGTGGGGAGAAGAACAGAAGGTTTGTCAGCTGCTCTTAGTCCCCTTAAATGGTTGAGAAAAGTGTTGTATAAGAGCCATCTTTTCTCCCTCCACAAAGCCAGCTGGGGTGACCTTTGGCTAGTCTCTGCTCACTTTCTGAACCCTCACAGCCCCACCTACCTCACCACGTGTCTGTTTTGGGGAGAAGAACAGAAGGTTTGTCAGCAGCTTTGAGTCGCCTTGAGGGTGAGAAAAGCAGGGTTTATAAACCAACTCCTACTCCTTTTATGTTAATGTTCACAAGGACTTTATGGGTGTCTCCAGATGTCCTTTTAGACTGAACTTGCAAAAGCAAAAAGAGTGAGTTGCAAATGAAGCCCCCATCAACTGCTTTTGAAAAGCCAGTCATGATAATTAAAATGCCAAAGTAATTACCTTGATTAAAATAGTGTTACTTTCGTTGCTTAAGCGCTTGATAGTCTTGGTCCTTAATTCAGCACCAGACATTAATTGCAGAAGACATTTGGTCACTAGGCTGTGCTTTGAATTTAATTCCAGTGCTGGGGTGTTGATTCCGTTTGCGGACATAACTGGCTACGCTCTGTCAGGAGTTACAAAATGGATTGGGTCGCAGGGTTGGTTTCATGCAGGCCCAGATTCCGTCTTAAGGCCCTTTCTGCATTGGGCTTTATACTCGATTATATCCTGGAATAGGAGCCTTCCATCTGCATGCAGTTACAGACTTCGGCAGGTCCCGGGAGTAGCCGGCCGTATTCCGCACCAGCATGTGGATGGCAGGTCCCTATTCCAGGATATAATCCAGTATAAAGCCCAATGCAGAACGGGGCTAACTGTGCTTTAGAACATGAATTCAAATTTGGAATATAGACACTAAAGTGTTAAACATGGGATTTTCTTTCCTTCTGCAATTAAAAAGGAACAACAAAAAATCTTGTTCTCCAGGCTTTAGAAAATGCTTTTAAAAAGTAAAGGCAAGCAAAAAAAAAAAAAAAAAAAGGAAAAAAAATCAATTTTTGAAACACTTGTCTTTGCTTTCTTGTTAAAGAAGAAATGAATTTCAGGTCGCAGTTTGCTTCTGATTCAGACTTGACATGGAGATAGGATTTCTGTGTGAGTTCAGAGCTTTATCATAAGAACCTAAGAGGATCCCTGCTGGATCAGGCCACAAGCCCATCCAGTCCAGCATCCTGTCTCATACAGTGGCCCACCAACTGCCCATGGGCATCTCAAGCAGAGACAAAGGCAAACCTGCTGCTGCTCTCAGATAGATCCGAAATTCAAAATTTGATTTGAATTTTTGCATTCAAATTTCAGGGCATTCCATTCGAGTTCGAATGTCAAAATCCGGCACATTCGGTCGTATTTCAAGTGCCTAAGAATACCCAGGTCTGCTTCTCTGGGTACGTTTTCCTCATATTACTAAGGCTGTTACTCATTTATTTTTTATTTTTACTGTAAGCTTATGGCACCTCATTGTGACTTTTGGTGAAATGCAGGGAATAATCCATTGCCTGTACAGTAGCAGTCCAGGCAGAGCTGCAACTCTGGGCTCCTGTGTTGGCACAAGTGCTGTGCCCAAATGCAACGGAAGAGGGCAGCCTCAAAGTGCTGTACAAAAGCTGCAATCCAGGTTGTTATCTTCTGTAATGAAATGCTGAGTCTTCTGATGGAGGAAGAGAACTGCATTCTTCATTTCGGCGCTGCTGTTTTGTGTGTTGATAGCTTGCTGTTTTCAGAGAGACAGGGTGGGTTTACAGCGTCCCAAAATCTCTCCAAACCATAGAGCACAGTTGCCCTTTATGCAGCATGGTTTAAGGGAAGTCGTGGCATTGCTTGTTTAATATAGGCCCCCTCCAAAAAAAAAAAAAAAAAAAAATCATTAATGTTAAGTTGGCCTCTGTGGTGGTAATTTACATTAGATGACCGATTATTATTATTCAAGTATATTCCATATCAACCTGCCCGTGCCTCCTGGTTGTACCATTACCCTCTGTAGCAGAAGGGGTGGGCACCCAGGATAGGGCCTTGTCAGTGATGGCTCCTAAATTATGGACTAATCTGCCTCTAGGTGCATCAGGCACCTTCACCTCACATGTTTAGGAGAGCAATGAACATGAGCCTCTTTACCTTTTGAAGGAAACTATTGCTCCTTGCCATGTTTAGTCATGGCTCTTATTTTAGTATGTTCATTTTGCAATTGGTTTTTAATGTTGTAACCAGCCTGGAGACATTTGGGTGGGCAAATCCATCCATCCATCCATCCATCCATCCATCCATCCATCCATCCATCCATCCATCCATCCATCCATCCATCCATACGTACATACGTACATACGTACATACGTACGTACGTACGTACGTACGTACATACATACATACATACATACATACATACATACATACATACATACATACATACATACATACATACGTACGTACATACATACATACATACGTACATACGTACATACGTACAGTGGTCAGACTGGGCCTCTGGGTTTCTTCAACCCCATTATTCATTGCATTGCATAATGGCTTGTAGGAGCAAAACCACAGCTTCATGCAAGGGATGGGTGTACACTAAAGCAATATCTTATAAGTGGTAGGACCAGAAAACCACATAACAAGAAGATAGAAAGCTTTTTTTCAAGCTGCCTTAACCAGGCGTCGCCCACACAGCCTCATCCTATTTTAATTATTTCATGTACAGGGAAGAACCTTAGCCGGCAGGTTGCAGGACATTTGGCTCTTTGGTGAGCCAGTTTGGTCTTATGGATAGAGATCAGACTCTTATAGTCACCGGGTTTCAGTCCGCACTCCTCCACGAAACCAGCTGGGTGATTCTTGGGCTAGTCACAGCTCTCTTTCTGAGCTCCCGCAGCCGCACCTACCTGATAGGGTGTCTCTTGTGGGGAGAAGAACAGAAGGTTTGTCAGCTGCTTTGGGTCCCCTTAAGGGTGAGAAAAGCGGGGGTAGAAAAGCCAATTCTCCTCCTCCTCCTCCTCCTGTTCCTCAAGTGAGGATCCCTGTGCTTTCTAGGGCTGAGATGAGCATTGCCAGACTCCTAAAAGGTCTGAAACTATGTTGCCACGTACGATGCCACCTTTTCTGCCTCATAGTGTCCAGGAGGCCTTAGAGGGGGAAACAGATGACCCCAGGCAGGACTCCATCCCCTATAGAGCCCTAGTATAGGTGCCCTGACACATCTAGAAAGTGGGCTCTGTTTGAAGCTGCATGGTTGTGTCTAGTAATCTGGGCCAGGGTTGGATACATCTTTAGCATTTTGGGGAACAAAACAGAAGAGTGAAAAAGGGTTACAGGATCACACAATTAATATAGCCGGCTACTAAGTGTGAACAAGTGTGTTATTGGGGATTCGATTCATAACGAATTGAACGTTGGAAAAATTCTTTTCGATGCAAATATACGATACAAACAAGTACGTATTGGATATGAATGAATACGTATCTGATACGTATCCGAGGTACATATCCGATACATATCCCGTACGAAATCCGTTCTGAAAACATCGAATCCGACCTGAATCCACTTTTAATACGCTCTCAGTCCGTGTCAGATGTGCTCTAGATCCGTTGCAGATGTGACGGGCGCAGCCGCTTTCCTGCCTCACCAGTTCAATGAATGTCTGAACTATTCATACAAATGTCCAGAAATATTAGTATTTGTATGAATGTCAGTGTACGCATATTGTAACATTAGTTTGTGTACTAATGTCTGAATTTGCATGAATTTGTATGAAAAGCGCATGTTGCTAATATTCATGCAGATCCCTAATATAATTTTTATTAATAGAGTTCCAAAAATTAGCATTTTATATAGCTTGCATGCATTACACTTGCTACATAGGGCAGATATACTGGCTGGTATACTGGACCAGCAAATGTACCAGGACTCTTCCTTCTGCACACTAATGCACACCAAGGTCTCTCTCAGAACACGCCAGCATCCCAAAGGAACACACTTGCTGATTGGCTGGAATGGCCAGTGACTTGGCAGAAGCCGATTGGAAGGAATCGCCATATAAGACCGATGATTCAGGGTGATTGGGCGGAATTCCCAGGTTGCCTGGCGTAGGGTGACTGGGTGGAATCTCCACGTAACATAGACGGTTCAGGCTGATTGGGCAAAATTTCCAGGAGGGTGTTAATGTATGTGTTAATGTATGTGAAAATGTGAATAAAATATTTTTTTTAAAAAAACAGGAGGGACAAATTGGGTGGAATCCAATTGGCCAAACGTTTGCTAGAAAGCAGAGGGTTGCTGGTTCGGTCCTCAAGCGCTCCGCAGAAGTAGGCAATGGCAAATAACACGTTTCGAATGAAATGTTTAAATATTCCAGGGTTAGGTGGGGCTCCTGCAGGTCGCCACTAGAGTTCTGCTGTTCTTCCTCTTCTGGCTATGCATATCAGCTTCCTCAAGCAGGGCTGAATGTGTGTTTGCGCTGTTCGAGGGTAGATGGAGTGACCCTGCTTCCCCTCCGTCCAAACCTTCTGCAGACAGTTGTGGTGGCAGCCTCCTGGTGGTGGTGAGAATTAGCCAGTCTGGCCTCTTATCTGGTAGTCTCCTGGTCTGGTTCCACACTCCTCCATGAAGCCATCTGGGTGGCCTTGGACGAGTCACAGCCCTCTTTCTGAGCTCTCACAGCCCCACCGACTTCACAGGATGTCTGTTGTGGGGGACAAGAGCAGAAGGTTTGTCAGCAGCCTTGAGTCCCCTTAAGGATGAGAAAAGCGGGGTATAAAAACCAACTCTTTTTTTTATTATCAGGGTAGATGGAGTGACTCTGCTATCTAGTTCCAGCTACAAGACTTTTTTATGTTAGAAGGGAACTCGCCTCGTTTTAAAGAACCAGGACAAAATAATTGTGTCTCAGACTGGAGAGATTGCTTTGAAGCTGGTCGTTGGCGATCGAGTTCGTTAACGTGTGGATGTGTTGTACGTTAGAGCAAAATGACCAGTTGATGAGCAGCTTTGGAAACGAATGGTTGCAAATGATTTGGGTGGCCCATTAAATGAAATTAAATGTCATTAAGCCTTATGGCTCCCCTGTTTCATGACCCCTGTGTGCCCAGCTCTCTTACCTTCCACGATGCCTGCTTGACGCCTTTGTTCTGCGAAACTGTTTGTTCACCCGTTCTGTTTTTCCTGATTCAGCTCTAACAGGGAAAATGCCTGGGCGTGGTGCAGGTTTTTTCCTGTTGAGCTGCAGGTCCGCTGGGCTTCGCTTCGGCAAAAGGAATATAAAGTATTGTGGTTGCGAGTGATCTGAAAGCGATATGAAACACGCCGGCGCAGACCACAGTTTCCGTATACACAGGGAAACTCTGGTGGTTCCTTTTTAAATAAATAAAAATAAATACAAATTAGAATCTATTTGGGAATTCATAGCCATTTCTTTCAAACAGCCTGTAGTTTAGATGACAGTTTCTATCGAGGTAAATAAGTGTTGTCGCTGCACATGATTTGGGCAAGGCATCCGTTCCGCATAGGTGTTTTTAAAAAAGAAAAAGAAAAAGAGGGAGGATATTTTCAGTTGGCTTTTGTGTCCCTCTGGATTGAAATGATCTTACCGGTGCCTTTATACGGCCCCTTAGCAGCATTGTGCAAAGCCACTGAGCCCTGTTAAATTGCAGAGATCGGAGTATGTATTGTGATGGTACGGCGTTCTGAAGCCACCTGCAATCGCTGCTTGCATTAGAGCTCAAGGTAATTTCTTTTTTAAAAGGTTGTGAAGTTAAGTGGTGGTTGATCCCATCTGCTAGCGGACTTGGGACGCTGGGAGGGGACAGATAAGGGGACAGTTTTTCCACGCTTCAGATTTCTGCGGTCGTCAGCTTTTGGGAGCCAGGCTGGGTGGGGCTGTTTACAGCCCGGCTGCTGAGCACATGATTCCCCGAGAAATCGCCTCGCCTCGCCTTGCCTTCTCCTTGAGCATGCCCATGGCTTTTTGGGAGACACAGCTGGCTGCTGTCCATGGTGCTGATCCAGGCAGTATGCAGGGGGGCAGCGGCAGCTGCTGTCTCTTCTCCAGTTTGGTCTAGTGGTTAGGGAGGTGGACTCTTTATCTCGAATACTGGGTTTGATTCCGCCCTCCCCCACAAAGCCAGCTGGGTGACCTTGGGCTAGTCACAGCTCTCTTCTGAGCTCTCACAGCCCCACCTACCTCACAGATTGTTCTGTTGTGGGGAGAAGAATAGAAAAGCATTGTCAGCCGCTTTGAGTCCCCTTAAATGGGCGAGAAGAGCGGGGTAGAGAAGCCAACTCTTCTTCTTCTTCTTTTTCTTCCTCCTCCTCTCGGGTGGAGATTAATGATGAGAGCAGCTTGCAGATAGATCCCATCCCAGAGATTAGCTTCCCTTGCCTTTCGCCGGGATCTCTCAGCAAGCAAGTGAGGGGAGCGAAGACGGACTGAGGTGGGAGAGACACAGAGCGGCCACGGATCTTGCTCCAGCAGCATTTGGTGAGGAGCCGCCCCTTGGTGACTGCTGAGCCTAGATGGAACTGGCCGGGTGAGTAAGTGGGTTGTGGAGTGTGGCTGGAATCGCAAAACAGCGGACGGAGCCGCTTGAAGTCTGCCTGTCTCTATTCTTGCAGCTTACGCTTAGCCTGCACTCTGGTGTATGGAGTTAGTAGCTAATAAGAGGAAGCATTTATTTGCCCTGAGCTCAAGGGAAAAAAGGGGGAATAATAGAAGTTGTTTTGATGGGTGCCGGGGATCCATCACCTTCTGGGTGCGCATGGGGGTGGGGTGGGGGGTCTCTCTGAACTGGGGCTCCTCCTGTGTCCAGTTCCTCATGCCAGGCAAAAACAGGAGACCAGGGGGAGGCATTGAGGAGAGAGAAAGAAGCAAGCAGATCCATCCCGCTCCATCTGCTTGAGACCTTCTGGGATCCTTTTGAAAATAAAAAATAAAAAACCTTGTTGGTAGCACACTGGGCTGGGAATGGTGGGGTGTCTCCATTCTGGGGGACCAAGGGGCTTGGGAGTTGCTCTGTTCCCCTGTTTGGGACCCTTTCTGCTTCCCCCCCCTTCTCCGTAGAGGCGATCTCAGCACCCCCACCCCCCAGCTGGGCAGTGCCTCTGAGTAAGCACTTAGTTCACAGTCTGTCGGTGAAGCTGGACTGCACAGGAGGCTGTGGCCCCCCCTTCCCCCCCCCAGCTGCCCCTCTCCTGCAAGCCACCCATGGGGGAAATGTGCCTTAACCTGATGGGTCACCTTTGCCTGCGGCCCCATCAGAGCGAGGTCTCCATCACGTGGCAAGGTCAGAAAGCCGTAGGGAGCTTTGGAGAGGGAGGGGTAACAGGCTGGGGGTGGGTGGGCGGGTGGGAGGGAGGGAGGGTGGGTGGGAGGGAGGGAATGAAGGAGGGAAGGGCTGGAGGCGACTTCTGTCAAAGCAGATTTTCCTGTTCTGCTGGGCAGGATGGGTCACTGGGCTGGGATGAGGCTTGCGGACTCCGTGCTGGCGTGTTTGAAACTTCTGCAGTAAGGAGAGGAACCATTCCTGGGTGTTTGGGTGACAGCAGCTGCTTTTTTCATCCGGACCACAGCTGTCCCCCGGCTTTAACCCCCTTGTTCACATTAGCTTGCTTTTCAAGCCATCTACAAAATCCGTGGGGGAAATCCTTACAGGTACGGAGTTGCAGGGGCAGGAAAGTTTGGGAGGGTCCATAAACTCTTAAGATTGCTTATCTGTTATAGCACAAACCCATTTCACTCCTGGCGGACTAGTGGCACTTTTTTTTTTTTTTGCTTGTCAAAAGCTGTTCAGCTGTTTTTGTTGGTAATGGTGGAACAGCAAAGGCCAGTTTGCCTTATAGGATCATAAGGTTTGCCAGTGGGATACGATGCTACAAATCAGGTTTTTAAAACAGCCTGTGTTCAGTGCCAGTATTGAAGTACAAGAGCAGGTTTCTCGGTGTTTCTGTTTCTTAGATTTACACTCTTGAGAATGGAAAGTGAAATAACTACGTAAGGATTGGGAAATGCAGGTTCTGTTACTGCCTACAGTTGCTTCAGGGGAGCAAAGTGTTTTTTTTTTCCCTTGGGATGTACGATGCTGACAAGATTTGTTCTTGATGGTTTTTATTTTTTTAAAACCCTCCCATACCTTTTTCCTTTTGTTTCTTGTCTCTTTAGATTGTAAGCCTGAGGGCAGGGACCTGTCTAAGATTAATATAATATTGTAACCCGCCCTGAGACCTTCGGGTATAGGGCGGGATAGAAATACAAATAAATAAATAAATAAATAAATAAAGATTTGCTCCTGATTTTGCAGAGGTTGCTTTATGCCAAACCTGAGCTTAAACTTCACGCCATTTCCCCCTCTGCAATGAGTTACGTGAAATGAAATGCCCCCTTGCAAATGTTTGAAAACTCAGATCTCTTTTGGCACTTGGAAAAGTTGGAGAAAGAAGAAGAAGATTTTGCTTTTTTACCCCGCTTTTCTCACCCATTTAAGGGGACTCAAAGCGGCTGACAAAGCTTCTGTTCTTCTCCCCACAACAGACACCCTGCGAGGTAGGTGGGGCTGTGAGAGCTCAGGAGAGAGCTGTGGCTAGCCCAAGGTCACCCAGCTGCCTTTGTGGGGGAGTGCGGAATCGAACCCGGTATTCCCAGATAAGAGTCCGGCTCCCTAACCGCTAGACCACACTGGCTCACGTTCAGGGGCAGGAAACAAACGCAATTCACACGATTCTCATTTCTGTGTTTCATATTTTACTGCTTCGCGTAAGGATAATTATGGGTTGTTTTCATCCAGAGAAATACCAGGGGGAAAAAAGATCCTCTTGCGCTCTGTCGTCATGGTTTGAACGTGTGTTCCACGTTATTTGCTGTTTCTAGAAATGATTTGGAGCTGAGCTACGAGTTCTGCTTTTTCCTGAATGACGTGACTGTGTGAAGTAGATGTGAATTAATAATTTTTCTATTTCTCAATAATTGCGGGAGTCACATTTTTGACAATATAGTACTGTCTAAAATATTTTTGAAATCTTTATATAACAAATGAAAAACAGATGCCTTCCGCAGAGTATTGGGGGCTGAATGCCCAGATATTACTATACTGGTCGTAAGAACAGCATGCATAAATAAAATATATCTTCAGTGGATGGCATTTGAACTTATGGGAAGATTAAACTCTTTATGGAAGAGAAATGTTATCTGTGGCTACAGATGTGTGACTGTCATTACAGATGAGATTGGAAAGTTACCATTTGTTTACATTTAAGCAGAGAAATGTGTACATTTCAGACTGCAAGAACGGCTAATCAAATCCATAAGATCTCGTCTTTTCATTAAGAAGAGGAAATCGAAATTATAAGCTAATGGCTGAAGTTCAGAAAAGTATACAAGAGTTTATGTAAGAAGGAAAGGACTTTTTTGTATGTTAATATATATGGGAATTTTGAAACATATTTATGTTGTATTTAACCAACTTTAAAGATATTTTGGGAGAACTAAATAGAAGCTTTTTATGTAAGATGGATGCATTTGAATGTCAAAGAGGTAAGAGAGTAAAATTAGAGGAGCTGCAAAAATATGATCTGTGTATAGGTAAACTTTGGGCGTGTCTCCATGAACATTTACATAAGAACATAAGAGAGGCTGGATCAGGCCACAGCCCATCTAGTCCAGCATCCTGTTGCACAGAGTGCCAAATGCTCATGGGCATCTCAAACAGAGACAAGGACAAGCTTTACCTGCTCTCGAATCCCAGCAAATGGCATTAGAAGCGTCCTGCTTCCCCCCCCCCCCCCGCCGCCCCTGTAGCCTGAAAGATGTAGCCAGGCGTTCATTCTAGTAGCCACTGATACTTCTGTCATCCATAAATTAGTCTAACCCTACCTTAAAGCCATCTAGACTGGTAGCTGTCATCACCTCTTCCGGCAGCACATTCCATAAACCGATGACCCTATGGGTGAAGAAATGCTTCCCCTTGTCGGATCCGACTCTCCTACCCATCAGCTTCATAGATGCCCCCTGGTTCTAGTGTTGTGCGACAGAGAAAAGAAATTACATTTGGTACGGTACTGAACGCGGTCTCGGCAAGGGGCGTCCACATGCATTTTAGATTTGGTCTGCGGAAAGCAGACCACATTGCCCCAAACTGCCGGACCAGGACCAAAATTGGTACCCGAAAAAACAAGTCTTGGCATGGTTTGGGGTCCTGGCACACATTGCCAGGCGAGCTGAGACCGTGCATGGGGACAGTCCTGGTCTATCCGGGAAGAGATTGGCGCTCACGTGGGGTCTACTTGCTGTTCCCGCCCTGTGCATTGGAGATCAAAATCGCTGAGATTTTTTTGCGAGTGAAAAAATCCCGATCGCCAAGGCAGGCAGGATAATGGCTTAATTTTTGTCCCTTTTCCGCAGAAAAAAAACCCACCCCATTTCGCGATCGCCAAGGCAGGCAGGATAATGGCTTGATTTTCTCCCTTTCCCCAAATATTCCCCTCCTGTTTCGTGATTGTCAAGGCGATCATGACAATGGCTTGATTTTGTCCGTTTTAAAATTGGCGCATGTTCTCGCGGTTCCCGGTGGAGCAGAGGCGCGCAAAACTACTCAACCGCTCAGCTGCCGGCAAAAAATTATTTTTTAAAAATTATTTTAATACTTATTTAACTTAATTTTAAAAATTTTCCGTGCCTCCCAGCACCGTCCTGGCTTTCTGTGCCACTAAGGGAGGGGGGGATGCAGCATTTGCAGCTGGTGGTATAGGGATATTTGCAGCTGGCGGCACAGATGTGGGCTGACGTCAATCTGGCTTCCAATGAGGAGAGAGGGGGCAGAGAGGAGGGGGCGCTGGTCCTCCGTACCTGGGTTTGGCATGGTTTGCATGGGGGATGGCTCCATCCATGCCAACCCGCACCCAGCCCACGTTGCTGGGAATGGCATGGGGACAGGCAAGGTCTGCTCTTGGACCCTCTCCCGGTCCCAAACAGCTGTTTCTGAACTGGAAATTTATGCAGACTCATCTTGCAATAGTAACAGATGCCAGGAGTACCTATGGTTATTTAATGGAAAAGGAGCAGAATAAAATGTTTGAAACAGCAGAATATCAGGGAAGGAACAGAATATACCTAGCTTTGTAAGCATCGAGGAAAGAAATCAGTATTTTCATAGTTTGTTTGAAAATGAATTTGTCATTTCTGGGCAGGACTTGCATCTGAGGAAGCAAATTTTTAATCTTTAAAGTGCTGTAAAAAATCCTTTGCCTCTTTTGCACTGGAATTATTTATTTATTTTTATTTCTTTATTTATTTTTGATTGATTGAGTCATTCGTTCAACTTGTACTCTACAGACTTTGTAAAGACTCTTAAGGCAGTTTACAGATTTTTAAAAAAAACAACACTGGAACAAATGACAGTTGGTTATGGTCTCCCTAGCAATTGTTATGATAAGATACAGGTAAAAATATAGGTGTTTAAGGACTTTCCCCAATGTTAACCTGCTCAGATCTCATTTAAAAATGAGTTCCAGTAGTTGGAGGTTGCAATGGAAAGCGACTTTCTCCTTGACGTGATACCTGTTACCTGCTGCAGGCCAGGAAATTTAAGATCTAACGAAGGAGTACACACCTTTGCTGAAACACAGTGGGGCTTCGTAGGTTAATAGCAAAACTTTAAATTGGACCTGGAAGCAGACTAGTAACTTATGCAGTGACTGAAACACGGAAGTCGTTCTCACATTCCTTCTGATTAGCACATGGGTTGCTGCATTTTGAATCAACTGTCCCTTCCAAGTAGTCTTCAAAGGTTGGCCCCAGTAGAGTGTGTTCCTATACTCTAGTCATGAGATGATAATACCTTGCTCTGAAGTCAGGGCTGTCAAACCGAATGAAAGTGTGCAAAAGGGCCCCTAGAAATCAACTCCATCTGCCCATCCTTATAAAGGGAGGGCTGTCCATCCTTAATGGATCTTAGATTCCCCCCACCCCCTTGTAGGCCAGATGGAAGGATCAGTCTTGGAGTGATGGAACTGTGGGTTGTTTCTAACCATCCAGTGCCCTGTCACCTCCAGACCTTGGGTAAGCAGACCAGCGGCATTGCTGGAATGGCGAAAGATGATGGTACCTCACCCCATGTCATAAAGAACTCCACAGGTGGGCTTCCAGGATTTTGATCTCTCGCTTTCCACACAGACTGATTAGGAGCATCAACTTGGGAAGCAATGCAACCTCTGTAAAACAGGGCCACCAGCCCAGGCCTTGCAGACAATCCAAAAAGATGCTCCAAAGTCTGAAGATCAGACCATAAAATTCTGGAAGGCTAGGTTCAGAGAAGGTCCTTTTGGGATGGATTCACCAACACCTCTTTCAGGGCTAGGAGTACCACTCCACCCTCAAGAGATCCATTCACCAGGCGTTCGCCGCCGCCACCTGGATCCCAAGCTTCATTTCATAAGAACATAAGAGGAGTCCTGATGTGATCAGGCCACAGCCCATCTAGTCCAGCATCCTGTCTCACACAGTGGTCAAGGTGAAATCACTATTGAAAACAGATAAAATAAATTGGCTCAAACAACAGTGCCTGCATTGGGGTGGGGAAACATGCTCTTGCCTCAGCCAAAAGCCAGGGCAGAGAGGTGCCATCTTTGCCAAAAGTCTGAATATATACAGCGAAGGTGCCTCATGGATCTTGGAAGGGAGCCTGTTCCACAGTTTGGGGGCTATCACCAAGAAGGCCCTTCCCTGCATCCTCTTAAGAAGAAGAAGAAGAGTTGGATTTTATTCTATGCTTTCCTCACCCTTAAGGGGACCCAAAGCTGCTGACAAACCTTCTGTTCTCTCTAAAGCAGAGACGCTGTGAGGTGGGTGGGGCTGTGATAGCTCAGAAAGAGAGCTGTGACTAGCTCAAGGTCACCCAGCTAGTTTCATGGAGGAGTGAGGAATTAAACTAGGAGACTATCGCAAAGAGTCTGACACTCTTAATGACAAGGCCAAACTGGCTTACTGCTGAAGGCCTTGGTGGCGTCTTGCTGCAAGCTGGAAGTTGTCGTGGCCGTTGCCATGGTGATTTGATCTGCTTGGACCAGGCCATCTGCACTTCAAGTGCTGGTGGTCCTTTTGGGGATTGCAGCAGCACTTGAATTGCAGATGGCTTTCTCCACTCTTCATCTTATCCTCAGAGGAATGGTATTATTATCACTTCCACCGAAGGAAGTCCAGACAGGCCCACTCTGTAGTAAGCTAGGTAAGCTTCCACCACATGCTTTGGAGGCCAGCAGAGGGTTGTTTTTAGAAGTCGGTTGGCTGCTTTTAAATGTTGGGATTCTATGGATTCTGTGCCTATTCACAAAGGCCAGTTGACCATTTGTGACCAAAGCAGGACAGCGTCGGCCAGCTGGCCGCTGAGCCAGGAGCAATGGCCGTGAGTGCTGCACAAAGGCCACCCACAGGGAGTGAAATGTAAATTATTGATGGACTATGTGGCTACTTCGAATGAGCGCCTGGGAATTGCGTCCCTCGTCCCCTTTTTCTTTTTAATGTATTATATTTTATTTCAGTTGGTCTCCGCTTGCTATAGAAGGAGGCTTGTGGAGAAAGAACTGGGAAAAGCCTGCTACTAATATTGTTAGAAGGTCCTAAAATTAGTCTGTAGTCTGGCTTGGTTTTTATTAATAATAAATGTGCCTATTGATGGCTTTTATAATTAGCTCCTGAATACACCTGAGATGGTTTCGGGGGATGGATTTCCTGCCTGCTAAATCTATTTAATTGACGGGTGCTCTCTGCACTTCTCTGCCTCTCTGTGCTGAATCTAGCCTTTGTCTCTCTGTCCTCTTGCTTGGAACATAAGCCGCCTTCGTCCACCTAGCAGAGTTCATGCTGACTTTTCCACAGAGCGATCCTTCTCGCCCATTTTTATTTGCCTCCCACTCTTCTTTAGAACAAAAGAAGCAGGGCGTGTTGTGAACTCACCAGAATAAGCAAACTCAGCGTAACTGTAGGGTTGAACCAGTGGCATAGAATTTGCAAAGGCTGAAATTTCTAAAGATCTGTTTTTTATATAGACACTAGAGTTACCCAGATAGTTCAGAGGTTGGGCAAGTGTTTCTCTTGAACAGACGTTGAGCTGCAATAAAGGAACCTCCAGGTTGTTGGAAGTTGCTGAGCAGACTTCAGAGACTGCAGGTGCCCAGCATGAGACATACCTGGCAAAAATCTCATGTGCCCAGTGTGCCCAGTGTTTGAATCCCAACCCACTTAAGGGTGGCCATGTTCGTCCGCAAGGCCACAGAGATGCGAGCCAAGAATCGTAATCCAGAAGGATGGGCGAGTCTGTCATAATGCTTATTTTGTACAAGACTTTGATTTTAAATATTGCTTTTGTTACGGTCAAGACTGACTAATCAGTAATGACTTAGGCCCCAAATATCTCAAGGAACGCCTTCTAACATATCCATCTGCCTGTGCCCTAAGATCTGGAGGGGAGGCCCTCCTGGTTGTGCCGCCACTCACAGCAGCAAAAGGGGTGGGCACCGGGGATAGGGCCTTTTCAGTGGTGGCTCCCAGACTGTGGAACTGTCTCCCTCCTGAGGTGCGTCAGGCACCTTCACTCTGTATCTTTAGACAAGCTGTGAAGGTGCACCGCTTTACCCTGGCCTTTAGCTACATAAAGGAACAGCCTTTTCCTCCCCTCATTCAGATACTGCCATGGTTTTAATATGTTATTGATTTTAATGTGTTCATTTTATATGTTGTAAACTGCCCTGAGACCCTTGGGCATAGGGCAGAATAAAAAGGTAAACAAACAAACAAACTTACTCAATTCAGTTCAAATTCCATCCTACCAAGATTTTAAAAATATAGAAGGAGGAGGAGAAGAGTTGGCTTTTCTGCCTCACTTTTCTCATCCATTTAAGGGGACTCAAAGCGGCTGACAAACCTTCTGTTCTTCTCCCCACAACAGAACACCCTGTGAGGTAGGTGGGGCTGTGAGAGCTCAGAAGAGAGCTGTGACTAGACCAAGGTCACCCAGCTGGCTTCATGGGGGAGGGTGGAATCGAACCCAGTATTCCCAGATAAGAGTCCAGCTCCCTAACCACTAGATCAAACTGGCTCCTTTGTATGAGGCTTCAGAGAAAAAAATAAAAGGGATTTTCTTTCTCCAGAGCTTCATTTTTAGGTCACTTTTAATTTGACAGAATGTGGGAAACCCTGTTTCAAGCATCTGTGTGTGTGCAGTTCTGATGCATCGCCCAGCAAATGTCCTAAAAACAACCTCTGGACAGATTTAAAGGCACACAGAGCTCTTTCCAGATTCCATCCCCTGATCCCTTTCCTTTCCTTCCTGTCTTCTGTGCATTCCGTAAAGGAGGGGCGGGCGCAGAGCATTGCAGAGCGCAAGGGTCTTATATACGGCTCCCTGCCTTTCCCTGCCTTCCCCTTCAGCTTCTAAAAGGGACTTCCTTTTGTCCGGCACTCATTGAGTTAAGCTTCGCCTTAATGCGCTCCAGAAAACTGGTGCATTGTGGTATAATGAGGCGGCCGAATGGTTCCTGGGAGATCCAAGGGACTAAATGTATGGAAAGAGCAGCATGTGGCCAGAATCTATAATGTAGAGTCTATAATGCACCAGCACAGCTCTTTGCTGAAATAGGATGTGCCTTAAATATCAGGCTCTTTCTTGATCTCTCTTTTTTTTAAACCAACAACCTCAAGCTTAGAGTAATGCCCGGAGCCGTAGCTTCCGCCACAGTCGTCCGACGGCGGGAATGAAGGGTAGGGGCTGCTGGGAGACAGGATCCGGACGGTCGTTCTGCAACTCCGCCTGCCTCACTAAAATTAAGAAGGGTTAGTTGGCTATCCCTGAGCTTTCATTTAGCTCGGGCTCCTCCCGCCTTTCACTGCTGTTGTTCTATTGCACTGCTTGAGCACCCCAGAATCTGGATCTTGGGGCCGTGGGCATTAAAAAGCATGGGGTTGTTTTGCCTATCCTTATGGTTTAAAAAGCAGCGTCTTTTACTGCCGGGAGGTCGCCTTGCTGCCTTTGCGACACAGCACGGTTCATTGCCGTTTTGGGTGGGGGCTGTTCTGTTTCCACGTACAAGCAATGAATAACCAGAATAAGTCATCTAAAGAGAACTACTAGAGGTGCCATTGTTATCTTTTTTGGCTGGGGACACCGAAATCCGAATCCCGCAAATGGTTCAGGACCCAAGGACTGGGGATTCCACAGTCCTGATAGCAGCTTAGTGTGGATTTTGTGTGTGTGTGTGTATGTTGTTTCTTTACACCAGAAATGGACAATTTATAACCATAGCCCTATATTTTTTCACTTCTTGGTCCTGTTACCTCTGTGTGCCAAGCGTAATACTGCTGGCAGGCTGTGACAGGCTTTTTAATTCTAATAATCTTGAGAATTGGCTCCTCCGGTTTTAGCTTGACCCGAATGTTGGGTGATGACAGGGAGCCAGCTAGAAAGGAATGTGAATTGCTCGGCCACAGAAATGTGTGAATGTGATATTTCAGGCTGAAAGGGTTTCTCTGGGTTTTAGTGGAACACGGCTGGAAACAAATACATTGAAAATGCTTTTTGCTTTCCAGACATTCAATGCAGACACGGTTTGCTTGCTGCTCTCTTGTTGATAATGATGCCTGTTAGAATGCTAAACATTTCACGTTGCACGTGGAACATCATGCCACATGTCACAGGTTCCTTGCATTCACAGGAAAGCTTGCTCATCTCTGTGCTAGAGTGTTGTGGGAGATCGGCAAAACTTAATTAAAATGTATTCAGTTATTGTATGCATGGAGAAATTCAGAGAGCCATCTCCTGGAGATTGAACAGAAACTTTGGTGCCAGTGCTAACGGAATAGCCTGCTGGAACCTGTTTGTCTTTCTACTGTAGGTTCTTTGGAGCTGTATGTTAACAGCCTTCCATTGCATCATCCTTCTAAATTAGGCCCAATAGGGTGAGCAGAGTGAGATCACGTGTGGTGTGTGTGTGTTTTTGGATCTGGGACTTCTCCTTTGTGACTGTAGCCCTTTCTGCACTGGGCCTTATTCCAGATTATATCCCAGAATAGGACAGGGCCTTCTGTAGAAGAAGAAGAAGAGTTGGCTTTCTATCCAGTTTTTATCGCCCATTTAAGGGTACTCAAAGTGGTTGACAAAGCTTTCTGTTCTTTTCCCCCAACAGAATACCCTGGGAGGTAGGTGAGGCTGTGAGAGCTCAGAAGAGAGCTGTGACTAGCCCAAGGTCACCTGGCTGGCTTTCATGGAGGAGTGAGGAATCAAACCTGGTATTCCCAGATAAGAGTCCGCCTCCTTAACCACTAGACCAAACTGGCTGTAGTCTGTATATAATCCAGAACAAGGCCTGGTGACCTGCTATATTGGTGTCCACTTCTATGAATAAGGACATTTAATCTCTCCCCCCCCCCCCCCGCCAGTATCTTGGAGACTGTCAGTTACAAAAGGCATTCTGTAGGACAGATGTTTGTGGAAGTGTTAAAAGTTTCTGTGCATGTATTGGTTTTACCTTTGCAAAAGTGCTATAATCCTGTTGTGTTAATTCATGCTGCTCTGTTCGGTTAAATCTGTAAATTGCCCCCTTCTCTGATCAGCCCTGGCTTGGGGGAATTATTTCTTACCGGTCTTTGGACAGGGATGTTTCTGTGAAGTGTCACTAAAGCTCACTCTGTCTGGGTGCCAGGGTGCTTGGCAGAAGTAACATCTTTTGTGAGCTGACTATTTTAAGTGTGCAAGTTGCCTCTGTTTGTGGAAAATAATACGTTTATGTTCTTAATCTGCCACAGACTCCTTTTTGCTTTCCACGTGCTCTTTCCTTTCTCAAAAATTTCCAAAACCTTAAGATGTGGGTACGTCTACCAGTCCTGCTTCAGATGCCAAGGAAAGACAGAGGTGAGGTGCCTGTTTACCAGGCCAGCATAAGAGCAAGAACCCAGAGCTATTCTTAAGGTTATCTGAGGTCAGGGATCCCTCCTCATGTGGGTGTCAGAAAAGGTAAGGCAGGAGCTCTTCCCCCGTGCAACAGCTAAAGACAGATTTTCACGGTTGCTGTGTAGAAAGACTTCCTCTTTGAATGTTTTACAGTGTTATAATTTATTATGGGTGCAAAAGTACAATTTTTTTTTTTTTGCATAATTGCTATGGCTCTTTTCTCCTAACAGCAATATTAGATTTCACTTACATTGGACTAAGTCTCTTCCTTCTCCCTAATTTGGCTCTAAAGCAGCTCTGGTACCCTTCTGGTGTCTTCAGCGTTGTGGTTCACCTGCCGGACTTCCATAGCCACCTTTGAGTTGGGTATAGAAAGTTCAGCCAAAGCGGTGCTGCTTTTTATCCTAAGGTTCATCTTCCACATTTGTTAGCGGTCATGTGCTGTTTTTATCTTACTGTTACATAAAATATGTACGGACACTCACGTGCAATCTGTGCATTATATAATTAGATTTTACTCCCAGATCATCTGGATACGTTAAAACGTAAACTGGGTGTTAACCATTTAAATGGTTTATTGGACCTGGTGGTACCGGTTCCTTCACCCCAAGTGTTGCTAGGTTCAATAAGCACAGCTGATGTCTGCCCCCAGATTGGAGAGGAAGGCAGGATGTCTCATCTGAGGGTTTTGAGATGCCCATAAGCAGTTGGTGGGCCACTGTGTGAGATGGGATGCTGGATTAGATGGGCTGTCTCTATGCTGGAGACACTGGCAGGATGCCTCTGAAGGCATTTACAGGGATTCGAGAGCAGCTGATGGTTTTGCCTTTGTCTTCTGCTTGAGATGCCCAGAAGCCATTGGTGGCCACTGCAGGACAAGATGCTGGACTAGATAGGCTGTGACCGGATCCTGCAGCGTTCCTTGTTATGTACCTCTTACGTTCTTACGATGACTGGAGACCATCAACTTCTAGAGGTTTGCAAGTTGACCTTCTGTAAAAATTGGCAGTGTGGGCATCAGATGGCAAATGCAACTCAGTATGGACATTTGTAAGGTGATACTGGACTGCGGGATTCTAAGTGTAGATATGTGCTGATGGAGTCTGAGCAGGCAAATTCTGGGTAGTAGATAGTTCCATTGAATTGGTGCATTAAGACTGTAAGAACAGGCAGTTTTAATGGTTAGATACAATCAACGGATGGATATAAAACTGCTAACCTTATAACCTCTTACTGCAAATCTGCAGACCAACTACCCTGAGAATATTGTGCAGAAAAAAGGGTGAGAATGGTTAATGCATTTGAGCCAGTCTGGTGTTGTGGTTACAGCGTCGGAATCTAATCTCCTAGTTTGATTCTGCGTTCAGAAGGCCAGCTGGGTAGTCTTAGGCGAGTCATAGCTCTCCACTCTCACAACCCCACCTACCTCACAGGGTGTCTGTTGTAGGGAGAAGAACAGAAGGTTTGTCAGCCACTTTTGAGTCCCCTGAAGGGTGAGAAAAGTGGGGTATAAACACCAGCTCTTCTTCCTTCTCCACAACACCAGCTGGGTGAGCTTGGGCTAGTCACAGCTCTCTTTCTGAGCTCTCACAGCCCCACCTACTGCATAGGGTGCCTGTGCTGGGGAGAAGAGAAGAAGGCTTATCAGTGGCTTTGAGTCCCTTTAAATGGGTGAGAAAACCAGGTATAAAAGCCAGCTCTTGTTTTTGGTTTAGAGAGAAGGTGAGTAAAGGATGGCAGTCTAGGAGAGTTGAAATATTACAGTTGTCATGGCAAACAATGGAAAACAAAAGGGATTTCTCATTTTCTCAGAGTATAAGAACCAGCTGTAGGCAATGAAGTTGAATTTTGGAAAACTGCAGAAACTATTTCTTGATATGTTGTTGTTGTTCAATTGCTGAGTCACACCCGACTCTTTGTGACCCCCTGGCCCGGAGCTCACGATCATTGCTTTCATGCCACAGGGCGTTATTCACACCTTCACTTTCCTGAGAAAAAGATGGACAATGTAGCCAGCATTTCCCCAAGCGTTGGCCAGGAGTGAATTTCCTCTATCCTAAAGATGGTCATTGCTCAGCAGCGACGGTGCCAATGAGCATGCACAGAGTGCCATTGCCTTGGTGACTGGGTGATGCAGTGCATAGCTACGCCTGCATCACCCATGGCATGCTCTGGTCATCTAGCAGAGGTTCAAACAAAATAGGCTTTAGTGGCCTGCTCCTAGTAGAGTCGTGGAGTATAAAAACATGCTCCATGACCAGGGGTCTGTTCCCACTTGGCCTCTTCCTGAAGTATCTCTCAGGATGAGGGTCTGTGGTCCCCATGCTAATGCAGACTCTTGGTAGTCCTCACTTGGGGCCTACTGTAGCCTGCACTAGCATGTATAAGTAGATCCCTGTTCCAGGCTATATTCCAGAGTAAAGCCAAGTGCGAGGAGATCCCAGGTCTAGGACAGAAGCAGCTCCACGCGATGTACATGCTGCGTCGTGGATCATGCCGTGAGTTCCCGTTTTCACCAAGGGCAAAAGGGCTGTATCTCTCCACCTTCTCCTCTGCTGCCACCTTCTCCTCCTCCCCCCTTCCATCTTTCCCAGCATCAAGGCCTCTTCCAATGAGCCCTGCTTTCTTCTTAAGTGACCAAAATATTTGAGGTTCAGTTTCAGTGTTTGTCCTTTCAGCGAACCGTCAGGGTTGAATTCCTTTAGTATTGACTGATTTGATCTCCTGGCAGGCCAAGGGACTCTTGAAAGTCTTCTCTGGCAATTTCTCGATCGAGCACACACTTAAATACAGAACTCACTCCAGCAGGATATTGCGATGCCTTGCCTGAGAGGGCTGAGGAATGTCGCTCAGATCAACAAGGGGAGAAGAGGCCCAGATGTTTGCAGCCTGATTTTCAGCCCTTCAATAATTCTGATTATCGTTTTCTGCACCTTTTCCAGTTATACAAGATCCTTTCTGAGGTCTGAGGACTTTCTGGACTTAGGTAATTAGGCTGCCATGAACTAAGGCTGGTAAACTGCAGGTACAGGTGGACCATTTGCATTTGCCAGGAGGAAAGCTTCCCCAGAATGTCTCTTTCTGCCCACAGACGCGAATGGTCCTCCTGTTTACCAGCCCGCACTGCCTGGTCCTTAGCCAGAAGTCCCGCCCTCCTGCTGCTGCGATTGGCTGCTTGGACACCATTGCAAAGAGGGGTGTGTTCGATCACAGGCTAACCAGAGAGGTAGCACAGGTGCAGCACTGTCCACACAACACCCCTCTCGCGATTCTACAATCGATCACCTCTCCCAGGAATCAGGCGTCTGATCACAGCATGTGTGAGTGATCAGTCAGCACCAGCAATGCCACTGTGCCTGTGCGGACACTGCCCAGTAAACGCAGCGAACCGGACAAAGAAGAAGAAGAAGAGTTGGCTTTTCTACCCCGTTTTTCTCACCCATATAAGGGGACTCAAAGCGGCTGACAAAGCTTTTCTATTCCTCTCCCCACAACAGAACACCCTGTGAGGTAGGTGGGGCTGCGAGAGCTCAGAGGAGAGCTGTGACTAGCCCAAGGTCACCCAGCTGGCTTCATGGGAGAGGGCGGAATCAAACCCAGTATTCCCAGATAAGAGTCCAGCTCCCTAACCACTAGACCAAACTGGCTCACTAGACCAAAGAGCAAATGTTTGCACCACTGGACACTTCAGGTAAGCTTTAGGTAAACATTGGTTACAGTGTGGAGCTTCTGGGGAGAGCAGGCATGTTTGGAGGCTATAGCAGCCTCGTCAACATGCATATGCTCTTCACCGGACGTTCACTACTTCTTCACTACCAGCCTAGGTGCAAACAGGCCTCTGGTGTCCAGAAGCCTACTCAATATTCCAGATGTGGCCTCCCCATAGAGTTATGAAGGGGCACCATGACACTTATCGAATTGTTTTCTAGGCCCTTCCTAGTTACCCGTAGCGTTGAATTTGCCTACCAAACTCATCCACACCTTTCAAAACATTAAAATTAGAAGGAGGAACAAAAATCTGAGCAATTCCCCTAGGTGGGAAGACCACATTGTTTGTAGCTTATCAACTGAGAGGAAACTGGTGTTGTGTGGACAGTGCTGCACCTGTGCTACCTCTCTGGTTTGGCTCTGACTAGGAGTTTTGTCCTGACTCCTAAGGGGTAGTAAACTGCAAGGCAGTAGGTACATCCCCAGGAAGCAATGGGGAGCTGCGTCGTTTCCGTCTCCTTTTGAGCATTGGCAGAAAAGGCTGATCTCGTCTCCTGTCCTTCCGCCTACTTAGTCGATGACATCTTAGAAGGCCCCAAGAGTGGAAAATGTATTTAAATAATGATTAAAAATTTATTTTGGTGACGCATTTAGAAACGCTCGAGAGTCAGATGGCTGTGTATATCTCTGTGCTGGGAAATTATATCTGCAAGCAAACTGCAGGAGGGAAGAGCTGCCCTGGTTAGCGAGAGGGACCCGAGTCCAGAGATGTTCTGAGCCGAGCTGGTGTCGTTTCCCAGGCTCGGACGCCTGTTCTACCATGTCAGTGTTACCCGCGGGCAGAAAGGTTGCTCAAAACCCCTGCAAATGCTGCATTTATCTCTCCGAGGTTTTAATGAGAAGCAACTGAATAGCAGCTACTGGGTTACTTCTCTCAATTTACATAGACGTAGAAGTACAGTTAGTTGGATAGGACCAGGATGGGTTCATCTTGCTGCATCGCTAGGCCTTGGCAGGGCCAGCCAGGTGTCTTGGATAAGGTGCAAGCAGAATAAGAGGAAAGTAGTAATGAATAGTAAAGGATAGGCAATGTTTTTTGGCATTGGATTCGAAAAGAATTGAATGTTCTAAAATCTGTGTTCATACGAATAGATTGCATTCGAATGTAGTAAAATTCTGTTCAGTACGAATCTATTTGGACATATTTGGATGGACATTCAATATATCTGATACAAATAGATACATATCTGATACAAACAGATACATATCTGATATGAATAGATATATATCTGATATGAATAGATATGTATTTGATACAAATAGATACCTATTTAATACGAATAGATATGTATCTGATATGAATAGATACGTATCTGATACGTTTCCCCAGCTTAATGAATGTCCAAACTATTTGTACAAATGTCTGGAAACATTTGTATTTGTTCGAATGTTAGCATACGAATATTGTAACATTCAGTTTGAGTTCGAGTGTCTGAATCTGGCCGAATTTTGAATGTTACTCATATTCTTGCCCAGTAAAGGACTCTGCGGCAGGGCCTTTGCTGTGTTAGCTCCCAGGGTTGTGGAATGGCCTCCTTTCCAGGTGAGCTAAGCACTTTATACGTTCAGGAAGTTGGTGAATAGTTACCTCTTTATTCAGGCCCGTTGATGAGGAGGAATTTCTCCTCTTTCTCCGTTCCCTGCTCTGTTTTTAAGTGTTCTAATTCGGGGTGTAGGGCAGACTATTAACGTAAGTAAATAAATCCTCATAGTCTATGAGAAATAGGAGGTGAAAATCGTATGGCAGCCACACTGGAGTTGTGTTTTGTTTTTAAAACCATCTGAACTAGAAACTGTTCATCACTAACCTGCTGCTGAAAATTCTTTTCATTGTGCAGGATAAATTACATTTTCTGCACAGTAGAAAGGAGGCTGGTGCCTTTATTTTTCTAACAGTGAACTTTTATCTCATTATGTTTTCCGCTGTTGTTGTTTTTCCTGGCTGCTTTCCAGCTGGTCTTATAGTGACTGATTTCCTGCTGTCAGCTTCTCCTTTGTGTTGTTAATCGGAGTTGCTAGCGACTTTTCAGTTCTGGGGGGAATGGTAGCATCCATGCAGATGCCTGAAGGACGAGGCCTGGATTTGCCAGCGAAGATGCCAGGACTGCCAATTCCAAGGAAGGCTTGAGAAGTCAAAGGAAGGAAGATGCCCAGTCTTGTAGGATATGGAGGCATGCTTACATTTCGTGAGAGCAGAATTTTAGCAGTGGGCTCATTTCAGTGGAGTCTAGTCCTCCTTCAAGCCCTAGGGGGCATCTTAATGGGCACACATTAGGTGAGAGGCACTTTTTTTACATTGCCCTTATTCCATATTATATCCTGGGATAGGAGCCTGCCATAGTCTGCGCCGGCATGAGGATGGCAGGTCCCTATTCTGGGATATCGAGTCCGACCCCCATATCTGCAGGGGGATATGTTCCAGCTCCTGAAACTGCGGGTAATTAAGAACAGGCCTTCCGGTTATGGGGTTGTGCAACCCCAGAATGGGAAGTGCTTTTCTGGCTTTGGAAGACCTATTTTGGTCTCCAGAGAGCACCGAAATAACCACGAGACACCACCGGACGTCTCCTGCAACCTCTTTACCTTTTGGAGCCTGGCCCAGTGGTGTTGCACACTTAGCACTCTCTGGAGCCTGAATTAGGCCTTCTGGAGGCTGGAAAAGCACTTCTGGTTCTGGGGTTGCATGACCGGAAGTGCTTTTCTGGCCTCTGGAAGGCCTGTTTCAGCTTCCAGGGAGCACCAAAATAAGCGCATGATGCCACCGAAGAAAGCATAACTGAAACGGCAGTTACAGAATCGGTGGATACGGTGTCCGACTGTAATCGAGTATAAGGCCTACTGCAGAAAGTCCACACTGACCATGGAAGTGACAAAAGCTCTTGTCCCACTTGCCTCTCTAGATCCAAGATCAGTGGATGTGGAATAGCCCAGCCCGTTTATTTGGACCAGGAAGAGATATGGGTGAGATCAGCGCTATCTCAACTGGTGGTGCGGATCTGGATTGGTCCATGCCACGTCCCTATGCATCTGAGGGCTAGGAATGGGGTGCCGCTGAAAACCACTCCCGGTAATCCCAAACACAGGAGGTGGCTGTCTGCACTCCCCCCGCCCCCCATGTTCTGGATCAGTTTCCTCTGGTTAAGGGTCTCCTTAATCCGAATTACACTCCATTTAATGCAGACTGACCTGGACCAGCAAGGGGCCAGGGCCTCCGTGGTCCGCATGAATGTGCAAGCACAAAGACTTAGATCTGAACTACATGGGCCCTTAAACCAGATGTAGGCCAAAGGGAAACCTATTCGCATCTCAGTGAGATGGTGGTTGAATTGCGCCGTCTGGTTCAGAACTGCAGGACCCACAATTTCTGAGTTTGCTGTAGATGAGAACTGGTGATTTGTACTCTTAATCGAGTGTGTCATAGTGCATGTTCTTTCGAAGATGTGCTGGACACAATGCTCTACTTTTAAGCATATGTTTTAGCCCATGCCTAGCTCCCAAAGAGTCTCACAGCAGTTGAAATGTAATGCAGAAGGCTGGGACACCTCCCTGCGTTTGGTCTAGTGGTTAGAGAGCCAGACTCTTATCTGGGAATACCGGGTTCAATTCCACCCTCCCCCATGAAGCCAGCTGGGTGACCTTGGGCTGGTCACAGCTCTCTTCTGAGCTCTCACAGCCCCACCTACCTCACAGGGTGTCTGTTGTGGGGAGAAGAACAGAAGCTTTGTCAGCCGCTTTGCGTCCCCTTAAATGGCTGAGAAAAGCTGGGTAGAAAAGCCAACTCTTCTTCTTCCATGAAGGCAGTTGGGTGACCTTGGGCTAGTCACAGCTCTCTTCTGAGCTCTCACAGCCCCACCCACCTCAGAGGGTGTCTGTTGTGGGGAGAAGAACAGAAGCTTTGTCAGCCGCTTTGAGTCCCCTTAAACGGGTGAGAAAAGCTGGGTAGAAAAGCCAACTCTTCTTCTTCCATTTCGAACCAAACAGCAACAAATAGAGAATTGTTTGTATTACAAAAACACACACAAAACCCATCAACCTAGCCTCATTCCTGCAATTATTCAATGATCTTCACTTGCTCTCTCTTCTGTTGATGGTGCTATAGAAAAACCGTGCTAGTTTTTTGTGTAAAGAAATAATTTTACTTCCACTGTAATAGCTATGAATACTAACTAGAAACTTATATTCATATTTAATGACCTTCTTGTCTGCTTCATATATTTGAGACAAATGTCTCTCGCTTTAGTGAAACCCGTGAATAGAATCAGAGGGAAGCTGCGTTTTCGGTTCTGGAGACTGACCCTTTAATGCGCCTGACATAGATACAGGGTGCAATGCTGTTGGAAGCAGCAAAAGCCAACCACCTCTTAGCATTGCAGAAACTGCTAAAGCTTCTCTCCCGCTCTCTCTTTCTCAATGGCAAATGCATGCGCCTGCGCATACGCCGAATGTTTTGCATAAACAGAAGCACAGAAATAGAAAGCGCTTCCTCACCATTGGAATAAAACATCTGCTACAGTCAGCAGTTTTGAGCACAGCAGAAATGGGCAGGAATGTGGCTAGTTCAGCAGAAAGGAAAGGCCGGCCTGACCGTGGTCCAGATGAGACCTTGGTCCCCAAGGGGGATGATGGTTAGAAGCCCCCAGCTGGCTCTCGGTGCCCCTGCTCAGCCTGCAAGCAGAATTCCATAGGAAAATGTGCATGGGTCTTCCGTAGCCGCCTTGACCGTCCTTTTGTTGAACTTCTGCCCCTCCCCCCACGTGTCCTCAAAGGACTTAGGAAGCAGCAGGCACCAAGGCGGGTATCATAGTCAGTGAGAGAATGGCATGGGGGCTGCTGCTCTGCCACCCCTCTCCTCACCAAGTCAGCCAAAAAGAACTGTCAGACAATGGCGAAGGGGAGATTGATTTCCTCTAGGCTCCCAGACACAACAGCTATGACAGGGTGCCAGCCGATGCCAGGAGAGATGTGTGCGGACTGAAATTTAGTGGTTCGGTCCGATTCGATGGTAGTTAAAATTGGTTTGAGTCAAAAGCGAACCATGGGTGGTTCAGTTCGAATTGAACTGTTCTTGTACTGCTTTCGATTCAAGCCATTAAAAAAAACACTACCCCTGGCTTCATGTTCGAATAGAACCATGAAGACCAGCCTCGGTTTGCTGGAGGAGGAGGAGGAAGAGGAAGAAGAAGAAGAGTTGGCTTTTCTACCCCACTTTTTCAGCCATTTAAGGAGACTCAAAGCGGCTGACTAACCCGTCTGTTCATTTCCCCACAACGGAACACCCTGTGAAGTAGGTGGGACCATGAGAGCTCAGGAGAGAGCTGTGACTAGCCCAAGGTCACCCAGCTGGCTTCACAGAGGAGTGCGGAGCCAAACCTGGTATTCCCAGATAAGAATCCGGCTCCCTAACCACTAGACCAAACTGGAATTGACTTGGTCCCTTAGCATCAGTTTGGTTCAACTTGTTTTGCAAAGTGCTGGGTGGTTCAGTTTGTGCGCGACCCATGCGAACTCCATAATTCGCTACAAACTGTGAGTGAACCAAACCAGTTCGGCACATCTCTCGTGGCCAGCAAAACCTCTCAAGGCAACCTTTCTGGGAACCAAGGCTTTCTTTAAAATAGGCAGACTGTCAGCGCCTGTTAAATCACTGCCATGTTATTTCATATTAATCTCACTTACTGACACTTTATTTTTTTGCTACTCCACAATATCCTAGGTTGATGGCAAGAGTAGAATTCACATTTGCACCTGGTTTTATTCCGGATTATATCTCGGAAGAGGGACCTGCCATCCACATGCTAGTGCAGGCTACAGTAATCATCATTTGGGACCTTCCGTAGTCTGTGCATGAACGTTCTAGACATTTGAAATTTGATCTAATCGATAAACTGTGGACATTCAAATTCAAATAGAATGTCTTCACATTGGAATTTAAACATTCAAACAAATTTTGAATGTTCCAAAGCATTTGTTCAAATGATTCAAAATATTCAAAAATAGAGTTACGTATGTATTACATATGTATCTGTACGAATATCATACGTATCTGTTGTATGTATTTGTGCTTACGAGACAAAAATGGGATGCGTACAGGATAAAACGGGATGCGTACGAAATGCATACAGATATGTATAACACATTGTTGTCGACATTCATATCCTCAGATTCGGATCTAGCATTCAAATGAATAGATCCAAATGTATTCAATTAGAATCAGATCTTGTTGCATTTGGATTCTAAACGTTCTAATCGGATGTTTGGATATTCAATTCAATTTGGATTCAAATGCAAAAAAAAAAATTCATGCACATCACAGAGGATATTTTAAGAAATCAGAGGATCTTTCTTGCACAATTCTAAGGTTTCAAAGTCCATGACAAGAAAGGCAAGAAGAGGATTTAAAAATAGAATTCGATAATTTAAAGTAAATGGCACACTGGCAGGTTCCTTAACGCCCTGCCTTGGACCGTTGTCACAGCTTCCGAGCTAAGTAGTGCTTCATTCTGCTTCAGAACCAGGAAGTTTGGAGGTGCGTCTTGGAGCAGCTTAGGGCTGGGAGCGTCTGATCCAATGTACACAAGGGATTAAAGAGCATCTTGTGCCTTAAAATAGCTTCCCTGGATTCAAGTGACACAAGCAGTTCCTATGGCAACTGTTTCATTCATGGTGTCCTACAAATCCGAACCAAAACATGATTGCTTGTAAATAGGGATTTGCGCGAATGGGGGGGGGGGGTTGAATTTATTTGTATCTAATTGAATGTAAGAAAATTCGTATTTGTTCGAATGGATCCTCTTCAAATGTGGTAGGATTCTATTCAATACTCATGTATTCATATGGATTTGTATGAATATCTGATACGAACGCACAGATATCCAATACGTGTCTGATGTGGATGCATACATATCCAATTGATATCCAATATATCGCATAGCATATCGGCTCTGAAAGCGACAAATCCGCCCTGATTCCACTTTGAATCCGCTCTCAAACCAGATTGAATGCGCTCTGGATCCATTGCAGCTGCGACTGGTGCAACCGCTTTCCCACCTCCCCACGTTCACGATTGTTCCTAGACATTCATATGAATAAGAATGTCAATGTATGACTGTCGTAACATTCTGTTCATATACAAATGTCCAAATTCATCTGAATATCGAGTCTTATGAACATTTGTGCCCATCCTTACCTGTGAACCTTGCCACGGAGCAGAGAAGACAGAACCAGGGTAGGACAGAGTGAGGCCAGAGGTGTGAGGCCTGGGGAGAGAGACTCAAATTGCCGTTATCTTGACCTTTTGCGGGAGCAGGGTACAGCTGGAGTTCACTTGTAGCACGGGGAAGCAATTTCTTAGCTCTTGCCTGGTTGCATACCGTTTCTTTTGGTTGGTTTCCTGTGACTCAGGAAGGAGCATTTCAGGTGGGCTGTTAACTGCAGGTGAGAATAGGAAGCAACCAAGAAGGTGAGGGGGCTCTGTGTGTGCAGGAGAGCGAGAATAAATTTATGCAGTCATTCAGTGGTACCTATGCAGCACTGAGCTAGGATTTGTTCATCTGTGAAGCAGAGGTGAGTCAGGCCCAGCGACTGGAGTTAGAGTGTATTGTGATCATTTCTAGGGGTGCGATCAGACAGGGCTTTTTAAAGCCATTCCTTTAAGAAAAAGCATCCCACCCCCAGACACACACACACACACACACACACACACACACACACACACAGATGCCTTCCAAACAGTTGTCTCTTTATACACCTACCTTATTTTGCCACTCTGCAGCTTGCATCCACATCCAAGCCAAGCAATACCTACCCGGATTACAGGCACTGCCTATTGATTGGCCTCTCAGCTGGAAAACTCCACCTCTTTGCTTAGGTAATTTTTTGCCCAAGCTGGCGTAAAGAAACAGGTGTCTTCAGAGCTGTGAAATCCTGAATGTTGAAGGGGCAACCTTTCTAAGATTTCTAGATGAGGGAAGGTCAGTACAGGGGGGAAACGTCCATCATTACAGACTCAAATTTGCCCAGAGGGCATCTCTTTAAGTGTGTCTGATTGCACGCTGGTGGGCACTGGTGTTAAGGATGGTAAGGTAGTGACTACCTATAATGGCTCTGACAGGTGGGGGAATACACAGTATTAGATAGAGAATAATTGATTGTGGATATTTCTGGTCTGTTTCCCATCTAATCCTCCTCTGTCTCAGGGTCTGTTGGTCCAGTGAACCACAATACCTCATTCAGCTATGAGCTGCCCATCCCTTCAGATCAGGAGGGGAGGCCCTCCTGGTTGTCCCACCACCCTCAGCAGCAAAAGGACTGGGCACACTAAGTTGCACATCCTTTCTGGGACCAAACAACCCCATCCAGGCCTGGGTGGTTGCTTAACATCCTGGACTTAGGACCCCACGACAAACAGAACCTCCATGTTGTCTGGATGAAATTTCAGTTTATTGGTCCACATCCGGCCCATCGCTGCCTCCAAGTGATGATCAAGCCCTTGAACTGCCTTGCCTGACTCAAGACAGAGCTGGGTATCATCCACATCTCCAAATGGCCAAAGACTGACCAGACGTACGTCGGAGGATGTCCATTGTGCCACCAGCATGGCAGTCCACGCAGCAAGAATGTTTTCTTTTCTGCTTCCGTTGCATCCTCTGTCTGCGGAATATGGTTGGGTTCACTGGCATCTAAGCTGATGTATCTCACATTGCAACTCTTGAAAGCCCGATGGGGTGATATATTTGCAAGGCGCTTTGAGGTTAAAGTTGCATGACTCTGTGACCTGGATGCTGCTGATCTTAGCAAGGTGATTGATACACTGTCTTGTCTGGTTCTGCAGGATCAATTTCAGTGTTAGAGGTTTAAGGACGTGAAGAAAATGCTTACAGCTGTTTGCCCGGTTACCGACTCACTAAACACTTCTTACCTGTGGCTTTTTCAGATGAGCCAAAGAAATTTTAGCCGAATCGGTTCAGGGAGTGATGGATGTTTCTTTGCACAGCGATGTAGCTTCTTTTACCTTAAAGAAGCAGTAAATCACGTGTTTTTAATTGGTGTTTATAAACTTAAAATACAAGCCACAGAGCAACAAGAAGAAAAGCAATAATCACAAGTGAAAAATCATTCAAATAATTACTTAACTACTGATTTTTGTTTTCTTAAATCCTAGATCTGGAGGTATGTGTCATTTTAAAGCTTTTGCTTATGAAGTTGATGGTGGGAAAAACTTAATATCTGAAAAGGCTTCTCAGTCCAGATTCGGGACAGAACTGAATTACCCTAACTGAATAAACAAGGTTTATTGTTAGATAAATGGAGGAGGGTGACTGCATTGTTCTTGTTTGATCTGGTTTTAATTTCCTCAACCATGGAATTCTGCTGGGTTGACCGTATAAACTGGGAGGGTGAGCCTTGCAGTGGATATCAATAGAGCTGGTTTCAGGGTACCTTGACCCCCTCTCCCCATGCTTATGCTGTGAAGTGCTGCAAAGTACCTTTTTGTTTCCATCTGATAGCTCAGTGTTTCCCAAAGTGTGGTACGCGTACCCCCATGGGTACGGGAAGAGTTTGGTGGGGGTGCGCGTGTATGTACCAAAAAAAGAAAAAATATATTTTGATTTTTATTAATGCATATGTTTTTTATGAGGGGTACTCAGTGTTACGAAAATTCTAGAAGCGGTACACATATGTCAAAAGTTTGGGAAACACTGTGATAGCGGAATGAAACCATTAGGGATTTTGCAGAGTGGCATCATCAGTGCGTGGGTATTTCATTGGAAAATCCAGATCTCGGTTTTCATGGAGGGGTGCGGAATCACACCCGGTTAGAAGAAGAATAGTTGGCTTTCCTACCCCACTTTTCTCACCCATTTAAGGGGACTCGAAGCGCCTGACAAACCTTCTGTTCTTCTCCCCACAACAGAACACCCTGTGAGGTAGGTGGGGCTGTGAGAGCTCAGAAGAGAGCTGTGACTAGCCCAAGGTCACCCAGCTGGCTTCATGGGGGAGGGTGGAATCGAACCTGGTATTCCCAGATAAGAGTCCGGCTCCCTAACCACTAGACCAAACTGGCTCACTGCCAGAGAGCCATGAGAACCTCCCTGTCTTTCAAAATAATCATTATTCCCAGGAAGGCTCTGCATCGTCTGCTACCCCCACCCCACCCATCCAAGGCCTTGTTTTGGGTGAGGCTGTGATCTTGGCAGTGATGGTTAGTAGCTCAAGATCCCAGTGACCTGCAGCTGTTATGTAAGCCTCCCTATTAGAGAATGCTGTCCTCATTTGAACTTTACCGGGCCGCCCAGCCTGGCTTCAGCCTGCCACAGTAGGCTGCTGTGCTGAGCAAGACAGACCCCCCCCCCTTGTGCTAGTACCCCCCTCCCCTTCCAAACTGTTCTTTGTCTGTTGAGGGGACGGGCAATAGTAGAATTGGAAAGTGTAATTTCTGGCTTGGGGCCAAACGTTGGGAGAGCAGAACACCTCTAGCCTTATAAAAGGTTGGTAGAAATTTGGGAGCAAAATCCAAGCCTTTCCTGCAAAGAGCAAGACAGAAAAAATGGTCTTGGTCTTGCCTTGTTGTCTCCCAGGAATCCAGCCCCACCAACCTCACAAGGTATCTATTGTAGGGAGAACAGAAGGTTTGTCAGCCGCTTTGAGTCCCCTTAAAGGGTGAGAAAAGGGGCATATAAAAGCCAGTTCTTCCTCCTCGTCTTCCTCCACGAAGGCAGCTGGGTGGCCTTGGGCTAGTTACAGCTCTCTTTCTGAGCTCTCCCAGCCCCGTCGACCTCACAGGGTACCTGTGGTGGGGAAAAGATCAGAAGGTTTGTCAGCCGCTTTGAGTCCCCTAAATGGGTAAGAAAAGTGGGGTATAAAAACCAACTCCCTCTCTTCCTTCCATCAAGAAGCATAATGCTCTTGATCTTACTGTTCAGTGTCTCAGAAATTCTGCCTTCTGTTTTCACCCTTCTATCGTTCCTTTTTTCATTTTTTTTTTTTTTTTTGGCCAGTGTTTATATCGCTACCTGTTAGCAGAGCTAGCTTACAATCTCTGTTGATGCTGGCTGTAGTTGGTTGTCGCTGGAATAAAACTATGTCAATCTAAAATTTCTCAAATACACAGGAGCATTCCATTTTATTTATAGCTGCTGGCAAATAGTTTACGTGGGGTCAGAACAAGATTCTGCATTTTCCGCTTGCCATCTGTTGGCGTATGAATGTGTCTGTTTTCTGTCTGCGTGGCCCAGGTTGGGAATCATTTTAGTAAAATGTTCTTGTTTTGGATCCTGCTTTGCTGTATGATTCCAAAGCCACATAAATAATGCTGGAAAGATTACAGCAGGTTTTCAAAGTATATGTCACAACTGGAAAAGCCCAGCCAACCGGGAACCGATCACCCATTACCATCACTTTTGTGGTCCTGATGTGAAAATATACCTGCAAGACACAATTCCAAAGTCCTCCAGGGCCAGATGTGCCGGGCGCTTAATCTGGAGCGTGGAGTGAGGACAGAGACCTCATGGCCGGCCCAAGGCCAAAAGCAGCTTGTAAATAGAAAAGTGTTGTTATATGTTCTCAAACAAACCTGCATTTATTCACTTAACAATTATAATCATTGCATTCACTCATATTCATGCATTTATTCATCATCTACTTTGTATCCAGTTTGCAACTTTGCAACAACTAAGCAAAAAAGCCTCTTTTGGGTTAATTGCCAACTCGTTCCACTCGGCTTGGGAGCCTACATGCCAAACCATCATGCTGCGCTTACAGCTGGAGGTTCTATCCCAGACTGGCGCTCTGAAAAGACGCCCCCAACTATTCTGGGCAGTGCTTTTAACTTCCTTGGCTGCCGTGGAGTAGTTTTAATTTTTTTTATTCTGACAAACGTCTTGGGAAATAGTCATCATCCTGAAGGATTTGAAAAGAGTGCACCGTTTGCATTGATATCCGGATAAATGTTTGATCTCTGAAGAATCCACTAGGGTTCTAACCCAGCGAGAAACAACAGGCGTCTTCTCATTTCTCCTTCCAGTTTTTGCTTCTTGTTAGGTTAAATTTCGTTAACTCAGCTGGGTCAAGAGCTTAAGAAAGGGAGCCGGTTTGCAAAGGTGGATCTATCCTCTTAATTGGCTCTTTTTCAAAACATCTGCGCCTTGTTCTCGCCCACGGTTGCCTATTGAATCTCATGCCTCCTGAAGCTAGCTTCATTTCCTTCTCACCTGGGGATCCTCTTCACGCCGGCGTGCAAATATCCCTGCCGTGAACTCTGCCCCGTGAAACCGGTTCTGTTTTTAACTGTTCCCTAGCTATGCCCTTTTAAAACGTGTCTGTGTGTGTTTTGTGTCTCCCTGGCTGAACATTTAGCACAGATGCATTGGAAATCAAAGAGAGTCATTTTCAGAAGGAACGCAGGTTCCTTCTACATCCTTGAGAAAAGAAAGGAAAGGAATTTTCCAGCACAATTTTACACCTGTCGTGCCGAATCCCTCCCCGATCCAACAACCAAAGAGCTTGCATTACAAAACACATAAGCAGTGTTTGTTAGGATGACTACGAGCAACTGCTAAAGCCATAGACAAATGAGATATAATATCGGTGCTGAAAATGTAAAATACTGATGTCCACGAGATATCTGCTATAACAGGATGTCTTTTAGCTGCCTGCTTGTCAGAGAAATTATTAAGACCCACAAACACAGAGAGACGTTCCCTATTAGAATGGTATTTATTGATCAATTGATCTGTTCCCGTGCCGCGTAGGAAGCAAGAAAGCTGCTTGATTAATACATGAACCACCAGATTTTTGCCCTCTTTGCATATGACTGTTTGACCATATCTCCCAATCTTGACCCGCATCTGACACAAACTCTGCTTGAATCCGTTTTGATGCATAAACCCACAGCTTCCAGTCTGGTCTAGTGGTCAGGGAGCCGGACTCTTACCTGGGAATACCAGGTTTGATTCCACCCTCCTCCATGAAGCCAGCTGGGTGACCTTGGGCTAGTCACAGCTCTCTCCTGAGCTCTCACAGCCCCACCTACTTCACAGGGTGTTCTCTTGTGGGGAGAAGAAATGAGAAACAGTGTTAAAATGCTTTAAGCAAAGACAGTCGGACCCCCGTATCCGCTGGGGATACGTTCCGGCGCCTTCCATGGTTACCTGAAGCCGTGGATAGTTGCAGACAGGCCTTCCGGTCACCCCCAGAACCAGAAGTGCTTTTCTGGCTTCCGGAAGGCCTATTTTGGCCTCTGTAGAGCATTGGAATAGGCGTGCATTGGAATAGGTTACCGAATCAGTGGATACGGGGGTCTGACTGCAAATAGTCTTTATTTTGATTGCTGGTTAACTTATTGTTCTGTGCACCATAGCTGTTATGCTTTAGATTTTGGTTCTTTAGTTTTCTCTGTCTCTTTCTCCTCCCTCCCTCCTTGTTTTGTGCGCACACGCAAGCATGCATGCATGAACATACACTGGCCATATTCATTATAATTTTAGCATTAATTAACAGCGCTATTTAAACAGAGAAATTGCTGCTTGATTAGCATTGACATAAGGGCTACGTATGTGTTGCAGGCAGAAATGAGATTTACAATTGGGGACTGTTTTGTGGTACTATAGCTTCATCCAGACCTCCCTTATTTAATCCACATTATTTGGATAATCCGGGATAAAGCACATCCGGACACAGTTTATTCCCGGATTATCCGCACCTAATTCCAGATTGTCAAAATAATGTGGGTTAAGTGCTGCCTGGATGAAGCATGTGTTTATCTGACAGGGTCACAAAACAAAGCAGTAGAGACAGTAAGAATTGTTAGTTCTAAAATAAATAACTATCAAGACAGGGGGGGAAAGGGTCCCTGGGCAGAGAGAGGGCTTTCTCTGTGGTGGCCCCAAACTCTGGAATAGGCTGCCCCTAGGGATACACCATACCTTTTCACTGTCTGCCTTCTGGCATTTATTTAAAGCATTCCTCTTCAGCCTAGCTTTTGCTGGTTAGATCTAGCTGAGTTTACCTTCCTGTGCCATTACCTTTGATGGACTCTGTTCTTATGTTTTGTGGTTTTTTATTTATCTTTTAGCATTGTTGTTGTTATTGACATAAAACAAGAGTAACGCACAGCAAACAAGATATGCTGGTTTTGGTCATTGTTATCACTAGTCGGGCCCTTCCCAAACGCCTAGGACTGAATGATGTATCGGCGAATGATACGAGCAGATCCCAGCAAAGTGGCTTTCTGTAGCTGGCAGATGGATATTTGGTTGATGCCAAGGCTTTTCAAGTGCCCACTAAGATCTTTTGGCACTGCCTCCAGTGCGCCAAGAACCACTGGGACCACCTTTGCTGGTTCATGCCAGAGTCTCTGCAGTTCTGTTTTGAGGTCTTCATAACTGGTAAGTTTTTCATCAATTCTGATGTCACCTGGAATAGCAATGTCAATGATAAACACTTTGTCTTTCTCCACGATGGTGATGTCTGGCATGTTATATTCCAGAGTTCGATCAGTCAGAAGTCCCACAGTAGTTTGGCTTGTTCATTTTTGACGACATTTTTCTGGCTTATGGTCCCACCAGTTCTTTACCACAGGCAGGTGGTAGTTCTGGCATACGTTCCAGTGTATCATTTGTGCCACTGTGTTGTGCCTCTGTTTTTAGTCCATCTGTGAATTTTTATTATTGTTGTTGTTGTTATCGTCATCATCATCGACTTGAGACTTTGGTGACGAATTTGAAATCTGAATTTGTTTAGTTTAACTGGCCCCATGAATACTGGATCCTTTTGTCTCGTCTTTCACCTTTCTCTATTAATAGAAACAGCCCCCCCCCTCCCCAGTTTGCTGCCTTCCTCACCTTTCCAGAGGAACACATTGTTTGGGCATTGCAGACTGTAATCTGAGTGTCACTGCCGTTTGACCACTGCTCCGTCCTTCTGCCCATCACGTTCGTTCTCCCTTGGGCAGGCTTTTCAAGGATGGACTTTCTTTCCTCGGTGAATGCAGAGACCGGTGTTGGACGTCTGCTTCTTCCCCTCTCCAGCTGTGCGTCCTCTCGCCTTCTGGCTTTAATTACTTTGAACGTTGGCATCCTCCTTGGTGGCTTCTGGGCACAGAGATGTGTTGAAGGTTGCATTTGTTTTGTACTATCCCAGGATGCACCTAATGCCTTGTCCAGCGGTAGAGTTCTGGTAAAGGCCTCAGCAGGTGTCAGGTCTTTGTGTTTCTTGTTCCAGCTTCGTGTTTTTTGAGCCCGTTGTGGTTAGAGTGCGAGACTCGTAGGTGTAGTTCTCCTGGTCTGATTCTGTACTCCTCCATGAAGCTAACTAGGCATCCTTGGGCTAGACGCAGTTCTCTTTCTGAGCTCTCATAGCCCCCACTTATCTCACGGGATGTTTTGGAGAGAAAAGCAGGTTTGTCAGCAGCTTTTTAGTCCCCTTAAGGGTGAGAAAAGCGGGCCATAGAATCCATCCATCCATCCATCCATCTAATCCACTACCTGTCTCCACCCACCCATCCACCCACCCACCCACCCATCCACCCACCCACCCACCCACCCACCCACCCACCCACCCATCCATCCATCCATTCATCCATCCATCCATCCATCCATCCATCCACCCACCCATCCATCCACCCACCCACCCACCCATCCATCCATCCATCCATCCATCCATCCATCCATCCATCCATCCATCCATCTAATCCCCTACCTGTCTCCACCCACCCACCCACCCACCCACCCACCCACCCACCCATCCATCCATCCATCCATCCATCCATCCATCCATCCATCCATCCATCCATCCATCCATCCATCCATCCATCCATCCATCCATCCATCCATCCATCCATCCATCCATCCATCCATCCATCCCTATTTCTATTCCTCCCTATAACTGGTGGTCCCAGGTTGGTTGAAATTAAATTGTTTGGGCACTGTTAGCCCTGATGGACCGTGACCACTCAGTGTACAATTCCAAGTTCAGAAGACCCTTTTTTCCAGGGCTTTTGTGCACTTGGTTATCCAGATCGAGGAATTATCTGGCTCAGCCTTAAACGTTTCTTTTTTTTCCTTCCCGGAATCAAGTTTTAAAAGTTAGGCGAGGTATTGGAGGCAGGCTATAGATTGTGGCAAGCCCTCTGAGAGAGGTTTAGAAAATCTTTCTCACACCTTCTTCCCCTCTGTAGTGCTGCTCTAGATGATGTCACGCAGGTGCACTGGTGCTGTTTGTTTGTTTGTTTGTTTGTTTATCCATCCAACCTGCCCCAGGGTCTCAGGGCGGGTCACAACATATAAAATGAACACATTAAAATCAATATCATATTAAACCTATTAAAACCATGGCAGTGTCTGAATGTGGGGAGGAAAAGGCTGTTCCTTGACTTAGCCAAAGGCCAAGGCAAAGAGGTGTGTCTTCACAGCTCGTCTGAACACATAAAGCGAAGGTGCCTGATCCACCTCAGGAAGGAGACTATTCCACAGTCTAGGAGCCACCACTGAAAAGGCCCTAACCCGGCGGTTCTGCGATCGCCACTGTAATGGTGGCAGCCCGCGCCTCACCGGCACTTTGCTAGATGCCGGCGAGACTCAGGAGGGAGCCGGCACCCAAAATGCAGATGCCGGAACGTTTCCCCGTAGTCGCTTCCCGGGGAGAGCGAAGGTGCAAAAAGGCTGTGTGTTAAAAATGCAGGTAACCTAAAACTGTTTCCAACTGGAAGTTAAAAAGGGCTTGCCAATTTAAGCCGCGGGCTGGCGCTGAGGGAAAGTCCCCCTCGGTCGTTCTTACCCAAAGGGAATCGCCCGAGACGCGAAGCGAGGTCTGTCTGCGCACCGCTACCCTGCGCGAAAGCGCCGCCGCCGTGTTTTGAGTGCAGTCCGGCTGGTAACCATGGCAACTATTTTGTCTCTCCCCCCCCCCTTCTAACTGCTCCCCTTCCGCCGCCGTTCCCCTCTACAGATGACTCTGGCGACGAGGGGCCGGCCTCGCAGTCCGACAAGAGCGAGCTGCACAGCACTCTGAAAAACCTCTCGAGTAAACTGGAGGATCTCAGCACCTGCAATGACCTGATTGCCAAACACGGGGCGGCTCTCCAAAGATCCCTGAGTGAGCTGGAGAACTTGAAGCTGCCGGCGGAGAGCGGGGAGAAGGTCAAGGCGGTCAACGAGAGGGCCACGCTCTTCAGGATCACCTCCAATGCTATGATAAATGTAAGTGGGACGCGGCGGCGCATAGGCGCATAGGGATGTAACTCTCCTGGAATGGCTGCATCACGCCCAAGGAGGGAGTTAGGGAGGTCCTGCACCGGCCGGTATATCGGACCAGTGAGTGTACAAGGGAGGCTCCGTCCCTTTAGTCCCCACCCACTCGGACCACACCTAGGGGCAGGGCCTTCTTTAGACTGCACCAGCCCACAGAAGGGGGGCTACTAGTACGCTTGCTTGGTCCGGTATACTGGGGTTGCATGAGCATCTCTTTTGACCCACAATTCTATAATACACCCTTGTTTGGATGCTGGGGCGATCGTTTGCTGGTGTGAGCGGGTTTGGTCTAGTGGTTAGGGAGCCAGACTCTTATCTGGGAATACGGGGTTTGATTCCGCACTCCTCCACACAAAACCAGCTGGGTGACCTTGGGCTAGTCACTGCTCTCTTCTGAGCTGTCACAGTCCCACCCACCTCTCAGGGTGTTCTGTTGTGGGGAGATGAACAGAAGGTTTGTCAGCCGCTTTGAGTCCCCTTAAATGGGTGAGGAAAGAGGGGTAGAAAAGCCAGCACTACTACTACTACTACTACTACTACTACTACTACTACTACTTCTTCTTCTTCTTCTTCTTCTTCTTCTTCTTCTTCTTCTTCTTCTTCTTCTTCTTCTTCTTCTTCTTCTTCTTCTTCTTCTTCTTCTTCTTCTTCGGATGCAGCACTTCAGGCTTGTATTGAGAAGGTGTGGGTCCAGATCTTTAACTCCATGCTCACAGATGAGTATGGATTTGACCTGGGTCTGTCTGCATGCTCCATGAGTTCATTGCCTCTCAGGTGTCTGTAGAGTCTACAGCTGTTATTGAGAGTTTGGGCGGATTGTTTGAGATGGTTGAAATGAAAGAAAATTTAATAGCATTGGCATTCATTCACTTGTAAGGCTCTCTTCAGCTCTTTGGCTCATGTCTGTCCAAATCTTGACCCTTATTCTCAGCGCCTGTCATGTGCTGGTTAGGTGTTCCTAACAGGGCAGAGCCTGTTAGAGGAAGATACTGCTGGGCAATGTTGCTCTGTGTGAGTTATTAGCAAACATATATTTATTGACACAGGAAGATGGAGCTATTCATATTTCTGAGTCTGTAACCACAACACTAGAATTAAAAAAAAACAACGATTTGGGTTCAACATCTGGATGTATCCAACCCTATCTCACCTATACTTGGGTCATCTGTTAGATCTTAAATTTCCCAGAAAGGGGGGGGAGCCTTATCTGTGGTGGCCCCCTCTCTCTCAAACTCACTTCCAAATGAGATCTGGGCAGCTCCCTCACTGTTAACATTTTTTTTGACAACAATTGCTAAGGTGCCTACAATTAATTTTAATTGTTTTATTCTCTAGTTTATGTTTTTACTTGTCAACCGCATAGAATCTGTATGAAACAAACAAACAAAACATCCCATTTTAAAAAAACACCAAACAATTATTGTCTCATTGCAGGAGCTAACCCAGAGAATTACGTTTAATGCTTCCTCAGTTTTTAACACTTGATTTTCAGGTGAATACATTTTATTTTCTAGAAAAAGGTGAAAATGCCAGGAAAAAAAACTTGCAAAACTTGAAGGAAAAATAAATCCTCATCAGGCGGAGGCTTCAAAGACCTTTTTGCTCGATTCCCCCCCCCCAGTTCAGAATTGAGTTGTCTGGGTGAAGTTTTTTAGCTATTTCATACTTTGTTAAGTGTATAGTTGGGCCCCCGTATCCACGGGGGATACATTCCGGCTCCTACTGTGGTTACGTGAAACTGTGGATAATCACGAATAGGACCTTCTGATTTGGGGGTCATGCAACCCCAGAACCGGAAGTTCTTTTCTGGTTTCCAGAAGGCCTATTTTGCCCTCTGGAGAGTGCTGAAATAGGCATGCATCACTGGCAAATGCTCCCACCCACCTATCATCTACCCCGTTACATTTTGGGATGGGCTCCGGTGGGGTCACGTGCCTAGTCCAACACACTATGGAGGCCCTAATAGCCCTTCTGGAGGTCAAAATAGGCCTTCCGGTTCTGGGTGCTTTTCCTTTATGGCACCCATGGGGGGGGGGGGAGGGAGCTTATCCGGCAACCGTGGTTTACTGAAACTGTGGTTACCGAATCAGTGGATACAGGGATCTGTACTCAAAATAATGAGGTTTTTCATGGTCCTGTGCTGAGGGCCCCTGGAAGTATGGGTACTGTAGTCTTCTTGCGTTTGGAGAAGATCAGGGGAAGCCGCCCCACCTTTTCCTCTCTCCTTCAGTTTCTTCCTCTGCTTTTGTGCATGCAAATCAGGAGTGGAAGAGGAGGATATGCCCAAAAGCAGTTGGTGGGCTACTGTATGAGACAGGATGTTTGGCTAGACGACTTGTGGCCTCAGCCAGCCAGGCTCCTCTTCAGGTGTATCATGACTACTAGAATGGACCCCCAGGTACTTCTCCAGGTTGGGGAGGCAGGTAGAATTCTTCTCAAGGCCATTTGCAGGGAGCTGAGAGCAGGTGAGGGTTTTGCCTTTGTCTTCTCCTTGAGATGCCCAGAAGCAATTGATCCGACACTGTGTGAGATGGGATGCTGGACTAGATGGGCCGTGGTCTCTTCCAGCAAGGCTTCTAGTGGCTAGGGAGCCGGACTCTTATCTGGGAACACCGGGTTCGATTCCGCCCTTCCCCATGAAGCCAGCTGGGTGACCTTGGGCTAGGCACAGCTCTCTTCTGAGATCTCACAGCCCCACCTACCTTGCAGGGCGTTCTGGTGTGGGGAGAAGAATAGAAGCTTTGTCAGCTACTTTGAGTCCCCTTAAATGGGTGAGAAAAGCAGGGTAGAAAAATCAACTCTTCGTCTTCTTCTCTCACGGCCAAGCATATTTATAGAGGCAGCAGGAACAAAGGATAAAACAGCAGTCAGTGTGATGGGGTGACCTGAAAGGTGTCGACCTTCTCACCGTCCACCTGGATGGCAGGATGCGAATTCCACCTTACCACACGCAATCGACCCTGTGGCCGCTGGAGGGTTTGCTAGCATCCCTTCGACTTGTGCTTCTCAAGGGAAGTTCTCCAGGGCTGTGGTCACGCTTAAGGTTTAATCCAGTTTCAGTCCGCTTTTAGAGTGGGAGAGTACATCAGCAAAGTGGCTCAGAAAATTCACCTTTGGGATCGATAACGTGGAAAGAAAATGACCGCTCACTTTGCTGGTGTATTCTCTCACTCTGAAAGCGGACTGAAGCTGGATTAACCCTTAGGTGTGACCACAGCCCCACAGGGTCCCGCTTTGTGACAGAGATGAAACTGGATTTCCTCCCCACCCTTGCCATCGTTCCAGCAGCAGTTTTCTTATGCCATTTTGTGCCTTGGTGCGTTGCTCTTTTCCCTGCTCCCCGCCTCATTATCTCTTCTTATGCTGCTTCTTTCCTTTCCTCCAGTATTTTTTTTTTTTTTTGCTAATCAGAGGAATATATAGCAGCCTTCTGCTCCAGATGAGCCTTGGGCTCTGGGCAGTTTCGTTGAAAAAACAAACCGCTTTGTTCAATTGGAACTCATCTTAAAGAGGGGAAAATAATTATAATTTAGCAGACCATAGCAGTGACAGGAAGGGGGAGTTGGCTGCTCTAATAGGAATGGGTGAGATGATTATTCCACCCAAACATTCAGCTGTATCTCTGTCGATGTTTTCAGGCAAGGGGGGGGGAAGAGGGTTCTTGATCTATTTAATAACCTTTCTGAACAATCTGCCTGGATTTGTGTGTGGATATGAACAGGTTCATTAATTTAGAACGAATTAACGTTCTGGTCATTCCTTTGTGTTGCAACGATTGTCTATTTATCAAGCTGCGCAAAGAGAAGATTTAAACAAGCAGAAAAAGGTGGCCGAATATCCTATGATGATGATGAGTTTTTATCCTGCCCTTAAGTCCATGAAAGGATTCTTGAGGGACCTGTGAAATATAATGCAAAACAATAGGAAGGTGTGGGGGGGGGGGGCGGGCGGGATTTTGCAGCAGGGTTCTAAGAACCTAAGAACCTAAGAGGAGCCCTGCTGGATCAGACCACAGACCATCCACTGCAGGGTTCTGTCTCACATAGTGGCCCATCAGCGAAAGGCAGAACCATCACCTCCTCTCAGATCCCTGCAAATTACCTTTAGAGGCATCCTGTCTGCCTCTCTGACTTGGAGGCGGTTCCTCATAGGCATCCATTCTAGTAGCCAATGATGTCCCAGTTCTCCCAGCTGTACCAGGCCATATCCCATCTAGTCCAGCATCCGGTCTCACACAAAAGCTCACCAATTTCTTCTGGGCATCTCAAACAGAAGGCAAAGAGAAAATCTGTACCTGCTGTCAAATTCCTGCAGATGGCCTTCAGAGGCATCCTGTCTGTCTCCCCAGCCTGGAGGATGTACCTGGAATCCATGCTAGTAGTCATTGATACACCTGAGACCAGTTTGGTCTAGTGGTTAAGGAGCCGGCCTCTTATCTGGGAATACTGGGTTTGATTCCTCTATCCCCCCTGAAAACCAGCTAAGTAACCTTGGGCTAGTCACAGCTCTCTTCTGAGCTCTCTCACAGCTCCACCTACCCTACAGTGTGTCTTTTGCGGGGAGAAGAACGGAAGGTTTGTCTGCCGCTTTGAGGCCCCTTAAATGGGTGAGAAAAGCGGGGTAGAAAAGCCAACTCTTCTTCTTTTGCTACTGTCCTCCATGAATTTGTCCAGCCCTTTCGTAAACCTGAATAGGCTGGTTGCTGTCACCACCTCTTCTGGCAACAGATTCCACAGACCGATGGGTAGGAAAGCCCAGCAGCGCCACTCTGTTCTTCTGTCTTGCTTGGTGTTGTAGCTCATTGCACCCATGTGCAGCCTTTGAAGTAGATATGAGAATGGGAAGGGCATTGGACTCAACTTACTCCAGAAGTATTGAAAACTGTGGAAGTAAAAGTTGATCGGCTCATTTAAATGCACTGCAAACCTTCCCAAAGCAAGTGACAAATGTCCACACCTGATCCTTGCTGGAAAGTGACAGTTCTTCCCTCCCCAAGACACTGAGAGCCAACCTGTCATACAAAGTCAGTTTCCTTAAGAAGCCTCGATGGTTACATCCGTCATTCTTATAGCTTGACCTGAGATGAGCTGCCTTTGTTTTCCTTGTAGGAGACAGCTATCGGTCTACAGCCAGAGAGATGGACTATCCTGGTTTTAGTGTGTGATGTAATAACCCAAACAACAAAACAAAATGCAGCAAAATGGGAGATTTAAAAATGCGCTTGCCTGACTGTGCTTTCCTCAACCATTTAAGAGGGCTCAAAGCAGCTGACAAACTTTCTGTTCTTCTCCCCACAACAGAACACCCTATGAGGTAGGTGGGGCTGTGAGAGCTCAGAAGAGAGCTGTGCCTAGCCCAAGGTCACCCAGCTGGCTTCATGGGGGAGTGCGGAATCAAACCTGTTATTCCCAGATAAGAGTCTGGCTCCCTAACCACTGCCTCATGGTTGCTGATGTATTTTACTTGCTGATGTATTTTACTTGATGTTTTACAACGTGCATCTCCAAGCCTTTTCGCACTTTGTAAAAAGTTGAACTGTCCTGATGTATGCCTGCTTCTTGACAAAAGAAGCAAAGTTGTTTCCCGTGTAGACCTGCCTGAATATTAAGATTGCAAAGGAGGATACCCGCAAAAGTGTGAGGGGTTGTGGCATGCAGGAGAGCCTTTTTGGTGGTGGCTCCTCCCGTCCTCTGACTTTGGACCAGCCTCCCAGTGAAAGTATAAGTGCCTCTTCACCCAGACCTTTGGTGTTTTGGTAGGGAGGGTTACTGGGTTATTTGGAGAACGTTTGTTGATATTTTGTTAAATGTTGTGACCCACCTTGGAACCTTCCGATGAAAGGTAGCATCCACCCCCAAATTTTAATCCAGCTTCATTCCACCATCAGAATGGAAGGACCCTTCAACAAAGTGACTCGCCATTTTCTTTCCACGTTATCTAACCCAAGGTTTGATCTTCTGAAGGAGACAAAGCTAAAAAGCAGCAGCTTGTTACTTGGCCAGTGTGTGTTTCTCCCTCTGAAAGTGGACCGAAAGTGGATTAAAATATAGGTGTGAACACTGCTGGGGAAATGAAGAGTTTTGTTTTCTGTTCTCCCTGGAATAGGATGTTGCAAATGATCCTAGTCTTTCTCAAGCCCGCTGCTGGATGTGAGATCTAAATAAAGACCAGGATAAGTGCTGATCATTCAGAGGTGGGTGGCTAGAAGAAGCAATATGGTGCAGAGGTGGCGTGGGAAGTGTGTGAGGAACCAGTTTAAAGGCTAAACGACAGAATATTCCAACATGTACAGCAGAATCCCCATGAAAGATCGAGTAGACAGAAGGCGTAGGAGATACCACTGGAATGTAGCCGATGGAACTGATTTGGACAATGCAAAGGCTTGTGAAATTGGTGTGGGCCAGGGCTGGAAATGCATTTTCTAATTTAAAGGAATGGTGCTTCTACCACAAATAGAAGTGGAGCGAAGGATTCCGCTGTTCTGTCCTCTACCATTACTTGTGGGGGATTCTGCAGGTCTTAAAGGGATGGAGGAAGAAAAATTCAGTGTCAAGATTTTTGTTTTCGCCTTCTAGATTGTACGGCTTCGCTGTATGAGAGAAAACTTCCTGAAATGCAGTTCTTCCTTTTTAAGATCATGAGAAACAATTGTATAATCCCCTCCCCACTCAAACAAGCTATATATTTTAAAACACCTTATGTTCCCAGGGTCCCCTGTTACGGATACCTTATCCTTTTATTTTCTTTCACGCTGCTGTTCTGTCTTCTTGCTCAGTTTCTGCTGTTCTCAGATCCCTTCCCAGATGGCCTGTATCTTTCCTAAAGTCCATCCCAGCCATTGCTGAACTGGTACAAAAAGCAGCTGGTCAAGAAGATCCCAAGAACCAGGTCTGATTTCACAGTGGCCAGGAGGGTCCTCCAGTGGAAAGTGCATAACAGATTGTCGTCTGCGTAGAATCTTGAAGATGGTGTATGAGATGTTATAAAGATCAAAACATAAGAGGAGCCATACAAATAGACTTCAGATGGATCTTGCCTGTCCCTCCATCCTGGAGGCAGTTTCTAGGGATTCATGTTAAATAAAAGAACGTAAGAGGAGCCCTGCTGGATCAGGCCACGGCCCATCTAGTCCAGCATCCTGTCTCGCCCAGTGGTCCACCCGTTGTTTCTGGGCATCTCAAACAGGAGGCAAAGGCAAAACCTTCAGCTGCTCTTGACTCCCTGCAAATGGCCTTTAGAGATACCTGCCTGTCTTTCCAACCTGGAGGTTGTACCTAAGCATCCATTCTAGATAAGGACATCACAGGAGACCCTGCTGGATCAGGCCACAGCCCATCTAGTCCAGCATCCCATCTCACACCGTGGCCCACCAATTGTTTCTGGGCATCTCAAGCAGGAGATGAAGGCAAAACCTTCACCTTCTCTTGAATCCCTGCAGGTGGCCTTGGGAGGCATCCTGCCTTCCTCTCCAACCTAGAGGAAGGACCCTGGCCTCCATGCTGCGCCTGAGCACAGAGCAATTAAAATGGACATAATGGATGTATCAATGACCGTTTCTTGTGTGTCTAATAACGGAACTTGACCCAGACATATCAGGTTTTTATTTCCCCTCTTTGCAAACACCCCTCAGTCCCCAGCGTCAAGGTGATCAGCCTGACCCATGAGCCATGTAGCTCTTTTGACTAGTAACCCTTGAGACTCCTATTACTCCTTCAGTGTGTCTCATCTTGTCAGTGGCTTTCACTTCAAGTTATGGTTGCAGATTCCGTAGTATGTGTCCTTTCTTTGAAAAGTATCTTTTGGTCTCCCTTGGATAAGTCTGTTCTTGCACATGATGGAGAAAAGAAATTCCCTCTGTGTGCCTGTGTGTGTGTGTGTGTGTGTGTGTGTGTCCCTGTCTGTTTTCGTAAGCTAAAAGGGCCCAAATCATTCCAGCTTGTCCTTACAGAAGGGCTGTTCTACACGTTTTGTTAATTTTGGCTGGCCTTTTCCTGCTTGTTTTCTTCTTCAGCAACATCCGTCCTAAGGTGTGGCAGCCAGAACGGTACAGAGCCTTCCATCTCTCATCTTATCGCTTTTTCAGTAGCTTGCACTAAAAATAGCACGACTCGTTTCTTTCCCACCTGCAGTGTATTGATTAAGGCATCTGGTCCCCCCTTCTGGAAGAGCTCAGCTACTACCTAGATGACTTCTCTCTCCCATTTTCACTTGTCTGTGTCAGCGCTACAAAATAGGCAGAAATGAAGGTTCTAGAAAACATGAGCCCAGACGAGATACGTGATGCTAAACTGTAGGACTAGGCTCTTCATTTCATAGAATTCCTTCCTTCCTTCCTTCCTTCCTTCCTTCCTTCCTTCCTTCCTTCCTTCCTTCCTTCCTTCCTTCCTTCCTTCCTTCCTTCCTTCCTTCCTTCCTTCCTTCCTTCCTTCCTTCCTGTCAGTCATTCATCATCTATCACCAGTTAGGTCTAGTGGTTAAGGAGCCGGACTCTTACCTGGGAATACTGGGTTTGATTCCACCCTTGACCACAAAGCCAGCTGGGTGACCTTGGGCTAGTCACAGCTCTCTTTCTGAGCTCTCACACCCTCACCTACTTCACAGGGTGTTCTGTTGTGGAGAGAAGAATAGAAACTTTGCCAGGCACTTTGAGTCCCCTTAAATGGGTGAGAAAAGCAGGATAGAAAAGCCAACTCTTCTATCTATCTATCTATCTATCTATCTATCTATCTATCTATCTATCTATCTATCTATCTATCTATCTATCTATCTATCTATCTATCTATCTATCTATCTATCTATCTATCTATCTATCTATCTATCTATCTATCTATCTATCTTTCTTTCTTTCTTTCTTTCTTTCTTTCTTTCTTTCTTTCTTTCTTTCTTTCTTTCTTTCTTTCTTTCTTTCTTTCTTTCTTTCTTTCTTCATCTCTTGCTCCAGCTTCTTACATTTTCTTTGCTGTAGCCAAGTCAAGCAAGGAGATCAGCGGGCCCTTGAATGGTAGTTGCACGATGCAGGATTTCACAGCAGACCTTCCTCTTAGGTTGCATCCCGACTTTGCTTATTTATTCCACTATATTTGAATATTTATGAAATTATGTGAACTTCAGAACCTCCCTGCATTACTCTGGAGTGCCCAAGTGTAGAGGAATAAGGAACCAACATCCAGATGCCACCTGAGTTAGAAAAAACATTATTGGCAGGTGAAGCGTTTGCCCTTGAAAGAAATGGCATCCCTTGAAATTGGGCTTCTTACCTACCTATTAAAAGCCTCAGAGTTAGGCTTAAATGGATTCCAACAGCCCTAAACAGACAAGAGCTCTGTGAAGGAATGTCTAATTGGAGCTTGTCTCCTAAGGCTTATTTATAGCTTTGTCTTGGAGGGAGACGGCTGGGTTGCAGAAATGCCCGTCCATTTTGGAGCTCTGTTAAGTGACATTGACAGGTGCTTATTCATTGTCTCTGAATGAATGCGAACAAAACACGTTCTGTAAATGTTTTAGCAGCAGCGTGTCAGGAAATGAGTTTCTTTTACGTTCAGGGATCCTAATAATGGAAGGGGACGCTGTGATCTAACCGGCTGATCCTCCCTGGTATCTTGGTGCTCAGCCAGCAGTGGCACACCAACATTTATTTTCAGTTCCGTGTTAAGGTGGGCACGGGGCAGGTTTTGCGGTCTGAGTTGGCACAGAACTCAGAATCGATCAGAGCATTCCGAGATTTCCACTGCATCACGTTTCTGTTCTTTGCAACCCTGTTGCCTAAGGCTTCTTTATGCCTAGATGCCGCCTCCAGGTGAGATAGGCAGGACGCCTCTAAAAGGCCATTTGCAGGAAGTCAAGGGAGACTCCATGGATCCCAAAGTGCAGCTTTCTTGGCAGTGATACAGAAGTAGTTTACCATCGTTTACTTCCAGGCAGAGGCTGGGGGATCGAACTATCAACCCCTCCACTTTCGGGGCCTTTTCTCCCCCACTGAACTCCAGCTGCTTCTTCGGGGAACTTGATAAGGAGCTTTTATTTCTAGCCACGAACCTGGGCAGTGTTCTGGAAAGTTCTCGTTGTTCCTCAGGTCAGTGCAACATAATCGGTCTTTGAGGTGCGTGGTTTGCCAGAAATTTGTCCTCCAAATTTCATGCCTATGAAACTGAGGGCCCGTTGTGATGTTGCTCACTCTGTTCTGGGAATCGATGTTGCTGGGAAACATCTGCGCGCCGAGATCCGCCATTTGACATTACATCTACTGATCGACTGATGAACATAAGAGTCGAAGAAGAAAAGTGACCTGATGGGAGGCATATTTTGTAAATAACGTCACTGTGGAGGCCCAACAAACACACCTCCTTAGCAAAAGACGTTTCCTAGCTGGATCTGTTTCCTCAGTTATCCTGTGCCTTCAGGAAGCCTTTGATGTCTTAATTTGCAGCTTCTTAATGAATGTGTCTCCTGTTCTATCACACCCCTGTATATTTTTAGCAAATTATATTTTTGTTCCTTTTCAACCAACATAAAGTATTGAGGAACAAGAGGATTAGGGAGGCCTTATTAGCCCAAGCAGAAGGGTTTTTCTATGGCTCTTTCGATAATCCTGTTTCTGCTTTACAGCAGTTTTAGAATTACAAGTTTCCATAAAGGTATTTGTTACGATCGGAAATTCTTGCAAAGGAGCCAGAAAGCCACATCTATCATAAAGCTGCTTTAGAGTGCACCCAGATTTCAGTTAACTTGTTCTGCTAAATTTGTATTTTCTGGAATAAAGCAGAATATCCATGCTTTATAACGCAGTTTCCAAATATCATGCAATAAATCGGTAACGTCTGGATGCAGCCTGGGCGGGTATTTAGCTTCCCATGTCCCAGTATACTGATCAGTTTGGTTAGGTTGCAGTCCAACATGGATTACTGTGTACTGTATGGCATAGGGATGTTCATGAATATTCATCACATTCAAAATTCGTACAAATTTGCCCCTATCAGTGAGTTTCTAAAGCCAACACCTTGATACACCTTGACATTTCCTTTTCTACCCCACTTTTCTCAGCCATTTAAGGGGACTCAAAGTGGCTGACAAACCTTCTGTTCTTCTCCTCACAACAGACTCATTGTGAGGTAGGTGGGGCTGTGGGAGCTCTGAAGAGAGCTGTGACTAGCCCAAGGTCACCCAGCTGGAGGAGGAATCCTGAATCAAACCTGGTATTCCCAGATAAGAGACCAACTCGCTAACCACTAGACCAAACCAGCTCATAAGACAGGCAGTGATTTTTTTTCACCTAGAGGGTCATCGGGCTATGGAACTTGCTGCCAGGTGAGGTGGTGACAGCCACCAGCCTAGATGGCATTAAACAAAGGTTTAGGCAAATTAATGGAGAACAGGTGTATCGATGGCTATTAGAATGGATGACTAAGTACTTCCTCCAGTCTGGGGAGACAGGCAGGAAGTATCTAAAGGCCATTTGCAGGGATTTGAGAGCAAGTGAAGATTTCGACTTTATCTTTGGCTTGAGATGCCCATGGGTAAATTGGTGGGCCACTGTGTGTGGGACAGGATGCTGGACTAGATGGGGCATGGGCCTGATCTAGCAGGGCCCCTCTTACACTCTTATGTTCCATTTCTGTTTTAGTTGCATATTTTAAGTACATTTTAATAAAACTTTTGAAGACGGCAGCCCAGTTGCCTGATGCCAGTTTAGCTGTTAAATGAATCAGAGCGAGAACTTTGAAGAGGTTGCCTCAAATGACACTGGTCCTTTTTTCTCCTCTCTTCCTAGGCACTGGTAAAAAGTCCTCTGGAAGGTCCCCTCTCTCTTCCATTTAGTAGTTCAGCTGCAAACAGGCGAATAAGATGCCTTCCCCCACTGATCCTGTCTCCCCTTTCCTGGCAATCAGATCAACGTCCCTTCTGTCTCTGCCCCCTTCTCTGCTTTTTCAAACAATCTGGTCATCCCTTGGGGGCATATGAACCCAACCCACCTCCTCCACCGCTGCCCATCCCTGCACCCATGTAGACACATGGTGAAGACGCACCTGTTTATCATAGCTTTCAGCTGAAGAGAGAAATTCCTCTCCCTTTCCGGGCACTGTCATTTTAGCTAGCTCAGTTTTTAATATTTTTTTCCCATGGTTTTATTGTAAATGTTGGGTACAGAGCAGTTTGCAACCTGCCTGTGCCTTAAGATCTGGAGGGGAGGCCCTCCTGGTTGTCCCACCAGCATGGGATGGGCATCCAGGGCGAGGGCCTTCTCAGTGATGGCCCCCAAGCTATGGAATAGTCTCCTCCTTGAGGTGCATCAGGCACCTTCACTATATTTGTTCAGGAAGACAGTGAAAACACACCTCTTTGCCCTGGCCTTTGGTTAAATGGGAATATACTCTTTTCCCACCTTCCAGACATTGTTACTGTTTTAATATATACGGTTGTCGTTTCAATATATGTCTGACTTTAATGTTGTTACCTGTCCTGTGACCTTCAGGTATAGGGCCGGATAAAAATGCAAATAAATAAGTAAATAAATAAAATACAAGTGAGTAAACAAATGGAACCGTAAGATGCAATGGGCCATTGGCATCATTTCTCTTGGGTGCCCCATCTGATTCTTTGAGCTTCTTAGAATCAGTGAAAGGGTTGGAGGACAGGTGTTTCAATGTCTACTCGAATGGCTGCCCGGGTACCACTGCAAGGTTGGAGAAGCAGGCAGGATGCCTCTCAAAACCATCTGCAGGGATTCCACAGTGAGGGTTTTTCGTCTTCTACTTGAGATGCCCAGAAGCAATTGTTGGGCCGCTGTATGAGACAGGATGCTGGTCTAGATGGGCTGCGGCCTGATCCAGCAGGGCTCCTCTTGTGTTCTTATCTAGAATGGATGCCTGGGTACTGTTTCCAGTTTGGAGAGAGAGTCAGGAGGCCTCTAAATGGTATTTACAGGATATCAGGAGCAGGCAAAGTTTTTGCCTTCGTCTTCTGCTCCAGATGCCCAGAAGCAATTGGTGGACCACTGTGTGAGACGGGATGCTGGACTAGAAATGCTGTGGCCTGATCCAGCAGGGCTCGTCTTGCATTCATAGGTAAAGCTTTCTTTAAAAAATAAATAAATAAAATAGAAAGCTATTTTGCCCCTAGAGCAGTGATGGTGAACCTTTTGAGCTCGGTGTGTCAAAATTCGCAAGAAAACCTAGCTTAACTCGGGTGCTGTGTCACATCTAGAAATATCCATAATTTTGTGAATTTTGTAGCTCTAGTAATATTTTATTAAAAGCAAAAACAAATAATTCTTTATATTAGTGACTTTTGTTGCTGAATTTCGTTTGCTAATATTCAATTGAAAGTTGGTATTTCGGACACTTCAAGAACAAGCAAGCACTACACGCCCAGGTGCCAGGGTGACCAGGTGTGTCACCCAAAAGGGCTTGGCGTGTCACCTGTGACACGCGTGTCATAGGTTGGCCATCACCGCCCTAGAGCAACAAAGAGGGAAAGGTTTTTAAAGAGTTCTCTTTGCCTTGAGTCCTAATAAAACCATTTACTGGTTTTAGTATTGTTTTATACAGTTTTGACATGTGCATTTTTAAATGTTGGGAGCCGCCCAGAGACCCTTGGGTATGGGGCGGGATATAAATATAAATAAATAAATAAATTTATTGTGACCCTCTAATTTCTGTTTACGGATACACGTTCATAGGTGTGTGTGTCAGCTTGGTTTCACTCCAGCCAGGCTGCCTGCATTGGGGTCAGTTTGCGTATTGCTCGGCTGTTGAAATGTTCAACTTGCAGCCAAGCTGAACAAGGTGGTTCGGCTTGAACTGAATTGAACTGTTCGCATTATTTGTCAGTCAAGTATCAGGATTCGGTCCTGGGCCTCAAGTATCTCCTGATGAGATGGAGAGTGTCCTGCAGTTCTCTCTTATGCATCCATGGCCGGGTTATGCGTGCGATGCATAACTGATTTATTCCTGTAAAATCAAATTCATTTACTGTGACTTGCCCGTGAAATTTGCCAGCACGATCCCTCGACTCCATGTAGAGGAGTAAATTAGGATCTTGGGTGTGTTTTTGTCTTTTCCAACACTGATTTAATATGCCTGATGTGCTTTGTTTTTGTATACTAACTGTGCGCCGTGCTAATTTTGTAGGCAGTATAAATAACTGAAAATGGGTTTTTTTCTAGAAACCAGGGGCTGTTCCATCAGAAATTAGGAATGACTAGGTAAAAATGTAAGCATAGTTTAAAATATTGCATTCAAACTGTTTCAGAGCGTTTTGTTGAAATTATTTAAAGATCTGACAATTCAGCTACATACAGCAACTGGCAATATTTAGGTTGTAAGGAGGAGAAAGCTTTGATTTCAGATTTTTGTAGCTAATAAGTAACCATTTTCCTTGTTCAGCTCAGGTTTGTTATGTCAGTAATTATTTTTCAGCAACACTGTATTTTTTAAGTAGGAAGCTGCCTACACAGAAAAAAATACACCAAGTAGCAAAATCTCTGTTTAAGGTTTAAAAACATTGCAAACCCCAAGGATTCCAAGCAGATTCATGTGGTGGTTCTGCATTATGTTGCAGGCGTTAATGGAGCAAGGGAGGGGGAATCTCATTTTTGGTCTCCGTTATTCTTTGTGAAGTATTGCTGACTGCTGAATGACTTGGGCCCCAAATATCTGAAGGAATCTCTACTCCCATATTGACCTGCCTGTGCCCTAAGATCTGGAGGGGAGGCCCTCCTGGTTGTCCCACCACCCTTAACAGGAAATTGGGTGGGCACCCGGGAGAGGGCCTTCTCAGTGGTGGCCCCTAGGCTCTGGGAATATTGGGTTTGATTCTGCCCTTCCCCACGAAGCCAGCTGGGTGACCCTGGGCTAGTCACAGCTCTCCTCTGAGCTCTCACAGCCCCACCTACCTCACAGGGTGTTCTGTTTTGGGGAGAAGAATCGAAAGCTTTGTCAGCCGCTTTGAGTCCCCTTAAAATGGGTGAGAAAAGTGGGGTAGAAAAGCCAACTTTTCTTCTTCTTGTGGCATCTTAATCTGGAGCTAGATCCAGATTAAGTTGCTCCTTAATCTTTATCTAAAATTGGCCGGGGGGGGGGGCTTGCTTCCTTCCCCCCCCCCACTAAACCACCTTCCTGCTGTCGCTCTCCTGCCACTGTCCTTTGGGGGTCATTTGCTCCCCTATTGGAAGATGATCCACCAAAATCTGCCTGGTTGAAAATTTTCACTGGGCTCCGTGCTGTTTTCGTTGCCAACTGCTGTGTGGATGATGGCTTGCAGGTCTCTGCCTGCCTCACAGGGTGTAACCCCCCCCCCTTTTGTTTATATTCAGTGTTCACATTCCGGGATCCTGTGAGTGTGGTGGTTGTTTATCAGGAATGAACAGATGGTCCGGCCTGAGCATCCCTTTGCATCCATCCAAAGCAAGGCAGAAGCTATTTTTAAAAAAAGTTATGTGGTTTTGAATTTCCTGCTACCAGTTGTGTTTGACCTCCTTTGCTCGGCGTCTTTCAGCTCAGGGTAATGACAAGGGTTCGGTTTGTATGCTCACTAAAACCTGCCTTGTTTGCGCATGTTGATGCATGGTAGGTAACGAGGAATAAAATCTCTTGCTTTCTTTGGCAAACTTAAATTTAGCGGTTGCTCTCTTTCGTCTCTTGCTCCTTCTAAGGGGAAAGAAATAGGCAGAACCTGAAGGAGAAGAGGTTGCTGTTGACCTGCCTGAATCCTCTTGTGAGCCAGTTTGATCTTGTGGTTCAAGTGTCAGACTCTTATCTGGTGGCCTCCCGGTTCGATTTGGTTAGGGTGCTGGACTCTTTATCTGGGAATACCAGGTTTGATTCCGCACTCCGCCACGAAGCCAGCTGGTGACCCTGAGCTAGGCACAGCTCTCTTCTGAGCTCTCACAGCCCCACCCACCTCACAGGGTGTCTGTTGTTGGGAGAAGAACAGAAGGTTTGTCAGCCGCTTTGAGTCACCTTAAGGGTATAAAGGCTAACTCTTCTTCTTTCTCCTCCTCCTCCTCCTCCTCCTCCTCCACAAAGCCAGCTGGATGACCTTGGCTTGTCACAGGTCTCTTCTGAGCTCTCACAGCCCCACCCACCTCACAGGGTGTCTGTTGTTGGGAGAAGAACAGAAGGTTTGTCAGCCGCTTTGAGTCACCTTAAGGGTATAAAGGCTAACTCTTCTTCTTTCTCCTCCTCCTCCTCCTCCTCCTCCTCCACGAAGCCAGCTGGATGACCTTGGCTTGTCACAGGTCTCTTCTGAGCTCTCACAGCCCCAGCCACCTCACAGGGTGTCTGTTGTTGGGAGAAGAATATATGCCAGCCAGTTCTGCTGAGTTGTTCATCTTAACTCCAAAGACGTTACAGGGTCAAAGTTAAACTGGTGAAGACGGATCTTCTTGGCAACACTGAATGCGGTCAGAACTGAAGGGCTGCATGGGGTTTGTTCTGGAAAAAGCACGGAGCTGGCAAATGCAGACCCAGGCAGGAAGGCCGGAGCTCCGTGAACTCTTCTTTCTGGGCTACGTTATGGTTTTGTCAGACGCTCCACAAAACTGTCCGTCCGCAAACCGTTGGCTGCTTTCAAGGAACTGTGAGGCGGGTGGGGCTGTGAGAGCTCAGAAGAGAGCTGTGACTAGCCCAAGGTCACCCCCCGTGGCTTTGTGGGAGAGTGCGGAATCAAACCCTGTGATCCCCAGATAAGAGTCCAGCTCCCCAACCACTAGGACCAAGAAAGGACTAGAGGAATTAATGGAAGACAGATGTATCAGGGGCTGCTGGAACGGATGCCCCCAGGTTGGAGGGACAGGCCGAATGGCTCTAAAGGCCATTTGCAGGGAGTCAAGAGCAAGTGAAGGTTTTGCCCTTGTCTTCTCCTTGAGATGCCCATGAGCAATTGGTGGGCCACTGTGCGGGACAGGATGCTTGACTACATGGGCTGTGGCCTGATCCAGAAGGCCTCCTCTTTTGTTCTTAAGCAAAACAGGCCCTTGGTTTCTGTGTGCACATCATGGAAACCTTTTGCCTTTTCACTTTCTCCTTCTTGGCCAATCCATCTACAGTGTATCTGGAGATCCCTGATTGTAGCAGCGGTGAATTAACGACAGCAATGAGAATAGAAAGAGGAGGAAGGCGCAAGATGGATTGCATAGCATCCGCCCTGATTGAGTTTAGAGAGAAGGGCTTTTGTGAAAGTTAGAAGGGTCAGCGGCGCTTCTGGAACATTTGCTGTTGTGGTGGCAACCTGTCAGGATCACGCGGCAAAGCTGCCAAGGTGCTGAGCGCACGGGCGTTCTCATTAACCTGTGGGTGATCTTGAGAGTCTGGAATGGACTCCGAGGCAGAATTCATGTCTGAGTCATTGTATAAAAATAAAAGGTTGTTCAACATCCCTTTTCTTCTCTCCTGATCACCTATCGTCTTTATGCCTGTTCTAAAAATCCCTATCCTGGTCTACTGAATGTTACTTAGCTGTCCTTAATCGAGCATGCAAAGGCAATACCAAATATTGATTTTAATAACACCTTTTGCAAAAAAATCAGAACTGCAAGCAGGAGACCTAGGTTGTGGTCACACTTAAGATTTATTCCAGCTTCTGTCTACCTTCAGAGTGAGAGAACACAACAGCAAAGTGACAAGCTGTTTTTAAGTAGCTCAGAAAATTCACCTTTGGGAGAGATAATGTGCAAAGGAAATTACTGGTCACTTTGCTGGTGTGGTCTGAAGGTGGACTGAAGATGAATTAAACCATAAGTGTGGCTACGCTCATAGGCTGTTCCCAGACATAACATAGGGGTGCTTTGGTCCTCATGTTACTAACCCTCCTCTAATCCACCTTTTCTAAGAGAGGGGGAGAGACAGAATGGGGTATGAACAATTCCCCCCTCAAAACCTTATCTCAGGCTGTGTTCAGACATAACAAAAGGGACTTCCCAAAGGTACCTCAGAGTGTCCAAGAAGAAGAAGAGTTGGCTTTCCTACCCCACTTTTCTCAAGGGGACTCAAAGTGGCTGACAAACCTTCTGTTCTTCTCCCCACAATGGACTCCCTATGAGGTAGGTGGGGTCTTGAGAGCTCAGGAGAGAGCTGTGACTAGCCCAAGGTCCCCCAGCTGGCTTCATGGGGGAGCGCGGAATCAAACTCAGTACTCCCAGATAAGAGTCTGGCTCCTTAACCACTAGACCAAACTGAGGAAAGGGTGAGAAGATCCAACCCCCTTCTGCATCAGCTGCGAAAACTGTGTGGATGTCTCCACGTCCCTGCCAATAGCTGAGCACCCTTGGGGAATCGAACGCCAAGAACACGTTAATCAGCTTTGAAATTCAACTGGCTGCGGTGTGGAGTCATATTAACAATATGGCGCTCTGAGTTTGTATTCTGTAAAGACAGGCAAAATAATAAGAAATGTATTGGATTTTTGACCCTAGGAAATCAGGTTTGCGTGCCAAAAGTCTGACCCTGACAACATTTTGCACTGCAGTAATCTACTTAAACTTTTGTTATTTGCTGCCCCTTGTTTGATGGAATATATATTGCTTACCTAGGAGATGCAAAAAAACAAAACAAAACAAGAGCCAACAACAATTTGACAACAACTACTAAAATAAAAAATATCTTCACCTGCCTGCGAAAGGTGGGAAGAGGTGTGGCTCTATCAGGCCATAATTGAAAAATCGAGTTATTTGGTATAGTGCTTCGGCCTTTTAGCATTTCCCAGTGAATAAAGAAACATGCTCTTTCTAAAAGATCCCTTGAAAGCTGTAGCAAAAGTATCTTAGTAGCTTGTTAAGCCTTCTCCGTTTTTATTCATTAATCCCTAAGCTAAAAAACATTAATGGCCTCGAAAGCACGCGTTGGGCTTCCAATTCAGAATTATCATGAAAGTGTAATGTGAGCTTTTAGTAAGCGAGTAGGTACGGTACCTTTGTAAGCTGAGAGCTGTACAGGCTCACCAACTAAACTAGTTGCTTGAATTATAGCTCAATTTAACGTGGTAAAAGATGTGAAAATAGTCCTTGGAATGATGCCATTAACATAAAGTTCTAAACCTTAGGAAAAAATAAGAGCTTGTAAATTTCACATGTATAAAACATCCAATCCATTAGTTCCTGCTCCGGATGGATGGATGGATGGATGGATGGATGGATGGATGGATGGATGGATGGATGGATGGATGGATGGATGGATGGGTGGGTGGGTGGGTGGGTGGGTGGGTGGGGCCTCCAGCTTATATGCCCAAGATTAATTGAACAGATTATACAATAGCTTCATGGCACTGTACACATATTATATCATAATAACCATTGTAATACCCAACCTTTTGATGGCTCCCATGGGCTATTCTTCACAATTCCTTTCTGATTCCCACCCAGCATCACTCTACATTTCAACACTCTAGACAAGTTTGCACCTCTATTCACAACATAAAACCTTAATGACCATCATTATACTGAACTTGCCACTGCATCACCATGCCCATAGATTTGCAGTTCTGTGTAACAATCTTAGACCTCTTGTATCGGTTTTCTTCTGCACAAAACAACAGACCTCATCTATTGTCTTAGTGATGAAGAAAGTAGTTTCCCTCCGCAAAATGGCAGTCAGGAGAAACTTAGGCACACTAACTGCTGGTTTAGAAGTCTTTTTGACACTGTTGATTAGACTTGAGCAAGCAGTGAGATGTCCCCAGGTTGGTCTAGTGGTCAGGGAGCCGGACTCTTATCTGGGAATACCGGGTTTGATTCCACCCTCTCCCATGAAGCCAGCTGGGTGACCTTGGGCTAGTCACAGCTCTCTTCTGGGCTCTCACAGCCCCACCTACTTCACAGGGTAGGGGAGAAGAAGGGAACGCTTTGTCAGCCATTTTGAGTCCCCTTAAATGGGTGAGAAAAGCAGGGTAGAAAAGCCAACTCTTCTTCTTCAGTGAAGTTAACAAGGTGGGAAACAGGAGAATGCCTTTTATGCTCCTCCTGGTGGGTTCTCCAGATGTTTTGCCCTGCAGCTCCCATCAGCTCAACCAGCTGGGAACTGCCATCCAAGAAGGCCAGCCGATTAGATAACTCTCATTTCACGTCATTCTGGGTCAGACGCAAACAGCTGGCTGCTGATGGTTTTGCATGGCATTTGATTTTGAATCTGTATTTTAGCAAAGCCATGTGCATGACGTTTTAGCAGACTCAACCACAGCCGAGAACTGTTTTTGCAGTATAACCTTGCTTGCGATTTCTGGAAAGGAAGGGCTTTTAAGCTGTCAGGCGCTGCTTGCTGTAACCTGCAGCAAATTGCGACCCAAGGGACTTGTCTTGACTAAAAGCAAAGAAATGCACCTAGCAGTTCTTCCTGGCTCTTGAGGGAAGGGACTACAGGAAGGGTCTGGGGTTTGGAGATACATGTGCCCTGTCTGGAAGAAGTCAGTCCATACAGTAGCTGAAAGTTTGCCACAAATATATAGCGTCAAGCATTCCCAGAGCTAGTGACTGGGTGTGATAAATCAGCAAGGGATGCAACTCAAGGCCATTGGCAGGGACTTGAGAGCAGGTAAATGTTTTGCCTTCGTCTTCTGCTTGAGATGCCCAGAAGTAACTGGTGGCCCCCTGTCTGAGACAGGATGCTGCTCTGGATAGGTTGTGGCCTGATCCAGGAGGGTTCCTGTTATGTGCTTATCTAGAATGGATTCTTAGGTCCTGCATCCAGGTTGGAGAATCAGGCAGATGCCTCTAACAGTGAAGATTTTCTCTCTTTCTACTAGAATGGATACCTGGGTACCACCTCCAGGTTGGAGAGACAGGCAGGATGCCTCCAGAGTCCATTTGCAAGGAGTCAGGAGCAAGTGAAGGGTTGTCTTCTGCTTGAGCGTGATTAGGAGCAATTGGTTGGCCGCTGTGTGAAACAGGATACTGAACTGGATGGGCTCTGGCCTGATCCTGCAGAGTTCTTGTGATCTTCTTACCTAGAATGGATGCTTAGGTACTGCCTCCAGGCTGGAGAGGCAGGCAGTTGTCTCTCCAGGCCATCTGCAGGAAATCCAGTCCCGGTGAAGGGTTGTCTTCTGCTTGAGATGCTCAGAAACCATTGGTGGGCCACTGTGTGAGGCAGAATGCTGGAAGAGATGGACTGTGGCCTGATCCAGCAGGGCTCCTCTTGTGTTCTTGTATTTAGTTACATAGACCCTTCCTTTCCACCAGTGACCAGTGCCACCTTCCCTCCGACCTCTGAGCACTCCAACATGTTGACCTCTGTCCCTTGTTCTCTGCAGGCCTGCCGGGACTTTCTGGAGTTAGCAGAGACGCACAGCCGGAAATGGCAGCGTGTGCTCCAGCACGAGCGTGAGCAGCGGATCCGCCTGGAGGAAACCATCGAGCAATTAGCCAAGCAACACAACAACTTGGAACGGGCGTGTCGAGGAGCCCCGTCGCTTTCTACGAGTACCAGCACCCACGTGTCAAAAGGTGAGGGACCATGTTCTTATGCCTTTGGGCAACCTTGCCCATACGAGCTAGGTGTCTTTAGGTGGAGGCAACCCGGATCCATGCTGTCCGGAAACAGGTCGATGCAAGACGTCGTGAGCCAGTTTGTGGTTAGACTGTCAGCTGGGTGACCATAGGCTAGTCACAGCAATCTTTCTGAGCTCTCACAGCCCAGCTGACCTCAGAGGGTATCTGTTTTGGGGAGAAGAACAGAAGGTTTGTCAGCTGCTTTGAGTCCCCTCAAGGATGAGAAACCGAACCAGTTCAGTCTGAACTTCACAGAGTCTAGGATTCTGCCTGAACTGGGGCAGGGTCCCTGAATATGTCAGATCCGTTCCCCCTTATTGTATTTGAGCTTCCCCATCCTTCCTGTTGCGTCTCTGGACTACTAGGGAGTTGGTGGAGGGCATGGTGGGAGAAGGGTGTAATCTAAGGTGATGGTAGGTATTTCAGGAATGGGTAATGGCAGAATACAAGCTGGGGCCCACTGAGGGAGACCATGAATCATTCAGCGAACAAGCGGGCCATTCTAAATACAGATGGCTCCCCTGGCTTGTGGCTCTGGCTCCACCAAAATGCAATGTTTAGTTCGGGCACATTGCTCACTGAATGGTCTAGCAAATCCCTGCATGGGGCAAGCGGGAGCAACCTCCAGGCCCCCTTCTGATGGCTACGTTCGACAACTGTAAACCCTGGAAGAGTGTGTGGGCCTTGTCTTCTGTGGAGGATGAATCACGCACCTTGAGAGATCTGGAGAGACAGGCAGGATGCCTCTCAGGGCTATTTGCAGGAGCTGAGAGCAGGTGAAGGTTTTGCCATTGCCTTGTTCTTCAGATGCCAAGAATCCCTGCTGGATCAGACCACAGCCCATCTAGCTCTGCATCCTGTTTCACACAGTGGCCCACCAGTTGCTTCTGGACATCTCAAGCAGAAGGCAAAGGCAAAACCATCATCTACTCTTGACTCTGCAAATGGCCATAGAGGGAATCCTGCTTGTCCCCCCAGCCTGAAAGAGCCATTCTAGTAGTCTGTCATCCACAAATTTGTCTAATCCTTCCTTTAAGCCATCTAGGGTGGTTGCTGTTAACACCTTTTCCGGCAGCAAATTCCATAGACCGAGGAAGCTCTGGCTGGAGAAATACTTGCCTTTGTCTGATCTGACTCTCCCACCCATCAGCTTCATAGAGTGCGTAGAATGATTGACACCGATTTCCCGATTCCATTTGCTGCGCAGTGTTGTTTGTAGGGTCTCTGAAAAGCTTCAGGAACTGTAGATGCAAAATTACTGCTGCTGCATTTCTGCATCTCTTGGTAAAACCAGGGCAATGCAAAGAGCTGATACAACTGGAAATACCGCTTCCATGTGGAACGTATTATTTTGGCCCAGAACGTGGAAGGCCTCAGTGAAACACAGAGGAGGCAGTGCTGCAACGTGGCGTAATCCGAGATTCTTCTCCTGTGAGGAGGATCGCTAGGACAGTGTTAGATACTTTTTGCACGTACCTCTCTTAATCTGGATTAGGAAAATCCAGATCTTTGGTATCCGGTTCTCATGGAATCCGGTCCTTGAAAGTTTCGCATCATGATGAGGGCCCTTTGCGTCCACATGGGCCATCTAGCAACCGATGGCAACGGGTGCTTAACAGGGATGCCACGTGGACACTGTAGCACCCCATCCTGAAGCTCCGATTAGGTCCGAGCAGGAAGGTCCGCCGGTGGTGCAGCGTGATTGGCCCACTTAGCTGTCAATCACGGGTCACTTCCGGTTACAGTGGACATGGTGGAGAAACTATGAAGCTAGGAAGAATGTGTGGGCCTAGGTAGCATGTGTGTTTAGGGCCAGAACCGGAACTGCCCTACTGCAAATGGTAGCCTCTAAGCCCGCCCCTGGACCCCATTGCCCTAGGATACATGTGGAAGCACAGCCTCTGATCCGGTCTTCATGGCGGAAGACCAGACTGAAGATGCCATTAAAGGGGTCTCAGGTTAATCCGGATTAAAGGGGTCGAAGGGCCCATTAAATCCGGATTTTGACAGCGCTTGTGCAGACATTGTGTCCAGAACGGGGTCCCTAAGGTGTCATGTGTGCGGAAGGTACATAACTGGTCCGTACTAATTGCGTACCTATCGGGTTCCTCATGGGGTCTTTGTTGCACACTCAGAAAGGGCCTTGGATACCCCCAGCGCCTGCTGGTTCCGCTTTCTCAAATGTATCCCTATGGGGGAAGTCATGCGTGTGACTCTCTCTGCCGCCAGGGAGCGTGCAGAGCGTGAAAGGAGAAGCCAGTGATGAAGATGAGGAGACGGAGTACTTCGACGCCATGGAGGACACGCAGGGCTTCATCACAGTAGCTGCCGACCCGTCAAAGCACCACAGGTGTGTGAATCAACCTGCGTAGGCATCCCCAGGCGCGGTGGGCACGGCGAAGTGGTTGGCTTCCGTGGACATTCCCGATGCCTACTTGCGCGTCACTTGGCCACAGACATTGACCCCCGATGGGTGGGGATGGGAGGGTCACTGCTGGCCGTCTTGCTGGGCCGTTCTTTAGCCCGCCTGCCCCGGGCTTTGGGCTTGGAGAAAGGGAGAAAAGCTGGCTGGATAAGAATGCTTCGGTGTGCATTTGCATATTGGAATCCCCGCTGTTTGTGACTCTCCCAGGATCATGTTCTTTGGCTGCTGTTGTTGTAGACAGGTAAGGCTCACACAGCATGTTAAATTGACATGCGCCGTCTCGCCTGCCACTGTCATCTCTGTGTTCTCTCCAGGCGCACGGGCAGTAACCTCAGTGCAGCCAGCGAGGGCCGTGCTGATGACTGGACCTTGGACGACAGCGTAAGTATCGCCCGCCAGGAGGCAGGTGGAAGAATCCAGCGGCTTAACCCCCTTGTCTGAACCTCACTCTCTGATCATGGGTGCCAGAGGAAACTGAAGCCCAAGAGCAGATCACTCCTGTCCCTTTTAGGGATTTGATCTGACCAGAGAAGTGTCCTCCTTCTCTTCCTCTTCCTCTTTTTTTTTAACTTTCCAAAATCAATGAGGTTCCCAAGAGGCCAGAAAATGTGTTGGTGGTTGCATTGGTCCCCTGAAGAAGGCCTTGGCTGTTCTTGCAGTAGAAGATGGATACCTTGACGCTGCTTAGGATATGGTTAGGGAGCTGGTTTCTTATCTAGGAATAACAGGTTTGATTCCACACTCCCCCATGAAGCCAGCTGGATGCCCTTGGGCTAGTCACAGCTCTCTTTCTAAGCTCTCCCAACCCCACCTATCTCACAAGGAGTAGTCCGTGGTGGGGAATCCCCTTAAAAAGCAGGGTAGAAAAGCCAACTCTTCTTCTTCTACTCACAGCTCTCTTTCTGAGCTATGGGGAGAAGAACAGAAGGTTTGTCAGCCGCTTTGAGTCCCCTTGAATGGGTGAAAAAAGTGTGGTATAAAAACCAACTTCTTCTTCTCTTGGTGGGTTTTGTGGCATTTCCTGCCCCGCTAATCCTCCTTTTCCATTTGCAAAACCCCATGGAGAGATGCAGTTTTGTTACACTCTGAGGGACGAAGTCCGGCCAGCTGACTTTAAAAAAGGAAATACAGTATATTCTGGCATATAAGACTACTTTTTAACCCAGGAAAACCTTCTCAAAAGTTGGGGGTCGTCTTATACGCCGGCGGGGGGGTCGTCGTCTTATACGGCGAGTATATCCCACACACTGTATTTTAACTGGAAAAGTTGGGGGTCGTCTTATACGCTGAAATATACGGGTAAGAATTTAATTCCACAAATTCTTGTTCTGGGACAGAATGGAGTAGAGGGCATTAGGTGAGGCCAAAATTTTACTTGGCTTTCTCTGCATTCTTCTCGTTTGATAGAGGGTTTTTGTTTTGTTTTGTTTTGTTTAATTATGGGGAGACCACTTAGGATGCATCGGAACAGAAAATCCACACATGACGCGCTCGCCTCGAACCCACTTCCCTCTGCTTCCTTCCAGGTCTTTGAGAGCTCCAACCAGTCCAGCCATGAAGCTTCAAGCAGAGACATGGTGCCCAAGAAGCAGAGACGGACTCGGATACCAGACAAGCCCAACTATAGTCTTAACCTCTGGAGCATAATGAAGAACTGCATTGGCAAAGAATTGTCCAAGATCCCTATGCCTGTAAGTCATTTCTCCTTCCCTCTGTTTCCCTTTGGACCTTTCAACGCTATTGATCTTATGCTAGTTTTCTGGCCAGCGGGCTTGGGAGGCAGGTCTTTAAATAGGGGACTCTTGGGTTGGGTTGGGGAAAGGGGAAGCAGCATTCCCAGAAGTTTGGCTTCCTCCGGAGTTGCATGGCAAATATTCGAACACTCAAGTCCAACAAATTTTGACCTTTGAACTGGAATTGGATTTTCAAAAATCTGAAAAGGATTCGAATGTGTAGATTCGCATCTGTCGTATATGAATCTGCCCGAAAATTATCCGTGTCTTGCACTTAAAATACGGGATTAATACGGGATGCATACGGGATAATACGGGATGCAAACGGATTTTTCTGGCATGTGCACAGATATGTATAACAAATACGAATGTTGACGACATTCGGATCTTTAAATACGAATCCAACATTTGAACGTCCGGATTCAAATGTTACAGATTCGAATCGGATTTTAAGACATTTGAATCTTAAATATCCGAATCAAATTGGATTTTATGACATTCGAATCTACCCGTCGTTGAAGATCTATTGGAGGGAGGCTGCTCTGTGACCCACCATTTAGAGATAACCGCTGTGTTGGGACATGGGGCAGGGCCTTCTCAGCCGTGGCACCTCACTTTAACTAATTATGCTGTTTAATATTGTTTTAACATGGTATGTATTTAATGTTTTGTTTGTGTATGGGCTTTTATTGTAAGCCGTCCAGAGACCTTAGGATATGGGGTGGGATATAAACATTTTAAACAAACAAACAAATAAATAAATGTATATGTTCAAGGGCTATGCACAGAGATCTATAACTCAACAACAAAGAGCCAGTTATTCTAGTATATATATTGCAGAATAAAAAATAAGCTGTTGTTGTTTGGTAATTAAGTGGCATCTCACTCTTTGTGACCCCACGGATCTCAACACACCAGGCCCTTCTGCCTCAGCGGCTTCCCAGAGTTTGCCCAACCTCATGTTCTTTGCTGCCATGATGGCCTCTGTCTACCTTATCCTCTGCTGTCCCCAGTTTGGTCCTGTGGTCAGGGCACTGGACTCATATCTCTTAGTCACCAGGTTTGGTTCTGCATTCCTCCATGAAGTCATCTGGGTGGCCTTGGGCTAGTCACAGCTCTGAGCTCTCACAGCCCCACCTACCTCACAGGGTGTCTGTGGTGGGGAGAACAGAAGGTTTGTCTGAAGCTTTGAGTCCCCTTAAAACGGCGAGAAAAGGGAGGTATGAAAGACGACTCATCTCCTCCTCCTCCTCCTTTCTCTTTCCATCTTTCCTAATGAGTCCTTGTCTTCTCATAATGTGGCCAAAGCATTTCAATTTCAGTATCTGGCCTTCCAGTGAACGGTCAGGGTTGATCTTCTTTAGGATACCTCTCTAGTCCATTTTCAGGTAGTCGTGAGCAGGTGAAGGTTTTGCCTTTGTCTTCTGCTTGAGAGGCCCCTGTGTGAGATGGGATGCTGGATTAGCTGGGCTGTGGCCTGATCCAGCAGGGCTCCTCTTAGGTTCTTTTATTTAGAATGGATCCCTAGAAACTGCCTCCAGGTTGGAGAGACAGGCAGGATGCCTCTCAGGGCTATTTGCAGGAGTTGAGAGCAGGTGAAGGTTTTGCCATTGCCTTGTTCTTGAGATGCCAAGAAGCAAGTGGCGTGAGACAGGATGGGCACTAGATGGGCTGTGGCCTGATCCAGCACGCTCCTCCTCGTAGGTTCTTAGGTAATTAAAATCCAGACCTCGGTTCACACACGGTTCCGATTTGCATTCCAATTGCACAGACAGAAATAGCAACTCGAAGGCGCTGCAGACCCCAGAGTGCGTTGGAAGAGGTCTCCGCTTGAGGGCCGGACCACGCGGTGCAGCTGCCCTCCTCCCAACCCTTCTTTATGTAACCTGCCTGGCGTGGCACGGGGACAGCCAATTAGGGAGCAGGCAAATTTCTAGTGCGCGTTTACAGGGAAGCGCAGGATTAACAGCTGGCCTGAGTGGGCCCTGTCTGGAAGCGACAGTTTGAGCCTGCAGAAGGGATGCCTTCAATTGCTTCCTGATTAAATGCATCTGACCATCTGAAAAGCCAACGCTGCCGGAGGCTTCTGTGGAGCTGGGACGAGTCCAGCACTTGTTTAGTTCTTGCAGACATCCGTGGACCGAAACGATCAGGCCGACGCTCTTCTTTTGAAGACGCTGCTTTCCTCGCTGCCCTGAGGAATGTCTCGCTCAGTGACAGGTGGCAAAAATGCCCTTGTTAGCCAACTGCGCTGGCAGCCCAGCAGACCTTAAGAGCGGCTTTGTTATTGCTCTGAAATGAAGACAGAGAAAGGCCAGGGCTCCGGGGTACATCAGACCCTGTGGATCCATCCTGTACCTGTTTTAATTGCAACGTCTCCACCAGCTAAAGAGGTCAGGTGGCTGCCAGGGATCTGATAACCAAGCCAGATGTGGTTTCAAGTGCCTTGTTTTTCAGCCAGCAGCTGAGTTTCTTACAAAGCAAACCTTATTAGTTACACAGGACTTACGACAGCTTCAGAGGGTGAGCAAGGATCGAATAGCACCTTAGAGAAAAACAGAGCTTTTGTAGATTAAGCCTACTTCATCAGATCTGAGGAGGGCCTAGGGACAGACCTATATTGGCAAGCTGTGTGTGTGAATAGGCAATAGAAATTGAAAACTGTGGGTGTGGTGATGAGGTGACAAGTTCAATATCAAGATGATTGTTTATGTGTCAATAGAGGTGCAAACTTGTCAGAGCGCTGTAGTTGAGAGCGTTGCTGGATCCAGAAAAGTGATGCTTGGAATAGTTGCCAAAGTAGTATATGGCAAATGTTTGGTGTTCCTTTTTGCAAGGGAGACGTCACAAGGTTTCTACAGCCTAAGTCCCTTCCTCCACTGGGCCTTATTCTGGGATATATCCTGGAATATCCCAGGTATATCTCAGAATTAGGGACCTTCCGTCCACATCAACCCTTACCTGCCTGTCCTCTGATCTCCGCAGGTAAATTTCAATGAACCACTGTCCATGCTCCAGAGGCTAACCGAGGACTTGGAGTACCACGAGCTGCTGGACAAAGCTGTGAAGTGTGAGAATTCCACCGAACAAATGTGCTTTGTAGCTGCTTTTTCTGTATCTTCCTACTCAACAACAGTCCACCGAACTGCAAAGCCATTCAACCCGCTCCTGGGTGAGACCTTTGAGCTAGACCGCCTGGACGAACTGGGCTTCCGTTCGCTCTGCGAGCAGGTACAGTGCTGAGTGAGCGCGGCATTGTGGGCAGGAGGGTAGGGCCAGCTGGGTGGCCTTGGGCTAGTCACAGCTCTCTTTCTGAGCTCTCACAGTCTCACCTACCTCACAGGGTGTCTGTTGTGGGAGAAAGAACAGAAGATTTGTCAGCCACTTTGAGCCCCCAGTGTGCTCTTGTGGTTAGAGTGTTGGACTCTCCATCTAGTAACCTTCCTATTCAGTTCCGCACTCCTCCAGGAAGCTAGCTGGGTTACCTTGGGCTGGTCACAGCTGTCTTTCTGAGCTCTCACAGCCCCCCCCCCAATCCCACAGGGAGAAGAACAGAAGGTTTGTCAGGTGCTTTGAGCCCCCCCTTAGGGTGAGAAAAGGATGTCCGCTTGTGGAGCAGGAGCTCTTGTGGATTTAAGCGCCCTCATTGTATGCATTTAGATGACCTGAACACGCCCTGCCATTGTTTTAGTGTTACTGCTTGAGTCCAGTCACGTGGCTTTCAGTGCAGACAGCCTGCTCCTTGGTTTCTTTGGATGCCTAATGATTTCTGCTGCTTTGGGACTTGACCTCTCTCGTTCGTGGCTCAAAGGTCTTTCAGCTTGTCTTCTGCTTTTTCTCAGGACCTGGCATGATCACACTTTGCCTGTGCTTCTGTCTTCCAGGTCAGCCACCACCCTCCGGCCGCAGCCCATCACGTGTATTCCAAACGCGGTTGGACCCTGTGGCAAGAAATCACCATTGCTAGCAAATTCCGAGGCAAATACCTCTCCATCATGCCTCTAGGTATGTGGCCTGCGTTGGGCCATTCTGTTTTCTCTGGCGGCCAATAAAAAGGTGCTTTAAAAAGAAGCACCTGGGCTCTGGTCACACCTTCTGGGCATTGTTCTCCCAATAATCTCAACTTTATGGCCGTTGGAGCCCTCGAGAGAGAAAAATCAAGGTCCTGTGAAGACGTTCCAGAATTTGCGCAGTGCTTCTGCATCCGGCATTCACATGACCTCCGGACACAGTTTGTACGCTAGTTCGCACAACTTGATGTCCAACTTGCGCAACACTGCACTACTTGAGTGCTTTGTGGCGTTTGCCCTCTTGTGGAGCACAACCGGAAAGGCACATTTGCGCAATTATGGCTAAAACGGCAGTTAAAAATGAGGCTCCCTTGGAAGAGACTTTTGTCAGCTGTGCTGTTATTTATTTATATATTTATTTTATTTAGAAAACTTATATCCCGCCCTCCATCAAATGGTCCTTCCTGCCCCCACCCTCCCTCCCTAACGGGACAGCACCTCAAGGAAGCCTGGGTAAAAAGATATGTTTTCACCAGGTACCAAAAAGTATACAATGTCTGGCAAACCTCAAGATATTCAGTTAAAACGTTGGTATTTGCAAGCTGGTGTCATTGTTTAATTTGTTCGAACGTCCAGACGTTCATATGTCTGCACTTTCAATTCGATGCAAAAAACCCCCTGTGAATTCAAATATTCTGTTGAATTTTCGGATGTGGATTAATTTGTGCACTTTCACTATTCAGTCTGAGATCCAGACTGCTAGGGAGCAAATAGATGTTTCTTAGACATGCCCCCTACTCCCAAAGCCCCGAAGTCACTGGCTTTTCTCTTTCCTGTCCGGCAGGTGCCATCCACCTGGAATTCCACGCCAGTGGCAACCACTACGTCTGGCGGAAAGTGACCTCTACAGTTCATAACATCATTGTGGGCAAACTTTGGATAGACCAGGTCAGCACTGTTGTATTGTCAGAATTGCCATCACAGTCCCAGGGTCAAGAACCAGGCAAGAATTTGCTCAAAGCGTGTTCTTCTTTCAAGCTTCATTCAGACCACAGTCACTTAATCCGCATAATTTGGATAATCCGGAATAAAGCACATCCAGAGACATTTTATTCCGGATTATTCATGCTTTATTCCGGATTATCCAACTAAAGTGGGTTAAATAAGTGCTGGTTGGAAGAGGCTATTATTTCAGTAACGGAAGGCAAATGTTGCAAGCATGCATTGAGTATATACAATAAACAGGAAAGTTTCAGGGAATATAGCGTGTTGGATATAGCACTGAGGCCAGATGATTGTAGATGCTTTTGAAAAATTTGATATTGATATCTCTAACTTACTATGTTCCCTGAAACTTTCTTGTATATCGTATTGATTGTATTTGGGGGGGATTATAGGCTCTTTGTTGTTTTCAGAATCAACAAACATTCCATGCTGTAGATTTTAAAGGCGTCTAGGAAAGTAACCTTCACCACTCCTTGCGTTTTCTTCTCAGTCTGGTGACATAGAAATCGTCAACCACAAATCGAAAGACAAATGCCAGCTGAAATTCACGCCGTACAGCTATTTCTCCAGAGACATTCCACGGAAGGTAAGGAATTTCCCCCCTCTATTGATAAGCAGCGCTCTGTTTGAGGTCCCGGCGGTTGCTGCCAGACGTCAGAATATGAAAAGCAGGCAGATGTTTGCGAGAGATGATAGACAGCACAGCTGGGAAAGGCATTAAAGGGCATGATGTAATCTCAGCACGTACGGTGACATTTAGTGTGAATCTTCCGTTTTTGGAATCAGGGTGTTTCTTTCCTTGTCAAGATGCTAAGAACTGATGAAATGTGGGTGCTTAGAAGTAGACAGTTTATTGTGCGCAAGGGTGTGCAAGGTTAAGAAGAAGAGGAAGAAGAGTTGGCTTTTCTACCCCGCTTTTCTCACCCATTTAAGGGGCCTCAAAGCGGCTGACAAACCTTCTGTTCCTCTCCCCACAACAGAACACCCTGTGAGGTAGGTGGGGCTGTGAGAGCTCAGAAAGAGAGGTGTGACTAGCCCGAGGCAGCCCAGCTGACTTTGTGGAGGAGTGCAGAATCGAACCGAGAGACTAGCAGATAAGAGTCCTTATATTCAACGGTTCCCAGGGGTGGAGAACTCAGCTGTTCTCTCCTTGTCCATGCAGTGGAGATCACGTCTCTGTTTTGTACCACAAAATGCATGTCACCCTCCATCACTTATTATAGAAGATAGGGCACGTCTATCGAGATGGTTCTAACAGGTATTTCTGCACAATCTTCCCCCAGATCAAGCGAGTGTGTTCTTCCCCCCTCCAGGTGACAGGTGTGGTTATGGATGCTAATGGCACAGCGCACTACGTCATGTCTGGCACGTGGGATGAAAAGATGGAATGTTCCAAGATAGTGCAGAGCTCCCGTGGAAGCATCAGCTCGGAAGGGAAGCTGCCAAAAACCGTCTACCAGACCCTGACGCCCAAGGTTCTGTGGAAGAAGTACCCTCTCCCGTGAGTCTCCCCCCAGTGGGGTGTTGTATCGAGCCAGTGCTGCCCTTCAGGGGAACAGCGAAGGGCGGGGTGAACATTATCACAGATGTGGCAAATGTTGTGGTAAGCAAGGGTAGCTAGCCCAAAAGTACAAAGGGGACCGTCCGTACGGTACCCAACGGCCCGGAACCTGAAGCCAGGCCCTGGGCTTTTCTGGGTTGTATCCCCAAAATGGGGACCTGCCATTTTGCATGCTGGTCTGTACTAGGGATGTACACAAATAGTTGAATATAGAATCAACCGAATTTCGACATTTGAATCTGAATCAAACGTCCTTAAATTCAAATGTAAAGATTCGATTCGAATTTTGGATCTATTTGTTCTAGTTATTCAGACATTCGTATGTGTACAGGTTCGTACACGATGCGTACTTGAAGATCCACATCTTTCCCACATCTGTACGCGTTTGTACGAATCAGTACGGGATGAAAACGGGTTGCATACGGGATAACTACAGGATGCACACAGAAGTGAACGGATGTGTACAGATGCGTAGGGACCCAGGGAAGATGTGTACACAGGCATCTACAGATCTTGTCGACATTCATAAGTGCAAATTTGAATTAAAAATTTGAATGAATAGGTTCAAACTTGATTAATTCCAATCACATTTAATTTAATTCAAACTTTAAACGTATGAATCAAATTGAATTTTCAGGCATTCGATTTGAATTCAATCAAATCCTGAAAATTGCATTCGTGGGCACCCCTTGTTGTGACTTGGGGCCTGTTTGAACTTACCTGTCTGTTATGTTACCAGATCAGTCAGTTGAAGAACCAGGGCAGCGGGTGCCATCTTCTCTAGGGAAGCCCCATCTGAGTTCGCACGTATCCTGTCAATCAGGGGTTTGATGATGTCCCATCTTACTCCCCTGGCCCATAGGAAAAGGAACCTGGGGTGTTTTTCCACTGCGCTCCATTAATCCAGATCTAAGATCCGGATCTAAGGAATGAGTACTTCCCTTAATCCAGATCTAGTAGATCCGGATTAAGGGAACTGCCCAGTGTGTTTCCATGGGTGGTCTAGCCCGCAATAGCAATGAGTGCTAGCCTGCCTGCTGTGTGAACACCAGAGCGCCCATTTGCAAATCCGGATCTACCCACAAGGGGTCTGCCGGTCACCCCAGGTGTTTTGGGGGACAGGGGGTGCAATCTCTGAAGTTGCCTTTGGAGATTAGCAAAGGCTCCGAAGTCCCTCCGAAGTCATTCTGAAGTTGCCTTTGAAGATTAGTCCAGGCCCTGCAGAAAAAACCCTTCGAGGCCTTTGCTAATCTCCAAAGGCAACTTCAGAGTGACTTCGGAGGGACTTTGGAGTTTTAATTTTGGGGTGCCCCTCCTCCAAGCCTCCTCTAGACCCCGTTGCCCAATTGCAGTGGAAACAGCCTCCCTATAATCCGGATTTTATAGCTGAAGACCCCATTGTAGACCCCTTTAATGGGGTCTACACAAAATCCAGATTATAGGTCCTGAAGGACCCATATGATCCAGATGTCCCTAGCTGTGGTGGAAACAGATGTGTCCCTTATGGGGTCTGTAGTGGAAATGGGGTAATCCGGTTCTCAGCTAAATGGGTCCTTAATGGGTGGTAAAATGGGTACTTATTGCCAGTAGAAAAACACCCTTGGGTGATCTGGCCCTTAATCCCATAACCGTGGCTCTTCTTCTTCCAGGGAGAATGCCGAAAACATGTACTACTTCTCCAGCCTGGCTTTGACCCTGAACGAGCCCGAGGACTGCACCGCCCCCACGGACAGCCGCCTGAGGCCCGACCAACGGCTGATGGAGAACGGCAGGTGGGATGAGGCCAACGTGGAGAAACAGCGGCTGGAAGAAAAGCAGAGAGCTGTGCGCCGGAGGCGGGAAGCGGAAGCTGCGGAGGCCCTAGAGGAAGGTGCGAATGCGCTTAAAAATGCTGCAGGGGCGCAGGAGGGGCTACCACCCACAAGGCCACGCGTCACTGAGGCATCCAATTTGTGGGGAAGAGAAAGGTTGCCTTCACTTAGGTTCTCTCTGCCCCTGCCTGCCATTTTCCCCCTGATACCGTAGTTAGAGCCTGCCGGATCATTCGGCACACAGATCTACGTTGCCACACTCCATTGGGGCTTGGGGCTGGCGTCTTCTTGTCATGCATCCAGGCATTCTGGGCACAACAGCCCTTTCTGCACTGCACCTTATTTCAGACCGTATCCCAGAGTAGGGACCTGCCATCTGCATTCTGGTGCAGGCTGGCAGGCCCCACCGTAGGGCCTGTTGTAGCCTGCGTGTGGGCAGCGTGGTCCTATTCTGAGTTACAACCCAGAATAAGGCCTAGAGGAGAAAGGCCCAGCCGCTCCTCTTCTTTCGGTTCTGTATATTTATTTTTATTCATTTATTATTTCTATTTGTATCCCATCCTATGTACCCAAAAGTGTCAGGGCGGGTCACAATCAAGCCATCATAAAAACAGGTAACAACAGACCCCATTAAAAAGGCTGTTGATAGACATCCAGGTAAGCATCGCTGTTATGGGAAATCCCATGACATTGCTGGGTTTCCTATAATAGTGGCAATGCACATATTCAAGCAACTAAAGTGGAACTACGTTGGGGGTGGCTCTGATGTGTCTGCCATTCCCAGTATACAGTCGGACCCCCATACCCATTGATCCGGTAACCGCAGTTTCAGTTTCCTGTGGTGACTGGATCAGCCATTAGGGCACCATTAGGCCTATCTTAAACTCTTCCGAGGCTTGAGACAGGCAGGAAATGGCCCAAAATGGCACACAATTCCCTGCTGGATTTCACAGGAATTGTGGGAAATGGAGCGAATCTGGAGTGAGGTTTCCCACTGGAATTGTGGGAAATGGAGCGAATCTGGAGTGAGGTTTCCCACTGGAATTGTGGGAAATGGAGCGCATCTGGAGTGAGGCTTCCCACTGGGATTGTGGGAAATGGAGCGCATCTGGAGTGAGGCTTCCCACTGGAATTGTGGGAAATGGAGCGCATCTGGAGTGAGGTTTCCCACTGGAATTGTGGGAAATGGAGCGCATCTGGAGTGAGGTTTCCCACTGGAATTGTGGGAAATGGAGTGCACTTCCCAACGTTTGTCTGTGGTTTTACATTATCCGCGGTACGGCCTGGAACGTATCCCCCACGGATATGGCGGCCCGACTGTATAGCGCTGAGGCAGTCACGGGCTTTGGCGGACATCTGGAGGGCCGGCACAACTGAGAAACATTCGTGCATTTCCCTAGCTCTGCCTTTTTAAAAAAATCATTTTAAATGAATTGGTTTTTGATGTTTCAACAGGCAAGGATTATGAAGGCTACATCCCGCTCTGGTTCGAAAGGAAGGTCGACCCAACCACAGGAGAGCTGATGTGCGTGTATAAGGGTGGATACTGGGAATCGAAGGACAAGCAAGATTGGCGCGCGTGCCCTGATATCTTCTGAGCTGCTCCGAGCCGGGCTGAAGGATGCTGGGAAAAGACCCTCTTCACTTTGCCGTGGGGCATAGAAGTTGGTCGGTTTAAGCACCCAGGCACACAGAGAATTATTATTTTTCTAAAAGAAAAAAAATGAGAGAAACACAAGATGAACTAAGCAGGGATTCCAAACCTATTTTTATGCACTAATAAAACAGCATTTGGGTTTTGGGTTTTTTTTTTTTTAAGTGACTTTTCTAAGCTACCAATTAGGATTTAGAAATTACAAATATGTTTTTTTTTCCTGTTTTGAATCTGGCCTATTTATTGCTGCAGCAAGAGTTGCAGATACCTTAGGATACTCTTGGCCTCTTGGTTTTCTCAACCTCAGCCCCCCCCCCCAATGTCCCCTCGACTTCCAGAGATTGGAGGGAAAAGATGTGCGTTTGATTCTCCTTATTATTTTGTGTGGTGTTTTCAAGGCCTTTTTCTTCTTTTAAAAAATGAAGGTATCTGCATTTCAGGTTAAGGATACAGGGCAGCTGTCTGCCCTGTGTCATTCTGTCTGTCCTCTACATTTTGTGGAGGAGTAAAAGAAAGAAATGAGAGGGATAAAAGACGAGTGTTCTTGCTCTTGATGATCTTGGGATTGTGTCTTCAAAGAAGGGAAGGGAATATCCTGACAAATTTGATTCAGTTTCCTTCCATGCTTTTTGGGGGGCAACTTGGATCCATTATGTCGACAGGCATTATTTTTATTAATTCTCCATTTAAAAAACAACAACAGCTCTGAAAAAAATAAGGCTTTGTGTTCTGGAGCAACGTTATTGCCTCTTAATTTCCGTTCTGTCTTACGTTGACGGTAGGAAGATCTTCTTTTCAGTCCCTAATAATAGGACTTCTGTGAAGAAATGAGTCAAGGCAGAGAGGAACGTGAAGGGATCTGTAGTTGAACCCGGGAATACCTCAGTGCCGCTCCTGATAACTGCTGAGACCGAAATTCGGGAGCTAAGTTGGATTTTAGGCTCTTCCGTCAGCTCTTCCGTGAGATACGGGGTCCTCTTGGCTCATAGGCTCAAATAGTGTGCTAATTCTCTGCCACTGCCACTTTCTGAAAGTTCTCAGGTTCGCTCAGATCCTGGTAACGCAGTGGCCCCAGGGGTCACAGCAGGACACGGTGCAGAATTGACGTACTGAAACCTAGCCAGGATAGAGGTCCACCTAAGCAAACACAATCAAGATTCCCCTCTGTGGGCTTCCTTGGTGCCACCTAGATACAAAGCACACCCCAGACCTTGCCCACTTGTGGTCGGCGGAGGAAGCAATCGGAGGCTTAAGGTGGCAGCAGCTGGGTTTGTTACCCCGCACATGGTCAACCAGAAAGCGGGGTATACACAAACAGCCGCCTTCATCCCAGCTGCCCCGTGTAGCCAGTCAGAATGTGACTAGATTAGTGATCTGTATCTCATGGTTGTTTTCTGAAGGCCTAGACAGGGTGCCATTTTCTCACCAGCTTTGGAGCCTATATTACTGGGCCGTTGCGTTCTGTCTGCCGGCAACTGTCACCCCAACAAGAATTCCAGCAGTACCTCCTGGTTTCAGTCCTCTGGGCCCTGCCCTGTGGTCAGGGAGGCTCCTGCAGTCACCCTGGACTTGTGTGGTCTTCTCCTTTTCCAAGATGGCGGAGCCGCCTGGTGCCCTCTTGAAGGCCAGTCGTTGGGACAAGCGTCCTGCATCTCCTGGACAGGCCGCTGAGAATGAGGGAAGGTTTTAGCCCTCGGGAAATCAGAGAGCTGTCCAGCCTGGTGTGTCCTTTGGCTCACAGCAGAGAAATGTTAATTCTTGTAGACAGTCATGCCAGGTAGCGGAGTAGAAAATGAGCAATAATGAACTTACAGGGTTTCCTTCCCAACCCCAGAATGTCAAGAGACAGACATAATCAGGTTATCGCTGAGGGAACTTTAAAAGACCTTTCCCTCACAACACCTCTAGAAACCATCATTTACACCATATACATATATTTATATATATATATATAAAATTGTACTATATATATATATATTTATACAAACACACACAACCTGTACAAATATATATATACATACACACTGTACAATACAACTATAGCGACTGAACATCAGCACGCTTACTGCTGGTTTCAGTGTATTATTCAACCTTTATTTATTTGCTTCTAATTTATGTATAGTATATATATATATATTATATATAAAATATGAAATTATTTTGTTTAAATTTATATGGTACATGATTTTGGGGGTTAAAAAAAATAATGATGACGGGCGTAAATTCTGTCTGAATTTTTTTATAGTACAAAAAAAATGTGTGTGGTAAAAATTTTGATTCCTTTTTCTGTAGGTGTGCTTTTTTTATAAGAAAAATCTATATATCCGTATCTATATATATAAATATAAACCGTAAGGTTGGAGGCACAATCCATGCTCTCTTCTCCTGTACATCTCTTGTATATTCTAATGGTTTGTGCAAGAGACATTTTGACTGGATCCTCCATTATGCACATCAAATTCCATAATGGTTTGTTTTGCAGATAGTTAAAGTTGCTCATTGAAAAGATAGATTAGGCAAAGGCCAAACCAGGTACATTTCACTTATGTGTAGGTTTCCCGAGAGAAGCTTGCAAAGGGCAGACTTCTCAAGGTGTTTTGAAGAAACCATGGATTAAAAAATTCAATAATCAAGAGAGATCAGAGCATTTCTGGTCCCAGAAGACTTCCGTAAAGCCAAACAGTAGCATTGACAGCTGTGTTTCTCCTGTGTGTTACTTGAAAACCCTGTTCAAGGTACCATTTCTGGGGTGCAACTTTGGAACTTATTATTTTTCCATCTCGCCTGTATCTTAAAAGAAACATGTAAATCTGTTGTCTGGGTTTTTTAAAAAAAAAGTCAGTGAAATTTCCTTTAGAAGCTGTCTGGCTGAAATCCAAACCAATACTTCCGTTGTTTTGAGTATCCTTGTTTTAAGCAAATCAGTGTGACAACCTGGGCGTGGGTAGGTTTTCTTTTCGTTTGAATTCCGCATCGGTGGAACTGGAAAATCATAGCACAAAAGAAGATTGGATGCCGCTTTGGAATCTGCGATGAACATCTGCACTTCGTATGAATTTGGACAGGCTTGATTTGGACGGAAAAGAAAGATTTAAAACGCTTTAAAAGTAGATGGGTCTCTCCGAACGAAAAGGTTTCAGACAGATAATTTTAAAGGCCTGGCCACACTGAGGATGGGTGCGCCAACGTCGTCTTCCAATGTATCGGCTCTCCTTCGGCTGGACACAGATTTGCAAAGAGTGGGTCTCTCTTTTTCTACCACATCTGGCCGCTTTGCACGGGGCTTCTCCCCAGTAGAGACCCAGAGGGAGGGATGTCTTGTTCTGTTTTCCTGGCAGGCTGACTGTTGTCCTGTCCCAAAGAGGAAGCTGCAAATTGTAGCATATTTCCCCTCCACTCTGATCCGTTCCCAGCGTATAAAACTGAGCCAGCGCGATGCAGCATGCCAGGACAGCCTCAGATACACTGCACAGGACTTGGGCGTCTTCACACGATGTACTTCTTACACGGAGGTTGAACTTCCAGGGGATGGCTGGTTTCAACTCTCTGCACTCTTCTTCCTCAGCCTCACTTCAGATTTTAATGGTCTATTAAATAAAAGATACAGGGATTTCTTTTTTTCCACTTTACAGGCCTAATTCACTTTTTTTTTTTAAATTTAATAAACAGGATTGCGAAACACAGTTCTAATTAATGCCTTATTGTCTGTGCTTACTTGATCTCACAGGTGTTGGCGATTTTGTAGCTTTAGTGGAGAGACAGAGGTGGCCTTGGTCATTAAGTGTTGGCACCCAGGGGCGTGGAGATTTGGCAAAGGGGAGGGCTCTGTTACCAACCAGGTGGATCAGGACTAGGAGCAGAGTTCCGCCTCAGCTTTGAGGAAATGGGAGAGGAGTCAGGCGTGCGTGCAATCCACTCTTCTTCTTGAACTCTGCCTTTAAATTTATTTTCATTACTTCATCTAGAAGGTACAAAGAACAGGGAGAGAAGTGTAAGGTAAATGCCAAACCACTTGTGCACCTGACATGGCCTTCCCCGAGTGGCCCCCTTTAATGGGCATTGCTGGGAATGATGCACAGTCACTTCTGTTACAGATGCAGTGCTTCCTGTTCCCTTTAGTAGCTTTGCACACAAATGTGTGACTTCGGGTTCGGTCGCCTGATTGTGACCGGAGGGTCCCCTCGACCAAAGAGCGGACTGACCGTCTCTTTGGAGGGTCTCCAGTTGGCAACACTTAATGAGGGCGCCACCTTGTGGTCTTTTTCTATTTCTGTCCCACCAGAGGATTTTAATGTCACCTTACTGTAATTGCTGTTGAATGTAATTCTTTCAAATCGGTATTGTGCGTGGTCCCTTTTTGCTTACACAGTAATAAAAACAAATGTGGATTTGGGAGTTTTGAACCTATATCCTGCGCTGAGATCTGGCACTTTTTAATCCAAATGCCCAGAGGGAGGGGAGAGCTGCTGGCCCCAGTTTGGAGAGCTAAGGCCTATTTGCACTACGGCCTCTAGTGGACAATTAGTGAACTCCTAGTGAAGAGCATTACGCACGTGGAATAGGCTGTTACAGCCTCCAAGTGTGCCTGCCCACACTAGAAGTGCACTGAAGCTGGTGGGTAGGAGAGTCAGACGGCGTCATCGCTTTATGGAATTGGCTGCCGGAAGAGGTGGTGACAGCAACCAGCGTAGGTGGCTTTAAGAGGAAGGGTTAGGCAAGTTTATGAATGACAGATGTATCAATGGCTACGAGAATGGATGCCTAAGCACATCTTTCAGGCTGGGAGGGAAAGCAGGATGCCTCTAAGGCCATTTGCTGGGATTCAAGAGCAGGAGAAGGTTTGCCCTTGTCTTCTGCTTGAGATGCCCATGGGCAATTGGTGGGCCAACTGGTGTGCGACTGAATGCTGGACTACATAGGCTGTGGCCGGATCCAGCACGGCTCCTCTTAGGTTCATATGTATGTTCTTAATTGTTGATTAGGTGTGGAGCACAAATTTCTGCTCCACACATTCACCAGGAACTTACCTGAAGCGTCCAGCGGGGCAACCATTCACTATTGCCGGCGTGCTGACACCTCAGATGACTGCACATGTGCAAAGCGCCCACATCATCAAGGCAATGGTGCTGACACATGCGCAGTCATGGAGGGCGCTGCAGCCAGAATGGGTGGCGCCCAGCAGAGGACCAGACCCCGGGCTGATTACGGTAACTATCCAATCCCGGGGAGGGAGGGAACGGATAAAGTTGAATAACACTCAAGTGCAAGCTCTAGTCAACATTGGGTCATCATGCTCCTTTCCCATCCAGCCAACAGGATGGGTAGTGCGAAGACACTTCCGGTTCCCTCCAAAGCTCAGCGCTGCCCTTCTTGGACAGTGGTCAGATGGTCAGATTCAAGGCCTTCCTGTGCTGCTCGGTGAACTTTCGGAGGGAAGAAAATGGCTCTGAATCAATGCTGATCTTCCACAAGCAAAAGGTTTGGGAGGGTGTCTGGTTTTTCAACTTTGGTCAAACAAAATTGTAGGTGGGGGAGGCATTTTTTAGGAAGTCACCTGGAGAAAGCTGGTTACTGTAGGTTTTCTGTAATCCTCTTGTGGCTACTCTGAATCCACTGTCTGGACACAGTAGAAAATAAAAAGCCCTGGCAAGACGGGGGTCTGAATGTTTAGAATCCAAATGCAACAAAATCCGATCCCAGTCGAATACATACGAAACTATTCGTTCGAATGTTACGATTCGAATCTGAAAATACGAATGGTGACGTTCGTATGTGTTATACATATTTGTATGCATTTCGTACGCACCCCATTTTATCCCGTACGCATCCCGTTTTCATCCTGTACTATCAGCGCAAATGTGTACAGATACATATGGGATTCGTAGAGATATGTACATAATACATTTGTATCTGTACTTTTGAATATTTTGAATCATTTGAACAAATGTTTCGGAGCGTTCAAAATTCATGTGAATGTTTAAATTCAAATGTGTAGACATTCTATTCGAATTTGAACGTCCACATTCGATTGAATTTGATTGAATTTTGAATATTTAGAACATTCGTGCACATCCTTACGGCTATTGCCAAATGCAGAAGCTAGACTGCTAACAGGTACTCTCTGGTCGGCTGCACATCATGCCAGACCTGAAAGGCCTGCACTGACTACCCATGTACTCCTGAGTCCATCCAAGGTACTAGGTTAACTTACAAGACCTTAATCAGCTTGGGCTCTGAATAGCTAACGGTGTGTCACCCTGTTCATAGACCTGCCTGTGTCCAAAGATCTGCCGGTGAGGCCCTCTTGGCGGTCCCACCACCTTCAGCAGTTAGGGGTGGGAGCATACAGGAGGGCCTTCTTGGTTGTAGCCCCCGTGTTATGGAATCATCTCCCTTCTGAGTGTATCAAGCACCCTCATTGTGTGTGTCCAGAAGACTGGTGAGGACGCATCTCTTCACTCTGGCCTTTGGCTGATGAAACAACACCCCCTCCCTATGAATATTGCTTTATCTGTTTTTATTGTGATATTACCGTATCCTGCCCTGAGACCTTCAGGTATAGGGTGGTAACTAAACAAGCAAACAAGTGCTGCTTTAATGACACGGAAGTGCTTTGTACTTGCACAGGGAAGCTCTTTCCCCTTAAATCTGGCTTTTTTCTGCTGCAAGATTCTGGATTTTACTCAATCAAGGAGCCCTCCTTGCTATCTGCCCTTAGTACATCCGCAAGCCCGGAACACGGCTTCCCGCCACATCTTGGAAGAGGCCCGGGCACTGCGTTGCTAGGTTGCAGGGACAAGTCTCCACCAATGAGAATGTGTGAGCTGCCCAGCGTTCTACAGTTGCTAGGTTACCTTGGCCCGGGACCTTCCACCACAGTTGCAACAGGAGAATTTCCCACAGGAGACGTTTGTGCCGTTGTGTTTGCTGCTCAGAAAACAGCTGGAGCGGAGGAGCCCAGAAGTGCGCAGAAGCAGGTAAGTTGGATCGCGGAGAGGCGATGATCGGTATTGAATCAGGAACAAAAGCTCTCGCCCTTGCCAGTTTTTAAAGAAAAAAAAAATGAAACTCTTAATCATTCTATTTTTGAAAGCATTTGGACTTTTTTTCCACACCTGGCTAAAACCTTTTTCACAGTACTGTACATATATGAGTAGCATGCACAGGTATAAAAAAGAAACTCTTGCAACTTTATTGAAAAGGGAATGCCATGAATGTATTTATTGTTCCTTTCAGTGCACAATTTCTGCATCAAATGGTAATTGAAGATGGACTCCTCTCCTCTTTCTCCTCCTTCCTAATTCCCACCCCGGGTCCCCAAAAGCCTTTGATTAACTTGGATACCTGCAGATAAAAATGATTTGCCTCATCAATACACCCAAAGAAACACCGGTGGATCAATCACGTCCTCTTTCTAAAACCAGAGGTTGGAATGGTAAATGTTACAGAGTTGCATTTGATGAAAGTTTTCTTTGGGGGGGGGGGGGAACTACATCTCCCATGATTCTTAGCTGGAGTTAAAATATCTTCCAAATTTGTGGAAGTTCTGTTCTCTTTGCTAACTTGCCATCTCGTTAACCAAACAAAGGCTGTGGTCACACTTAAAGTTTAATTCAGCTTCAGTCCACTTTCAGAGCGGGAGAATACATCAGCAAAGAGACAAGGGCTGTGGTCACACTTAAAGTTTAATCCAGCTTCAGTCCACTTTCAGAGCGGCAGAATACATTGGCAAAGAGACAAGGGCTGTGGTCACACTTAAAGTTTAATCCAGGTTCAGTCCACTTTCAGAGCAAGAGAATATGTCAGCAAAGTGATCAGCTGTTTTCTTTCAGTGTTAAATAACTCATAAAATTCACCTTTGGGGTTGATAATGTGGAAGAAAATACTGGTCACTTTGCTGGTGTGTTCTCTCGCTCTGAAGGTGGACTGAAGCTGGATTAAACCTTAGGTGTGGCCACATCTAAAGACTGGAGATGGCATTGCCCGTCTATTCCAGCTCTTTTCACAAACTCCCAGGGTGGATGATAAGTCATAACAATGGTTTAAAAATATAAAGTGCGCAAAATTAATCAAGGTGGTTACTAATCTCTGTTAACAGCATCCATAAAACGTTTTATGGCACAATAAAGCATTCTGGGAGAGTTCCTTTGTGGAGGCTGCAGTGGCTGTGACCTTTGGCTAAACCAGTCCGAAGGAGGAATTTTCCCATGTTCTGCAGTGCGCCGTTCGACTCTTTGGACCATTGCAATGGAACACATCTCTTGGACGACTTCCAGCCAGCAGAGGGCATCACTAAAACATTTTACAGCCTAATAAACCAGGCTAGAAAAGGGCTGTTTATGAAGACTGGATTTGCCAGGGTAAAGAAAAGAAACGTTTCCAAATTTTGTAATAGACACTTTCACTTTCTTTCTTTTTAAAAAAACTTTTACAATAACACAAATTTTTCAGATGGCGAAGCCAAGGGGAATTGTCGTGTCCCGCGTCAGCTAGATCTTAGAGACCAAACCCACGCACGCACGCTCAGGGCTAGCAATAGTAGCGACCAGACAAATTTCCAATTTCTTTCAGGGAGCAAGAGTCAGGGGTAGTCAAACATTCTGGGTTCCAAGATGGACTTATAGCGCAAGTGAGGAAAGGCTCCGTGTTGGCTGTGTTTGCATCTACCTCTAGTCCAGCTTCGAAGAATCCCAGCCAAGATGGCATCCGTCTTGTCTGTGTAAGCTAAGCAGGATGGGGTGGATTTCCCCCATTTGATCTGATGGAAATGGAATGGGGGGGGTATTTAGCTTTGTTTACATACCCCCCATGCACAAATGTGGGGGCTCTGGCTTCATGTGCGAACATCAGATGAATGTTCGTGCACAAAGGGAACGACCTCACCGTGACTTTCCCATCCTGCCTTGCCCACCCCACTCACCTGCTCCCACCACCGTTATGCGTCCCTCTGAAGCCCAACTAGACCTTACAAAAGTGCACATGTACCTCTGGAAGGCCTGCTTGGGTCTTGAAGGAGCACACAAATGGCAGAGGAGGAGGTGGAGACGGTGGCCATGGCCACATTGGGCGTAAGGGGGCTGGGGGTGCAGGAGACCCTGGTGGGCCTCCGCCGCCATCTGCATGCTCCTCCAAGGCCCACGTTGGCTTTCTAGAGGTGCACATGCGCCTCACCCATCCAGGAATTGCTACCATTCTCAGATGGGTGAGACGCACAATGCATCTCTGGAAGGCCTACTTGGGTTGTGGAGGAGTACGCAAATTGTGGCAGAGAATGCGGCCACGGCCACATTTGGGGGCAAGGGGGCGCAGCCAAGGGGGACAGGAGGCTGAAGGTGGGCAGATCCGGCTTTCATCAAAGCTTCAACAAAGGCGGGATCCATTCACTCTGTGGGTGACTGGGGGCTTAGGAATGTGGAGCCCTTTCAATTCGTCCACTCAGGTTGAAATTCATGCAATTCATACGGATTTCATTAAGTGTATGAATATTTGTGCGCGTCCCTGAAAGAAGGTTTGTTTGCAATTTAGCAGAATATTATTCTCTTGCTAGGAACGATGAACGTACCATCTGCCCCCCAACTGGCGAGACCAGGCCGCCTCAAGGACCACTGTGATTACCTTCTTGACTCCATCGATGATCAGCTTCGCCAGCTACAGGTAGGCAGGTGAGGCTGGAAAGGAAGGGGTTAATTGTCTACCGGCGTCATTTTGCATGATCCATGCACGGCTCTCACCACTCTGCTTGCATTCTCTCTTCGAAGGTTGTAGGGATCTACAGAGCCAAGTTGTGACCTACCTTACCCTCTCCTCTTCTTTTAGGTCAATGGGCCAAGGGCAGAAATCTTGAATAACAGCAACGATGGGAAATCTTCTCCTGGTGAGACTTTTGGCATTTCTACTCCAGCAGGTGAGAACTTGAGATCCTGGGTCCTAAACCACAATCTTCTCCCTTTCTTCTGTTTGTGACTCACAACTGTACCTTCCAGTTTCTTCTGTTGCTATTTGCACACAGTGCTTTCTACTAGGGATGCGCACAAATGTGTTTTTTGACATTCGATTTGTAACAAACCGAATGTTCAGAAATCTATATCCGTACGAATGGATGCTTCTGGATGCCGTAAAATTCTATTAGATACAAATGTATTTGTACAAATTTGTATGAATATCCAATATGGACGAATACGTATTTGACACGTATCTGAGATACGTATCCGATATATATCCCATAACAAATCCACTCTGAAAGCATCAAGTTTTATCTGAATCTGCTTTTAGTACCCGTTGCAGATGTCTGGCGCAGCCACATTCCCACGTCACCAGTTTAACGAACGGCCGGAAACATTTGTATTAATACAAATGTCAATGTATGAGTATCGTAACATTCAATTCATGCACGGATTTCCGGATATGTACAACTAACGAGTGTTACAAATGCACAACCCTACTTTCTACTTCTTGCCACATTTATGGTCAAAACAATGATTTTTGTCCTGTATGTAATCCATCTCTCAGAGTCTTGCTATTAGTTGTACTACTTCTAGCCTGGCTTAGACAAATGAGCAGATAAATGTGAAAATTGTATCAGTTCCGTATTTGTGTTTCAAGTGCATCTACTGGTTGGTTTCTTTCATTCTAGTTCACCCTTTTTCTGTGGATAATATTTGCCACCTGCCCCTAAAAGATCCACATTTAAGTGCTGCTTTGCTAAGCTGCCTCTAAACATTATAGTGGCTTTGGTTACCTTTTTAGCTGGCAAACTTCAGAAGCTGCTTGCCGGCGATCAGGGAGCGGGGGTGGAAGAAGCTAACCAAAGCTGCTGCAAAACAGCTGCTTGCCGGCAATTGGGGAAGGGGGGTAGAATAGGGTTGTGATAAGAGGCTCATGGGACAACAAGGGCCAGATGACCCCCCCCCCTTATCGCTGCATCTTTACCTGTGAAACTGGGGCAATCCGTTCTTTTACATTTGCCTGGCAATCAGATCGGAGAGAGAAGAGGCTTTCTATTTGATCGCTGTTTAAAAATGGCCAGCAGTTGTGATTGGGGAAGGGGTGTTTGGTGGCATTTCCCTGCCCTTGCTACAGCGGGTGGCACAGAGGTTGGTGACGTCAACCTGACTCCTATCAGGAGAGGGGGCGCGGAGAGAAAATGGTGCTGTTTCCCTGAGCAGGGGTTTAGCATGGTTTGCATGGGGACAGGCACTTTCATCAATCGCATGGGGACGGGTCAGTTCGGTATCGGCTCTGTATTCAGGCTAAATTTTATCCAATTCGGACTAAATGAAGCGCATGGGGATGCGGCCTGGGTCTTCAACAGTGAGACTATTGCAGAGACTTTGTATGTGTGCACACGGATCTGCATGATGGTCATTTGCTTCCCTCTCTATAGATTTGGGGAGATGTACTGAAGATGGGGCTCAGGGTGCCTCCTTGCTGAATGTCTGGTCTTCCTGGGAAGGAGAATGGCTGGGGCAGCTGCCCAACACAGGGGTTGCCCCAAGTGAACACAGCAAATCAGAGTCTGTCTGCACAGAAGACTTTGCGGCCAGGTTTAATGAAGGCCTCGTGGACCCCCTCCTGAGCTCCAAGGGAGAAGATGAAGAGGACAGTGTCCTCTACATGCAGCCTCCAAAGGAACAAGCCAAGAGTCATTCTTTGCGTCTTGGAACTGACTTGGTGGATCCAGCAGGCAAGGAGGGTATGGACAGGTTGATTTCATTGGAGGAATCAGCTCTATCCCACAGGACTCCAACCCTTTGTACACAGCATCAGATGAGGAGTCTGGAGTCCTTCGGAGAAAGGATTTCATTACAGCTTCATCAGAGGTTGGGCAGCCAGACCTTGAGTCCCACGGGTACCCCAAGGAAAAGGTTTCCTCGGCATGAGTCCCCAAATTTAGGGGAGAGGTCTGTGGGATTGGAGATGGATATTCCCCGGAAAAATCTCTTCCTGGATCCTCAACAGGGCAGAAACTCTTTGGAGGGCTCCTCTGAGTTGATCCAGGATTCTCAGGACAACCTCAGCAACCCACTGCTCCTTCAAGATTTGGGACCTTCAAGACCATTCACTGCCAAGGGAGGCACGGTTTTGAATGGTGAGACATTGGGACCAAGATATCCTAAGGAGGGATGGTGTAGCATCCCAAGGCAATCGGAAGATGGTTCGTGTCTTTGCACCCTCAAGGCATCTCAGAAAAGCTGTTTGGGGCCCTCTGATCCTGAGAGCAGAGATGCGTTGATCACACATGGGCACCTCTATCCTCCGGACTCCAGCGCGCCTGGAAAAATGGAAGCGCGATTGCTCTCATTGTGTGGGAGGAACACCGATTTGCCCGGCACACCTAGGGCTGCAAGTAAGTTTCTAGAATGGACCAACAGTGGTCATGTGGGAGTCGGGAAGCGAGTAGACAAAAATGCTAAAAAATCAAGTCCCCTCTTACAGGACATCTTTCAAGGCTGAAGAGGCCCAGATGTTGGAGTCTGGAGAAATGTCACACTTCCCTTCCCGTATGATGTATGGGAAAGGAGTGTAATCACCCAATTTTGTGAGCTCTAGTCACTTACAGTCTAAGCCCCGCACGATTGGTCACTCACCTGTGACCAATCCCGGAGCCGGTCCTCTTCAGGGCGCCGCCATTTTGTTTGTGGCGCCCTCTGTGACTGTGCATGCATCAGCGCTGTCGCCGTGATGACGCTGACGCTTTGTGCACGTCCGGTCGTCTCTATGGTCGTCCAAGGTGCCACTGCACTTGTGTGGCACCTCAGATGACCCTGGAGTACTGGAAGAGATGCAGATGTTTGCCACTGGATGCTTCTGGTAAGTAATTAGTTAAGGGTAGTAAAGGTGTTGAGCGCAATTTCGTGCTCCACATCTAGTGAATAATTAGGGGAGTTCTGGGCAGGCAGGGGCGCTTTGAGGCTGTCGCAGTTTGGTCTAGTGGTTAGGGAGCCGGACTCTTACCTGGGAATACCGGGTTTGATTCCGCCCTCCCCCGTGCAGCCAGCTGGGTGACCTTGGGCTAGTCACGGCTCTCTTCTGAGCTCTCACACCCCCACCGACCTCACAGGGTGTTCTGTGGTGGGGAGAAGAAAAGAAAATCTTTGTCAGCTGCTTTGAGTCCCCTTAAATGGGTGAGAAAAGCGGGGTAGAAAAGCCAACTCTTCTTCTTCTTCTTCTTCTTCCAAGTGCAGATGCCCTTCCCAGAAGGTCCCTAATTATTAACTACCGGCCTAAGGGTGAAAAGGCCTCTGATCTCACAAAGAAGGTGTTCCAGTCCTTTGGTCATTCTGGGTGCCCTTTTCTGCACTTTTCCCAGTTCCGCAATATCCTAAGAACGTAAGAGAAGCCCTGATGGATCAGGGCACAGCCTACCTAGTCCAACATCCCATCTCACACTCTGGCCCACCAGTTGCTTCTGGGCATTTCAAGCAGAAGCCAAAGGCAACACCTTCACCTGCTCTCCACTCCCTGCAAATGGCATTGGGCGGCCTCCTGCCTCTCTCTCCAACCTGGAGGTGGTGTCTAGGAATCAGTTCTACATAGGATCATAAGAAGAGCCCTGATGGATCAGGCTACAGCCTATCTAGTCCAGTATCCTGCCTCACACAAGATAGCAGCTAGAAGACAGCAGCAGATAGAAGGGGTCCATGGCCCATCAAATGCCTCTGGGGGTCCCATTCCAAGAGATGGGTGAGATACAAGCCTAATAAGTTAAATAGTTGCCTCCCGGTCTAGGATTGTTGAATAGGACCTTCCATCCCAACCTCCATCGACACCCGGGCACCAAATACTCCCCTTCTCTTCACGCAGGTGCGGCTACAAGCCCCACGAAGGTCCACCTGCCACCACAGAGGGGCGCTTTGAAGTAAGTATGGATGCACCTTTGATGTTTGGGAGCTGCTTTGCATTTTCGTTTTTAAAGATCTCTTTTTAGATATCGTTATCTTTAATGTTTAATTATGCATGTCGTTTTGTTACGTTGTGTTGACGACCACTGGCCAAATTAATGAAATTGTCAGGCTGGCAAAGAAAGACCATGAGACTCCTTTGTTTAAAAAGATGAACAGTGATTTATTTCAGCTCAGCGATAAGGCATTTCTTGTTGGAAGCAACTCAGAACAGAAAGCCCAGCATATTTATACAGTGGTACCTCGACATACAAGTGCCCTGACATACAAGTGTTTTGAGATACAAGCCGCTGAGCGAGTGATATTTTGCTTTGAGATGAGAGCAAGATTTGAGATACGAGTATGTAAATACAGTACAGTACATAACAAAAACAACTGAGGTGGTGTTTTGGGAGCTGGAATGGATTAATGGGAAAATTGCTTTGAGATACGAGCGATTTGACATAAGAGCAAGGTTACGGAACGAATTAAACTCGTATGTCAAGGTACCACTGTATGTTTCATGGCTGGGCGGGGTTTGGCCTTCAACCAATGAACAATAACTATTTTTCAAAACTCAGTTTAAACTTGGAGCCAAAATGTATCACTTGACCCCAGCAGGGAGGGGCGGAGTCAACTGTCACTTCCAAACAACAGGCAGCTACTATATACATATATACAGAATCACATAGGTGGCAGAGATTTTACACTCAAATATTATGGCAGGCAGCTAGCCCTGCCTGATAGAAATAGACCCAACCTTTCCTGTACATGGGAGACTCAGGTGAGCAGGCATGTGGGCACCTGAGCCATGCCACCCTTTTTTTTCAGTAGAAACGGGCAGAGTTAGGTTTGTGTTTGAAAATTTGATTGGATAGTTCACGTTCCAGCTGTTCGCATCGAACCAAACTTGTGGTTGTTTGGATACCTGGACAATGCCTTAGCTGCTATCCGGTGTTGGTTCTTTGGATTCCAGCATTGAAGAGGAGGAGGAGATGAAGACAACTTCTGCTGATCTGAGCCCCACCAGCGACTGTCCCTGGAGAACCGGCAGTCTCAAGAATCAACCGGCTGGAAGCAGGGCAGCGTATTTCAGCTGGAAAGGAACAGATGTGGGGAATTACAGACATCGCGAGGTAGGCCTGACTCCTGCAGAATTGCTCCAAGCACCATGGGCTTTTGCTCCAGCTAACTTTCTTTCTCCTGTATTTTCAAAGAATATGACTGCGGGGGGGGGGGGGGTAGAAAATACAGCGGTTTCATAGCATGCAAAGTCACAGTGCAAATAGTAGAAAAGCATACAGATTAAAAACAGTTAGAATAAATTGAAGAGTCCTTATACAAGTTTATAGCTGGTTTCACCACCACCCCAGCATTCTGTCCCAGGCTCTGTATAGTGTGGCCTCCTCAGTTGGGTGGGCACCCTATGAAGCTGATGGGTAGGAGAGTCAGATCCAAGAAGGGGAAGTATTTCTTCACCCAGAGGGTCATCAATTTATGGAATTTGCTGCCGGAAGAGGTGGAGTATCTGTGGGTTAGGGTATCTCTTAACCGAGTCCACTGCTTATTCCACCAATAGGTTTCTCAGCTGGTGAAAGAACGTGAAGAGCTGAGGAACCAGGTGCGTCACCTCCAGGAGAAACTGTCTTCCTTGCAGTGCCAGCTGAGGGCATCTGAAATGGACACCATCCCCGGCAAGGAGACAACTGGTGTTAGGACTGAAGACTGGCAGGAGGTAGAAGTCCTGGAAGGAAGGGGTTTGGGTTATCCATCCATCCACCCACCCACCCACGCACCCTTCCATCCACCCACCCACCCACCCACCCACGCACCCATCCATCCATCCATCCATCCATCCATCCATCCATCCATCCATCCATCCATCCATCCATCCATCCATCCATCCATCCATCCACGCACCCACTCATCCATCCATCCATCCATCCATCCATCCATCCATCCATCCATCCATCCATCCATCCATCCATCCATCCTGCCCTATACCTGAAGGTCTCAGGATGGGTATCAACATTTAAAATTAAATATTTCTATTAAAACCATCACAGTGCCTGAAAGTTGGAAGAGAATGTATATTCTTATTTAAGTTCCAACGGCCAGGGCAAAGAGATGCATCTTCACTGCCTTCCTAAACATGTACAGTGAAGATGCCTGATGCACCTCAAGGGACTATTCCATAGCCTAGGGTCCATCACTGAGAAAGCCCTCTGCCTGGTGCCCACTTTTGCCGTGTTCCTTGCTATAGGGCTTGCATGAGGTCTTTGTGTTGCAAGAACAGGCTGCCCACGCTGCCCAAGAGCTGGATAAGCGGATCCAAGGCTTGGAGCTGAGAACCTCAACTCTCCAGCTGGTCCTCTCACGGAAGAATGCAGAGCTGTCAAGACTTCGGGAGGCCCTCTCTGCCTTGGAGGCTGAAAGAACATCCCAGGAGACCACAATGGAGAAGCTGAGGAAGGATCATAAAGACCAGCTGGAGAAACTGTGGGATGAGGCCTTGCAGGAGAAGGTATTTTTTGTGAAAAACTGGATCTGAGTAGCTTCCCTCCTTTTCTGACCAGGCCTGACCTCTTTATTCCACAATAAGAAGATCCTCTTTATTCTTGTGTCTTAGAGATGTCCGCTTTTAGGAGTTACAGTTCTCAACATCCCCCAGCAGGTAGGATCCCGAGTAATGGGAAAGAACCACGGAATGATAGAGTCATCGTAGAATAGGGAGGGTTCCCTCTGAGGTCATGGATTCTGACCCTTTGCTCAGTGCAGAATTTACTAGATCGTCCCTGGCAGAGAGTCATCTGCAAGGGTTGGTCAAATGAATCCTCCATTGGCTCTGGATATTGAAGAACCTCTGCAAAGTCAAAGCTCATCACACCACATCCATAATCGCCAGAACCTGCCTCCGCTGCCTCCGCTGCTACCACCACTGGAGCTTTCTAGCAAGTGGTGGCTACCAACGCTAAAACACTGTTTCCAAAGGGAGAAGATAAAATTGCTAATTTCTGTCATCTCCCTTCAGCTGCAGGGTTTTCGCCGCTCGCCAGAAACCTCTCCCACCCTCAGCCCCATGGCGGTAAGTAACGGGGAGAGCCGTGCAAAAGCCCTGCAGCCAAAGGGAGAAGTACCGTATTTTCTGGCGTATAAGACGACTGGGCATATAAGACGACCCCCAACTTTCCAGTTAAAATATAGAGTTTGGGATATACTCGCCGTATAAGAAGACAACACCCGGCGTATAAGACGACCCCCGACTTTTGAGAAGATTTTCCTGGGTTAAAAAGTAGTCTTATACGCCAGAAAATACAGTAGATGGAAATCAGCGACTTTATCTTCTCAGCCGTAAGGTTTTTGGGCAGTAAGCGGCTGCTCACCGTTGCAGGGTTGTGGGTCGGAGAGCCGCCATATTCATTCTTCTTAGACAACTGTAGCTGTGAAGGCTTTATTTTCTCTTTTGGTTTGCAGATGGCAGAGCAAGCACAGTTGCAGAAAGAATGGCAATGCAGAACGCAAGAAGTGCTGAGAGAGGTAAGTGCCGTGGAACTCATTTTTGGCTGGTCTACCTATTGTAACTGTGGACCAAGATACCTGCAATTCCGTGTGGAGAAAGAACAGCTGAAACAGCTAGAATTATCTTTAATATCAGTGATTAAGAACTACCTCTAATAGCTGGATTAAATATGGTTGTACTCTGGTCATCCCAGGAGACCCCCTTCAGTTTTGAATCTACACTGCACATCCATGAAATCACAAAATGAAGGTGCCACCTTCATAGGATCATGGAGTTGGAAGGGACCTCCAGGGTCATGAAGTCCAGCTCAATGCAGGATTTCCTAAACCATCCCAGACAGATGTAGGTCCAGCCTCTGCTTGAAGACCTCCAGCGAAGGAGAGCTCACCATCTCCTGTGGCAACCAGTTCCGTGGTCTGACGGCCCTCGGTGTCAGGAAGTTTTTCCTAATATCTAATCTGAATTGACTCCCTTGAAGTTTCATCCCATTGTTTCTTGTCCTCCCATCTTGTGCAAGTGAGAATAGGGGCGATCCCTCTGCACTGTGACGGCCCTTCAGATACTTGAAGACCACGATCACGTCTCCTCTCAGTCTTCTCTTCTGCAGGCTAAACATTCCTAGATCCTTCAACCGTTCCTCGTAGGACATGCTTTCCAAACCACTAACAATTTTGGTAGCCCTCCTTTGGACTTGCTCTAGTTCCTCAATGTCTTTTTTTAAATTGGGATGCTCAGAACTAGAATTTTACTCCGGTTACTCTTTCTAGGTGCTAATATATTCTTACTAGAAGACCCAAAGGGGTGGGCATGAAAATACGGTGCTTTCTTCCAGTTTTTCTTTTTCTGTCTCTTAGATCGCAGAGACTTTGGAGCAGGCAAAAACCAGAGCCCTTGAGGAGCAAGCTGATACATTCCGGAAGCACCTAGAAGAACTTCACAGGACCATAGAGGTCATTACATCCCACCTTCCTTTGAAGCCTGGGCTGTAGCTATACAGGGTATTCATTGGTGAATACTGGTAGGGGGTTCCCCACAGTGTCCTGTTGGGTCAGAACAGGAGGAAATAATGGCAGGCGAGACAGTCAAATGCAATGAAAATTAACTGTCCCAGAACAGGACAGATTGTGCCCGGGTCTCCTAATTGTGAACTGAAACATGGATTAAGGATGCAGCAGAAAGGAGAATCGGGCTCAATGTTCCATAGAGGTGTTGTTCATTGTTTGTTTGTTTATTTGTTTGTTTGCTTGCTTGCTTGCTTGCTCGCTCGCTTATATCCCACCCTTCACCACATAGTCCCAGGGAGGGTAAGAATAAAAATAAAACATGTAAAATACTAAAACATAATTAAAATTATTAGCCCCCTCCCTCCCCAACAGGACAGCACCCTGAGGAAGCTAATTAAACAAGAAAAGCCCTGGGCTTAAAATAGGGGGTGCAAACGAAACGCAAAAGTGATACAAACGGGATGAGGACAGATTTGAAAACTGGATACAAATGTTCCCGATATTTGTATCATTCGATTCGAATGGGATTTTCAAAAATACGGATCCGGATAATCCAGATTCAAATCGGATTTTTGAAAATCTGGATTTTCGATTTTCAGTTTGAATAGAATATTTGAATATTCGATTCAAATCGAATTCGAATGCAAAAGAAAAAGAAAAGCATTTGTGCGCGTCCCTACACAGGGACAGAAAGAGAGCTGTTGGTAGGATGGAGAAAGCCACTGAACATGATCCTTCCCTATGGAAGTAGCCTTGGCATTCCAGCATTTAAGGATGCCCATTCCATGGATTTCCATCCTCTTTCCCATTCAGGATCGGGAGGCCGAACTTGTCAGGCAGCAGAGAGACATGGAACAGCAGGTGAGAGCTGAAATCGGATGTCAGCAAGATGAGAGGGTACATTGTGAGCCAGTTAGGTCTAGTTTTTAGGGAGCCGGACTCTTACCTGAGAGTACCGGGTTTGATTCCGCCCTCCTCCACAAAGCCAGCTGGGTGGCCTTGGGCTAGTCACAGCTCTCTTCTGAGCTCTCACAGCCCCACCCCTCTCACAGGGTGTCTGTTGTGGGGAGAGGAACAGAAAGCTTTGTCAGCCGCTTTGAGTCCTCTTAAATGGGTGAGAAAAGCAGGGTAGAAAAGCCAACTCCTCCTCCTCCTCCTCTTCTTCTTTATCGAAAGCAAAGGCTTTCAGGCTCCAAATGACATGTCCCCTTTGCCAATGTCTGTGTTCTCTCACAGTGTGCTTATCAATGCCGTGTCTAGGCTGCCAGGCCTGGGAACCCTGATCTCATGGGAAGGAGGCCCAGGATGGCAGGGGACCTGACAAAGGCCCATCCAGATGGGCAGAGATATGGCACCACTATGTCGCTGTTATGGCCGGGATGCCAGCGAATCTGAGGGAACCGCACCAAAATCCCCCCATTTCCCCTCTAAAAGGTGCTAGAAACTATTGCTGGAAAACCAGCCCTGCCTGCAGGTTTTCGAGCAATAGCAATATTTACTTACCTTCTGTGTGGAGCTGCTGTCGTAGAAGAAGAAGAAGAAGAGTTGGCTTTTCAACCTCGCTTTTCTCACCCATTTAAGGGGACTCAAAGAGGCTGACAAAGCTTCTGTTCTTCTCCCCACAA